>OZ020553.1:33528604-34728604 GCA_963971465.1 Lepidochitona cinerea
GTTATTTGTATAAATGTGTCTAAATAAATTTTGTTAATACACTACATTTAGAATTTTAATTCTTACAAAAGTCTACGAAATATCACTAAAATCTGTCTAGAGGCCGTTGATGTATCAACAATAAATACTAATGTTTATAATAATCGAAATAACAGTTTAAATTTTAAACGAAAATGTTTTGTTTTCGGCACAACAATCATATCGATATGTTTTCGGACTTCGTCGGTCAAATGAGAACCCGAGGTATTTTCTTTGAACTTGCATTAGTATTACTGTAGAGAACGTTCAGTTTTATGACAATGGCTTTAAAATACATACACACAAAATTTGCAAAGAGTATTGGTCCCGACGCGACACTGATGCTGCTTTTTATTGGAGATTACTGTGAAATCATTACCATTAATATTAAAATGAGCGCGAAATAATGTAAATTTACAAGTTGTCAGTCCGTCCGTGTATTTAACAAAGTATTTTGTTTTCTGTCTGTGTATACCAATAAACCAATACGATGCAAACGTCTTATTAATCCCAAATCAATGGAAGCATTGTCCAAGGAAACCAATATTAGAAAGATAACCTACAGTCGAATGATCCCGTTTGAAGATGAGTGAGAGAGCTTTACGTTGGGTAATATTTTACTCCTAAATGCCCTGAAGGAAAACCTGTCGAGAGGCTGTTTATGTATCAGCAATAGACGGTGTTTTGTCTAAATATCGAAAAGTTTACAAAAAAAATATTTTTTTCATCACAAGTCATTGAAAAGTTTTGGGTTTTAACGGGTCAATTGAAAAAAAAATTATCTTCTTTAAGATCGGATCAGCATTGCTGGAGAGAACGTTCAGTTTTGTGACAGTGGTTTTAAAATGCATACACACAAAAGTATAAAGGACTATTGGCCTTGGATTATCACGATGGGGATTCTTTTTGGGGCATATGTGAAATTAGTTCAATGAAGCCGACATCTTATCATTTTTGATAGTGGTTTTGAAATACATACACACACAATTATCAAAGATTATTGGTCTTGGATCATCACGATGGGGATTCTTTTGGGGCATATATGAGAATGACTAAATAAGTTCAATGAAGCCGACATCTTATAAAAGCATGTTGTAAAATTCACTGGAGCACATTTCCTTGAGTTCTCAGAAGACACAAGACGATTTTAAAACGTAAACTATGGATGCCAAAAGAGCTGCCATGGCTCTTCGAGATATGCTGGTAGAGCATGACTCTTGTCTGTCCAAAATATGTTTATTAGGTATGATATTTTCAAAACACATTTCATTAAAGACAAAGTTTGAGATCGAAGTTTAATATTTTAAATTATTATCAAAATTTGATGTATAATCAACTATGTTTATCTATACTTTTCAGAGCAAAAGCGAAGTGGTCTGGTTAAACGACTTGAAAAGGCAAGGGTTAAAGGTTCTTTAAATCTATGTCAACTCTTAAATTTAAAGCTAAAGATATTGACCGATTCCCAGAAAATTGTTGAAGTATATCGTCAAGACAAATGGGATCAGGTGCAACGTTTGGCTGCCAGAGTTCTTCAGAATGAGATGGAAGAAGGAGACAGCGATGATGAACACGGGGAAGATATGATAAGCGTTGATGATTATGAAAGTGACACGGAAGAGTTTTGGATCGAAAACAACGACGAACAGAATATGGGCATGGAACATGAACAGATGTACCTAACGGATCTAGGGATTTACAGGCTTGGCGATTGAAACATTAGTACTGGAATTCCAATCTTTGTTATTTGTATAAATGTGTCTAAATAAATTTTGTTAATACACTACATTTAGAATTTTAATTCTTACAAAAGTCTACGAAATATCACTAAAATCTGTCTAGAGGCCGTTGATGTATCAACAATAAATACTAATGTTTATAATAATCGAAATAACAGTTTAAATTTTAAACGAAAATGTTTTGTTTTCGGCACAACAATCATATCGATATGTTTTCGGACTTCGTCGGTCAAATGAGAACCCGAGGTATTTTCTTTGAACTTGCATTAGTATTACTGTAGAGAACGTTCAGTTTTATGACAATGGCTTTAAAATACATACACACAAAATTTGCAAAGAGTATTGGTCCCGACGCGACACTGATGCTGCTTTTTATTGGAGATTACTGTGAAATCATTACCATTAGTATTAAAATGAGCGCGAAATAATGTAAATTTACAAGTTGTCAGTCCGTCCGTGTATTTAACAAAGTATTTTGTTTTCTGTCTGTGTATACCAATAAACCAATACGATGCAAACGTCTTATTAATCCCAAATCAATGGAAGCATTGTCCAAGGAAACCAATATTAGAAAGATAACCTACAGTCGAATGATCCCGTTTGAAGATGAGTGAGAGAGCTTTACGTTGGGTAATATTTTACTCCTAAATGCCCTGAAGGAAAACCTGTCGAGAGGCTGTTTATGTATCAGCAATAGACGGTGTTTTGTCTAAATATCGAAAAGTTTACAAAAAAAATATTTTTTTCATCACAACTAAGTCATTGAAAAGTTTTGGGTTTTAACGGGTCAATTGAAAAAAAAATTATCTTCTTTAAGATCGGATCAGCATTGCTGGAGAGAACGTTCAGTTTTGTGACAGTGGTTTTAAAATGCATACACACAAAAGTATAAAGGACTATTGGCCTTGGATTATCACGATGGGGATTCTTTTTGGGGCATATGTGAAATTAGTTCAATGAAGCCGACATCTTATCATTTTTGATAGTGGTTTTGAAATACATACACACACAATTATCAAAGATTATTGGTCTTGGATCATCACGATGGGGATTCTTTTGGGGCATATATGAGAATGACTAAATAAGTTCAATGAAGCCGACATCTTAAAAAAGCATGTTGTAAAATTCACTGGAGCACATTTCCTTGAGTTCTCAGAAGACACAAGACGATTTTAAAACGTAAACTATGGATGCCAAAAGAGCTGCCATGGCTCTTCGAGATATGCTGGTAGAGCATGACTCTTGTCTGTCCAAAATATGTTTATTAGGTATGATATTTTCAAAACACATTTCATTAAAGACAAAGTTTGAGATCGAAGTTTAATATTTTAAATTATTATCAAAATTTGATGTATAATCAACTATGTTTATCTATACTTTTCAGAGCAAAAGCGAAGTGGTCTGGTTAAACGACTTGAAAAGGCAAGGGTTAAAGGTTCTTTAAATCTATGTCAACTCTTAAATTTAAAGCTAAAGATATTGACCGATTCCCAGAAAATTGTTGAAGTATATCGTCAAGACAAATGGGATCAGGTGCAACGTTTGGCTGCCAGAGTTCTTCAGAATGAGATGGAAGAAGGAGACAGCGATGATGAACACGGGGAAGATATGATAAGCGTTGATGATTATGAAAGTGACACGGAAGAGTTTTGGATCGAAAACAACGACGAACAGAATATGGGCATGGAACATGAACAGATGTACCTAACGGATCTAGGGATTTACAGGCTTGGCGATTGAAACATTAGTACTGGAATTCCAATCTTTGTTATTTGTATAAATGTGTCTAAATAAATTTTGTTAATACACTACATTTAGAATTTTAATTCTTACAAAAGTCTACGAAATATCACTAAAATCTGTCTAGAGGCCGTTGATGTATCAACAATAAATACTAATGTTTATAATAATCGAAATAACAGTTTAAATTTTAAACGAAAATGTTTTGTTTTCGGCACAACAATCATATCGATATGTTTTCGGACTTCGTCGGTCAAATGAGAACCCGAGGTATTTTCTTTGAACTTGCATTAGTATTACTGTAGAGAACGTTCAGTTTTATGACAATGGCTTTAAAATACACACACAAAATTTGCAAAGAGTATTGGTCCCGACGCGACACTGATGCTGCTTTTTATTGGAGATTACTGTGAAATCATTACCATTAGTATTAAAATGAGCGCGAAAAAATGTAAATTTACAAGTTGTCAGTCCGTCCGTGTATTTAACAAAGTATTTTGTTTTCTGTCTGTGTATACCAATAAACCAATACGATGCAAACGTCTTATTAATCCCAAATCAATGGAAGCATTGTCCAAGGAAACCAATATTAGAAAGATAACCTACAGTCGAATGATCCCGTTTGAAGATGAGTGAGAGAGCTTTACGTTGGGTAATATTTTACTCCTAAATGCCCTGAAGGAAAACCTGTCGAGAGGCTGTTTATGTATCAGCAATAGACGGTGTTTTGTCTAAATATCGAAAAGTTTACAAAAAAAATATTTTTTTCATCACAAGTCATTGAAAAGTTTTGGGTTTTAACGGGTCAATTGAAAAAAAAATTATCTTCTTTAAGATCGGATCAGCATTGCTGGAGAGAACGTTCAGTTTTGTGACAGTGGTTTTAAAATGCATACACACAAAAGTATAAAGGACTATTGGCCTTGGATTATCACGATGGGGATTCTTTTTGGGGCATATGTGAAAATTAGTTCAATGAAGCCGACATCTTATCATTTTTGATAGTGGTTTTGAAATACATACACACACAATTATCAAAGATTATTGGTCTTGGGTCATCACGATGGGGATTCTTTTGGGGCATATATGAGAATGACTAAATAAGTTCAATGAAGCCGACATCTTATAAAAGCATGTTGTAAAATTCACTGGAGCACATTTCCTTGAGTTCTCAGAAGACACAAGACGATTTTAAAACGTAAACTATGGATGCCAAAAGAGCTGCCATGGCTCTTCGAGATATGCTGGCAGAGCATGACTCTTGTCTGTCCAAAATATGTTTATTAGGTATGATATTTTCAAAACACATTTCATTAAAGACAAAGTTTGAGATCGAAGTTTAATATTTTAAATTATTATCAAAATTTGATGTATAATCAACTATGTTTATCTATACTTTTCAGAGCAAAAGCGAAGTGGTCTGGTTAAACGACTTGAAAAGGCAAGGGTTAAAGGTTCTTTAAATCTATGTCAACTCTTAAATTTAAAGCTAAAGATATTGACCGATTCCCAGAAAATTGTTGAAGTATATCGTCAAGACAAATGGGATCAGGTGCAACGTTTGGCTGCCAGAGTTCTTCAGAATGAGATGGAAGAAGGAGACAGCGATGATGAACACGGGGAAGATATGATAAGCGTTGATGATTATGAAAGTGACACGGAAGAGTTTTGGATCGAAAACAACGACGAACAGAATATGGGCATGGAACATGAACAGATGTACCTAACGGATCTAGGGATTTACAGGCTTGGCGATTGAAACATTAGTACTGGAATTCCAATCTTTGTTATTTGTATAAATGTGTCTAAATAAATTTTGTTAATACACTACATTTAGAATTTTAATTCTTACAAAAGTCTACGAAATATCACTAAAATCTGTCTAGAGGCCGTTGATGTATCAACAATAAATACTAATGTTTATAATAATCGAAATAACAGTTTAAATTTTAAACGAAAATGTTTTGTTTTCGGCACAACAATCATATCGATATGTTTTCGGACTTCGTCGGTCAAATGAGAACCCGAGGTATTTTCTTTGAACTTGCATTAGTATTACTGTAGAGAACGTTCAGTTTTATGACAATGGCTTTAAAATACACACACAAAATTTGCAAAGAGTATTGGTCCCGACGCGACACTGATGCTGCTTTTTATTGGAGATTATTGTGAAATCATTACCATTAGTATTAAAATGAGCGCGAAAAAATGTAAATTTACAAGTTGTCAGTCCGTCCGTGTATTTAACAAAGTATTTTGTTTTCTGTCTGTGTATACCAATAAACCAATACGATGCAAACGTCTTATTAATCCCAAATCAATGGAAGCATTGTCCAAGGAAACCAATATTAGAAAGATAACCTACAGTCGAATGATCCCGTTTGAAGATGAGTGAGAGAGCTTTACGTTGGGTAATATTTTACTCCTAAATGCCCTGAAGGAAAACCTGTCGAGAGGCTGTTTATGTATCAGCAATAGACGGTGTTTTGTCTAAATATCGAAAAGTTTACAAAAAAAATATTTTTTTCATCACAAGTCATTGAAAAGTTTTGGGTTTTAACGGGTCAATTGAAAAAAAAATTATCTTCTTTAAGATCGGATCAGCATTGCTGGAGAGAACGTTCAGTTTTGTGACAGTGGTTTTAAAATGCATACACACAAAAGTATAAAGGACTATTGGCCTTGGATTATCACGATGGGGATTCTTTTTGGGGCATATGTGAAAATTAGTTCAATGAAGCCGACATCTTATCATTTTTGATAGTGGTTTTGAAATACATACACACACAATTATCAAAGATTATTGGTCTTGGGTCATCACGATGGGGATTCTTTTGGGGCATATATGAGAATGACTAAATAAGTTCAATGAAGCCGACATCTTATAAAAGCATGTTGTAAAATTCACTGGAGCACATTTCCTTGAGTTCTCAGAAGACACAAGACGATTTTAAAACGTAAACTATGGATGCCAAAAGAGCTGCCATGGCTCTTCGAGATATGCTGGCAGAGCATGACTCTTGTCTGTCCAAAATATGTTTATTAGGTATGATATTTTCAAAACACATTTCATTAAAGACAAAGTTTGAGATCGAAGTTTAATATTTTAAATTATTATCAAAATTTGATGTATAATCAACTATGTTTATCTATACTTTTCAGAGCAAAAGCGAAGTGGTCTGGTTAAACGACTTGAAAAGGCAAGGGTTAAAGGTTCTTTAAATCTATGTCAACTCTTAAATTTAAAGCTAAAGATATTGACCGATTCCCAGAAAATTGTTGAAGTATATCGTCAAGACAAATGGGATCAGGTGCAACGTTTGGCTGCCAGAGTTCTTCAGAATGAGATGGAAGAAGGAGACAGCGATGATGAACACGGGGAAGATATGATAAGCGTTGATGATTATGAAAGTGACACGGAAGAGTTTTGGATCGAAAACAACGACGAACAGAATATGGGCATGGAACATGAACAGATGTACCTAACGGATCTAGGGATTTACAGGCTTGGCGATTGAAACATTAGTACTGGAATTCCAATCTTTGTTATTTGTATAAATGTGTCTAAATAAATTTTGTTAATACACTACATTTAGAATTTTAATTCTTACAAAAGTCTACGAAATATCACTAAAATCTGTCTAGAGGCCGTTGATGTATCAACAATAAATACTAATGTTTATAATAATCGAAATAACAGTTTAAATTTTAAACGAAAATGTTTTGTTTTCGGCACAACAATCATATCGATATGTTTTCGGACTTCGTCGGTCAAATGAGAACCCGAGGTATTTTCTTTGAACTTGCATTAGTATTACTGTAGAGAACGTTCAGTTTTATGACAATGGCTTTAAAATACATACACACAAAATTTGCAAAGAGTATTGGTCCCGACGCGACACTGATGCTGCTTTTTATTGGAGATTACTGTGAAATCATTACCATTAATATTAAAATGAGCGCGAAATAATGTAAATTTACAAGTTGTCAGTCCGTCCGTGTATTTAACAAAGTATTTTGTTTTCTGTCTGTGTATACCAATAAACCAATACGATGCAAACGTCTTATTAATCCCAAATCAATGGAAGCATTGTCCAAGGAAACCAATATTAGAAAGATAACCTACAGTCGAATGATCCCGTTTGAAGATGAGTGAGAGAGCTTTACGTTGGGTAATATTTTACTCCTAAATGCCCTGAAGGAAAACCTGTCGAGAGGCTGTTTATGTATCAGCAATAGACGGTGTTTTGTCTAAATATCGAAAAGTTTACAAAAAAAATATTTTTTTCATCACAAGTCATTGAAAAGTTTTGGGTTTTAACGGGTCAATTGAAAAAAAAATTATCTTCTTTAAGATCGGATCAGCATTGCTGGAGAGAACGTTCAGTTTTGTGACAGTGGTTTTAAAATGCATACACACAAAAGTATAAAGGACTATTGGCCTTGGATTATCACGATGGGGATTCTTTTTGGGGCATATGTGAAATTAGTTCAATGAAGCCGACATCTTATCATTTTTGATAGTGGTTTTGAAATACATACACACACAATTATCAAAGATTATTGGTCTTGGATCATCACGATGGGGATTCTTTTGGGGCATATATGAGAATGACTAAATAAGTTCAATGAAGCCGACATCTTAAAAAAGCATGTTGTAAAATTCACTGGAGCACATTTCCTTTAGATCTCAGAAGACACAAGACGATTTTAAAACGTAAACTATGGATGCCGAAAGAACTGCCATGGCTCTTCGAGATATGCTGGTAGAGCATGACTCTTGTCTGTCCAAAATATGTTTATTAGGTATGATATTTTCAAAACACATTTCATTAAAGACAAAGTTTGAGATCGAAGTTTAATATTTTAAATTATTATCAAAATTTGATGTATAATCAACTATGTTTATCTATACTTTTCAGAGCAAAAGCGAAGTGGTCTGGTTAAACGACTTGAAAAGGCAAGGGTTAAAGGTTCTTTAAATCTATGTCAACTCTTAAATTTAAAGCTAAAGATATTGACCGATTCCCAGAAAATTGTTGAAGTATATCGTCAAGACAAATGGGATCAGGTGCAACGTTTGGCTGCCAGAGTTCTTCAGAATGAGATGGAAGAAGGAGACAGCGATGATGAACACGGGGAAGATATGATAAGCGTTGATGATTATGAAAGTGACACGGAAGAGTTTTGGATCGAAAACAACGACGAACAGAATATGGGCATGGAACATGAACAGATGTACCTAACGGATCTAGGGATTTACAGGCTTGGCGATTGAAACATTAGTACTGGAATTCCAATCTTTGTTATTTGTATAAATGTGTCTAAATAAATTTTGTTAATACACTACATTTAGAATTTTAATTCTTACAAAAGTCTACGAAATATCACTAAAATCTGTCTAGAGGCCGTTGATGTATCAACAATAAATACTAATGTTTATAATAATCGAAATAACAGTTTAAATTTTAAACGAAAATGTTTTGTTTTCGGCACAACAATCATATCGATATGTTTTCGGACTTCGTCGGTCAAATGAGAACCCGAGGTATTTTCTTTGAACTTGCATTAGTATTACTGTAGAGAACGTTCAGTTTTATGACAATGGCTTTAAAATACATACACACAAAATTTGCAAAGAGTATTGGTCCCGACGCGACACTGATGCTGCTTTTTATTGGAGATTACTGTGAAATCATTACCATTAGTATTAAAATGAGCGCGAAATAATGTAAATTTACAAGTTGTCAGTCCGTCCGTGTATTTAACAAAGTATTTTGTTTTCTGTCTGTGTATACCAATAAACCAATACGATGCAAACGTCTTATTAATCCCAAATCAATGGAAGCATTGTCCAAGGAAACCAATATTAGAAAGATAACCTACAGTCGAATGATCCCGTTTGAAGATGAGTGAGAGAGCTTTACGTTGGGTAATATTTTACTCCTAAATGCCCTGAAGGAAAACCTGTCGAGAGGCTGTTTATGTATCAGCAATAGACGGTGTTTTGTCTAAATATCGAAAAGTTTACAAAAAAAATATTTTTTTCATCACAACTAAGTCATTGAAAAGTTTTGGGTTTTAACGGGTCAATTGAAAAAAAAATTATCTTCTTTAAGATCGGATCAGCATTGCTGGAGAGAACGTTCAGTTTTGTGACAGTGGTTTTAAAATGCATACACACAAAAGTATAAAGGACTATTGGCCTTGGATTATCACGATGGGGATTCTTTTTGGGGCATATGTGAAATTAGTTCAATGAAGCCGACATCTTATCATTTTTGATAGTGGTTTTGAAATACATACACACACAATTATCAAAGATTATTGGTCTTGGATCATCACGATGGGGATTCTTTTGGGGCATATATGAGAATGACTAAATAAGTTCAATGAAGCCGACATCTTAAAAAAGCATGTTGTAAAATTCACTGGAGCACATTTCCTTGAGTTCTCAGAAGACACAAGACGATTTTAAAACGTAAACTATGGATGCCAAAAGAGCTGCCATGGCTCTTCGAGATATGCTGGTAGAGCATGACTCTTGTCTGTCCAAAATATGTTTATTAGGTATGATATTTTCAAAACACATTTCATTAAAGACAAAGTTTGAGATCGAAGTTTAATATTTTAAATTATTATCAAAATTTGATGTATAATCAACTATGTTTATCTATACTTTTCAGAGCAAAAGCGAAGTGGTCTGGTTAAACGACTTGAAAAGGCAAGGGTTAAAGGTTCTTTAAATCTATGTCAACTCTTAAATTTAAAGCTAAAGATATTGACCGATTCCCAGAAAATTGTTGAAGTATATCGTCAAGACAAATGGGATCAGGTGCAACGTTTGGCTGCCAGAGTTCTTCAGAATGAGATGGAAGAAGGAGACAGCGATGATGAACACGGGGAAGATATGATAAGCGTTGATGATTATGAAAGTGACACGGAAGAGTTTTGGATCGAAAACAACGACGAACAGAATATGGGCATGGAACATGAACAGATGTACCTAACGGATCTAGGGATTTACAGGCTTGGCGATTGAAACATTAGTACTGGAATTCCAATCTTTGTTATTTGTATAAATGTGTCTAAATAAATTTTGTTAATACACTACATTTAGAATTTTAATTCTTACAAAAGTCTACGAAATATCACTAAAATCTGTCTAGAGGCCGTTGATGTATCAACAATAAATACTAATGTTTATAATAATCGAAATAACAGTTTAAATTTTAAACGAAAATGTTTTGTTTTCGGCACAACAATCATATCGATATGTTTTCGGACTTCGTCGGTCAAATGAGAACCCGAGGTATTTTCTTTGAACTTGCATTAGTATTACTGTAGAGAACGTTCAGTTTTATGACAATGGCTTTAAAATACACACACAAAATTTGCAAAGAGTATTGGTCCCGACGCGACACTGATGCTGCTTTTTATTGGAGATTACTGTGAAATCATTACCATTAGTATTAAAATGAGCGCGAAAAAATGTAAATTTACAAGTTGTCAGTCCGTCCGTGTATTTAACAAAGTATTTTGTTTTCTGTCTGTGTATACCAATAAACCAATACGATGCAAACGTCTTATTAATCCCAAATCAATGGAAGCATTGTCCAAGGAAACCAATATTAGAAAGATAACCTACAGTCGAATGATCCCGTTTGAAGATGAGTGAGAGAGCTTTACGTTGGGTAATATTTTACTCCTAAATGCCCTGAAGGAAAACCTGTCGAGAGGCTGTTTATGTATCAGCAATAGACGGTGTTTTGTCTAAATATCGAAAAGTTTACAAAAAAAATATTTTTTTCATCACAAGTCATTGAAAAGTTTTGGGTTTTAACGGGTCAATTGAAAAAAAAATTATCTTCTTTAAGATCGGATCAGCATTGCTGGAGAGAACGTTCAGTTTTGTGACAGTGGTTTTAAAATGCATACACACAAAAGTATAAAGGACTATTGGCCTTGGATTATCACGATGGGGATTCTTTTTGGGGCATATGTGAAAATTAGTTCAATGAAGCCGACATCTTATCATTTTTGATAGTGGTTTTGAAATACATACACACACAATTATCAAAGATTATTGGTCTTGGGTCATCACGATGGGGATTCTTTTGGGGCATATATGAGAATGACTAAATAAGTTCAATGAAGCCGACATCTTATAAAAGCATGTTGTAAAATTCACTGGAGCACATTTCCTTGAGTTCTCAGAAGACACAAGACGATTTTAAAACGTAAACTATGGATGCCAAAAGAGCTGCCATGGCTCTTCGAGATATGCTGGCAGAGCATGACTCTTGTCTGTCCAAAATATGTTTATTAGGTATGATATTTTCAAAACACATTTCATTAAAGACAAAGTTTGAGATCGAAGTTTAATATTTTAAATTATTATCAAAATTTGATGTATAATCAACTATGTTTATCTATACTTTTCAGAGCAAAAGCGAAGTGGTCTGGTTAAACGACTTGAAAAGGCAAGGGTTAAAGGTTCTTTAAATCTATGTCAACTCTTAAATTTAAAGCTAAAGATATTGACCGATTCCCAGAAAATTGTTGAAGTATATCGTCAAGACAAATGGGATCAGGTGCAACGTTTGGCTGCCAGAGTTCTTCAGAATGAGATGGAAGAAGGAGACAGCGATGATGAACACGGGGAAGATATGATAAGCGTTGATGATTATGAAAGTGACACGGAAGAGTTTTGGATCGAAAACAACGACGAACAGAATATGGGCATGGAACATGAACAGATGTACCTAACGGATCTAGGGATTTACAGGCTTGGCGATTGAAACATTAGTACTGGAATTCCAATCTTTGTTATTTGTATAAATGTGTCTAAATAAATTTTGTTAATACACTACATTTAGAATTTTAATTCTTACAAAAGTCTACGAAATATCACTAAAATCTGTCTAGAGGCCGTTGATGTATCAACAATAAATACTAATGTTTATAATAATCGAAATAACAGTTTAAATTTTAAACGAAAATGTTTTGTTTTCGGCACAACAATCATATCGATATGTTTTCGGACTTCGTCGGTCAAATGAGAACCCGAGGTATTTTCTTTGAACTTGCATTAGTATTACTGTAGAGAACGTTCAGTTTTATGACAATGGCTTTAAAATACACACACAAAATTTGCAAAGAGTATTGGTCCCGACGCGACACTGATGCTGCTTTTTATTGGAGATTATTGTGAAATCATTACCATTAGTATTAAAATGAGCGCGAAAAAATGTAAATTTACAAGTTGTCAGTCCGTCCGTGTATTTAACAAAGTATTTTGTTTTCTGTCTGTGTATACCAATAAACCAATACGATGCAAACGTCTTATTAATCCCAAATCAATGGAAGCATTGTCCAAGGAAACCAATATTAGAAAGATAACCTACAGTCGAATGATCCCGTTTGAAGATGAGTGAGAGAGCTTTACGTTGGGTAATATTTTACTCCTAAATGCCCTGAAGGAAAACCTGTCGAGAGGCTGTTTATGTATCAGCAATAGACGGTGTTTTGTCTAAATATCGAAAAGTTTACAAAAAAAATATTTTTTTCATCACAAGTCATTGAAAAGTTTTGGGTTTTAACGGGTCAATTGAAAAAAAAATTATCTTCTTTAAGATCGGATCAGCATTGCTGGAGAGAACGTTCAGTTTTGTGACAGTGGTTTTAAAATGCATACACACAAAAGTATAAAGGACTATTGGCCTTGGATTATCACGATGGGGATTCTTTTTGGGGCATATGTGAAAATTAGTTCAATGAAGCCGACATCTTATCATTTTTGATAGTGGTTTTGAAATACATACACACACAATTATCAAAGATTATTGGTCTTGGGTCATCACGATGGGGATTCTTTTGGGGCATATATGAGAATGACTAAATAAGTTCAATGAAGCCGACATCTTATAAAAGCATGTTGTAAAATTCACTGGAGCACATTTCCTTGAGTTCTCAGAAGACACAAGACGATTTTAAAACGTAAACTATGGATGCCAAAAGAGCTGCCATGGCTCTTCGAGATATGCTGGCAGAGCATGACTCTTGTCTGTCCAAAATATGTTTATTAGGTATGATATTTTCAAAACACATTTCATTAAAGACAAAGTTTGAGATCGAAGTTTAATATTTTAAATTATTATCAAAATTTGATGTATAATCAACTATGTTTATCTATACTTTTCAGAGCAAAAGCGAAGTGGTCTGGTTAAACGACTTGAAAAGGCAAGGGTTAAAGGTTCTTTAAATCTATGTCAACTCTTAAATTTAAAGCTAAAGATATTGACCGATTCCCAGAAAATTGTTGAAGTATATCGTCAAGACAAATGGGATCAGGTGCAACGTTTGGCTGCCAGAGTTCTTCAGAATGAGATGGAAGAAGGAGACAGCGATGATGAACACGGGGAAGATATGATAAGCGTTGATGATTATGAAAGTGACACGGAAGAGTTTTGGATCGAAAACAACGACGAACAGAATATGGGCATGGAACATGAACAGATGTACCTAACGGATCTAGGGATTTACAGGCTTGGCGATTGAAACATTAGTACTGGAATTCCAATCTTTGTTATTTGTATAAATGTGTCTAAATAAATTTTGTTAATACACTACATTTAGAATTTTAATTCTTACAAAAGTCTACGAAATATCACTAAAATCTGTCTAGAGGCCGTTGATGTATCAACAATAAATACTAATGTTTATAATAATCGAAATAACAGTTTAAATTTTAAACGAAAATGTTTTGTTTTCGGCACAACAATCATATCGATATGTTTTCGGACTTCGTCGGTCAAATGAGAACCCGAGGTATTTTCTTTGAACTTGCATTAGTATTACTGTAGAGAACGTTCAGTTTTATGACAATGGCTTTAAAATACATACACACAAAATTTGCAAAGAGTATTGGTCCCGACGCGACACTGATGCTGCTTTTTATTGGAGATTACTGTGAAATCATTACCATTAATATTAAAATGAGCGCGAAATAATGTAAATTTACAAGTTGTCAGTCCGTCCGTGTATTTAACAAAGTATTTTGTTTTCTGTCTGTGTATACCAATAAACCAATACGATGCAAACGTCTTATTAATCCCAAATCAATGGAAGCATTGTCCAAGGAAACCAATATTAGAAAGATAACCTACAGTCGAATGATCCCGTTTGAAGATGAGTGAGAGAGCTTTACGTTGGGTAATATTTTACTCCTAAATGCCCTGAAGGAAAACCTGTCGAGAGGCTGTTTATGTATCAGCAATAGACGGTGTTTTGTCTAAATATCGAAAAGTTTACAAAAAAAATATTTTTTTCATCACAAGTCATTGAAAAGTTTTGGGTTTTAACGGGTCAATTGAAAAAAAAATTATCTTCTTTAAGATCGGATCAGCATTGCTGGAGAGAACGTTCAGTTTTGTGACAGTGGTTTTAAAATGCATACACACAAAAGTATAAAGGACTATTGGCCTTGGATTATCACGATGGGGATTCTTTTTGGGGCATATGTGAAATTAGTTCAATGAAGCCGACATCTTATCATTTTTGATAGTGGTTTTGAAATACATACACACACAATTATCAAAGATTATTGGTCTTGGATCATCACGATGGGGATTCTTTTGGGGCATATATGAGAATGACTAAATAAGTTCAATGAAGCCGACATCTTATAAAAGCATGTTGTAAAATTCACTGGAGCACATTTCCTTGAGTTCTCAGAAGACACAAGACGATTTTAAAACGTAAACTATGGATGCCAAAAGAGCTGCCATGGCTCTTCGAGATATGCTGGTAGAGCATGACTCTTGTCTGTCCAAAATATGTTTATTAGGTATGATATTTTCAAAACACATTTCATTAAAGACAAAGTTTGAGATCGAAGTTTAATATTTTAAATTATTATCAAAATTTGATGTATAATCAACTATGTTTATCTATACTTTTCAGAGCAAAAGCGAAGTGGTCTGGTTAAACGACTTGAAAAGGCAAGGGTTAAAGGTTCTTTAAATCTATGTCAACTCTTAAATTTAAAGCTAAAGATATTGACCGATTCCCAGAAAATTGTTGAAGTATATCGTCAAGACAAATGGGATCAGGTGCAACGTTTGGCTGCCAGAGTTCTTCAGAATGAGATGGAAGAAGGAGACAGCGATGATGAACACGGGGAAGATATGATAAGCGTTGATGATTATGAAAGTGACACGGAAGAGTTTTGGATCGAAAACAACGACGAACAGAATATGGGCATGGAACATGAACAGATGTACCTAACGGATCTAGGGATTTACAGGCTTGGCGATTGAAACATTAGTACTGGAATTCCAATCTTTGTTATTTGTATAAATGTGTCTAAATAAATTTTGTTAATACACTACATTTAGAATTTTAATTCTTACAAAAGTCTACGAAATATCACTAAAATCTGTCTAGAGGCCGTTGATGTATCAACAATAAATACTAATGTTTATAATAATCGAAATAACAGTTTAAATTTTAAACGAAAATGTTTTGTTTTCGGCACAACAATCATATCGATATGTTTTCGGACTTCGTCGGTCAAATGAGAACCCGAGGTATTTTCTTTGAACTTGCATTAGTATTACTGTAGAGAACGTTCAGTTTTATGACAATGGCTTTAAAATACACACACAAAATTTGCAAAGAGTATTGGTCCCGACGCGACACTGATGCTGCTTTTTATTGGAGATTATTGTGAAATCATTACCATTAGTATTAAAATGAGCGCGAAAAAATGTAAATTTACAAGTTGTCAGTCCGTCCGTGTATTTAACAAAGTATTTTGTTTTCTGTCTGTGTATACCAATAAACCAATACGATGCAAACGTCTTATTAATCCCAAATCAATGGAAGCATTGTCCAAGGAAACCAATATTAGAAAGATAACCTACAGTCGAATGATCCCGTTTGAAGATGAGTGAGAGAGCTTTACGTTGGGTAATATTTTACTCCTAAATGCCCTGAAGGAAAACCTGTCGAGAGGCTGTTTATGTATCAGCAATAGACGGTGTTTTGTCTAAATATCGAAAAGTTTACAAAAAAAATATTTTTTTCATCACAAGTCATTGAAAAGTTTTGGGTTTTAACGGGTCAATTGAAAAAAAAATTATCTTCTTTAAGATCGGATCAGCATTGCTGGAGAGAACGTTCAGTTTTGTGACAGTGGTTTTAAAATGCATACACACAAAAGTATAAAGGACTATTGGCCTTGGATTATCACGATGGGGATTCTTTTTGGGGCATATGTGAAAATTAGTTCAATGAAGCCGACATCTTATCATTTTTGATAGTGGTTTTGAAATACATACACACACAATTATCAAAGATTATTGGTCTTGGGTCATCACGATGGCGATTCTTTTGGGGCATATATGAGAATGACTAAATAAGTTCAATGAAGCCGACATCTTATAAAAGCATGTTGTAAAATTCACTGGAGCACATTTCCTTGAGTTCTCAGAAGACACAAGACGATTTTAAAACGTAAACTATGGATGCCAAAAGAGCTGCCATGGCTCTTCGAGATATGCTGGCAGAGCATGACTCTTGTCTGTCCAAAATATGTTTATTAGGTATGATATTTTCAAAACACATTTCATTAAAGACAAAGTTTGAGATCGAAGTTTAATATTTTAAATTATTATCAAAATTTGATGTATAATCAACTATGTTTATCTATACTTTTCAGAGCAAAAGCGAAGTGGTCTGGTTAAACGACTTGAAAAGGCAAGGGTTAAAGGTTCTTTAAATCTATGTCAACTCTTAAATTTAAAGCTAAAGATATTGACCGATTCCCAGAAAATTGTTGAAGTATATCGTCAAGACAAATGGGATCAGGTGCAACGTTTGGCTGCCAGAGTTCTTCAGAATGAGATGGAAGAAGGAGACAGCGATGATGAACACGGGGAAGATATGATAAGCGTTGATGATTATGAAAGTGACACGGAAGAGTTTTGGATCGAAAACAACGACGAACAGAATATGGGCATGGAACATGAACAGATGTACCTAACGGATCTAGGGATTTACAGGCTTGGCGATTGAAACATTAGTACTGGAATTCCAATCTTTGTTATTTGTATAAATGTGTCTAAATAAATTTTGTTAATACACTACATTTAGAATTTTAATTCTTACAAAAGTCTACGAAATATCACTAAAATCTGTCTAGAGGCCGTTGATGTATCAACAATAAATACTAATGTTTATAATAATCGAAATAACAGTTTAAATTTTAAACGAAAATGTTTTGTTTTCGGCACAACAATCATATCGATATGTTTTCGGACTTCGTCGGTCAAATGAGAACCCGAGGTATTTTCTTTGAACTTGCATTAGTATTACTGTAGAGAACGTTCAGTTTTATGACAATGGCTTTAAAATACATACACACAAAATTTGCAAAGAGTATTGGTCCCGACGCGACACTGATGCTGCTTTTTATTGGAGATTACTGTGAAATCATTACCATTAATATTAAAATGAGCGCGAAATAATGTAAATTTACAAGTTGTCAGTCCGTCCGTGTATTTAACAAAGTATTTTGTTTTCTGTCTGTGTATACCAATAAACCAATACGATGCAAACGTCTTATTAATCCCAAATCAATGGAAGCATTGTCCAAGGAAACCAATATTAGAAAGATAACCTACAGTCGAATGATCCCGTTTGAAGATGAGTGAGAGAGCTTTACGTTGGGTAATATTTTACTCCTAAATGCCCTGAAGGAAAACCTGTCGAGAGGCTGTTTATGTATCAGCAATAGACGGTGTTTTGTCTAAATATCGAAAAGTTTACAAAAAAAATATTTTTTTCATCACAAGTCATTGAAAAGTTTTGGGTTTTAACGGGTCAATTGAAAAAAAAATTATCTTCTTTAAGATCGGATCAGCATTGCTGGAGAGAACGTTCAGTTTTGTGACAGTGGTTTTAAAATGCATACACACAAAAGTATAAAGGACTATTGGCCTTGGATTATCACGATGGGGATTCTTTTTGGGGCATATGTGAAATTAGTTCAATGAAGCCGACATCTTATCATTTTTGATAGTGGTTTTGAAATACATACACACACAATTATCAAAGATTATTGGTCTTGGATCATCACGATGGGGATTCTTTTGGGGCATATATGAGAATGACTAAATAAGTTCAATGAAGCCGACATCTTATAAAAGCATGTTGTAAAATTCACTGGAGCACATTTCCTTGAGTTCTCAGAAGACACAAGACGATTTTAAAACGTAAACTATGGATGCCAAAAGAGCTGCCATGGCTCTTCGAGATATGCTGGTAGAGCATGACTCTTGTCTGTCCAAAATATGTTTATTAGGTATGATATTTTCAAAACACATTTCATTAAAGACAAAGTTTGAGATCGAAGTTTAATATTTTAAATTATTATCAAAATTTGATGTATAATCAACTATGTTTATCTATACTTTTCAGAGCAAAAGCGAAGTGGTCTGGTTAAACGACTTGAAAAGGCAAGGGTTAAAGGTTCTTTAAATCTATGTCAACTCTTAAATTTAAAGCTAAAGATATTGACCGATTCCCAGAAAATTGTTGAAGTATATCGTCAAGACAAATGGGATCAGGTGCAACGTTTGGCTGCCAGAGTTCTTCAGAATGAGATGGAAGAAGGAGACAGCGATGATGAACACGGGGAAGATATGATAAGCGTTGATGATTATGAAAGTGACACGGAAGAGTTTTGGATCGAAAACAACGACGAACAGAATATGGGCATGGAACATGAACAGATGTACCTAACGGATCTAGGGATTTACAGGCTTGGCGATTGAAACATTAGTACTGGAATTCCAATCTTTGTTATTTGTATAAATGTGTCTAAATAAATTTTGTTAATACACTACATTTAGAATTTTAATGCTTACAAAAGTCTACGAAATATCACTAAAATCTGTCTAGAGGCCGTTGATGTATCAACAATAAATACTAATGTTTATAATAATCGAAATAACAGTTTAAATTTTAAACGAAAATGTTTTGTTTTCGGCACAACAATCATATCGATATGTTTTCGGACTTCGTCGGTCAAATGAGAACCCGAGGTATTTTCTTTGAACTTGCATTAGTATTACTGTAGAGAACGTTCAGTTTTATGACAATGGCTTTAAAATACATACACACAAAATTTGCAAAGAGTATTGGTCCCGACGCGACACTGATGCTGCTTTTTATTGGAGATTACTGTGAAATCATTACCATTAGTATTAAAATGAGCGCGAAATAATGTAAATTTACAAGTTGTCAGTCCGTCCGTGTATTTAACAAAGTATTTTGTTTTCTGTCTGTGTATACCAATAAACCAGTACGATGCAAACGTCTTATTAATCCCAAATCAATGGAAGCATTGTCCAAGGAAACCAATATTAGAAAGATAACCTACAGTCGAATGATCCCGTTTGAAGATGAGTGAGAGAGCTTTACGTTGGGTAATATTTTACTCCTAAATGCCCCGAAGGAAAACCTGTCGAGATGCTGTTTATGTATCAGCAATAGACGGTGTTTTGTCTAAATATCAAAAAGTTTACAAAAAAAATATTTTTTTCATCACAACTAAGTCATTGAAAAGTTTTGGGTTTTAACGGGTCAATTGAAAAACGAAATTATCTTCTTTAAAATTGGATCAGCATTGCTGGAGAGAACGTTCAGTTTTGTGACAGTGGTTTTAAAATGCATACACACAAAAGTATAAAGGACTATTGGCCTTGGATTATCACGATGGGGATTCTTTTTGGGGCATATGTGAAATTAGTTCAATGAAGCCGACATCTTATCATTTTTGATAGTGGTTTTGAAATACATACACACACAATTATCAAAGATTATTGGTCTTGGATCATCACGATGGGGATTCTTTTGGGGCATATATGAGAATGACTAAATAAGTTCAATGAAGCCGACATCTTAAAAAAGCATGTTGTAAAATTCACTGGAGCACATTTCCTTTAGATCTCAGAAGACACAAGACGATTTTAAAACGTAAACTATGGATGCCGAAAGAACTGCCATGGCTCTTCGAGATATGCTGGTAGAGCATGACTCTTGTCTGTCCAAAATATGTTTATTAGGTATGATATTTTCAAAACACATTTCATTAAAGACAAAGTTTGAGATCGAAGTTTAATATTTTAAATTATTATCAAAATTTGATGTATAATCAACTATGTTTATCTATACTTTTCAGAGCAAAAGCGAAGTGGTCTGGTTAAACGACTTGAAAAGGCAAGGGTTAAAGGTTCTTTAAATCTATGTCAACTCTTAAATTTAAAGCTAAAGATATTGACCGATTCCCAGAAAATTGTTGAAGTATATCGTCAAGACAAATGGGATCAGGTGCAACGTTTGGCTGCCAGAGTTCTTCAGAATGAGATGGAAGAAGGAGACAGCGATGATGAACACGGGGAAGATATGATAAGCGTTGATGATTATGAAAGTGACACGGAAGAGTTTTGGATCGAAAACAACGACGAACAGAATATGGGCATGGAACATGAACAGATGTACCTAACGGATCTAGGGATTTACAGGCTTGGCGATTGAAACATTAGTACTGGAATTCCAATCTTTGTTATTTGTATAAATGTGTCTAAATAAATTTTGTTAATACACTACATTTAGAATTTTAATTCTTACAAAAGTCTACGAAATATCACTAAAATCTGTCTAGAGGCCGTTGATGTATCAACAATAAATACTAATGTTTATAATAATCGAAATAACAGTTTAAATTTTAAACGAAAATGTTTTGTTTTCGGCACAACAATCATATCGATATGTTTTCGGACTTCGTCGGTCAAATGAGAACCCGAGGTATTTTCTTTGAACTTGCATTAGTATTACTGTAGAGAACGTTCAGTTTTATGACAATGGCTTTAAAATACATACACACAAAATTTGCAAAGAGTATTGGTCCCGACGCGACACTGATGCTGCTTTTTATTGGAGATTACTGTGAAATCATTACCATTAGTATTAAAATGAGCGCGAAATAATGTAAATTTACAAGTTGTCAGTCCGTCCGTGTATTTAACAAAGTATTTTGTTTTCTGTCTGTGTATACCAATAAACCAATACGATGCAAACGTCTTATTAATCCCAAATCAATGGAAGCATTGTCCAAGGAAACCAATATTAGAAAGATAACCTACAGTCGAATGATCCCGTTTGAAGATGAGTGAGAGAGCTTTACGTTGGGTAATATTTTACTCCTAAATGCCCTGAAGGAAAACCTGTCGAGAGGCTGTTTATGTATCAGCAATAGACGGTGTTTTGTCTAAATATCGAAAAGTTTACAAAAAAAATATTTTTTTCATCACAACTAAGTCATTGAAAAGTTTTGGGTTTTAACGGGTCAATTGAAAAAAAAATTATCTTCTTTAAGATCGGATCAGCATTGCTGGAGAGAACGTTCAGTTTTGTGACAGTGGTTTTAAAATGCATACACACAAAAGTATAAAGGACTATTGGCCTTGGATTATCACGATGGGGATTCTTTTTGGGGCATATATGAAATTAGTTCAATGAAGCCGACATCTTATCATTTTTGATAGTGGTTTTGAAATACATACACACACAATTATCAAAGATTATTGGTCTTGGATCATCACGATGGGGATTCTTTTGGGGCATATATGAGAATGACTAAATAAGTTCAATGAAGCCGACATCTTAAAAAAGCATGTTGTAAAATTCACTGGAGCACATTTCCTTGAGTTCTCAGAAGACACAAGACGATTTTAAAACGTAAACTATGGATGCCAAAAGAGCTGCCATGGCTCTTCGAGATATGCTGGTAGAGCATGACTCTTGTCTGTCCAAAATATGTTTATTAGGTATGATATTTTCAAAACACATTTCATTAAAGACAAAGTTTGAGATCGAAGTTTAATATTTTAAATTATTATCAAAATTTGATGTATAATCAACTATGTTTATCTATACTTTTCAGAGCAAAAGCGAAGTGGTCTGGTTAAACGACTTGAAAAGGCAAGGGTTAAAGGTTCTTTAAATCTATGTCAACTCTTAAATTTAAAGCTAAAGATATTGACCGATTCCCAGAAAATTGTTGAAGTATATCGTCAAGACAAATGGGATCAGGTGCAACGTTTGGCTGCCAGAGTTCTTCAGAATGAGATGGAAGAAGGAGACAGCGATGATGAACACGGGGAAGATATGATAAGCGTTGATGATTATGAAAGTGACACGGAAGAGTTTTGGATCGAAAACAACGACGAACAGAATATGGGCATGGAACATGAACAGATGTACCTAACGGATCTAGGGATTTACAGGCTTGGCGATTGAAACATTAGTACTGGAATTCCAATCTTTGTTATTTGTATAAATGTGTCTAAATAAATTTTGTTAATACACTACATTTAGAATTTTAATTCTTACAAAAGTCTACGAAATATCACTAAAATCTGTCTAGAGGCCGTTGATGTATCAACAATAAATACTAATGTTTATAATAATCGAAATAACAGTTTAAATTTTAAACGAAAATGTTTTGTTTTCGGCACAACAATCATATCGATATGTTTTCGGACTTCGTCGGTCAAATGAGAACCCGAGGTATTTTCTTTGAACTTGCATTAGTATTACTGTAGAGAACGTTCAGTTTTATGACAATGGCTTTAAAATACACACACAAAATTTGCAAAGAGTATTGGTCCCGACGCGACACTGATGCTGCTTTTTATTGGAGATTACTGTGAAATCATTACCATTAGTATTAAAATGAGCGCGAAAAAATGTAAATTTACAAGTTGTCAGTCCGTCCGTGTATTTAACAAAGTATTTTGTTTTCTGTCTGTGTATACCAATAAACCAATACGATGCAAACGTCTTATTAATCCCAAATCAATGGAAGCATTGTCCAAGGAAACCAATATTAGAAAGATAACCTACAGTCGAATGATCCCGTTTGAAGATGAGTGAGAGAGCTTTACGTTGGGTAATATTTTACTCCTAAATGCCCTGAAGGAAAACCTGTCGAGAGGCTGTTTATGTATCAGCAATAGACGGTGTTTTGTCTAAATATCGAAAAGTTTACAAAAAAAATATTTTTTTCATCACAAGTCATTGAAAAGTTTTGGGTTTTAACGGGTCAATTGAAAAAAAAATTATCTTCTTTAAGATCGGATCAGCATTGCTGGAGAGAACGTTCAGTTTTGTGACAGTGGTTTTAAAATGCATACACACAAAAGTATAAAGGACTATTGGCCTTGGATTATCACGATGGGGATTCTTTTTGGGGCATATGTGAAAATTAGTTCAATGAAGCCGACATCTTATCATTTTTGATAGTGGTTTTGAAATACATACACACACAATTATCAAAGATTATTGGTCTTGGGTCATCACGATGGGGATTCTTTTGGGGCATATATGAGAATGACTAAATAAGTTCAATGAAGCCGACATCTTATAAAAGCATGTTGTAAAATTCACTGGAGCACATTTCCTTGAGTTCTCAGAAGACACAAGACGATTTTAAAACGTAAACTATGGATGCCAAAAGAGCTGCCATGGCTCTTCGAGATATGCTGGCAGAGCATGACTCTTGTCTGTCCAAAATATGTTTATTAGGTATGATATTTTCAAAACACATTTCATTAAAGACAAAGTTTGAGATCGAAGTTTAATATTTTAAATTATTATCAAAATTTGATGTATAATCAACTATGTTTATCTATACTTTTCAGAGCAAAAGCGAAGTGGTCTGGTTAAACGACTTGAAAAGGCAAGGGTTAAAGGTTCTTTAAATCTATGTCAACTCTTAAATTTAAAGCTAAAGATATTGACCGATTCCCAGAAAATTGTTGAAGTATATCGTCAAGACAAATGGGATCAGGTGCAACGTTTGGCTGCCAGAGTTCTTCAGAATGAGATGGAAGAAGGAGACAGCGATGATGAACACGGGGAAGATATGATAAGCGTTGATGATTATGAAAGTGACACGGAAGAGTTTTGGATCGAAAACAACGACGAACAGAATATGGGCATGGAACATGAACAGATGTACCTAACGGATCTAGGGATTTACAGGCTTGGCGATTGAAACATTAGTACTGGAATTCCAATCTTTGTTATTTGTATAAATGTGTCTAAATAAATTTTGTTAATACACTACATTTAGAATTTTAATTCTTACAAAAGTCTACGAAATATCACTAAAATCTGTCTAGAGGCCGTTGATGTATCAACAATAAATACTAATGTTTATAATAATCGAAATAACAGTTTAAATTTTAAACGAAAATGTTTTGTTTTCGGCACAACAATCATATCGATATGTTTTCGGACTTCGTCGGTCAAATGAGAACCCGAGGTATTTTCTTTGAACTTGCATTAGTATTACTGTAGAGAACGTTCAGTTTTATGACAATGGCTTTAAAATACACACACAAAATTTGCAAAGAGTATTGGTCCCGACGCGACACTGATGCTGCTTTTTATTGGAGATTATTGTGAAATCATTACCATTAGTATTAAAATGAGCGCGAAAAAATGTAAATTTACAAGTTGTCAGTCCGTCCGTGTATTTAACAAAGTATTTTGTTTTCTGTCTGTGTATACCAATAAACCAATACGATGCAAACGTCTTATTAATCCCAAATCAATGGAAGCATTGTCCAAGGAAACCAATATTAGAAAGATAACCTACAGTCGAATGATCCCGTTTGAAGATGAGTGAGAGAGCTTTACGTTGGGTAATATTTTACTCCTAAATGCCCTGAAGGAAAACCTGTCGAGAGGCTGTTTATGTATCAGCAATAGACGGTGTTTTGTCTAAATATCGAAAAGTTTACAAAAAAAATATTTTTTTCATCACAAGTCATTGAAAAGTTTTGGGTTTTAACGGGTCAATTGAAAAAAAAATTATCTTCTTTAAGATCGGATCAGCATTGCTGGAGAGAACGTTCAGTTTTGTGACAGTGGTTTTAAAATGCATACACACAAAAGTATAAAGGACTATTGGCCTTGGATTATCACGATGGGGATTCTTTTTGGGGCATATGTGAAAATTAGTTCAATGAAGCCGACATCTTATCATTTTTGATAGTGGTTTTGAAATACATACACACACAATTATCAAAGATTATTGGTCTTGGGTCATCACGATGGGGATTCTTTTGGGGCATATATGAGAATGACTAAATAAGTTCAATGAAGCCGACATCTTATAAAAGCATGTTGTAAAATTCACTGGAGCACATTTCCTTGAGTTCTCAGAAGACACAAGACGATTTTAAAACGTAAACTATGGATGCCAAAAGAGCTGCCATGGCTCTTCGAGATATGCTGGCAGAGCATGACTCTTGTCTGTCCAAAATATGTTTATTAGGTATGATATTTTCAAAACACATTTCATTAAAGACAAAGTTTGAGATCGAAGTTTAATATTTTAAATTATTATCAAAATTTGATGTATAATCAACTATGTTTATCTATACTTTTCAGAGCAAAAGCGAAGTGGTCTGGTTAAACGACTTGAAAAGGCAAGGGTTAAAGGTTCTTTAAATCTATGTCAACTCTTAAATTTAAAGCTAAAGATATTGACCGATTCCCAGAAAATTGTTGAAGTATATCGTCAAGACAAATGGGATCAGGTGCAACGTTTGGCTGCCAGAGTTCTTCAGAATGAGATGGAAGAAGGAGACAGCGATGATGAACACGGGGAAGATATGATAAGCGTTGATGATTATGAAAGTGACACGGAAGAGTTTTGGATCGAAAACAACGACGAACAGAATATGGGCATGGAACATGAACAGATGTACCTAACGGATCTAGGGATTTACAGGCTTGGCGATTGAAACATTAGTACTGGAATTCCAATCTTTGTTATTTGTATAAATGTGTCTAAATAAATTTTGTTAATACACTACATTTAGAATTTTAATTCTTACAAAAGTCTACGAAATATCACTAAAATCTGTCTAGAGGCCGTTGATGTATCAACAATAAATACTAATGTTTATAATAATCGAAATAACAGTTTAAATTTTAAACGAAAATGTTTTGTTTTCGGCACAACAATCATATCGATATGTTTTCGGACTTCGTCGGTCAAATGAGAACCCGAGGTATTTTCTTTGAACTTGCATTAGTATTACTGTAGAGAACGTTCAGTTTTATGACAATGGCTTTAAAATACATACACACAAAATTTGCAAAGAGTATTGGTCCCGACGCGACACTGATGCTGCTTTTTATTGGAGATTACTGTGAAATCATTACCATTAGTATTAAAATGAGCGCGAAATAATGTAAATTTACAAGTTGTCAGTCCGTCCGTGTATTTAACAAAGTATTTTGTTTTCTGTCTGTGTATACCAATAAACCAATACGATGCAAACGTCTTATTAATCCCAAATCAATGGAAGCATTGTCCAAGGAAACCAATATTAGAAAGATAACCTACAGTCGAATGATCCCGTTTGAAGATGAGTGAGAGAGCTTTACGTTGGGTAATATTTTACTCCTAAATGCCCTGAAGGAAAACCTGTCGAGAGGCTGTTTATGTATCAGCAATAGACGGTGTTTTGTCTAAATATCGAAAAGTTTACAAAAAAAATTTTTTTTTCATCACAACTAAGTCATTGAAAAGTTTTGGGTTTTAACGGGTCAATTGAAAAACGAAATTATCTTCTTTAAAATTGGATCAGCATTGCTGGAGAGAACGTTCAGTTTTGTGACAGTGGTTTTAAAATGCATACACACAAAAGTATAAAGGACTATTGGCCTTGGATTATCACGATGGGGATTCTTTTTGGGGCATATGTGAAATTAATTCAATGAAGCCGACATCTTATCATTTTTGATAGTGGTTTTGAAATACATACACACACAATTATCAAAGATTATTGGTCTTGGATCATCACGATGGGGATTCTTTTGGGGCATATATGAGAATGACTAAATAAGTTCAATGAAGCCGACATCTTAAAAAAGCATGTTGTAAAATTCACTGGAGCACATTTCCTTTAGATCTCAGAAGACACAAGACGATTTTAAAACGTAAACTATGGATGCCGAAAGAACTGCCATGGCTCTTCGAGATATGCTGGTAGAGCATGACTCTTGTCTGTCCAAAATATGTTTATTAGGTATGATATTTTCAAAACACATTTCATTAAAGACAAAGTTTGAGATCGAAGTTTAATATTTTAAATTATTATCAAAATTTGATGTATAATCAACTATGTTTATCTATACTTTTCAGAGCAAAAGCGAAGTGGTCTGGTTAAACGACTTGAAAAGGCAAGGGTTAAAGGTTCTTTAAATCTATGTCAACTCTTAAATTTAAAGCTAAAGATATTGACCGATTCCCAGAAAATTGTTGAAGTATATCGTCAAGACAAATGGGATCAGGTGCAACGTTTGGCTGCCAGAGTTCTTCAGAATGAGATGGAAGAAGGAGACAGCGATGATGAACACGGGGAAGATATGATAAGCGTTGATGATTATGAAAGTGACACGGAAGAGTTTTGGATCGAAAACAACGACGAACAGAATATGGGCATGGAACATGAACAGATGTACCTAACGGATCTAGGGATTTACAGGCTTGGCGATTGAAACATTAGTACTGGAATTCCAATCTTTGTTATTTGTATAAATGTGTCTAAATAAATTTTGTTAATACACTACATTTAGAATTTTAATTCTTACAAAAGTCTACGAAATATCACTAAAATCTGTCTAGAGGCCGTTGATGTATCAACAATAAATACTAATGTTTATAATAATCGAAATAACAGTTTAAATTTTAAACGAAAATGTTTTGTTTTCGGCACAACAATCATATCGATATGTTTTCGGACTTCGTCGGTCAAATGAGAACCCGAGGTATTTTCTTTGAACTTGCATTAGTATTACTGTAGAGAACGTTCAGTTTTATGACAATGGCTTTAAAATACATACACACAAAATTTGCAAAGAGTATTGGTCCCGACGCGACACTGATGCTGCTTTTTATTGGAGATTACTGTGAAATCATTACCATTAGTATTAAAATGAGCGCGAAATAATGTAAATTTACAAGTTGTCAGTCCGTCCGTGTATTTAACAAAGTATTTTGTTTTCTGTCTGTGTATACCAATAAACCAATACGATGCAAACGTCTTATTAATCCCAAATCAATGGAAGCATTGTCCAAGGAAACCAATATTAGAAAGATAACCTACAGTCGAATGATCCCGTTTGAAGATGAGTGAGAGAGCTTTACGTTGGGTAATATTTTACTCCTAAATGCCCTGAAGGAAAACCTGTCGAGAGGCTGTTTATGTATCAGCAATAGACGGTGTTTTGTCTAAATATCGAAAAGTTTACAAAAAAAATATTTTTTTCATCACAAGTCATTGAAAAGTTTTGGGTTTTAACGGGTCAATTGAAAAAAAAATTATCTTCTTTAAGATCGGATCAGCATTGCTGGAGAGAACGTTCAGTTTTGTGACAGTGGTTTTAAAATGCATACACACAAAAGTATAAAGGACTATTGGCCTTGGATTATCACGATGGGGATTCTTTTTGGGGCATATGTGAAATTAGTTCAATGAAGCCGACATCTTATCATTTTTGATAGTGGTTTTGAAATACATACACACACAATTATCAAAGATTATTGGTCTTGGATCATCACGATGGGGATTCTTTTGGGGCATATATGAGAATGACTAAATAAGTTCAATGAAGCCGACATCTTATAAAAGCATGTTGTAAAATTCACTGGAGCACATTTCCTTGAGTTCTCAGAAGACACAAGACGATTTTAAAACGTAAACTATGGATGCCAAAAGAGCTGCCATGGCTCTTCGAGATATGCTGGTAGAGCATGACTCTTGTCTGTCCAAAATATGTTTATTAGGTATGATATTTTCAAAACACATTTCATTAAAGACAAAGTTTGAGATCGAAGTTTAATATTTTAAATTATTATCAAAATTTGATGTATAATCAACTATGTTTATCTATACTTTTCAGAGCAAAAGCGAAGTGGTCTGGTTAAACGACTTGAAAAGGCAAGGGTTAAAGGTTCTTTAAATCTATGTCAACTCTTAAATTTAAAGCTAAAGATATTGACCGATTCCCAGAAAATTGTTGAAGTATATCGTCAAGACAAATGGGATCAGGTGCAACGTTTGGCTGTCAGAGTTCTTCAGAATGAGATGGAAGAAGGAGACAGCGATGATGAACACGGGGAAGATATGATAAGCGTTGATGATTATGAAAGTGACACGGAAGAGTTTTGGATCGAAAACAACGACGAACAGAATATGGGCATGGAACATGAACAGATGTACCTAACGGATCTAGGGATTTACAGGCTTGGCGATTGAAACATTAGTACTGGAATTCCAATCTTTGTTATTTGTATAAATGTGTCTAAATAAATTTTGTTAATACACTACATTTAGAATTTTAATTCTTACAAAAGTCTACGAAATATCACTAAAATCTGTCTAGAGGCCGTTGATGTATCAACAATAAATACTAATGTTTATAATAATCGAAATAACAGTTTAAATTTTAAACGAAAATGTTTTGTTTTCGGCACAACAATCATATCGATATGTTTTCGGACTTCGTCGGTCAAATGAGAACCCGAGGTATTTTCTTTGAACTTGCATTAGTATTACTGTAGAGAACGTTCAGTTTTATGACAATGGCTTTAAAATACATACACACAAAATTTGCAAAGAGTATTGGTCCCGACGCGACACTGATGCTGCTTTTTATTGGAGATTACTGTGAAATCATTACCATTAGTATTAAAATGAGCGCGAAATAATGTAAATTTACAAGTTGTCAGTCCGTCCGTGTATTTAACAAAGTATTTTGTTTTCTGTCTGTGTATACCAATAAACCAGTACGATGCAAACGTCTTATTAATCCCAAATCAATGGAAGCATTGTCCAAGGAAACCAATATTAGAAAGATAACCTACAGTCGAATGATCCCGTTTGAAGATGAGTGAGAGAGCTTTACGTTGGGTAATATTTTACTCCTAAATGCCCTGAAGGAAAACCTGTCGAGAGGCTGTTTATGTATCAGCAATAGACGGTGTTTTGTCTAAATATCAAAAAGTTTACAAAAAAAATATTTTTTTCATCACAACTAAGTCATTGAAAAGTTTTGGGTTTTAACGGGTCAATTGAAAAACGAAATTATCTTCTTTAAAATTGGATCAGCATTGCTGGAGAGAACGTTCAGTTTTGTGACAGTGGTTTTAAAATGTATACACACAAAAGTATAAAGGACTATTGGCCTTGGATTATCACGATGGGGATTCTTTTTGGGGCATATGTGAAATTAGTTCAATGAAGCCGACATCTTATCATTTTTGATAGTGGTTTTGAAATACATACACACACAATTATCAAAGATTATTGGTCTTGGATCATCACGATGGGGATTCTTTTGGGGCATATATGAGAATGACTAAATAAGTTCAATGAAGCCGACATCTTAAAAAAGCATGTTGTAAAATTCACTGGAGCACATTTCCTTTAGATCTCAGAAGACACAAGACGATTTTAAAACGTAAACTATGGATGCCGAAAGAACTGCCATGGCTCTTCGAGATATGCTGGTAGAGCATGACTCTTGTCTGTCCAAAATATGTTTATTAGGTATGATATTTTCAAAACACATTTCATTAAAGACAAAGTTTGAGATCGAAGTTTAATATTTTAAATTATTATCAAAATTTGATGTATAATCAACTATGTTTATCTATACTTTTCAGAGCAAAAGCGAAGTGGTCTGGTTAAACGACTTGAAAAGGCAAGGGTTAAAGGTTCTTTAAATCTATGTCAACTCTTAAATTTAAAGCTAAAGATATTGACCGATTCCCAGAAAATTGTTGAAGTATATCGTCAAGACAAATGGGATCAGGTGCAACGTTTGGCTGCCAGAGTTCTTCAGAATGAGATGGAAGAAGGAGACAGCGATGATGAACACGGGGAAGATATGATAAGCGTTGATGATTATGAAAGTGACACGGAAGAGTTTTGGATCGAAAACAACGACGAACAGAATATGGGCATGGAACATGAACAGATGTACCTAACGGATCTAGGGATTTACAGGCTTGGCGATTGAAACATTAGTACTGGAATTCCAATCTTTGTTATTTGTATAAATGTGTCTAAATAAATTTTGTTAATACACTACATTTAGAATTTTAATTCTTACAAAAGTCTACGAAATATCACTAAAATCTGTCTAGAGGCCGTTGATGTATCAACAATAAATACTAATGTTTATAATAATCGAAATAACAGTTTAAATTTTAAACGAAAATGTTTTGTTTTCGGCACAACAATCATATCGATATGTTTTCGGACTTCGTCGGTCAAATGAGAACCCGAGGTATTTTCTTTGAACTTGCATTAGTATTACTGTAGAGAACGTTCAGTTTTATGACAATGGCTTTAAAATACATACACACAAAATTTGCAAAGAGTATTGGTCCCGACGCGACACTGATGCTGCTTTTTATTGGAGATTACTGTGAAATCATTACCATTAGTATTAAAATGAGCGCGAAATAATGTAAATTTACAAGTTGTCAGTCCGTCCGTGTATTTAACAAAGTATTTTGTTTTCTGTCTGTGTATACCAATAAACCAATACGATGCAAACGTCTTATTAATCCCAAATCAATGGAAGCATTGTCCAAGGAAACCAATATTAGAAAGATAACCTACAGTCGAATGATCCCGTTTGAAGATGAGTGAGAGAGCTTTACGTTGGGTAATATTTTACTCCTAAATGCCCTGAAGGAAAACCTGTCGAGAGGCTGTTTATGTATCAGCAATAGACGGTGTTTTGTCTAAATATCGAAAAGTTTACAAAAAAAATATTTTTTTCATCACAAGTCATTGAAAAGTTTTGGGTTTTAACGGGTCAATTGAAAAAAAAATTATCTTCTTTAAGATCGGATCAGCATTGCTGGAGAGAACGTTCAGTTTTGTGACAGTGGTTTTAAAATGCATACACACAAAAGTATAAAGGACTATTGGCCTTGGATTATCACGATGGGGATTCTTTTTGGGGCATATGTGAAATTAGTTCAATGAAGCCGACATCTTATCATTTTTGATAGTGGTTTTGAAATACATACACACACAATTATCAAAGATTATTGGTCTTGGATCATCACGATGGGGATTCTTTTGGGGCATATATGAGAATGACTAAATAAGTTCAATGAAGCCGACATCTTAAAAAAGCATGTTGTAAAATTCACTGGAGCACATTTCCTTGAGTTCTCAGAAGACACAAGACGATTTTAAAACGTAAACTATGGATGCCAAAAGAGCTGCCATGGCTCTTCGAGATATGCTGGTAGAGCATGACTCTTGTCTGTCCAAAATATGTTTATTAGGTATGATATTTTCAAAACACATTTCATTAAAGACAAAGTTTGAGATCGAAGTTTAATATTTTAAATTATTATCAAAATTTGATGTATAATCAACTATGTTTATCTATACTTTTCAGAGCAAAAGCGAAGTGGTCTGGTTAAACGACTTGAAAAGGCAAGGGTTAAAGGTTCTTTAAATCTATGTCAACTCTTAAATTTAAAGCTAAAGATATTGACCGATTCCCAGAAAATTGTTGAAGTATATCGTCAAGACAAATGGGATCAGGTGCAACGTTTGGCTGTCAGAGTTCTTCAGAATGAGATGGAAGAAGGAGACAGCGATGATTAACACGGGGAAGATATGATAAGCGTTGATGATTATGAAAGTGACACGGAAGAGTTTTGGATCGAAAACAACGACGAACAGAATATGGGCATGGAACATGAACAGATGTACCTAACGGATCTAGGGATTTACAGGCTTGGCGATTGAAACATTAGTACTGGAATTCCAATCTTTGTTATTTGTATAAATGTGTCTAAATAAATTTTGTTAATACACTACATTTAGAATTTTAATTCTTACAAAAGTCTACGAAATATCACTAAAATCTGTCTAGAGGCCGTTGATGTATCAACAATAAATACTAATGTTTATAATAATCGAAATAACAGTTTAAATTTTAAACGAAAATGTTTTGTTTTCGGCACAACAATCATATCGATATGTTTTCGGACTTCGTCGGTCAAATGAGAACCCGAGGTATTTTCTTTGAACTTGCATTAGTATTACTGTAGAGAACGTTCAGTTTTATGACAATGGCTTTAAAATACACACACAAAATTTGCAAAGAGTATTGGTCCCGACGCGACACTGATGCTGCTTTTTATTGGAGATTACTGTGAAATCATTACCATTAGTATTAAAATGAGCGCGAAAAAATGTAAATTTACAAGTTGTCAGTCCGTCCGTGTATTTAACAAAGTATTTTGTTTTCTGTCTGTGTATACCAATAAACCAATACGATGCAAACGTCTTATTAATCCCAAATCAATGGAAGCATTGTCCAAGGAAACCAATATTAGAAAGATAACCTACAGTCGAATGATCCCGTTTGAAGATGAGTGAGAGAGCTTTACGTTGGGTAATATTTTACTCCTAAATGCTCTGAAGGAAAACCTGTCGAGAGGCTGTTTATGTATCAGCAATAGACGGTGTTTTGTCTAAATATCGAAAAGTTTACAAAAAAAATATTTTTTTCATCACAAGTCATTGAAAAGTTTTGGGTTTTAACGGGTCAATTGAAAAAAAAATTATCTTCTTTAAGATCGGATCAGCATTGCTGGAGAGAACGTTCAGTTTTGTGACAGTGGTTTTAAAATGCATACACACAAAAGTATAAAGGACTATTGGCCTTGGATTATCACGATGGGGATTCTTTTTGGGGCATATGTGAAAATTAGTTCAATGAAGCCGACATCTTATCATTTTTGATAGTGGTTTTGAAATACATACACACACAATTATCAAAGATTATTGGTCTTGGGTCATCACGATGGGGATTCTTTTGGGGCATATATGAGAATGACTAAATAAGTTCAATGAAGCCGACATCTTATAAAAGCATGTTGTAAAATTCACTGGAGCACATTTCCTTGAGTTCTCAGAAGACACAAGACGATTTTAAAACGTAAACTATGGATGCCAAAAGAGCTGCCATGGCTCTTCGAGATATGCTGGCAGAGCATGACTCTTGTCTGTCCAAAATATGTTTATTAGGTATGATATTTTCAAAACACATTTCATTAAAGACAAAGTTTGAGATCGAAGTTTAATATTTTAAATTATTATCAAAATTTGATGTATAATCAACTATGTTTATCTATACTTTTCAGAGCAAAAGCGAAGTGGTCTGGTTAAACGACTTGAAAAGGCAAGGGTTAAAGGTTCTTTAAATCTATGTCAACTCTTAAATTTAAAGCTAAAGATATTGACCGATTCCCAGAAAATTGTTGAAGTATATCGTCAAGACAAATGGGATCAGGTGCAACGTTTGGCTGCCAGAGTTCTTCAGAATGAGATGGAAGAAGGAGACAGCGATGATGAACACGGGGAAGATATGATAAGCGTTGATGATTATGAAAGTGACACGGAAGAGTTTTGGATCGAAAACAACGACGAACAGAATATGGGCATGGAACATGAACAGATGTACCTAACGGATCTAGGGATTTACAGGCTTGGCGATTGAAACATTAGTACTGGAATTCCAATCTTTGTTATTTGTATAAATGTGTCTAAATAAATTTTGTTAATACACTACATTTAGAATTTTAATTCTTACAAAAGTCTACGAAATATCACTAAAATCTGTCTAGAGGCCGTTGATGTATCAACAATAAATACTAATGTTTATAATAATCGAAATAACAGTTTAAATTTTAAACGAAAATGTTTTGTTTTCGGCACAACAATCATATCGATATGTTTTCGGACTTCGTCGGTCAAATGAGAACCCGAGGTATTTTCTTTGAACTTGCATTAGTATTACTGTAGAGAACGTTCAGTTTTATGACAATGGCTTTAAAATACACACACAAAATTTGCAAAGAGTATTGGTCCCGACGCGACACTGATGCTGCTTTTTATTGGAGATTACTGTGAAATCATTACCATTAGTATTAAAATGAGCGCGAAAAAATGTAAATTTACAAGTTGTCAGTCCGTCCGTGTATTTAACAAAGTATTTTGTTTTCTGTCTGTGTATACCAATAAACCAATACGATGCAAACGTCTTATTAATCCCAAATCAATGGAAGCATTGTCCAAGGAAACCAATATTAGAAAGATAACCTACAGTCGAATGATCCCGTTTGAAGATGAGTGAGAGAGCTTTACGTTGGGTAATATTTTACTCCTAAATGCCCTGAAGGAAAACCTGTCGAGAGGCTGTTTATGTATCAGCAATAGACGGTGTTTTGTCTAAATATCGAAAAGTTTACAAAAAAAATATTTTTTTCATCACAAGTCATTGAAAAGTTTTGGGTTTTAACGGGTCAATTGAAAAAAAAATTATCTTCTTTAAGATCGGATCAGCATTGCTGGAGAGAACGTTCAGTTTTGTGACAGTGGTTTTAAAATGCATACACACAAAAGTATAAAGGACTATTGGCCTTGGATTATCACGATGGGGATTCTTTTTGGGGCATATGTGAAAATTAGTTCAATGAAGCCGACATCTTATCATTTTTGATAGTGGTTTTGAAATACATACACACACAATTATCAAAGATTATTGGTCTTGGGTCATCACGATGGGGATTCTTTTGGGGCATATATGAGAATGACTAAATAAGTTCAATGAAGCCGACATCTTATAAAAGCATGTTGTAAAATTCACTGGAGCACATTTCCTTGAGTTCTCAGAAGACACAAGACGATTTTAAAACGTAAACTATGGATGCCAAAAGAGCTGCCATGGCTCTTCGAGATATGCTGGCAGAGCATGACTCTTGTCTGTCCAAAATATGTTTATTAGGTATGATATTTTCAAAACACATTTCATTAAAGACAAAGTTTGAGATCGAAGTTTAATATTTTAAATTATTATCAAAATTTGATGTATAATCAACTATGTTTATCTATACTTTTCAGAGCAAAAGCGAAGTGGTCTGGTTAAACGACTTGAAAAGGCAAGGGTTAAAGGTTCTTTAAATCTATGTCAACTCTTAAATTTAAAGCTAAAGATATTGACCGATTCCCAGAAAATTGTTGAAGTATATCGTCAAGACAAATGGGATCAGGTGCAACGTTTGGCTGCCAGAGTTCTTCAGAATGAGATGGAAGAAGGAGACAGCGATGATGAACACGGGGAAGATATGATAAGCGTTGATGATTATGAAAGTGACACGGAAGAGTTTTGGATCGAAAACAACGACGAACAGAATATGGGCATGGAACATGAACAGATGTACCTAACGGATCTAGGGATTTACAGGCTTGGCGATTGAAACATTAGTACTGGAATTCCAATCTTTGTTATTTGTATAAATGTGTCTAAATAAATTTTGTTAATACACTACATTTAGAATTTTAATTCTTACAAAAGTCTACGAAATATCACTAAAATCTGTCTAGAGGCCGTTGATGTATCAACAATAAATACTAATGTTTATAATAATCGAAATAACAGTTTAAATTTTAAACGAAAATGTTTTGTTTTCGGCACAACAATCATATCGATATGTTTTCGGACTTCGTCGGTCAAATGAGAACCCGAGGTATTTTCTTTGAACTTGCATTAGTATTACTGTAGAGAACGTTCAGTTTTATGACAATGGCTTTAAAATACATACACACAAAATTTGCAAAGAGTATTGGTCCCGACGCGACACTGATGCTGCTTTTTATTGGAGATTACTGTGAAATCATTACCATTAGTATTAAAATGAGCGCGAAATAATGTAAATTTACAAGTTGTCAGTCCGTCCGTGTATTTAACAAAGTATTTTGTTTTCTGTCTGTGTATACCAATAAACCAATACGATGCAAAAGTCTTATTAATCCCAAATCAATGGAAGCATTGTCCAAGGAAACCAATATTAGAAAGATAACCTACAGTCGAATGATCCCGTTTGAAGCTGAGTGAGAGAGCTTTACGTTGGGTAATATTTTACTCCTTAATTCCCTGAAAGAAAACCTGTCGAGAGGCTGTTTATGTATCAGCAATAGACGGTGTTTTGTCTAAATATCGAAAAGTTTACAAAAAAGTATTTTTTTCATCACAAGTCATTGAAAAGTTTTGGGTTTTAACGGGTCAATTGAAAAACAAATTATCTTCTTTAAAATCGGATCAGCGTTGCTGGAGAGAACGTTCAGTTTTGTGACAGTGGTTTTAAAATGCATACACACAAAAGTATAAAGGACTATTGGCCTTGGATTATCACGATGGGGATTCTTTTTGGGGCATAGGGAAAATTGTTGAAGTATATCGTCAAGACAAATGGGATCAGGTGCAACGTTTGGCTGCCAGAGTTCTTCAGAATGGGATGGAAGAAGGAGACAGCGACGATGAACACGAGGAAGAGATGATAAGCGTTGATGATTATGAAAGTGACACGGAAGAGTTTTGGATCGAAAACAACGACGAACAGAATATGGGCATGGAACATGAACAGATGTACCTCACGGATCTAGGGATTTACAGGCTTGGCGATTGAAACATTAGTACTGGAATTCCAATCTTTGTTATTTGTATAAATGTGTCTAAATAAATTTTGTTAATACACTACATTTAGAATTTTAATTCTTACAAAAGTCTACGAAATATCACTAAAATCTGTCTAGAGGCCGTTGATGTATCAACAATAAATACTAATGTTTATAATAATCGAAATAACAGTTTAAATTTTAAACGAAAATGTGTTGTTTTCGGCACGAACAATCATATCGATATGTTTTCGGACTTCGTCGGTCAAATGATAACCCGAGGTATTTTCTTTGAACTTGCATTAGTATTACTGTAGAGAACGTTCAGTTTTATGACAATGGCTTTAAAATACATACACACAAAATTTGCAAAGAGTATTGGTCCCAACGCGACACTGATGCTGCTTTTTATTGGAGATTACAGTGAAATCATTACCATTAGTATTAAAATGAGCGCGAAATAATGTAAATTTACAAGTTGTCAGTCCGTCCGTGTATTTAACAAAGTATTTTGTTTTCTGTCTGTGTATACCAATAAACCAATACGATGCAAACGTCTTATTAATCCCAAATCAATGGAAGCATTGTCCAAGGAAACCAATATTAGAAAGATAACCTACAGTCGAATGATCCCGTTTGAAGCTGAGTGAGAGAGCTTTACGTTGGGTAATATTTTACTCCTTAATTCCCTGAAAGAAAACCTGTCGAGAGGCTGTTTATGTATCAGCAATAGACGGTGTTTTGTCTAAATATCGAAAAGTTTACAAAAAAGTATTTTTTTCATCACAAGTCATTGAAAAGTTTTGGGTTTTAACGGGTCAATTGAAAAACGAAATTATCTTCTTTAAAATTGGATCAGCATTGCTGGAGAGAACGTTCAGTTTTGTGACAGTGGTTTTAAAATGCATACACACAAAAGTATAAAGGACTATTGGCCTTGGATTATCACGATGGGGATTCTTTTTGGGGCATATGTGAAATTAGTTCAATGAAGCCGACATCTTATCATTTTTGATAGTGGTTTTGAAATACATACACACACAATTATCAAAGATTATTGGTCTTGGATCATCACGATGGGGATTCTTTTGGGGCATATATGAGAATGACTAAATAAGTTCAATGAAGCCGACATCTTAAAAAAGCATGTTGTAAAATTCACTGGAGCACATTTCCTTTAGATCTCAGAAGACACAAGACGATTTTAAAACGTAAACTATGGATGCCGAAAGAACTGCCATGGCTCTTCGAGATATGCTGGTAGAGCATGACTCTTGTCTGTCCAAAATATGTTTATTAGGTATGATATTTTCAAAACACATTTCATTAAAGACAAAGTTTGAGATCGAAGTTTAATATTTTAAATTATTATCAAAATTTGATGTATAATCAACTATGTTTATCTATACTTTTCAGAGCAAAAGCGAAGTGGTCTGGTTAAACGACTTGAAAAGGCAAGGGTTAAAGGTTCTTTAAATCTATGTCAACTCTTAAATTTAAAGCTAAAGATATTGACCGATTCCCAGAAAATTGTTGAAGTATATCGTCAAGACAAATGGGATCAGGTGCAACGTTTGGCTGCCAGAGTTCTTCAGAATGAGATGGAAGAAGGAGACAGCGATGATGAACACGGGGAAGATATGATAAGCGTTGATGATTATGAAAGTGACACGGAAGAGTTTTGGATCGAAAACAACGACGAACAGAATATGGGCATGGAACATGAACAGATGTACCTAACGGATCTAGGGATTTACAGGCTTGGCGATTGAAACATTAGTACTGGAATTCCAAACTTTGTTATTTGTATAAATGTGTCTAAATAAATTTTGTTAATACACTACATTTAGAATTTTAATTCTTACAAAAGTCTACGAAATATCACTAAAATCTGTCTAGAGGCCGTTGATGTATCAACAATAAATACTAATGTTTATAATAATCGAAATAACAGTTTAAATTTTAAACGAAAATGTTTTGTTTTCGGCACAACAATCATATCGATATGTTTTCGGACTTCGTCGGTCAAATGAGAACCCGAGGTATTTTCTTTGAACTTGCATTAGTATTACTGTAGAGAACGTTCAGTTTTATGACAATGGCTTTAAAATACATACACACAAAATTTGCAAAGAGTATTGGTCCCGACGCGACACTGATGCTGCTTTTTATTGGAGATTACTGTGAAATCATTACCATTAGTATTAAAATGAGCGCGAAATAATGTAAATTTACAAGTTGTCAGTCCGTCCGTGTATTTAACAAAGTATTTTGTTTTCTGTCTGTGTATACCAATAAACCAATACGATGCAAACGTCTTATTAATCCCAAATCAATGGAAGCATTGTCCAAGGAAACCAATATTAGAAAGATAACCTACAGTCGAATGATCCCGTTTGAAGATGAGTGAGAGAGCTTTACGTTGGGTAATATTTTACTCCTAAATGCCCTGAAGGAAAACCTGTCGAGAGGCTGTTTATGTATCAGCAATAGACGGTGTTTTGTCTAAATATCGAAAAGTTTACAAAAAAAATATTTTTTTCATCACAAGTCATTGAAAAGTTTTGGGTTTTAACGGGTCAATTGAAAAAAAAATTATCTTCTTTAAGATCGGATCAGCACTGCTGGAGAGAACGTTCAGTTTTGTGACAGTGGTTTTAAAATGCATACACACAAAAGTATAAAGGACTATTGGCCTTGGATTATCACGATGGGGATTCTTTTTGGGGCATATGTGAAATTAGTTCAATGAAGCCGACATCTTATCATTTTTGATAGTGGTTTTGAAATACATACACACACAATTATCAAAGATTATTGGTCTTGGATCATCACGATGGGGATTCTTTTGGGGCATATATGAGAATGACTAAATAAGTTCAATGAAGCCGACATCTTATAAAAGCATGTTGTAAAATTCACTGTAGCACATTTCCTTGAGTTCTCAGAAGACACAAGACGATTTTAAAACGTAAACTATGGATGCCAAAAGAGCTGCCATGGCTCTTCGAGATATGCTGGTAGAGCATGACTCTTGTCTGTCCAAAATATGTTTATTAGGTATGATATTTTCAAAACACATTTCATTAAAGACAAAGTTTGAGATCGAAGTTTAATATTTTAAATTATTATCAAAATTTGATGTATAATCAACTATGTTTATCTATACTTTTCAGAGCAAAAGCGAAGTGGTCTGGTTAAACGACTTGAAAAGGCAAGGGTTAAAGGTTCTTTAAATCTATGTCAACTCTTAAATTTAAAGCTAAAGATATTGACCGATTCCCAGAAAATTGTTGAAGTATATCGTCAAGACAAATGGGATCAGGTGCAACGTTTGGCTGCCAGAGTTCTTCAGAATGAGATGGAAGAAGGAGACAGCGATGATGAACACGGGGAAGATATGATAAGCGTTGATGATTATGAAAGTGACACGGAAGAGTTTTGGATCGAAAACAACGACGAACAGAATATGGGCATGGAACATGAACAGATGTACCTAACGGATCTAGGGATTTACAGGCTTGGCGATTGAAACATTAGTACTGGAATTCCAATCTTTGTTATTTGTATAAATGTGTCTAAATAAATTTTGTTAATACACTACATTTAGAATTTTAATTCTTACAAAAGTCTACGAAATATCACTAAAATCTGTCTAGAGGCCGTTGATGTATCAACAATAAATACTAATGTTTATAATAATCGAAATAACAGTTTAAATTTTAAACGAAAATGTTTTGTTTTCGGCACAACAATCATATCGATATGTTTTCGGACTTCGTCGGTCAAATGAGAACCCGAGGTATTTTCTTTGAACTTGCATTAGTATTACTGTAGAGAACGTTCAGTTTTATGACAATGGCTTTAAAATACATACACACAAAATTTGCAAAGAGTATTGGTCCCGACGCGACACTGATGCTGCTTTTTATTGGAGATTACTGTGAAATCATTACCATTAGTATTAAAATGAGCGCGAAATAATGTAAATTTACAAGTTGTCAGTCCGTCCGTGTATTTAACAAAGTATTTTGTTTTCTGTCTGTGTATACCAATAAACCAATACGATGCAAACGTCTTATTAATCCCAAATCAATGGAAGCATTGTCCAAGGAAACCAATATTAGAAAGATAACCTACAGTCGAATGATCCCGTTTGAAGATGAGTGAGAGAGCTTTACGTTGGGTAATATTTTACTCCTAAATGCCCTGAAGGAAAACCTGTCGAGAGGCTGTTTATGTATCAGCAATAGACGGTGTTTTGTCTAAATATCGAAAAGTTTACAAAAAAAATATTTTTTTCATCACAAGTCATTGAAAAGTTTTGGGTTTTAACGGGTCAATTGAAAAAAAAATTATCTTCTTTAAGATCGGATCAGCATTGCTGGAGAGAACGTTCAGTTTTGTGACAGTGGTTTTAAAATGCATACACACAAAAGTATAAAGGACTATTGGCCTTGGATTATCACGATGGGGATTCTTTTTGGGGCATATGTGAAAATTAGTTCAATGAAGCCGACATCTTATCATTTTTGATAGTGGTTTTGAAATACATACACACACAATTATCAAAGATTATTGGTCTTGGGTCATCACGATGGGGATTCTTTTGGGGCATATATGAGAATGACTAAATAAGTTCAATGAAGCCGACATCTTATAAAAGCATGTTGTAAAATTCACTGGAGCACATTTCCTTGAGTTCTCAGAAGACACAAGACGATTTTAAAACGTAAACTATGGATGCCAAAAGAGCTGCCATGGCTCTTCGAGATATGCTGGTAGAGCATGACTCTTGTCTGTCCAAAATATGTTTATTAGGTATGATATTTTCAAAACACATTTCATTAAAGACAAAGTTTGAGATCGAAGTTTAATATTTTAAATTATTATCAAAATTTGATGTATAATCAACTATGTTTATCTATACTTTTCAGAGCAAAAGCGAAGTGGTCTGGTTAAACGACTTGAAAAGGCAAGGATTAAAGGTTCTTTAAATCTATGTCAACTCTTAACTTTAAAGCTAAAGATATTGTCCGATTCCCAGAAAATTGTTGAAGTATATCGTCAAGACAAATGGGATCAGGTGCAACGTTTGGCTGCCAGAGTTCTTCAGAATGAGATGGAAGAAGGAGACAGCGACGATGAACACGAGGAAGAGATGATAAGCGTTGATGATTATGAAAGTGACACGGAAGAGTTTTGGATCGAAAACAACGACGAACAGAATATGGGCATGGAACATGAACAGATGTACCTCACGGATCTAGGGATTTACAGGCTTGGCGATTGAAACATTAGTACTGGAATTCCAATCTTTGTTATTTGTATAAATGTGTCTAAATAAATTTTGTTAATACACTACATTTAGAATTTTAATTCTTACAAAAGTCTACGAAATATCACTAAAATCTGTCTAGAGGCCGTTGATGTATCAACAATAAATACTAATGTTTATAATAATCGAAATAACAGTTTAAATTTTGTTTTCGGCACAACAATCATATCGATATGTTTTCGGACTTCGTCGGTCAAATGAGAACCCGAGGTATTTTCTTTGAACTTGCATTAGTATTACTGTAGAGAACGTTCAGTTTTATGACAATGGCTTTAAAATACATACACACAAAATTTGCAAAGAGTATTGGTCCCAACGCGACACTGATGCTGCTTTTTATTGGAGATTACAGTGAAATCATTACCATTAGTATTAAAATGAGCGCGAAATAATGTAAATTTACAAGTTGTCAGTCCGTCCGTGTATTTAACAAAGTATTTTGTTTTCTGTCTGTGTATACCAATAAACCAATACGATGCAAACGTCTTATTAATCCCAAATCAATGGAAGCATTGTCCAAGGAAACCAATATTAGAAAGATAACCTACAGTCGAATGATCCCGTTTGAAGCTGAGTGAGAGAGCTTTACGTTGGGTAATATTTTACTCCTTAATTCCCTGAAAGAAAACCTGTCGAGAGGCTGTTTATGTATCAGCAATAGACGGTGTTTTGTCTAAATATCGAAAAGTTTACAAAAAAAGTATTTTTTTCATTACAAGTCATTGAAAAGTTTTGGGTTTTAACGGGTCAATTGAAAAACAAATTATCTTCTTTAAAATCGGATCAGCGTTGCTGGAGAGAACGTTCAGTTTTGTGACAGTGGTTTTAAAATGCATACACACAAAAGTATAAAGGACTATTGGCCTTGGATTATCACGATGGGGATTCTTTTTGGGGCATAGGGAAAATTGTTCAATTCAATTTTCAATTTGTTTATTCACTCCAAGCCACAGGGTGGCACGGGAGGTAACCAGACAAATGTAATACATTTACAAACATGGCGGGCATAATACAGTAGTTATCGTATGACACATACACAACAGATACAGATAGTATATATATATACACACAATTTTTTTAGACTGGACACAATTTTAATTGTATTGCTCAAAGCAGCCAAAAAATACACGGACAGGGAACAATACATATTACATAATTACATTCCAGTAGTTATCTTTAGAGATTTACCTATAAATCTTACAAGATTATTCAAAATAAGATGTTTGTTGGTTTGGAAGAGCTCTCGACATTTGAGAGCACTTGGATTGGTATAACAATACCTTGGTAAAAACATATGGCGGAGTTTATTTAGACTTTTACATTTAAACAACAGGTGATATTCATCGCCGATAGAAGAGGAATCACAAGCTGGGCAAAGACGTTCATTTTGCAGTGTATTATACCATCTCCCTGTTTCAATTGGGAGTCTGTGGTTCGTTGTTCTAAATCGTGCAAGTATCTTACAACTTCTATTATCTAGCAATCTAAAATAAGGTTCTAGTTGGAAATCTGTCTTAATAATGGAATAAAATAATCCTTTTGAGGAACCTCCTATAGCAGAGAAAAATTGTTGTACATATTGATCTTGAAGTGTTTTTTTCACCACATTTATCAGACAATTTCTGTTACCAACTGTCTGCGAATCCCAGACGTAATTTAAGCCACTTTGATATAAAATTGATTTAACACATCCTAACCATGGAAAATCATTGTTCTGAGCATTGAGACTTGTGATAAATTTATATACAATTGAGGAAAGTTTTTCTTTCTTGCCCTGTACCAATTTAATCCAGTATGACAATATGCGGATAAAAATCTTTATGCGTAAAGGGTAGACACCAAGCTCACCATAAATCATATAGGACGGAGTTGACTTTTTGAGTCCAATAATACTTTTACAGAATTTAAGGTAAAATGTCTCTATTAGATCTAGTTTGCCTACACCCCACACTTCACAACCATATAACAAGATAGGTAGGATAACCTGATCGAACAGTTTTAGCTGAAGATCTATTGGGAGATATAAATTGGTTATCTTCCTACGTAAACCAAACAATGCTTTGGATGCTTGGTTGATTAGGTGCTTAATAGTGTACATAAAATTTCCATTATATCTCATTACTATTCCCAGATATGTATAATTTTCTACAACATCAACATCCCTACCATATAAATAAAAAGATGGATAGATTCTTGGTTTTCGTTTACAAAACATCATGATTTTTGTCTTGTCTACGTTAACATTAAGTTGCCATACATAACAGTAGTTTTCAAATGCAGTCAAGGCATTTTGTAAACTTAAAGAATTCTCAGCCAGTAAGACAGTATCATCTGCATACAACAACACAAGCATATATACGAAACATTCAATCTGCATTTGAATTTCAGTAGATAATGATATACAACCTATGATATTTCTATTTACAAGGAACTCTTCAAGATCATTTAAAAATAAAGAAAACAATATAGGTGATAAGTTCTCACCCTGACGGACGCCCGTTTTACAAATAAAAAAATCTGATTGCTTGTTACCTTGACTGACACATGACTTAATAGAGCTATACATATTTTTGATAAGTTTTAAACATTTACCATCGATTCCTTCCTTAATTAATTTTGACCACAGTCCGCCTCTCCATACAGTGTCAAACGCCTTAGAGAAGTCTATAAAAGCACAGTAAAGTTTCTTTTTGGCATTTAGAAAGTACTGCATAATTTGGCTTAAAACAAATAGATGGTCGATGGTAGAATAGCCTTCTCTAAATCCAGCTTGTGATTCTTTTAATACATCATGACTGTTACAGTATTCCGATAGTCTTTTATTAATTATTTGGGTGAAAAGTTTACCAAGGCAGCTGAGTATCGTGATAGGTCTATAATTATCTGGGTTGCTTATTTCCCCCTTGTTCTTATAGATTGGTCGTATCAGGCCAAGAAGCCATTTATCAGGCATACACCCTGAATCTAAAATAATGTTAAACAGTTTAAAGTATATAGGAAGAAGTATTACTTCCGTTGATTTGATGTGTTCATTCACGATGTTGTCCAAACCTGCCGCCTTGTTGTTCTTAAGATTGTTGATAGCATATTGAATTTCAGGAACTGTTATTGGGGAATCAAGTTCATGGTCTGTTTGGTAAACATGGTTAGCAGTGGGATCCACCAGCCTAGGATCATCGCTACTTAGTTCATTTAAGTTTCTGTAGAAATCGTATAACGTATTCAGATCTATATATTCAGGTTGCTTGGTAAAATCAATTTGTTTCAAGATTTTCCAGTACTCCCTCGGTGAGTTACATTCTAAATTGTTGAAGTATATCGTCAAGACAAATGGGATCAGGTGCAACGTTTGGCTGCCAGAGTTCTTCAGAATGGGATGGAAGAAGGAGACAGCGACGATGAACACGAGGAAGAGATGATAAGCGTTGATGATTATGAAAGTGACACGGAAGAGTTTTGGATCGAAAACAACGACGAACAGAATATGGACATGGAACATGAACAGATGTACCTCACGGATCTAGGGATTTACAGGCTTGGCGATTGAAACATTAGTACTGGAATTCCAATCTTTGTTATTTGTATAAATGTGTCTAAATAAATTTTGTTAATACACTACATTTAGAATTTTAATTCTTACAAAAGTCTACGAAATATCACTAAAATCTGTCTAGAGGCCGTTGATGTATCAACAATAAATACTAATGTTTATAATAATCGAAATAACAGTTTAAATTTTAAACGAAAATGTGTTGTTTTCGGCACGAACAATCATATCGATATGTTTTCGGACTTCGTCGGTCAAATGATAACCCGAGGTATTTTCTTTGAACTTGCATTAGTATTACTGTAGAGAACGTTGAGTTTTATGACAATGGCTTTAAAATACATACACACAAAATTTGCAAAGAGTATTGGTCCCAACGCGACACTGATGCTGCTTTTTATTGGAGATTACAGTGAAACCATTACCATTAGTAATAAAATGAGCGCGAAATAATGTAAATTTACAAGTTGTCAGTCCGTCCGTGTATTTAACAAAGTATTTTGTTTTCTGTCTGTGTATACCAATAAACCAATACGATGCAAACGTCTTATTAATCCCAAATCAATGGAAGCATTGTCCAAGGAAACCAATATTAGAAAGATAACCTACAGTCGAATGATCCCGTTTGAAGATGAGTGAGAGAGCTTTACGTTGGGTAATATTTTACTCCTCAATGCCCTGAAGGAAAACCTGTCGAGAGTCCAAAACAGATACTTTAAATGACGTCATATATATTGATTGGGTGTATATCACAATGACCTGGCAACGAAGCACTCAGCAACGTCTTGTGGTGTTTTGTCTAAATATCAAAAAGTTTACAAAAAAAATATTTTTTTCATCACAAGTCATTGAAAAGTTTTGGGTTTTAACGGGTCAATTGAAAAAAAAATTATCTTCTTTAAGATCGGATCAGCATTGCTGGAGAGAACGTTCAGTTTTGTGACAGGGGTTTTAAAATGCATACACACAAAAGTATAAAGGACTATTGGCCTTGGATTATCACGATGGGGATTCTTTTTGGGGCATATGTGAAAATTAGTTCAATGAAGCCGACATCTTATCATTTTTGATAGTGGTTTTGAAATACATACACACACAATTATCAAAGATTATTGGTCTTGGGTCATCACGATGGGGATTCTTTTGGGGCATATATGAGAATGACTAAATAAGTTTAATGAAGCCGACATCTTATAAAAGCATGTTGTAAAATTCACTGGAGCACATTTCCTTGAGTTCTCAGAAGACACAAGACGATTTTAAAACGTAAACTATGGATGCCAAAAGAGCTGCCATGGCTCTTCGAGATATGCTGGTAGAGCATGACTCTTGTCTGTCCAAAATATGTTTATTAGGTATGATATTTTCAAAACACATTTCATTAAAGACAAAGTTTGAGATCGAAGTTTAATATTTTAAATTATTATCAAAATTTGATGTATAATCAACTATGTTTATCTATACTTTTCAGAGCAAAAGCGAAGTGGTCTGGTTAAACGACTTGAAAAGGCAAGGATTAAAGGTTCTTTAAATCTATGTCAACTCTTAACTTTAAAGCTAAAGATTCCCAGAAAATTGTTGAAGTATATCGTCAAGACAAATGGGATCAGGTGCAACGTTTGGCTGCCAGAGTTCTTCAGAATGAGATGGAAGAAGGAGACAGCGACGATGAACACGAGGAAGAGATGATAAGCGTTGATGATTATGAAAGTGACACGGAAGAGTTTTGGATCGAAAACAACGACGAACAGAATATGGGCATGGAACATGAACAGATGTACCTCACGGATCTAGGGATTTACAGGCTTGGCGATTGAAACATTAGTACTGGAATTCCAATCTTTGTTATTTGTATAAATGTGTCTAAATAAATTTTGTTAATACACTACATTTAGAATTTTAATTCTTACAAAAGTCTAGGAAATATCACTAAAATCTGTCTAGAGGCCGTTGATGTATCAACAATAAATACTAATGTTTATAATAATCGAAATAACAGTTTAAATTTTAAACAAAAATGTTTTGTTTTCGGCACAACAATCATATCGATATGTTTTCGGACTTCGTCGGTCAAATGAGAACCCGAGGTATTTTCTTTGAACTTGCATTAGTATTACTGTAGAGAACGTTCAGTTTTATGACAATGGCTTTAAAATACATACACACAAAATTTGCAAAGAGTATTGGTCCCAACGCGACACTGATGCTGCTTTTTATTGGAGATTACAGTGAAATCATTACCATTAGTATTAAAATGAGCGCGAAATAATGTAAATTTACAAGTTGTCAGTCCGTCCGTGTATTTAACAAAGTATTTTGTTTTCTGTCTGTGTATACCAATAAACCAATACGATGCAAACGTCTTATTAATCCCAAATCAATGGAAGCATTGTCCAAGGAAACCAATATTAGAAAGATAACCTACAGTCGAATGATCCCGTTTGAAGCTGAGTGAGAGAGCTTTACGTTGGGTAATATTTTACTCCTTAATTCCCTGAAAGAAAACCTGTCGAGAGGCTGTTTATGTATCAGCAATAGACGGTGTTTTGTCTAAATATCGAAAAGTTTACAAAAAAGTATTTTTTTCATCACAAGTCATTGAAAAGTTTTGGGTTTTAACGGGTCAATTGAAAAACGAAATTATCTTCTTTAAAATTGGATCAGCATTGCTGGAGAGAACGTTCAGTTTTGTGACAGTGGTTTTAAAATGCATACACACAAAAGTATAAAGGACTATTGGCCTTGGATTATCACGATGGGGATTCTTTTTGGGGCATATGTGAAATTAGTTCAATGAAGCCGACATCTTATCATTTTTGATAGTGGTTTTGAAATACATACACACACAATTATCAAAGATTATTGGTCTTGGATCATCACGATGGGGATTCTTTTGGGGCATATATGAGAATGACTAAATAAGTTCAATGAAGCCGACATCTTAAAAAAGCATGTTGTAAAATTCACTGGAGCACATTTCCTTTAGATCTCAGAAGACACAAGACGATTTTAAAACGTAAACTATGGATGCCGAAAGAACTGCCATGGCTCTTCGAGATATGCTGGTAGAGCATGACTCTTGTCTGTCCAAAATATGTTTATTAGGTATGATATTTTCAAAACACATTTCATTAAAGACAAAGTTTGAGATCGAAGTTTAATATTTTAAATTATTATCAAAATTTGATGTATAATCAACTATGTTTATCTATACTTTTCAGAGCAAAAGCGAAGTGGTCTGGTTAAACGACTTGAAAAGGCAAGGGTTAAAGGTTCTTTAAATCTATGTCAACTCTTAAATTTAAAGCTAAAGATATTGACCGATTCCCAGAAAATTGTTGAAGTATATCGTCAAGACAAATGGGATCAGGTGCAACGTTTGGCTGCCAGAGTTCTTCAGAATGAGATGGAAGAAGGAGACAGCGATGATGAACACGGGGAAGATATGATAAGCGTTGATGATTATGAAAGTGACACGGAAGAGTTTTGGATCGAAAACAACGACGAACAGAATATGGGCATGGAACATGAACAGATGTACCTAACGGATCTAGGGATTTACAGGCTTGGCGATTGAAACATTAGTACTGGAATTCCAATCTTTGTTATTTGTATAAATGTGTCTAAATAAATTTTGTTAATACACTACATTTAGAATTTTAATTCTTACAAAAGTCTACGAAATATCACTAAAATCTGTCTAGAGGCCGTTGATGTATCAACAATAAATACTAATGTTTATAATAATCGAAATAACAGTTTAAATTTTAAACGAAAATGTTTTGTTTTCGGCACAACAATCATATCGATATGTTTTCGGACTTCGTCGGTCAAATGAGAACCCGAGGTATTTTCTTTGAACTTGCATTAGTATTACTGTAGAGAACGTTCAGTTTTATGACAATGGCTTTAAAATACATACACACAAAATTTGCAAAGAGTATTGGTCCCGACGCGACACTGATGCTGCTTTTTATTGGAGATTACTGTGAAATCATTACCATTAGTATTAAAATGAGCGCGAAATAATGTAAATTTACAAGTTGTCAGTCCGTCCGTGTATTTAACAAAGTATTTTGTTTTCTGTCTGTGTATACCAATAAACCAATACGATGCAAACGTCTTATTAATCCCAAATCAATGGAAGCATTGTCCAAGGAAACCAATATTAGAAAGATAACCTACAGTCGAATGATCCCGTTTGAAGATGAGTGAGAGAGCTTTACGTTGGGTAATATTTTACTCCTAAATGCCCTGAAGGAAAACCTGTCGAGAGGCTGTTTATGTATCAGCAATAGACGGTGTTTTGTCTAAATATCGAAAAGTTTACAAAAAAAATATTTTTTTCATCACAAGTCATTGAAAAGTTTTGGGTTTTAACGGGTCAATTGAAAAAAAAATTATCTTCTTTAAGATCGGATCAGCACTGCTGGAGAGAACGTTCAGTTTTGTGACAGTGGTTTTAAAATGCATACACACAAAAGTATAAAGGACTATTGGCCTTGGATTATCACGATGGGGATTCTTTTTGGGGCATATGTGAAATTAGTTCAATGAAGCCGACATCTTATCATTTTTGATAGTGGTTTTGAAATACATACACACACAATTATCAAAGATTATTGGTCTTGGATCATCACGATGGGGATTCTTTTGGGGCATATATGAGAATGACTAAATAAGTTCAATGAAGCCGACATCTTATAAAAGCATGTTGTAAAATTCACTGGAGCACATTTCCTTGAGTTCTCAGAAGACACAAGACGATTTTAAAACGTAAACTATGGATGCCAAAAGAGCTGCCATGGCTCTTCGAGATATGCTGGTAGAGCATGACTCTTGTCTGTCCAAAATATGTTTATTAGGTATGATATTTTCAAAACACATTTCATTAAAGACAAAGTTTGAGATCGAAGTTTAATATTTTAAATTATTATCAAAATTTGATGTATAATCAACTATGTTTATCTATACTTTTCAGAGCAAAAGCGAAGTGGTCTGGTTAAACGACTTGAAAAGGCAAGGGTTAAAGGTTCTTTAAATCTATGTCAACTCTTAAATTTAAAGCTAAAGATATTGACCGATTCCCAGAAAATTGTTGAAGTATATCGTCAAGACAAATGGGATCAGGTGCAACGTTTGGCTGCCAGAGTTCTTCAGAATGAGATGGAAGAAGGAGACAGCGATGATGAACACGGGGAAGATATGATAAGCGTTGATGATTATGAAAGTGACACGGAAGAGTTTTGGATCGAAAACAACGACGAACAGAATATGGGCATGGAACATGAACAGATGTACCTAACGGATCTAGGGATTTACAGGCTTGGCGATTGAAACATTAGTACTGGAATTCCAATCTTTGTTATTTGTATAAATGTGTCTAAATAAATTTTGTTAATACACTACATTTAGAATTTTAATTCTTACAAAAGTCTACGAAATATCACTAAAATCTGTCTAGAGGCCGTTGATGTATCAACAATAAATACTAATGTTTATAATAATCGAAATAACAGTTTAAATTTTAAACGAAAATGTTTTGTTTTCGGCACAACAATCATATCGATATGTTTTCGGACTTCGTCGGTCAAATGAGAACCCGAGGTATTTTCTTTGAACTTGCATTAGTATTACTGTAGAGAACGTTCAGTTTTATGACAATGGCTTTAAAATACATACACACAAAATTTGCAAAGAGTATTGGTCCCGACGCGACACTGATGCTGCTTTTTATTGGAGATTACTGTGAAATCATTACCATTAGTATTAAAATGAGCGCGAAATAATGTAAATTTACAAGTTGTCAGTCCGTCCGTGTATTTAACAAAGTATTTTGTTTTCTGTCTGTGTATACCAATAAACCAATACGATGCAAACGTCTTATTAATCCCAAATCAATGGAAGCATTGTCCAAGGAAACCAATATTAGAAAGATAACCTACAGTCGAATGATCCCGTTTGAAGATGAGTGAGAGAGCTTTACGTTGGGTAATATTTTACTCCTAAATGCCCTGAAGGAAAACCTGTCGAGAGGCTGTTTATGTATCAGCAATAGACGGTGTTTTGTCTAAATATCGAAAAGTTTACAAAAAAAATATTTTTTTCATCACAAGTCATTGAAAAGTTTTGGGTTTTAACGGGTCAATTGAAAAAAAAATTATCTTCTTTAAGATCGGATCAGCATTGCTGGAGAGAACGTTCAGTTTTGTGACAGTGGTTTTAAAATGCATACACACAAAAGTATAAAGGACTATTGGCCTTGGATTATCACGATGGGGATTCTTTTTGGGGCATATGTGAAAATTAGTTCAATGAAGCCGACATCTTATCATTTTTGATAGTGGTTTTGAAATACATACACACACAATTATCAAAGATTATTGGTCTTGGGTCATCACGATGGGGATTCTTTTGGGGCATATATGAGAATGACTAAATAAGTTCAATGAAGCCGACATCTTATAAAAGCATGTTGTAAAATTCACTGGAGCACATTTCCTTGAGTTCTCAGAAGACACAAGACGATTTTAAAACGTAAACTATGGATGCCAAAAGAGCTGCCATGGCTCTTCGAGATATGCTGGTAGAGCATGACTCTTGTCTGTCCAAAATATGTTTATTAGGTATGATATTTTCAAAACACATTTCATTAAAGACAAAGTTTGAGATCGAAGTTTAATATTTTAAATTATTATCAAAATTTGATGTATAATCAACTATGTTTATCTATACTTTTCAGAGCAAAAGCGAAGTGGTCTGGTTAAACGACTTGAAAAGGCAAGGATTAAAGGTTCTTTAAATCTATGTCAACTCTTAACTTTAAAGCTAAAGATATTGTCCGATTCCCAGAAAATTGTTGAAGTATATCGTCAAGACAAATGGGATCAGGTGCAACGTTTGGCTGCCAGAGTTCTTCAGAATGAGATGGAAGAAGGAGACAGCGACGATGAACACGAGGAAGAGATGATAAGCGTTGATGATTATGAAAGTGACACGGAAGAGTTTTGGATCGAAAACAACGACGAACAGAATATGGGCATGGAACATGAACAGATGTACCTCACGGATCTAGGGATTTACAGGCTTGGCGATTGAAACATTAGTACTGGAATTCCAATCTTTGTTATTTGTATAAATGTGTCTAAATAAATTTTGTTAATACACTACATTTAGAATTTTAATTCTTACAAAAGTCTACGAAATATCACTAAAATCTGTCTAGAGGCCGTTGATGTATCAACAATAAATACTAATGTTTATAATAATCGAAATAACAGTTTAAATTTTGTTTTCGGCACAACAATCATATCGATATGTTTTCGGACTTCGTCGGTCAAATGAGAACCCGAGGTATTTTCTTTGAACTTGCATTAGTATTACTGTAGAGAACGTTCAGTTTTATGACAATGGCTTTAAAATACATACACACAAAATTTGCAAAGAGTATTGGTCCCAACGCGACACTGATGCTGCTTTTTATTGGAGATTACAGTGAAATCATTACCATTAGTATTAAAATGAGCGCGAAATAATGTAAATTTACAAGTTGTCAGTCCGTCCGTGTATTTAACAAAGTATTTTGTTTTCTGTCTGTGTATACCAATAAACCAATACGATGCAAACGTCTTATTAATCCCAAATCAATGGAAGCATTGTCCAAGGAAACCAATATTAGAAAGATAACCTACAGTCGAATGATCCCGTTTGAAGCTGAGTGAGAGAGCTTTACGTTGGGTAATATTTTACTCCTTAATTCCCTGAAAGAAAACCTGTCGAGAGGCTGTTTATGTATCAGCAATAGACGGTGTTTTGTCTAAATATCGAAAAGTTTACAAAAAAAGTATTTTTTTCATTACAAGTCATTGAAAAGTTTTGGGTTTTAACGGGTCAATTGAAAAACAAATTATCTTCTTTAAAATCGGATCAGCGTTGCTGGAGAGAACGTTCAGTTTTGTGACAGTGGTTTTAAAATGCATACACACAAAAGTATAAAGGACTATTGGCCTTGGATTATCACGATGGGGATTCTTTTTGGGGCATAGGGAAAATTGTTCAATTCAATTTTCAATTTGTTTATTCACTCCAAGCCACAGGGTGGCACGGGAGGTAACCAGACAAATGTAATACATTTACAAACATGGCGGGCATAATACAGTAGTTATCGTATGACACATACACAACAGATACAGATAGTATATATATATACACACAATTTTTTTAGACTGGACACAATTTTAATTGTATTGCTCAAAGCAGCCAAAAAATACACGGACAGGGAACAATACATATTACATAATTACATTCCAGTAGTTATCTTTAGAGATTTACCTATAAATCTTACAAGATTATTCAAAATAAGATGTTTGTTGGTTTGGAAGAGCTCTCGACATTTGAGAGCACTTGGATTGGTATAACAATACCTTGGTAAAAACATATGGCGGAGTTTATTTAGACTTTTACATTTAAACAACAGGTGATATTCATCGCCGATAGAAGAGGAATCACAAGCTGGGCAAAGACGTTCATTTTGCAGTGTATTATACCATCTCCCTGTTTCAATTGGGAGTCTGTGGTTCGTTGTTCTAAATCGTGCAAGTATCTTACAACTTCTATTATCTAGCAATCTAAAATAAGGTTCTAGTTGGAAATCTGTCTTAATAATGGAATAAAATAATCCTTTTGAGGAACCTCCTATAGCAGAGAAAAATTGTTGTACATATTGATCTTGAAGTGTTTTTTTCACCACATTTATCAGACAATTTCTGTTACCAACTGTCTGCGAATCCCAGACGTAATTTAAGCCACTTTGATATAAAATTGATTTAACACATCCTAACCATGGAAAATCATTGTTCTGAGCATTGAGACTTGTGATAAATTTATATACAATTGAGGAAAGTTTTTCTTTCTTGCCCTGTACCAATTTAATCCAGTATGACAATATGCGGATAAAAATCTTTATGCGTAAAGGGTAGACACCAAGCTCACCATAAATCATATAGGACGGAGTTGACTTTTTGAGTCCAATAATACTTTTACAGAATTTAAGGTAAAATGTCTCTATTAGATCTAGTTTGCCTACACCCCACACTTCACAACCATATAACAAGATAGGTAGGATAACCTGATCGAACAGTTTTAGCTGAAGATCTATTGGGAGATATAAATTGGTTATCTTCCTACGTAAACCAAACAATGCTTTGGATGCTTGGTTGATTAGGTGCTTAATAGTGTACATAAAATTTCCATTATATCTCATTACTATTCCCAGATATGTATAATTTTCTACAACATCAACATCCCTACCATATAAATAAAAAGATGGATAGATTCTTGGTTTTCGTTTACAAAACATCATGATTTTTGTCTTGTCTACGTTAACATTAAGTTGCCATACATAACAGTAGTTTTCAAATGCAGTCAAGGCATTTTGTAAACTTAAAGAATTCTCAGCCAGTAAGACAGTATCATCTGCATACAACAACACAAGCATATATACGAAACATTCAATCTGCATTTGAATTTCAGTAGATAATGATATACAACCTATGATATTTCTATTTACAAGGAACTCTTCAAGATCATTTAAAAATAAAGAAAACAATATAGGTGATAAGTTCTCACCCTGACGGACGCCCGTTTTACAAATAAAAAAATCTGATTGCTTGTTACCTTGACTGACACATGACTTAATAGAGCTATACATATTTTTGATAAGTTTTAAACATTTACCATCGATTCCTTCCTTAATTAATTTTGACCACAGTCCGCCTCTCCATACAGTGTCAAACGCCTTAGAGAAGTCTATAAAAGCACAGTAAAGTTTCTTTTTGGCATTTAGAAAGTACTGCATAATTTGGCTTAAAACAAATAGATGGTCGATGGTAGAATAGCCTTCTCTAAATCCAGCTTGTGATTCTTTTAATACATCATGACTGTTACAGTATTCCGATAGTCTTTTATTAATTATTTGGGTGAAAAGTTTACCAAGGCAGCTGAGTATCGTGATAGGTCTATAATTATCTGGGTTGCTTATTTCCCCCTTGTTCTTATAGATTGGTCGTATCAGGCCAAGAAGCCATTTATCAGGCATACACCCTGAATCTAAAATAATGTTAAACAGTTTAAAGTATATAGGAAGAAGTATTACTTCCGTTGATTTGATGTGTTCATTCACGATGTTGTCCAAACCTGCCGCCTTGTTGTTCTTAAGATTGTTGATAGCATATTGAATTTCAGGAACTGTTATTGGGGAATCAAGTTCATGGTCTGTTTGGTAAACATGGTTAGCAGTGGGATCCACCAGCCTAGGATCATCGCTACTTAGTTCATTTAAGTTTCTGTAGAAATCGTATAACGTATTCAGATCTATATATTCAGGTTGCTTGGTAAAATCAATTTGTTTCAAGATTTTCCAGTACTCCCTCGGTGAGTTACATTCTAAATTGTTGAAGTATATCGTCAAGACAAATGGGATCAGGTGCAACGTTTGGCTGCCAGAGTTCTTCAGAATGGGATGGAAGAAGGAGACAGCGACGATGAACACGAGGAAGAGATGATAAGCGTTGATGATTATGAAAGTGACACGGAAGAGTTTTGGATCGAAAACAACGACGAACAGAATATGGACATGGAACATGAACAGATGTACCTCACGGATCTAGGGATTTACAGGCTTGGCGATTGAAACATTAGTACTGGAATTCCAATCTTTGTTATTTGTATAAATGTGTCTAAATAAATTTTGTTAATACACTACATTTAGAATTTTAATTCTTACAAAAGTCTACGAAATATCACTAAAATCTGTCTAGAGGCCGTTGATGTATCAACAATAAATACTAATGTTTATAATAATCGAAATAACAGTTTAAATTTTAAACGAAAATGTGTTGTTTTCGGCACGAACAATCATATCGATATGTTTTCGGACTTCGTCGGTCAAATGATAACCCGAGGTATTTTCTTTGAACTTGCATTAGTATTACTGTAGAGAACGTTGAGTTTTATGACAATGGCTTTAAAATACATACACACAAAATTTGCAAAGAGTATTGGTCCCAACGCGACACTGATGCTGCTTTTTATTGGAGATTACAGTGAAACCATTACCATTAGTAATAAAATGAGCGCGAAATAATGTAAATTTACAAGTTGTCAGTCCGTCCGTGTATTTAACAAAGTATTTTGTTTTCTGTCTGTGTATACCAATAAACCAATACGATGCAAACGTCTTATTAATCCCAAATCAATGGAAGCATTGTCCAAGGAAACCAATATTAGAAAGATAACCTACAGTCGAATGATCCCGTTTGAAGATGAGTGAGAGAGCTTTACGTTGGGTAATATTTTACTCCTCAATGCCCTGAAGGAAAACCTGTCGAGAGTCCAAAACAGATACTTTAAATGACGTCATATATATTGATTGGGTGTATATCACAATGACCTGGCAACGAAGCACTCAGCAACGTCTTGTGGTGTTTTGTCTAAATATCAAAAAGTTTACAAAAAAAATATTTTTTTCATCACAAGTCATTGAAAAGTTTTGGGTTTTAACGGGTCAATTGAAAAAAAAATTATCTTCTTTAAGATCGGATCAGCATTGCTGGAGAGAACGTTCAGTTTTGTGACAGTGGTTTTAAAATGCATACACACAAAAGTATAAAGGACTATTGGCCTTGGATTATCACGATGGGGATTCTTTTTGGGGCATATGTGAAAATTAGTTCAATGAAGCCGACATCTTATCATTTTTGATAGTGGTTTTGAAATACATACACACACAATTATCAAAGATTATTGGTCTTGGGTCATCACGATGGGGATTCTTTTGGGGCATATATGAGAATGACTAAATAAGTTTAATGAAGCCGACATCTTATAAAAGCATGTTGTAAAATTCACTGGAGCACATTTCCTTGAGTTCTCAGAAGACACAAGACGATTTTAAAACGTAAACTATGGATGCCAAAAGAGCTGCCATGGCTCTTCGAGATATGCTGGTAGAGCATGACTCTTGTCTGTCCAAAATATGTTTATTAGGTATGATATTTTCAAAACACATTTCATTAAAGACAAAGTTTGAGATCGAAGTTTAATATTTTAAATTATTATCAAAATTTGATGTATAATCAACTATGTTTATCTATACTTTTCAGAGCAAAAGCGAAGTGGTCTGGTTAAACGACTTGAAAAGGCAAGGATTAAAGGTTCTTTAAATCTATGTCAACTCTTAACTTTAAAGCTAAAGATTCCCAGAAAATTGTTGAAGTATATCGTCAAGACAAATGGGATCAGGTGCAACGTTTGGCTGCCAGAGTTCTTCAGAATGAGATGGAAGAAGGAGACAGCGACGATGAACACGAGGAAGAGATGATAAGCGTTGATGATTATGAAAGTGACACGGAAGAGTTTTGGATCGAAAACAACGACGAACAGAATATGGGCATGGAACATGAACAGATGTACCTCACGGATCTAGGGATTTACAGGCTTGGCGATTGAAACATTAGTACTGGAATTCCAATCTTTGTTATTTGTATAAATGTGTCTAAATAAATTTTGTTAATACACTACATTTAGAATTTTAATTCTTACAAAAGTCTAGGAAATATCACTAAAATCTGTCTAGAGGCCGTTGATGTATCAACAATAAATACTAATGTTTATAATAATCGAAATAACAGTTTAAATTTTAAACAAAAATGTTTTGTTTTCGGCACAACAATCATATCGATATGTTTTCGGACTTCGTCGGTCAAATGAGAACCCGAGGTATTTTCTTTGAACTTGCATTAGTATTACTGTAGAGAACGTTCAGTTTTATGACAATGGCTTTAAAATACATACACACAAAATTTGCAAAGAGTATTGGTCCCAACGCGACACTGATGCTGCTTTTTATTGGAGATTACAGTGAAATCATTACCATTAGTATTAAAATGAGCGCGAAATAATGTAAATTTACAAGTTGTCAGTCCGTCCGTGTATTTAACAAAGTATTTTGTTTTCTGTCTGTGTATACCAATAAACCAATACGATGCAAACGTCTTATTAATCCCAAATCAATGGAAGCATTGTCCAAGGAAACCAATATTAGAAAGATAACCTACAGTCGAATGATCCCGTTTGAAGCTGAGTGAGAGAGCTTTACGTTGGGTAATATTTTACTCCTTAATTCCCTGAAAGAAAACCTGTCGAGAGGCTGTTTATGTATCAGCAATAGACGGTGTTTTGTCTAAATATCGAAAAGTTTACAAAAAAAGTATTTTTTTCATTACAAGTCATTGAAAAGTTTTGGGTTTTAACGGGTCAATTGAAAAACAAATTATTTTCTTTAAAATCGGATCAGCGTTGCTGGAGAGAACGTTCAGTTTTGTGACAGTGGTTTTAAAATGCATACACACAAAAGTATAAAGGACTATTGGCCTTGGATTATCACGATGGGGATTATTTTTGGGGCATAGGGAAAATTGTTGAAGTATATCGTCAAGACAAATGGGATCAGGTGCAACGTTTGGCTGCCAGAGTTCTTCAGAATGGGATGGAAGAAGGAGACAGCGACGATGAACACGAGGAAGAGATGATAAGCGTTGATGATTATGAAAGTGACACGGAAGAGTTTTGGATCGAAAACAACGACGAACAGAATATGGGCATGGAACATGAACAGATGTACCTCACGGATCTAGGGATTTACAGGCTTGGCGATTGAAACATTAGTACTGGAATTCCAATCTTTGTTATTTGTATAAATGTGTCTAAATAAATTTTGTTAATACACTACATTTAGAATTTTAATTCTTACAAAAGTCTACGAAATATCCCTAAAATCTGTCTAGAGGCCGTTGATGTATCAACAATAAATACTAATGTTTATAATAATCGAAATAACAGTTTAAATTTTAAACGAAAATGTGTTGTTTTCGGCACAACAATCATATCGATATGTTTTCGGACTTCGTCGGTCAAATGAGAACCCGAGGTATTTTCTTTGAACTTGCATTAGTATTACTGTAGAGAACGTTCAGTTTTATGACAATGGCTTTAAAATACATACACACAAAATTTGCAAAGAGTATTGGTCCCAACGCGACACTGATGCTGCTTTTTATTAGAGATTACAGTGAAATCATTACCATTAGTATTAAAATGAGCGCGAAATGATGTAAATTTACAAGTTGTCAGTCCGTCCGTGTATTTAACAAATTATTTTGTTTTCTGTCTGTGTATACCAATACGATGCAAACGTCTTATTAATCCCTAATCAATGGAAGCATTGTTCAAGGAAACCAATATTAGAAAGATAACCTACAGTCGAATGATCCCGTTTGAAGATGAGTGAGAAAGCTTTACGTTGGGTAATATTTTACTCCTAAATGCCCTGAAGGAAAACCTGTCGAGAGGCTGTTTATGTATCAGCAATAGACGGTGTTTTGTCTAAATATCGAAAAGTTTACAAAAAAAGTATTTTTTTCATCACAACTAAGTCATTGAAAAGTTTTGGGTTTTAACGGGTCAATTGAAAAACAAATTATCTTCTTTAAAATCGGATCAGCATTGCTGGAGAGAACGTTCAGTTTTGTGACAGTGGTTTTAAAATGCATACACACAAAAGTATAAAGGACTATTGGCCTTGGATTATCACGATGGGGATTCTTTTTGGGGCATATGTGAAAATTAGTTCAATGAAGCCGACATCTTATCATTTTTGATAGTGGTTTTGAAATACATACACACACAATTATCAAAGAGTATTGGTCTTGGATCATCACGATGGGGATTCTTTTGGGGCATATATGAGAATGACTAAATAAGTTCAATGAAGCCGACATCTTATAAAAGCATGTTGTAAAATTCACTGGAGCACATTTCCTTTAGATCTCAGAAGACACAAGACCATTTTAAAACGTAAACTATGGATGCCGAAAAAACTGCCATGGCTCTTCGAGATATGCTGGTAGAGCATGACTTGTCTGTCCAAAATATGTTTATTAGGTATGATATTTTCAAAACACATTTCATAAAAGACAAAGTTTGAGATCGAAGTTTAATATTTTAAATTATTATCAAAATTTGATGTATAATCAACTATGTTTATCTATACTTTTCAGAGCAAAAGCGAAGTGGTCTGGTTAAACGACTTGAAAAGGCAAGGATTAAAGGTTCTTTAAATCTATGTCAACTCTTAATTTTAAAGCTAAAGATATTGTCCGATTCCCAGAAAATTGTTGAAGTATATCGTCAAGACAAATGGGATCAGGTGCAACGTTTGGCTGCCAGAGTTCTTCAGAATGAGATGGAAGAAGGAGACAGCGACGATGAACACGAGGAAGAGATGATAAGCGTTGATGATTATGAAAGTGACACGGAAGAGTTTTGGATCGAAAACAACGACGAACAGAATATGGGCATGGAACATGAACAGATGTACCTCACGGATCTAGGGATTTACAGGCTTGGCGATTGAAACATTAGTACTGGAATTCCAATCTTTGTTATTTGTATAAATGTGTCTAAATAAATTTTGTTAATACACTACATTTAGAATTTTAATTCTTACAAAAGTCTACGAAATATCCCTAAAATCTGTCTAGAGGCCGTTGATGTATCAACAATAAATACTAATGTTTATAATAATCGAAATAACAGTTTAAATTTTAAACGAAAATGTGTTGTTTTCGGCACAACAATCATATCGATATGTTTTCGGACTTCGTCGGTCAAATGAGAACCCGAGGTATTTTCTTTGAACTTGCATTAGTATTACTGTAGAGAACGTTCAGTTTTATGACAATGGCTTTAAAATACATACACACAAAATTTGCAAAGAGTATTGGTCCCAACGCGACACTGATGCTGCTTTTTATTAGAGATTACAGTGAAATCATTACCATTAGTATTAAAATGAGCGCGAAATGATGTAAATTTACAAGTTGTCAGTCCGTCCGTGTATTTAACAAATTATTTTGTTTTCTGTCTGTGTATACCAATACGATGCAAACGTCTTATTAATCCCTAATCAATGGAAGCATTGTTCAAGGAAACCAATATTAGAAAGATAACCTACAGTCGAATGATCCCGTTTGAAGATGAGTGAGAAAGCTTTACGTTGGGTAATATTTTACTCCTAAATGCCCTGAAGGAAAACCTGTCGAGAGGCTGTTTATGTATCAGCAATAGACGGTGTTTTGTCTAAATATCGAAAAGTTTACAAAAAAAGTATTTTTTTTCATCACAACTAAGTCATTGAAAAGTTTTGGGTTTTAACGGGTCAATTGAAAAACAAATTATCTTCTTTAAAATCGGATCAGCATTGCTGATTACAATGAATGCAATGGTTCTTGGTGAATTGGGTCGATACCCACTATCTTTAACAATAAAAACTAGAATGGTTCAGTTTTGGTGTAAATTAGCAAATGACAGTGAAACTAAACTCAGTCATTTAATGTTTAAATATTTATGTACTCTCTACGAAAAGGGGATTTATTCTTCACCATGGCTTTTGTATGTTCAAGATATTTTAAACAATTGCGGCATGGGACATCTATGGTACGATGTGAAAACCAAGAACCCCACTTGGATCACTATATCGGTAAAGACAAGACTCCGTGATCAATATATTCAAGAGTGGATGTCTGTAATTAACGAAAGCCCAAAATGCTATCTCTATAAGCTTTTTAAACAAGATTTCGATATGGAACAGTACATTAAAAATCTTCAATACAAACAGAGTCTTGTCTTAGCCAGATTTAGATTATCCAATCATTGCCTTCCAATTGAAACTGGTCGATATACAAATACTCCTCGCGAAGGACGAATTTGTAAACTCTGTAACGAAAAAAAAAAAAAGTATGTGACGAGTTTCATTTTGTTGTAGAATGTAATATTTTGCATGATTTAAATTATTATCAAAATTTGATGTATAATCAACTTGATGTATAATCAATTTACAAGTTGTCAGTCCGTCCGTGTATTTAACAAAGTATTTTGTTTTCTGTCTGTGTATACCAATAAACCAATACGATGCAAACGTCTTATTAATCCCTAATCAATGGAAGCATTGTTCAAGGAAACCAATATTAGAAAGATAACCTACAGTCGAATGATCCCGTTTGAAGATGAGTGAGAAAGCTTTACGTTGGGTAATATTTTACTCCTAAATGCCCTGAAGGAAAACCTGTCGAGAGGCTGTTTATGTATCAGCAATAGACGGTGTTTTGTCTAAATATCGAAAAGTTTACAAAAAAAGTATTTTTTTTCATCACAACTAAGTCATTGAAAAGTTTTGGGTTTTAACGGGTCAATTGAAAAACAAATTATCTTCTTTAAAATCGGATCAGCATTGCTGATTACAATGAATGCAATGGTTCTTGGTGAATTGGGTCGATACCCACTATCTTTAACAATAAAAACTAGAATGGTTCAGTTTTGGTGTAAATTAGCAAATGACAGTGAAACTAAACTCAGTCATTTAATGTTTAAATATTTATGTACTCTCTACGAAAAGGGGATTTATTCTTCACCATGGCTTTTGTATGTTCAAGATATTTTAAACAATTGCGGCATGGGACATCTATGGTACGATGTGAAAACCAAGAACCCCACTTGGATCACTAAATCGGTAAAGACAAGACTCCGTGATCAATATATTCAAGAGTGGATGTCTGTAATTAACGAAAGCCCAAAATGCTATCTCTATAAGCTTTTTAAACAAGATTTCGATATGGAACAGTACATTAAAAATCTTCAATACAAACAGAGTCTTGTCTTAGCCAGATTTAGATTATCCAATCATTGCCTTCCAATTGAAACTGGTCGATATACAAATACTCCTCGCGAAGGACGAATTTGTAAACTCTGTAACGAAAAAAAAAAAAGTATGTGACGAGTTTCATTTTGTTGTAGAATGTAATATTTTGCATGATTTAAATTATTATCAAAATTTGATGTATAATCAACTTGATGTATAATCAATTTACAAGTTGTCAGTCCGTCCGTGTATTTAACAAAGTATTTTGTTTTCTGTCTGTGTATACCAATAAACCAATACGATGCAAACGTCTTATTAATCCCAAATCAATGGAAGCATTGTCCAAGGAAACCAATATTAGAAAGATAACCTACAGTCGAATGATCCCGTTTGAAGATGAGTGAGAAAGCTTTACGTTGGGTAATATTTTACTCCTAAATGCCCTGAAGGAAAACCTGGCGAGAGGCTGTTTATGTATCAGCAATAGACGGTGTTTTGTCTAAATATCGAAAAGTTTACAAAAAAAGTATTTTTTTCATCACAACTAAGTCATTAAAAAGTTTTGGGTTTTAACGGGTCAATTGAAAAACAAATTATCTTCTTTAAAATCGGATCAGCATTGCTGATTACAATGAATGCAATGGTTCTTGGTGAATTGGGTCGATACCCACTATCTTTAACAATAAAAACTAGAATGGTTCAGTTTTGGTGTAAATTAGTAAATGACAGTGAAACTAAACTCAGTCATTTAATGTTTAAATATTTATGTACTCTCTACGAAAAGGGGATTTATTCTTCACCATGGCTTTTGTATGTTCAAGATATTTTAAACAATTGCGGCATGGGACATCTATGGTACGATGTGAAAACCAAGAACCCCACTTGGATCACTAAATCGGTAAAGACAAGACTCCGTGATCAATATATTCAAGAGTGGATGTCTGTAATTAACGAAAGCCCAAAATGCTATCTCTATAAGCTTTTTAAACAAGATTTCGAGATGGAACAGTACATTAAAAATCTTCAATACAAACAGAGTCTTGTCTTAGCCAGATTTAGATTATCCAATCATTGCCTTCCAATTGAAACTGGTCGATATACAAATACTCCTCGCGAAGGACGAATTTGTAAACTCTGTAACGAAAGAAAAGTATGTGACGAGTTTCATATTGTTGTAGAATGTAATATTTTGCATGATTTAAGAGAAATGTACATTCCACCTTATTATGTAAGATTTAAAGATCTAAATCATTTTAAACTGTCGTTAAATGGAAGTAAATCAACTCTGTGTAAATTTGTTAAGTTTATAAAGCAAGGACTATCACGATATATTTTATGTACCAAATAATTGTATGACGTATGTCTGACAACCACCATGTTGACCTGTTACTATATATACTATTTAATGTACCTCTGTTACCACCTGGCGTGGTTTGAGCGAAATAAATGATTTTGAACTTGCTGGAGAGAACGTTCAGTTTTGTGACAGTGGTTTTAAAATGCATACACACAAAAGTATAAAGGACTATTGGCCTTGGATTATCACGATGGGGATTCTTTTTGGGGCATATGTGAAAATTAGTTCAATGAAGCCGACATCTTATCATTTTTGATAGTGGTTTTGAAATACATACACACACAATTATCAAAGATTATTGGTCTTGGATCATCACGATGGGGATTCTTTTGGGGCATATATGAGAATGACTAAATAAGTTCAATGAAGCCGACATCTTATAAAAGCATGTTGTAAAATTCACTGGAGCACATTTCCTTTAGATCTCAGAAGACACAAGACGATTTTAAAACGTAAACTATGGATGCCGAAAGAACTGCCATGGCTCTTCGAGATATGCTGGTAGAGCATGACTCTTGCCTGTCCAAAATATGTTTATTAGGTATGATATTTTCAAAACACATTTCATTAAAGACAAAGTTTGAGATCGAAGTTTAATATTTTAAATTATTATCAAAATTTGATATATAATCAACTATGTTTATCTATACTTTTCAGAGCAAAAGCGAAGTGGTCTGGTTAAACGACTTGAAAAGGCAAGGATTAAAGGTTCTTTAAATCTATGTCAACTCTTAACTTTAAAGCTAAAGATATTGTCCGATTCCCAGAAAATTGTTGAAGTATATCGTCAAGACAAATGGGATCAGGTGCAACGTTTGGCTGCCAGAGTTCTTCAGAATGAGATGGAAGAAGGAGACAGCGACGATGAACACGAAGAAGAGATGATAAGCGTTGATGATTATGAAAGTGACACGGAAGAGTTTTGGATCGAAAACAACGACGAACAGAATATGGGCATGGAACATGAACAGATGTACCTCACGGATCTAGGGATTTACAGGCTTGGCGATTGAAACATTAGTACTGGAATTCCAATCTTTGTTATTTGTATAAATGTGTCTAAATAAATTTTGTTAATACACTACATTTAGAATTTTAATTCTTACAAAAGTCTACGAAATATCACTAAAATCTGTCTAGAGGCCGTTGATGTATCAACAATAAATACTAATGTTTATAATAATCGAAATAACAGTTTAAATTTAAAACGAAAATGTTTTGTTTTCGGCACGAACAATCATATCGATATGTTTTCGGACTTCGTCGGTCAAATGAGAACCCGAGGTATTTTCTTTGAACTTGCATTAGTATTACTGTAGAGAACGTTTAGTTTTATGACAATGGCTTTAAAATATATACACACAAAATTTGCAAAGAGTATTGGTCCCAACGCGACACTGATGCTGCTTTTTATTGGAGATTACAGTGAAACCATTACCATTAGTAATAAAATGAGCGCGAAATAATGTAAATTTACAAGTTGTCAGTCCGTCCGTGTATTTAACAAAGTATTTTGTTTTCTGTCTGTGTATACCAATAAACCGATACGATGCAAACGTCTTATTAATCCCTAATCAATGGAAGCATTGTTCAAGGAAACCAATATTAGAAAGATAACCTACAGTCGAATGATCCCGTTTGAAGATGAGTGAGAAAGCTTTACGTTGGGTAATATTTTACTCCTAAATGCCCTGAAGGAAAACCTGTCGAGAGGCTGTTTATGTATCAGCAATAGACGGTGTTTTGTCTAAATATCGAAAAGTTTACAAAAAAAGTATTTTTTTCATCACAACTAAGTCATTGAAAAGTTTTGGGTTTTAACGGGTCAATTGAAAAACAAATTATCTTCTTTAAAATCGGATCAGCATTGCTGGAGAGAACGTTCAGTTTTGTGACAGTGGTTTTAAAATGCATACACACAAAAGTATAAAGGACTATTGGCCTTGGATTATCACGATGGGGATTCTTTTTGGGGCATATGTGAAAATTAGTTCAATGAAGCCGACATCTTATCATTTTTGATAGTGGTTTTGAAATACATACACACACAATTATCAAAGATTATTGGTCTTGGATCATCACGATGGGGATTCTTTTGGGGCATATATGAGAATGACTAAATAAGTTCAATGAAGCCGACATCTTATAAAAGCATGTTGTAAAATTCACTGGAGCACATTTCCTTTAGATCTCAGAAGACACAAGACGATTTTAAAACGTAAACTATGGATGCCGAAAGAACTGCCATGGCTCTTCGAGATATGCTGGTAGAGCATGACTCTTGTCTGTCCAAAATATGTTTATTAGGTATGATATTTTCAAAACACATTTCATTAAAGACAAAGTTTGAGATCGAAGTTTAATATTTTAAATTATTGTCAAAATTTGATGTATAATCAACTATGTTTATCTATACTTTTCAGAGCAAAAGCGAAGTGGTCTGGTTAAACGACTTGAAAAGGCAAGGATTAAAGGTTCTTTAAATCTATGTCAACTCTTAACTTTAAAGCTAAAGATATTGTCCGATTCCCAGAAAATTGTTGAAGTATATCGTCAAGACAAATGGGATCAGGTGCAACGTTTGGCTGCCAGAGTTCTTCAGAATGAGATGGAAGAAGGAGACAGCGACGATGAACACGAGGAAGAGATGATAAGCGTTGATGATTATGAAAGTGACACGGAAGAGTTTTGGATCGAAAACAACGACGAACAGAATATGGGCATGGAACATGAACAGATGTACCTCACGGATCTAGGGATTTACAGGCTTGGCGATTGAAACATTAGTACTGGAATTCCAATCTTTGTTATTTGTATAAATGTGTCTAAATAAATTTTGTTAATACACTACATTTAGAATTTTAATTCTTACAAAAGTCTACGAAATATCACTAAAATCTGTCTAGAGGCCGTTGATGTATCAACAATAAATACTAATGTTTATAATAATCGAAATAACAGTTTAAATTTAAAACGAAAATGTTTTGTTTTCGGCACGAACAATCATATCGATATGTTTTCGGACTTCGTCGGTCAAATGAGAACCCGAGGTATTTTCTTTGAACTTGCATTAGTATTACTGTAGAGAACGTTCAGTTTTATGACAATGGCTTTAAAATATATACACACAAAATTTGCAAAGAGTATTGGTCCCAACGCGACACTGATGCTGCTTTTTATTGGAGATTACAGTGAAACCATTACCATTAGTAATAAAATGAGCGCGAAATAATGTAAATTTACAAGTTGTCAGTCCGTCCGTGTATTTAACAAAGTATTTTGTTTTCTGTCTGTGTATACCAATAAACCAATACGATGCAAACGTCTTATTAATCCCTAATCAATGGAAGCATTGTTCAAGGAAACCAATATTAGAAAGATAACCTACAGTCGAATGATCCCGTTTGAAGATGAGTGAGAAAGCTTTACGTTGGGTAATATTTTACTCCTAAATGCCCTGAAGGAAAACCTGTCGAGAGGCTGTTTATGTATCAGCAATAGACGGTGTTTTGTCTAAATATCGAAAAGTTTACAAAAAAAGTATTTTTTTTCATCACAACTAAGTCATTGAAAAGATTTGGGTTTTAACGGGTCAATTGAAAAACAAATTATCTTCTTTAAAATCGGATCAGCATTGCTGGAGAGAACGTTCAGTTTTGTGACAGTGGTTTTAAAATGCATACACACAAAAGTATAAAGGACTATTGGCCTTGGATTATCACGATGGGGATTCTTTTTGGGGCATATGTGAAAATTAGTTCAATGAAGCCGACATCTTATCATTTTTGATAGTGGTTTTGAAATACATACACACACAATTATCAAAGATTATTGGTCTTGGATCATCACGATGGGGATTCTTTTGGGGCATATATGAGAATGACTAAATAAGTTCAATGAAGCCGACATCTTATAAAAGCATGTTGTAAAATTCACTGGAGCACATTTCCTTTAGATCTCAGAAGACACAAGACGATTTTAAAACGTAAACTATGGATGCCGAAAGAACTGCCATGGCTCTTCGAGATATGCTGGTAGAGCATGACTCTTGTCTGTCCAAAATATGTTTATTAGGTATGATATTTTCAAAACACATTTCATTAAAGACAAAGTTTGAGATCGAAGTTTAATATTTTAAATTATTGTCAAAATTTGATGTATAATCAACTATGTTTATCTATACTTTTCAGAGCAAAAGCGAAGTGGTCTGGTTAAACGACTTGAAAAGGCAAGGATTAAAGGTTCTTTAAATCTATGTCAACTCTTAACTTTAAAGCTAGAGATATTGTCCGATTCCCAGAAAATTGTTGAAGTATATCGTCAAGACAAATGGGATCAGGTGCAACGTTTGGCTGCCAGAGTTCTTCAGAATGAGATGGAAGAAGGAGACAGCGACGATGAACACGAGGAAGAGATGATAAGCGTTGATGATTATGAAAGTGACACGGAAGAGTTTTGGATCGAAAACAACGACGAACAGAATATGGGCATGGAACATGAACAGATGTACCTCACGGATCTAGGGATTTACAGGCTTGGCGATTGAAACATTAGTACTGGAATTCCAATCTTTGTTATTTGTATAAATGTGTCTAAATAAATTTTGTTAATACACTACATTTAGAATTTTAATTCTTACAAAAGTCTACGAAATATCACTAAAATCTGTCTAGAGGCCGTTGATGTATCAACAATAAATACTAATGTTTATAATAATCGAAATAACAGTTTAAATTTAAAACGAAAATGTTTTGTTTTCGGCACGAACAATCATATCGATATGTTTTCGGACTTCGTCGGTCAAATGAGAACCCGAGGTATTTTCTTTGAACTTGCATTAGTATTACTGTAGAGAACGTTCAGTTTTATGACAATGGCTTTAAAATATATACACACAAAATTTGCAAAGAGTATTGGTCCCAACGCGACACTGATGCTGCTTTTTATTGGAGATTACAGTGAAACCATTACCATTAGTAATAAAATGAGCGCGAAATAATGTAAATTTACAAGTTGTCAGTCCGTCCGTGTATTTAACAAAGTATTTTGTTTTCTGTCTGTGTATACCAATAAACCAATACGATGCAAACGTCTTATTAATCCCTAATCAATGGAAGCATTGTTCAAGGAAACCAATATTAGAAAGATAACCTACAGTCGAATGATCCCGTTTGAAGATGAGTGAGAAAGCTTTACGTTGGGTAATATTTTACTCCTAAATGCCCTGAAGGAAAACCTGTCGAGAGGCTGTTTATGTATCAGCAATAGACGGTGTTTTGTCTAAATATCGAAAAGTTTACAAAAAAAGTATTTTTTTTCATCACAACTAAGTCATTGAAAAGTTTTGGGTTTTAACGGGTCAATTGAAAAACAAATTATCTTCTTTAAAATCGGATCAGCATTGCTGGAGAGAACGTTCAGTTTTGTGACAGTGGTTTTAAAATGCATACACACAAAAGTATAAAGGACTATTGGCCTTGGATTATCACGATGGGGATTCTTTTTGGGGCATATGTGAAAATTAGTTCAATGAAGCCGACATCTTATCATTTTTGATAGTGGTTTTGAAATACATACACACACAATTATCAAAGATTATTGGTCTTGGATCATCACGATGGGGATTCTTTTGGGGCATATATGAGAATGACTAAATAAGTTCAATGAAGCCGACATCTTATAAAAGCATGTTGTAAAATTCACTGGAGCACATTTCCTTTAGATCTCAGAAGACACAAGACGATTTTAAAACGTAAACTATGGATGCCGAAAGAACTGCCATGGCTCTTCGAGATATGCTGGTAGAGCATGACTCTTGTCTGTCCAAAATATGTTTATTAGGTATGATATTTTCAAAACACATTTCATTAAAGACAAAGTTTGAGATCGAAGTTTAATATTTTAAATTATTGTCAAAATTTGATGTTTAATCAACTATGTTTATCTATACTTTTCAGAGCAAAAGCGAAGTGGTCTGGTTAAACGACTTGAAAAGGCAAGGATTAAAGGTTCTTTAAATCTATGTCAACTCTTAACTTTAAAGCTAAAGATATTGTCCGATTCCCAGAAAATTGTTGAAGTATATCGTCAAGACAAATGGGATCAGGTGCAACGTTTGGCTGCCAGAGTTCTTCAGAATGAGATGGAAGAAGGAGACAGCGACGATGAACACGAGGAAGAGATGATAAGCGTTGATGATTATGAAAGTGACACGGAAGAGTTTTGGATCGAAAACAACGACGAACAGAATATGGGCATGGAACATGAACAGATGTACCTCACGGATCTAGGGATTTACAGGCTTGGCGATTGAAACATTAGTACTGGAATTCCAATCTTTGTTATTTGTATAAATGTGTCTAAATAAATTTTGTTAATACACTACATTTAGAATTTTAATTCTTACAAAAGTCTACGAAATATCACTAAAATCTGTCTAGAGGCCGTTGATGTATCAACAATAAATACTAATGTTTATAATAATCGAAATAACAGTTTAAATTTAAAACGAAAATGTTTTGTTTTCGGCACGAACAATCATATCGATATGTTTTCGGACTTCGTCGGTCAAATGAGAACCCGAGGTATTTTCTTTGAACTTGCATTAGTATTACTGTAGAGAACGTTCAGTTTTATGACAATGGCTTTAAAATATATACACACAAAATTTGCAAAGAGTATTGGTCCCAACGCGACACTGATGCTGCTTTTTATTGGAGATTACAGTGAAACCATTACCATTAGTAATAAAATGAGCACGAAATAATGTAAATTTACAAGTTGTCAGTCCGTCCGTGTATTTAACAAAGTATTTTGTTTTCTGTCTGTGTATACCAATAAACCAATACGATGCAAACGTCTTATTAATCCCTAATCAATGGAAGCATTGTTCAAGGAAACCAATATTAGAAAGATAACCTACAGTCGAATGATCCCGTTTGAAGATGAGTGAGAAAGCTTTACGTTGGGTAATATTTTACTCCTAAATGCCCTGAAGGAAAACCTGTCGAGAGGCTGTTTATGTATCAGCAATAGACGGTGTTTTGTCTAAATATCGAAAAGTTTACAAAAAAAGTATTTTTTTTCATCACAACTAAGTCATTGAAAAGTTTTGGGTTTTAACGGGTCAATTGAAAAACAAATTATCTTCTTTAAAATCGGATCAGCATTGCTGGAGAGAACGTTCAGTTTTGTGACAGTGGTTTTAAAATGCATACACACAAAAGTATAAAGGACTATTGGCCTTGGATTATCACGATGGGGATTCTTTTTGGGGCATATGTGAAAATTAGTTCAATGAAGCCGACATCTTATCATTTTTGATAGTGGTTTTGAAATACATACACACACAATTATCAAAGATTATTGGTCTTGGATCATCACGATGGGGATTCTTTTGGGGCATATATGAGAATGACTAAATAAGTTCAATGAAGCCGACATCTTATAAAAGCATGTTGTAAAATTCACTGGAGCACATTTCCTTTAGATCTCAGAAGACACAAGACGATTTTAAAACGTAAACTATGGATGCCGAAAGAACTGCCATGGCTCTTCGAGATATGCTGGTAGAGCATGACTCTTGTCTGTCCAAAATATGTTTATTAGGTATGATATTTTCAAAACACATTTCATTAAAGACAAAGTTTGAGATCGAAGTTTAATATTTTAAATTATTGTCAAAATTTGATGTATAATCAACTATGTTTATCTATACTTTTCAGAGCAAAAGCGAAGTGGTCTGGTTAAACGACTTGAAAAGGCAAGGATTAAAGGTTCTTTAAATCTATGTCAACTCTTAACTTTAAAGCTAGAGATATTGTCCGATTCCCAGAAAATTGTTGAAGTATATCGTCAAGACAAATGGGATCAGGTGCAACGTTTGGCTGCCAGAGTTCTTCAGAATGAGATGGAAGAAGGAGACAGCGACGATGAACACGAGGAAGAGATGATAAGCGTTGATGATTATGAAAGTGACACGGAAGAGTTTTGGATCGAAAACAACGACGAACAGAATATGGGCATGGAACATGAACAGATGTACCTCACGGATCTAGGGATTTACAGGCTTGGCGATTGAAACATTAGTACTGGAATTCCAATCTTTGTTATTTGTATAAATGTGTCTAAATAAATTTTGTTAATACACTACATTTAGAATTTTAATTCTTACAAAAGTCTACGAAATATCACTAAAATCTGTCTAGAGGCCGTTGATGTATCAACAATAAATACTAATGTTTATAATAATCGAAATAACAGTTTAAATTTAAAACGAAAATGTTTTGTTTTCGGCACGAACAATCATATCGATATGTTTTCGGACTTCGTCGGTCAAATGAGAACCCGAGGTATTTTCTTTGAACTTGCATTAGTATTACTGTAGAGAACGTTCAGTTTTATGACAATGGCTTTAAAATATATACACACAAAATTTGCAAAGAGTATTGGTCCCAACGCGACACTGATGCTGCTTTTTATTGGAGATTACAGTGAAACCATTACCATTAGTAATAAAATGAGCGCGAAATAATGTAAATTTACAAGTTGTCAGTCCGTCCGTGTATTTAACAAAGTATTTTGTTTTCTGTCTGTGTATACCAATAAACCAATACGATGCAAACGTCTTATTAATCCCTAATCAATGGAAGCATTGTTCAAGGAAACCAATATTAGAAAGATAACCTACAGTCGAATGATCCCGTTTGAAGATGAGTGAGAAAGCTTTACGTTGGGTAATATTTTACTCCTAAATGCCCTGAAGGAAAACCTGTCGAGAGGCTGTTTATGTATCAGCAATAGACGGTGTTTTGTCTAAATATCGAAAAGTTTACAAAAAAAGTATTTTTTTTCATCACAACTAAGTCATTGAAAAGTTTTGGGTTTTAACGGGTCAATTGAAAAACAAATTATCTTCTTTAAAATCGGATCAGCATTGCTGGAGAGAACGTTCAGTTTTGTGACAGTGGTTTTAAAATGCATACACACAAAAGTATAAAGGACTATTGGCCTTGGATTATCACGATGGGGATTCTTTTTGGGGCATATGTGAAAATTAGTTCAATGAAGCCGACATCTTATCATTTTTGATAGTGGTTTTGAAATACATACACACACAATTATCAAAGATTATTGGTCTTGGATCATCACGATGGGGATTCTTTTGGGGCATATATGAGAATGACTAAATAAGTTCAATGAAGCCGACATCTTATAAAAGCATGTTGTAAAATTCACTGGAGCACATTTCCTTTAGATCTCAGAAGACACAAGACGATTTTAAAACGTAAACTATGGATGCCGAAAGAACTGCCATGGCTCTTCGAGATATGCTGGTAGAGCATGACTCTTGTCTGTCCAAAATATGTTTATTAGGTATGATATTTTCAAAACACATTTCATTAAAGACAAAGTTTGAGATCGAAGTTTAATATTTTAAATTATTGTCAAAATTTGATGTATAATCAACTATGTTTATCTATACTTTTCAGAGCAAAAGCGAAGTGGTCTGGTTAAACGACTTGAAAAGGCAAGGATTAAAGGTTCTTTAAATCTATGTCAACTCTTAACTTTAAAGCTAGAGATATTGTCCGATTCCCAGAAAATTGTTGAAGTATATCGTCAAGACAAATGGGATCAGGTGCAACGTTTGGCTGCCAGAGTTCTTCAGAATGAGATGGAAGAAGGAGACAGCGACGATGAACACGAGGAAGAGATGATAAGCGTTGATGATTATGAAAGTGACACGGAAGAGTTTTGGATCGAAAACAACGACGAACAGAATATGGGCATGGAACATGAACAGATGTACCTCACGGATCTAGGGATTTACAGGCTTGGCGATTGAAACATTAGTACTGGAATTCCAATCTTTGTTATTTGTATAAATGTGTCTAAATAAATTTTGTTAATACACTACATTTAGAATTTTAATTCTTACAAAAGTCTACGAAATATCACTAAAATCTGTCTAGAGGCCGTTGATGTATCAACAATAAATACTAATGTTTATAATAATCGAAATAACAGTTTAAATTTAAAACGAAAATGTTTTGTTTTCGGCACGAACAATCATATCGATATGTTTTCGGACTTCGTCGGTCAAATGAGAACCCGAGGTATTTTCTTTGAACTTGCATTAGTATTACTGTAGAGAACGTTCAGTTTTATGACAATGGCTTTAAAATATATACACACAAAATTTGCAAAGAGTATTGGTCCCAACGCGACACTGATGCTGCTTTTTATTGGAGATTACAGTGAAACCATTACCATTAGTAATAAAATGAGCACGAAATAATGTAAATTTACAAGTTGTCAGTCCGTCCGTGTATTTAACAAAGTATTTTGTTTTCTGTCTGTGTATACCAATAAACCAATACGATGCAAACGTCTTATTAATCCCTAATCAATGGAAGCATTGTTCAAGGAAACCAATATTAGAAAGATAACCTACAGTCGAATGATCCCGTTTGAAGATGAGTGAGAAAGCTTTACGTTGGGTAATATTTTACTCCTAAATGCCCTGAAGGAAAACCTGTCGAGAGGCTGTTTATGTATCAGCAATAGACGGTGTTTTGTCTAAATATCGAAAAGTTTACAAAAAAAGTATTTTTTTTCATCACAACTAAGTCATTGAAAAGTTTTGGGTTTTAACGGGTCAATTGAAAAACAAATTATCTTCTTTAAAATCGGATCAGCATTGCTGGAGAGAACGTTCAGTTTTGTGACAGTGGTTTTAAAATGCATACACACAAAAGTATAAAGGACTATTGGCCTTGGATTATCACGATGGGGATTCTTTTTGGGGCATATGTGAAAATTAGTTCAATGAAGCCGACATCTTATCATTTTTGATAGTGGTTTTGAAATACATACACACACAATTATCAAAGATTATTGGTCTTGGATCATCACGATGGGGATTCTTTTGGGGCATATATGAGAATGACTAAATAAGTTCAATGAAGCCGACATCTTATAAAAGCATGTTGTAAAATTCACTGGAGCACATTTCCTTTAGATCTCAGAAGACACAAGACGATTTTAAAACGTAAACTATGGATGCCGAAAGAACTGCCATGGCTCTTCGAGATATGCTGGTAGAGCATGACTCTTGTCTGTCCAAAATATGTTTATTAGGTATGATATTTTCAAAACACATTTCATTAAAGACAAAGTTTGAGATCGAAGTTTAATATTTTAAATTATTGTCAAAATTTGATGTATAATCAACTATGTTTATCTATACTTTTCAGAGCAAAAGCGAAGTGGTCTGGTTAAACGACTTGAAAAGGCAAGGATTAAAGGTTCTTTAAATCTATGTCAACTCTTAACTTTAAAGCTAAAGATATTGTCCGATTCCCAGAAAATTGTTGAAGTATATCGTCAAGACAAATGGGATCAGGTGCAACGTTTGGCTGCCAGAGTTCTTCAGAATGAGATGGAAGAAGGAGACAGCGACGATGAACACGAGGAAGAGATGATAAGCGTTGATGATTATGAAAGTGACACGGAAGAGTTTTGGATCGAAAACAACGACGAACAGAATATGGGCATGGAACATGAACAGATGTACCTCACGGATCTAGGGATTTACAGGCTTGGCGATTGAAACATTAGTACTGGAATTCCAATCTTTGTTATTTGTATAAATGTGTCTAAATAAATTTTGTTAATACACTACATTTAGAATTTTAATTCTTACAAAAGTCTACGAAATATCACTAAAATCTGTCTAGAGGCCGTTGATGTATCAACAATAAATACTAATGTTTATAATAATCGAAATAACAGTTTAAATTTAAAACGAAAATGTTTTGTTTTCGGCACGAACAATCATATCGATATGTTTTCGGACTTCGTCGGTCAAATGAGAACCCGAGGTATTTTCTTTGAACTTGCATTAGTATTACTGTAGAGAACGTTCAGTTTTATGACAATGGCTTTAAAATATATACACACAAAATTTGCAAAGAGTATTGGTCCCAACGCGACACTGATGCTGCTTTTTATTGGAGATTACAGTGAAACCATTACCATTAGTAATAAAATGAGCACGAAATAATGTAAATTTACAAGTTGTCAGTCCGTCCGTGTATTTAACAAAGTATTTTGTTTTCTGTCTGTGTATACCAATAAACCAATACGATGCAAACGTCTTATTAATCCCTAATCAATGGAAGCATTGTTCAAGGAAACCAATATTAGAAAGATAACCTACAGTCGAATGATCCCGTTTGAAGATGAGTGAGAAAGCTTTACGTTGGGTAATATTTTACTCCTAAATGCCCTGAAGGAAAACCTGTCGAGAGGCTGTTTATGTATCAGCAATAGACGGTGTTTTGTCTAAATATCGAAAAGTTTACAAAAAAAGTATTTTTTTTCATCACAACTAAGTCATTGAAAAGTTTTGGGTTTTAACGGGTCAATTGAAAAACAAATTATCTTCTTTAAAATCGGATCAGCATTGCTGGAGAGAACGTTCAGTTTTGTGACAGTGGTTTTAAAATGCATACACACAAAAGTATAAAGGACTATTGGCCTTGGATTATCACGATGGGGATTCTTTTTGGGGCATATGTGAAAATTAGTTCAATGAAGCCGACATCTTATCATTTTTGATAGTGGTTTTGAAATACATACACACACAATTATCAAAGATTATTGGTCTTGGATCATCACGATGGGGATTCTTTTGGGGCATATATGAGAATGACTAAATAAGTTCAATGAAGCCGACATCTTATAAAAGCATGTTGTAAAATTCACTGGAGCACATTTCCTTTAGATCTCAGAAGACACAAGACGATTTTAAAACGTAAACTATGGATGCCGAAAGAACTGCCATGGCTCTTCGAGATATGCTGGTAGAGCATGACTCTTGTCTGTCCAAAATATGTTTATTAGGTATGATATTTTCAAAACACATTTCATTAAAGACAAAGTTTGAGATCGAAGTTTAATATTTTAAATTATTGTCAAAATTTGATGTATAATCAACTATGTTTATCTATACTTTTCAGAGCAAAAGCGAAGTGGTCTGGTTAAACGACTTGAAAAGGCAAGGATTAAAGGTTCTTTAAATCTATGTCAACTCTTAACTTTAAAGCTAGAGATATTGTCCGATTCCCAGAAAATTGTTGAAGTATATCGTCAAGACAAATGGGATCAGGTGCAACGTTTGGCTGCCAGAGTTCTTCAGAATGAGATGGAAGAAGGAGACAGCGACGATGAACACGAGGAAGAGATGATAAGCGTTGATGATTATGAAAGTGACACGGAAGAGTTTTGGATCGAAAACAACGACGAACAGAATATGGGCATGGAACATGAACAGATGTACCTCACGGATCTAGGGATTTACAGGCTTGGCGATTGAAACATTAGTACTGGAATTCCAATCTTTGTTATTTGTATAAATGTGTCTAAATAAATTTTGTTAATACACTACATTTAGAATTTTAATTCTTACAAAAGTCTACGAAATATCACTAAAATCTGTCTAGAGGCCGTTGATGTATCAACAATAAATACTAATGTTTATAATAATCGAAATAACAGTTTAAATTTAAAACGAAAATGTTTTGTTTTCGGCACGAACAATCATATCGATATGTTTTCGGACTTCGTCGGTCAAATGAGAACCCGAGGTATTTTCTTTGAACTTGCATTAGTATTACTGTAGAGAACGTTCAGTTTTATGACAATGGCTTTAAAATATATACACACAAAATTTGCAAAGAGTATTGGTCCCAACGCGACACTGATGCTGCTTTTTATTGGAGATTACAGTGAAACCATTACCATTAGTAATAAAATGAGCGCGAAATAATGTAAATTTACAAGTTGTCAGTCCGTCCGTGTATTTAACAAAGTATTTTGTTTTCTGTCTGTGTATACCAATAAACCAATACGATGCAAACGTCTTATTAATCCCTAATCAATGGAAGCATTGTTCAAGGAAACCAATATTAGAAAGATAACCTACAGTCGAATGATCCCGTTTGAAGATGAGTGAGAAAGCTTTACGTTGGGTAATATTTTACTCCTAAATGCCCTGAAGGAAAACCTGTCGAGAGGCTGTTTATGTATCAGCAATAGACGGTGTTTTGTCTAAATATCGAAAAGTTTACAAAAAAAGCATTTTTTTTCATCACAACTAAGTCATTGAAAAGTTTTGGGTTTTAACGGGTCAATTGAAAAACAAATTATCTTCTTTAAAATCGGATCAGCATTGCTGGAGAGAACGTTCAGTTTTGTGACAGTGGTTTTAAAATGCATACACACAAAAGTATAAAGGACTATTGGCCTTGGATTATCACGATGGGGATTCTTTTTGGGGCATATGTGAAAATTAGTTCAATGAAGCCGACATCTTATCATTTTTGATAGTGGTTTTGAAATACATACACACACAATTATCAAAGATTATTGGTCTTGGATCATCACGATGGGGATTCTTTTGGGGCATATATGAGAATGACTAAATAAGTTCAATGAAGCCGACATCTTATAAAAGCATGTTGTAAAATTCACTGGAGCACATTTCCTTTAGATCTCAGAAGACACAAGACGATTTTAAAACGTAAACTATGGATGCCGAAAGAACTGCCATGGCTCTTCGAGATATGCTGGTAGAGCATGACTCTTGTCTGTCCAAAATATGTTTATTAGGTATGATATTTTCAAAACACATTTCATTAAAGACAAAGTTTGAGATCGAAGTTTAATATTTTAAATTATTGTCAAAATTTGATGTATAATCAACTATGTTTATCTATACTTTTCAGAGCAAAAGCGAAGTGGTCTGGTTAAACGACTTGAAAAGGCAAGGATTAAAGGTTCTTTAAATCTATGTCAACTCTTAACTTTAAAGCTAGAGATATTGTCCGATTCCCAGAAAATTGTTGAAGTATATCGTCAAGACAAATGGGATCAGGTGCAACGTTTGGCTGCCAGAGTTCTTCAGAATGAGATGGAAGAAGGAGACAGCGACGATGAACACGAGGAAGAGATGATAAGCGTTGATGATTATGAAAGTGACACGGAAGAGTTTTGGATCGAAAACAACGACGAACAGAATATGGGCATGGAACATGAACAGATGTACCTCACGGATCTAGGGATTTACAGGCTTGGCGATTGAAACATTAGTACTGGAATTCCAATCTTTGTTATTTGTATAAATGTGTCTAAATAAATTTTGTTAATACACTACATTTAGAATTTTAATTCTTACAAAAGTCTACGAAATATCACTAAAATCTGTCTAGAGGCCGTTGATGTATCAACAATAAATACTAATGTTTATAATAATCGAAATAACAGTTTAAATTTAAAACGAAAATGTTTTGTTTTCGGCACGAACAATCATATCGATATGTTTTCGGACTTCGTCGGTCAAATGAGAACCCGAGGTATTTTCTTTGAACTTGCATTAGTATTACTGTAGAGAACGTTCAGTTTTATGACAATGGCTTTAAAATATATACACACAAAATTTGCAAAGAGTATTGGTCCCAACGCGACACTGATGCTGCTTTTTATTGGAGATTACAGTGAAACCATTACCATTAGTAATAAAATGAGCGCGAAATAATGTAAATTTACAAGTTGTCAGTCCGTCCGTGTATTTAACAAAGTATTTTGTTTTCTGTCTGTGTATACCAATAAACCAATACGATGCAAACGTCTTATTAATCCCTAATCAATGGAAGCATTGTTCAAGGAAACCAATATTAGAAAGATAACCTACAGTCGAATGATCCCGTTTGAAGATGAGTGAGAAAGCTTTACGTTGGGTAATATTTTACTCCTAAATGCCCTGAAGGAAAACCTGTCGAGAGGCTGTTTATGTATCAGCAATAGACGGTGTTTTGTCTAAATATCGAAAAGTTTACAAAAAAAGTATTTTTTTTCATCACAACTAAGTCATTGAAAAGTTTTGGGTTTTAACGGGTCAATTGAAAAACAAATTATCTTCTTTAAAATCGGATCAGCATTGCTGGAGAGAACGTTCAGTTTTGTGACAGTGGTTTTAAAATGCATACACACAAAAGTATAAAGGACTATTGGCCTTGGATTATCACGATGGGGATTCTTTTTGGGGCATATGTGAAAATTAGTTCAATGAAGCCGACATCTTATCATTTTTGATAGTGGTTTTGAAATACATACACACACAATTATCAAAGATTATTGGTCTTGGATCATCACGATGGGGATTCTTTTGGGGCATATATGAGAATGACTAAATAAGTTCAATGAAGCCGACATCTTATAAAAGCATGTTGTAAAATTCACTGGAGCACATTTCCTTTAGATCTCAGAAGACACAAGACGATTTTAAAACGTAAACTATGGATGCCGAAAGAACTGCCATGGCTCTTCGAGATATGCTGGTAGAGCATGACTCTTGTCTGTCCAAAATATGTTTATTAGGTATGATATTTTCAAAACACATTTCATTAAAGACAAAGTTTGAGATCGAAGTTTAATATTTTAAATTATTGTCAAAATTTGATGTATAATCAACTATGTTTATCTATACTTTTCAGAGCAAAAGCGAAGTGGTCTGGTTAAACGACTTGAAAAGGCAAGGATTAAAGGTTCTTTAAATCTATGTCAACTCTTAACTTTAAAGCTAAAGATATTGTCCGATTCCCAGAAAATTGTTGAAGTATATCGTCAAGACAAATGGGATCAGGTGCAACGTTTGGCTGCCAGAGTTCTTCAGAATGAGATGGAAGAAGGAGACAGCGACGATGAACACGAGGAAGAGATGATAAGCGTTGATGATTATGAAAGTGACACGGAAGAGTTTTGGATCGAAAACAACGACGAACAGAATATGGGCATGGAACATGAACAGATGTACCTCACGGATCTAGGGATTTACAGGCTTGGCGATTGAAACATTAGTACTGGAATTCCAATCTTTGTTATTTGTATAAATGTGTCTAAATAAATTTTGTTAATACACTACATTTAGAATTTTAATTCTTACAAAAGTCTACGAAATATCACTAAAATCTGTCTAGAGGCCGTTGATGTATCAACAATAAATACTAATGTTTATAATAATCGAAATAACAGTTTAAATTTAAAACGAAAATGTTTTGTTTTCGGCACGAACAATCATATCGATATGTTTTCGGACTTCGTCGGTCAAATGAGAACCCGAGGTATTTTCTTTGAACTTGCATTAGTATTACTGTAGAGAACGTTCAGTTTTATGACAATGGCTTTAAAATATATACACACAAAATTTGCAAAGAGTATTGGTCCCAACGCGACACTGATGCTGCTTTTTATTGGAGATTACAGTGAAACCATTACCATTAGTAATAAAATGAGCACGAAATAATGTAAATTTACAAGTTGTCAGTCCGTCCGTGTATTTAACAAAGTATTTTGTTTTCTGTCTGTGTATACCAATAAACCAATACGATGCAAACGTCTTATTAATCCCTAATCAATGGAAGCATTGTTCAAGGAAACCAATATTAGAAAGATAACCTACAGTCGAATGATCCCGTTTGAAGATGAGTGAGAAAGCTTTACGTTGGGTAATATTTTACTCCTAAATGCCCTGAAGGAAAACCTGTCGAGAGGCTGTTTATGTATCAGCAATAGACGGTGTTTTGTCTAAATATCGAAAAGTTTACAAAAAAAGTATTTTTTTTCATCACAACTAAGTCATTGAAAAGTTTTGGGTTTTAACGGGTCAATTGAAAAACAAATTATCTTCTTTAAAATCGGATCAGCATTGCTGGAGAGAACGTTCAGTTTTGTGACAGTGGTTTTAAAATGCATACACACAAAAGTATAAAGGACTATTGGCCTTGGATTATCACGATGGGGATTCTTTTTGGGGCATATGTGAAAATTAGTTCAATGAAGCCGACATCTTATCATTTTTGATAGTGGTTTTGAAATACATACACACACAATTATCAAAGATTATTGGTCTTGGATCATCACGATGAGGATTCTTTTGGGGCATATATGAGAATGACTAAATAAGTTCAATGAAGCCGACATCTTATAAAAGCATGTTGTAAAATTCACTGGAGCACATTTCCTTTAGATCTCAGAAGACACAAGACGATTTTAAAACGTAAACTATGGATGCCGAAAGAACTGCCATGGCTCTTCGAGATATGCTGGTAGAGCATGACTCTTGTCTGTCCAAAATATGTTTATTAGGTATGATATTTTCAAAACACATTTCATTAAAGACAAAGTTTGAGATCGAAGTTTAATATTTTAAATTATTGTCAAAATTTGATGTATAATCAACTATGTTTATCTATACTTTTCAGAGCAAAAGCGAAGTGGTCTGGTTAAACGACTTGAAAAGGCAAGGATTAAAGGTTCTTTAAATCTATGTCAACTCTTAACTTTAAAGCTAGAGATATTGTCCGATTCCCAGAAAATTGTTGAAGTATATCGTCAAGACAAATGGGATCAGGTGCAACGTTTGGCTGCCAGAGTTCTTCAGAATGAGATGGAAGAAGGAGACAGCGACGATGAACACGAGGAAGAGATGATAAGCGTTGATGATTATGAAAGTGACACGGAAGAGTTTTGGATCGAAAACAACGACGAACAGAATATGGGCATGGAACATGAACAGATGTACCTCACGGATCTAGGGATTTACAGGCTTGGCGATTGAAACATTAGTACTGGAATTCCAATCTTTGTTATTTGTATAAATGTGTCTAAATAAATTTTGTTAATACACTACATTTAGAATTTTAATTCTTACAAAAGTCTACGAAATATCACTAAAATCTGTCTAGAGGCCGTTGATGTATCAACAATAAATACTAATGTTTATAATAATCGAAATAACAGTTTAAATTTAAAACGAAAATGTTTTGTTTTCGGCACGAACAATCATATCGATATGTTTTCGGACTTCGTCGGTCAAATGAGAACCCGAGGTATTTTCTTTGAACTTGCATTAGTATTACTGTAGAGAACGTTCAGTTTTATGACAATGGCTTTAAAATATATACACACAAAATTTGCAAAGAGTATTGGTCCCAACGCGACACTGATGCTGCTTTTTATTGGAGATTACAGTGAAACCATTACCATTAGTAATAAAATGAGCGCGAAATAATGTAAATTTACAAGTTGTCAGTCCGTCCGTGTATTTAACAAAGTATTTTGTTTTCTGTCTGTGTATACCAATAAACCAATACGATGCAAACGTCTTATTAATCCCTAATCAATGGAAGCATTGTTCAAGGAAACCAATATTAGAAAGATAACCTACAGTCGAATGATCCCGTTTGAAGATGAGTGAGAAAGCTTTACGTTGGGTAATATTTTACTCCTAAATGCCCTGAAGGAAAACCTGTCGAGAGGCTGTTTATGTATCAGCAATAGACGGTGTTTTGTCTAAATATCGAAAAGTTTACAAAAAAAGTATTTTTTTTTCATCACAACTAAGTCATTGAAAAGTTTTGGGTTTTAACGGGTCAATTGAAAAACAAATTATCTTCTTTAAAATCGGATCAGCATTGCTGGAGAGAACGTTCAGTTTTGTGACAGTGGTTTTAAAATGCATACACACAAAAGTATAAAGGACTATTGGCCTTGGATTATCACGATGGGGATTCTTTTTGGGGCATATGTGAAAATTAGTTCAATGAAGCCGACATCTTATCATTTTTGATAGTGGTTTTGAAATACATACACACACAATTATCAAAGATTATTGGTCTTGGATCATCACGATGGGGATTCTTTTGGGGCATATATGAGAATGACTAAATAAGTTCAATGAAGCCGACATCTTATAAAAGCATGTTGTAAAATTCACTGGAGCACATTTCCTTTAGATCTCAGAAGACACAAGACGATTTTAAAACGTAAACTATGGATGCCGAAAGAACTGCCATGGCTCTTCGAGATATGCTGGTAGAGCATGACTCTTGTCTGTCCAAAATATGTTTATTAGGTATGATATTTTCAAAACACATTTCATTAAAGACAAAGTTTGAGATCGAAGTTTAATATTTTAAATTATTGTCAAAATTTGATGTATAATCAACTATGTTTATCTATACTTTTCAGAGCAAAAGCGAAGTGGTCTGGTTAAACGACTTGAAAAGGCAAGGATTAAAGGTTCTTTAAATCTATGTCAACTCTTAACTTTAAAGCTAAAGATATTGTCCGATTCCCAGAAAATTGTTGAAGTATATCGTCAAGACAAATGGGATCAGGTGCAACGTTTGGCTGCCAGAGTTCTTCAGAATGAGATGGAAGAAGGAGACAGCGACGATGAACACGAGGAAGAGATGATAAGCGTTGATGATTATGAAAGTGACACGGAAGAGTTTTGGATCGAAAACAACGACGAACAGAATATGGGCATGGAACATGAACAGATGTACCTCACGGATCTAGGGATTTACAGGCTTGGCGATTGAAACATTAGTACTGGAATTCCAATCTTTGTTATTTGTATAAATGTGTCTAAATAAATTTTGTTAATACACTACATTTAGAATTTTAATTCTTACAAAAGTCTACGAAATATCACTAAAATCTGTCTAGAGGCCGTTGATGTATCAACAATAAATACTAATGTTTATAATAATCGAAATAACAGTTTAAATTTAAAACGAAAATGTTTTGTTTTCGGCACGAACAATCATATCGATATGTTTTCGGACTTCGTCGGTCAAATGAGAACCCGAGGTATTTTCTTTGAACTTGCATTAGTATTACTGTAGAGAACGTTCAGTTTTATGACAATGGCTTTAAAATATATACACACAAAATTTGCAAAGAGTATTGGTCCCAACGCGACACTGATGCTGCTTTTTATTGGAGATTACAGTGAAACCATTACCATTAGTAATAAAATGAGCACGAAATAATGTAAATTTACAAGTTGTCAGTCCGTCCGTGTATTTAACAAAGTATTTTGTTTTCTGTCTGTGTATACCAATAAACCAATACGATGCAAACGTCTTATTAATCCCTAATCAATGGAAGCATTGTTCAAGGAAACCAATATTAGAAAGATAACCTACAGTCGAATGATCCCGTTTGAAGATGAGTGAGAAAGCTTTACGTTGGGTAATATTTTACTCCTAAATGCCCTGAAGGAAAACCTGTCGAGAGGCTGTTTATGTATCAGCAATAGACGGTGTTTTGTCTAAATATCGAAAAGTTTACAAAAAAAGTATTTTTTTTCATCACAACTAAGTCATTGAAAAGTTTTGGGTTTTAACGGGTCAATTGAAAAACAAATTATCTTCTTTAAAATCGGATCAGCATTGCTGGAGAGAACGTTCAGTTTTGTGACAGTGGTTTTAAAATGCATACACACAAAAGTATAAAGGACTATTGGCCTTGGATTATCACGATGGGGATTCTTTTTGGGGCATATGTGAAAATTAGTTCAATGAAGCCGACATCTTATCATTTTTGATAGTGGTTTTGAAATACATACACACACAATTATCAAAGATTATTGGTCTTGGATCATCACGATGGGGATTCTTTTGGGGCATATATGAGAATGACTAAATAAGTTCAATGAAGCCGACATCTTATAAAAGCATGTTGTAAAATTCACTGGAGCACATTTCCTTTAGATCTCAGAAGACACAAGACGATTTTAAAACGTAAACTATGGATGCCGAAAGAACTGCCATGGCTCTTCGAGATATGCTGGTAGAGCATGACTCTTGTCTGTCCAAAATATGTTTATTAGGTATGATATTTTCAAAACACATTTCATTAAAGACAAAGTTAGAGATCGAAGTTTAATATTTTAAATTATTGTCAAAATTTGATGTATAATCAACTATGTTTATCTATACTTTTCAGAGCAAAAGCGAAGTGGTCTGGTTAAACGACTTGAAAAGGCAAGGATTAAAGGTTCTTTAAATCTATGTCAACTCTTAACTTTAAAGCTAAAGATATTGTCCGATTCCCAGAAAATTGTTGAAGTATATCGTCAAGACAAATGGGATCAGGTGCAACGTTTGGCTGCCAGAGTTCTTCAGAATGAGATGGAAGAAGGAGACAGCGACGATGAACACGAGGAAGAGATGATAAGCGTTGATGATTATGAAAGTGACACGGAAGAGTTTTGGATCGAAAACAACGACGAACAGAATATGGGCATGGAACATGAACAGATGTACCTCACGGATCTAGGGATTTACAGGCTTGGCGATTGAAACATTAGTACTGGAATTCCAATCTTTGTTATTTGTATAAATGTGTCTAAATAAATTTTGTTAATACACTACATTTAGAATTTTAATTCTTACAAAAGTCTACGAAATATCACTAAAATCTGTCTAGAGGCCGTTGATGTATCAACAATAAATACTAATGTTTATAATAATCGAAATAACAGTTTAAATTTAAAACGAAAATGTTTTGTTTTCGGCACGAACAATCATATCGATATGTTTTCGGACTTCGTCGGTCAAATGAGAACCCGAGGTATTTTCTTTGAACTTGCATTAGTATTACTGTAGAGAACGTTCAGTTTTATGACAATGGCTTTAAAATATATACACACAAAATTTGCAAAGAGTATTGGTCCCAACGCGACACTGATGCTGCTTTTTATTGGAGATTACAGTGAAACCATTACCATTAGTAATAAAATGAGCACGAAATAATGTAAATTTACAAGTTGTCAGTCCGTCCGTGTATTTAACAAAGTATTTTGTTTTCTGTCTGTGTATACCAATAAACCAATACGATGCAAACGTCTTATTAATCCCTAATCAATGGAAGCATTGTTCAAGGAAACCAATATTAGAAAGATAACCTACAGTCGAATGATCCCGTTTGAAGATGAGTGAGAAAGCTTTACGTTGGGTAATATTTTACTCCTAAATGCCCTGAAGGAAAACCTGTCGAGAGGCTGTTTATGTATCAGCAATATACGGTGTTTTGTCTAAATATCGAAAAGTTTACAAAAAAAGTATTTTTTTTCATCACAACTAAGTCATTGAAAAGTTTTGGGTTTTAACGGGTCAATTGAAAAACAAATTATCTTCTTTAAAATCGGATCAGCATTGCTGGAGAGAACGTTCAGTTTTGTGACAGTGGTTTTAAAATGCATACACACAAAAGTATAAAGGACTATTGGCCTTGGATTATCACGATGGGGATTCTTTTTGGGGCATATGTGAAAATTAGTTCAATGAAGCCGACATCTTATCATTTTTGATAGTGGTTTTGAAATACATACACACACAATTATCAAAGATTATTGGTCTTGGATCATCACGATGGGGATTCTTTTGGGGCATATATGAGAATGACTAAATAAGTTCAATGAAGCCGACATCTTATAAAAGCATGTTGTAAAATTCACTGGAGCACATTTCCTTTAGATCTCAGAAGACACAAGACGATTTTAAAACGTAAACTATGGATGCCGAAAGAACTGCCATGGCTCTTCGAGATATGCTGGTAGAGCATGACTCTTGTCTGTCCAAAATATGTTTATTAGGTATGATATTTTCAAAACACATTTCATTAAAGACAAAGTTTGAGATCGAAGTTTAATATTTTAAATTATTGTCAAAATTTGATGTATAATCAACTATGTTTATCTATACTTTTCAGAGCAAAAGCGAAGTGGTCTGGTTAAACGACTTGAAAAGGCAAGGATTAAAGGTTCTTTAAATCTATGTCAACTCTTAACTTTAAAGCTAAAGATATTGTCCGATTCCCAGAAAATTGTTGAAGTATATCGTCAAGACAAATGGGATCAGGTGCAACGTTTGGCTGCCAGAGTTCTTCAGAATGAGATGGAAGAAGGAGACAGCGACGATGAACACGAGGAAGAGATGATAAGCGTTGATGATTATGAAAGTGACACGGAAGAGTTTTGGATCGAAAACAACGACGAACAGAATATGGGCATGGAACATGAACAGATGTACCTCACGGATCTAGGGATTTACAGGCTTGGCGATTGAAACATTAGTACTGGAATTCCAATCTTTGTTATTTGTATAAATGTGTCTAAATAAATTTTGTTAATACACTACATTTAGAATTTTAATTCTTACAAAAGTCTACGAAATATCACTAAAATCTGTCTAGAGGCCGTTGATGTATCAACAATAAATACTAATGTTTATAATAATCGAAATAACAGTTTAAATTTAAAACGAAAATGTTTTGTTTTCGGCACGAACAATCATATCGATATGTTTTCGGACTTCGTCGGTCAAATGAGAACCCGAGGTATTTTCTTTGAACTTGCATTAGTATTACTGTAGAGAACGTTCAGTTTTATGACAATGGCTTTAAAATATATACACACAAAATTTGCAAAGAGTATTGGTCCCAACGCGACACTGATGCTGCTTTTTATTGGAGATTACAGTGAAACCATTACCATTAGTAATAAAATGAGCGCGAAATAATGTAAATTTACAAGTTGTCAGTCCGTCCGTGTATTTAACAAAGTATTTTGTTTTCTGTCTGTGTATACCAATAAACCAATACGATGCAAACGTCTTATTAATCCCTAATCAATGGAAGCATTGTTCAAGGAAACCAATATTAGAAAGATAACCTACAGTCGAATGATCCCGTTTGAAGAAGAGTGAGAAAGCTTTACGTTGGGTAATATTTTACTCCTAAATGCCCTGAAGGAAAACCTGTCGAGAGGCTGTTTATGTATCAGCAATAGACGGTGTTTTGTCTAAATATCGAAAAGTTTACAAAAAAAGTATTTTTTTTCATCACAACTAAGTCATTGAAAAGTTTTGGGTTTTAACGGGTCAATTGAAAAACAAATTATCTTCTTTAAAATCGGATCAGCATTGCTGGAGAGAACGTTCAGTTTTGTGACAGTGGTTTTAAAATGCATACACACAAAAGTATAAAGGACTATTGGCCTTGGATTATCACGATGGGGATTCTTTTTGGGGCATATGTGAAAATTAGTTCAATGAAGCCGACATCTTATCATTTTTGATAGTGGTTTTGAAATACATACACACACAATTATCAAAGATTATTGGTCTTGGATCATCACGATGGGGATTCTTTTGGGGCATATATGAGAATGACTAAATAAGTTCAATGAAGCCGACATCTTATAAAAGCATGTTGTAAAATTCACTGGAGCACATTTCCTTTAGATCTCAGAAGACACAAGACGATTTTAAAACGTAAACTATGGATGCCGAAAGAACTGCCATGGCTCTTCGAGATATGCTGGTAGAGCATGACTCTTGTCTGTCCAAAATATGTTTATTAGGTATGATATTTTCAAAACACATTTCATTAAAGACAAAGTTTGAGATCGAAGTTTAATATTTTAAATTATTGTCAAAATTTGATGTATAATCAACTATGTTTATCTATACTTTTCAGAGCAAAAGCGAAGTGGTCTGGTTAAACGACTTGAAAAGGCAAGGATTAAAGGTTCTTTAAATCTATGTCAACTCTTAACTTTAAAGCTAGAGATATTGTCCGATTCCCAGAAAATTGTTGAAGTATATCGTCAAGACAAATGGGATCAGGTGCAACGTTTGGCTGCCAGAGTTCTTCAGAATGAGATGGAAGAAGGAGACAGCGACGATGAACACGAGGAAGAGATGATAAGCGTTGATGATTATGAAAGTGACACGGAAGAGTTTTGGATCGAAAACAACGACGAACAGAATATGGGCATGGAACATGAACAGATGTACCTCACGGATCTAGGGATTTACAGGCTTGGCGATTGAAACATTAGTACTGGAATTCCAATCTTTGTTATTTGTATAAATGTGTCTAAATAAATTTTGTTAATACACTACATTTAGAATTTTAATTCTTACAAAAGTCTACGAAATATCACTAAAATCTGTCTAGAGGCCGTTGATGTATCAACAATAAATACTAATGTTTATAATAATCGAAATAACAGTTTAAATTTAAAACGAAAATGTTTTGTTTTCGGCACGAACAATCATATCGATATGTTTTCGGACTTCGTCGGTCAAATGAGAACCCGAGGTATTTTCTTTGAACTTGCATTAGTATTACTGTAGAGAACGTTCAGTTTTATGACAATGGCTTTAAAATATATACACACAAAATTTGCAAAGAGTATTGGTCCCAACGCGACACTGATGCTGCTTTTTATTGGAGATTACAGTGAAACCATTACCATTAGTAATAAAATGAGCGCGAAATAATGTAAATTTACAAGTTGTCAGTCCGTCCGTGTATTTAACAAAGTATTTTGTTTTCTGTCTGTGTATACCAATAAACCAATACGATGCAAACGTCTTATTAATCCCTAATCAATGGAAGCATTGTTCAAGGAAACCAATATTAGAAAGATAACCTACAGTCGAATGATCCCGTTTGAAGATGAGTGAGAAAGCTTTACGTTGGATAATATTTTACTCCTAAATGCCCTGAAGGAAAACCTGTCGAGAGGCTGTTTATGTATCAGCAATAGACGGTGTTTTGTATAAATATCGAAAAGTTTACAAAAAAAGTATTTTTTTTCATCACAACTAAGTCATTGAAAAGTTTTGGGTTTTAACGGGTCAATTGAAAAACAAATTATCTTCTTTAAAATCGGATCAGCATTGCTGGAGAGAACGTTCAGTTTTGTGACAGTGGTTTTAAAATGCATACACACAAAAGTATAAAGGACTATTGGCCTTGGATTATCACGATGGGGATTCTTTTTGGGGCATATGTGAAAATTAGTTCAATGAAGCCGACATCTTATCATTTTTGATAGTGGTTTTGAAATACATACACACACAATTATCAAAGATTATTGGTCTTGGATCATCACGATGGGGATTCTTTTGGGGCATATATGAGAATGACTAAATAAGTTCAATGAAGCCGACATCTTATAAAAGCATGTTGTAAAATTCACTGGAGCACATTTCCTTTAGATCTCAGAAGACACAAGACGATTTTAAAACGTAAACTATGGATGCCGAAAGAACTGCCATGGCTCTTCGAGATATGCTGGTACAGCATGACTCTTGTCTGTCCAAAATATGTTTATTAGGTATGATATTTTCAAAACACATTTCATTAAAGACAAAGTTTGAGATCGAAGTTTAATATTTTAAATTATTGTCAAAATTTGATGTATAATCAACTATGTTTATCTATACTTTTCAGAGCAAAAGCGAAGTGGTCTGGTTAAACGACTTGAAAAGGCAAGGATTAAAGGTTCTTTAAATCTATGTCAACTCTTAACTTTAAAGCTAAAGATATTGTCCGATTCCCAGAAAATTGTTGAAGTATATCGTCAAGACAAATGGGATCAGGTGCAACGTTTGGCTGCCAGAGTTCTTCAGAATGAGATGGAAGAAGGAGACAGCGACGATGAACACGAGGAAGAGATGATAAGCGTTGATGATTATGAAAGTGACACGGAAGAGTTTTGGATCGAAAACAACGACGAACAGAATATGGGCATGGAACATGAACAGATGTACCTCACGGATCTAGGGATTTACAGGCTTGGCGATTGAAACATTAGTACTGGAATTCCAATCTTTGTTATTTGTATAAATGTGTCTAAATAAATTTTGTTAATACACTACATTTAGAATTTTAATTCTTACAAAAGTCTACGAAATATCACTAAAATCTGTCTAGAGGCCGTTGATGTATCAACAATAAATACTAATGTTTATAATAATCGAAATAACAGTTTAAATTTAAAACGAAAATGTTTTGTTTTCGGCACGAACAATCATATCGATATGTTTTCGGACTTCGTCGGTCAAATGAGAACCCGAGGTATTTTCTTTGAACTTGCATTAGTATTACTGTAGAGAACGTTCAGTTTTATGACAATGGCTTTAAAATATATACACACAAAATTTGCAAAGAGTATTGGTCCCAACGCGACACTGATGCTGCTTTTTATTGGAGATTACAGTGAAACCATTACCATTAGTAATAAAATGAGCGCGAAATAATGTAAATTTACAAGTTGTCAGTCCGTCCGTGTATTTAACAAATTATTTTGTTTTCTGTCTGTGTATACCAATAAACCAATACGATGCAAACGTCTTATTAATCCCTAATCAATGGAAGCATTGTTCAAGGAAACCAATATTAGAAAGATAACCTACAGTCGAATGATCCCGTTTGAAGATGAGTGAGAAAGCTTTACGTTGGGTAATATTTTACTCCTAAATGCCCTGAAGGAAAACCTGTCGAGAGGCTGTTTATGTATCAGCAATAGACGGTGTTTTGTCTAAATATCGAAAAGTTTACAAAAAAAGTATTTTTTTTCATCACAACTAAGTCATTGAAAAGTTTTGGGTTTTAACGGGTCAATTGAAAAACAAATTATCTTCTTTAAAATCGGATCAGCATTGCTGGAGAGAACGTTCAGTTTTGTGACAGTGGTTTTAAAATGCATACACACAAAAGTATAAAGGACTATTGGCCTTGGATTATCACGATGGGGATTCTTTTTGGGGCATATGTGAAAATTAGTTCAATGAAGCCGACATCTTATCATTTTTGAGAGTGGTTTTGAAATACATACACACACAATTATCAAAGATTATTGGTCTTGGATCATCACGATGGGGATTCTTTTGGGGCATATATGAGAATGACTAAATAAGTTCAATGAAGCCGACATCTTATAAAAGCATGTTGTAAAATTCACTGGAGCACATTTCCTTTAGATCTCAGAAGACACAAGACGATTTTAAAACGTAAACTATGGATGCCGAAAGAACTGCCATGGCTCTTCGAGATATGCTGGTAGAGCATGACTCTTGTCTGTCCAAAATATGTTTATTAGGTATGATATTTTCAAAACACATTTCATTAAAGACAAAGTTTGAGATCGAAGTTTAATATTTTAAATTATTGTCAAAATTTGATGTATAATCAACTATGTTTATCTATACTTTTCAGAGCAAAAGCGAAGTGGTCTGGTTAAACGACTTGAAAAGGCAAGGATTAAAGGTTCTTTAAATCTATGTCAACTCTTAACTTTAAAGCTAGAGATATTGTCCGATTCCCAGAAAATTGTTGAAGTATATCGTCAAGACAAATGGGATCAGGTGCAACGTTTGGCTGCCAGAGTTCTTCAGAATGAGATGGAAGAAGGAGACAGCGACGATGAACACGAGGAAGAGATGATAAGCGTTGATGATTATGAAAGTGACACGGAAGAGTTTTGGATCGAAAACAACGACGAACAGAATATGGGCATGGAACATGAACAGATGTACCTCACGGATCTAGGGATTTACAGGCTTGGCGATTGAAACATTAGTACTGGAATTCCAATCTTTGTTATTTGTATAAATGTGTCTAAATAAATTTTGTTAATACACTACATTTAGAATTTTAATTCTTACAAAAGTCTACGAAATATCACTAAAATCTGTCTAGAGGCCGTTGATGTATCAACAATAAATACTAATGTTTATAATAATCGAAATAACAGTTTAAATTTAAAACGAAAATGTTTTGTTTTCGGCACGAACAATCATATCGATATGTTTTCGGACTTCGTCGGTCAAATGAGAACCCGAGGTATTTTCTTTGAACTTGCATTAGTATTACTGTAGAGAACGTTCAGTTTTATGACAATGGCTTTAAAATATATACACACAAAATTTGCAAAGAGTATTGGTCCCAACGCGACACTGATGCTGCTTTTTATTGGAGATTACAGTGAAACCATTACCATTAGTAATAAAATGAGCGCGAAATAATGTAAATTTACAAGTTGTCAGTCCGTCCGTGTATTTAACAAAGTATTTTGTTTTCTGTCTGTGTATACCAATAAACCAATACGATGCAAACGTCTTATTAATCCCTAATCAATGGAAGCATTGTTCAAGGAAACCAATATTAGAAAGATAACCTACAGTCGAATGATCCCGTTTGAAGATGAGTGAGAAAGCTTTACGTTGGGTAATATTTTACTCCTAAATGCCCTGAAGGAAAACCTGTCGAGAGGCTGTTTATGTATCAGCAATAGACGGTGTTTTGTCTAAATATCGAAAAGTTTACAAAAAAAGTATTTTTTTTCATCACAACTAAGTCATTGAAAAGTTTTGGGTTTTAACGGGTCAATTGAAAAACAAATTATCTTCTTTAAAATCGGATCAGCATTGCTGGAGAGAACGTTCAGTTTTGTGACAGTGGTTTTAAAATGCATACACACAAAAGTATAAAGGACTATTGGCCTTGGATTATCACGATGGGGATTCTTTTTGGGGCATATGTGAAAATTAGTTCAATGAAGCCGACATCTTATAATTTTTGATAGTGGTTTTGAAATACATACACACACAATTATCAAAGATTATTGGTCTTGGATCATCACGATGGGGATTCTTTTGGGGCATATATGAGAATGACTAAATAAGTTCAATGAAGCCGACATCTTATAAAAGCATGTTGTAAAATTCACTGGAGCACATTTCCTTTAGATCTCAGAAGACACAAGACGATTTTAAAACGTAAACTATGGATGCCGAAAGAACTGCCATGGCTCTTCGAGATATGCTGGTAGAGCATGACTCTTGTCTGTCCAAAATATGTTTATTAGGTATGATATTTTCAAAACACATTTCATTAAAGACAAAGTTTGAGATCGAAGTTTAATATTTTAAATTATTGTCAAAATTTGATGTATAATCAACTATGTTTATCTATACTTTTCAGAGCAAAAGCGAAGTGGTCTGGTTAAACGACTTGAAAAGGCAAGGATTAAAGGTTCTTTAAATCTATGTCAACTCTTAACTTTAAAGCTAAAGATATTGTCCGATTCCCAGAAAATTGTTGAAGTATATCGTCAAGACAAATGGGATCAGGTGCAACGTTTGGCTGCCAGAGTTCTTCAGAATGAGATGGAAGAAGGAGACAGCGACGATGAACACGAGGAAGAGATGATAAGCGTTGATGATTATGAAAGTGACACGGAAGAGTTTTGGATCGAAAACAACGACGAACAGAATATGGGCATGGAACATGAACAGATGTACCTCACGGATCTAGGGATTTACAGGCTTGGCGATTGAAACATTAGTACTGGAATTCCAATCTTTGTTATTTGTATAAATGTGTCTAAATAAATTTTGTTAATACACTACATTTAGAATTTTAATTCTTACAAAAGTCTACGAAATATCACTAAAATCTGTCTAGAGGCCGTTGATGTATCAACAATAAATACTAATGTTTATAATAATCGAAATAACAGTTTAAATTTAAAACGAAAATGTTTTGTTTTCGGCACGAACAATCATATCGATATGTTTTCGGACTTCGTCGGTCAAATGAGAACCCGAGGTATTTTCTTTGAACTTGCATTAGTATTACTGTAGAGAACGTTCAGTTTTATGACAATGGCTTTAAAATATATACACACAAAATTTGCAAAGAGTATTGGTCCCAACGCGACACTGATGCTGCTTTTTATTGGAGATTACAGTGAAACCATTACCATTAGTAATAAAATGAGCGCGAAATAATGTAAATTTACAAGTTGTCAGTCCGTCCGTGTATTTAACAAAGTATTTTGTTTTCTGTCTGTGTATACCAATAAACCAATACGATGCAAACGTCTTATTAATCCCTAATCAATGGAAGCATTGTTCAAGGAAACCAATATTAGAAAGATAACCTACAGTCGAATGATCCCGTTTGAAGATGAGTGAGAAAGCTTTACGTTGGGTAATATTTTACTCCTAAATGCCCTGAAGGAAAACCTGTCGAGAGGCTGTTTATGTATCAGCAATAGACGGTGTTTTGTCTAAATATCGAAAAGTTTACAAAAAAAGTATTTTTTTTCATCACAACTAAGTCATTGAAAAGTTTTGTGTTTTAACGGGTCAATTGAAAAACAAATTATCTTCTTTAAAATCGGATCAGCATTGCTGATTACAATGAATGCAATGGTTCTTGGTGAATTGGGTCGATACCCACTATCTTTAACAATAAAAACTAGAATGGTTCAGTTTTGGTGTAAATTAGCAAATGACAGTGAAACTAAACTCAGTCATTTAATGTTTAAATATTTATGTACTCTCTACGAAAAGGGGATTTATTCTTCACCATGGCTTTTGTATGTTCAAGATATTTTAAACAATTGCGGCATGGGACATCTATGGTACGATGTGAAAACCAAGAACCCCACTTGGATCACTAAATCGGTAAAGACAAGACTCCGTGATCAATATATTCAAGAGTGGATGTCTGTAATTAACGAAAGCCCAAAATGCTATCTCTATAAGCTTTTTAAACAAGATTTCGAGATGGAACAGTACATTAAAAATCTTCAATACAAACAGAGTCTTGTCTTAGCCAGATTTAGATTATCCAATCATTGCCTTCCAATTGAAACTGGTCGATATACAAATACTCCTCGCGAAGGACGAATTTGTAAACTCTGTAACGAAAAAAAAAAAAGTATGTGACGAGTTTCATTTTGTTGTAGAATGTAATATTTTGCATGATTTAAATTATTATCAAAATTTGATGTATAATCAACTTGATGTATAATCAATTTACAAGTTGTCAGTCCGTCCGTGTATTTAACAAAGTATTTTGTTTTCTGTCTGTGTATACCAATAAACCAATACGATGCAAACGTCTTATTAATCCCAAATCAATGGAAGCATTGTCCAAGGAAACCAATATTAGAAAGATAACCTACAGTCGAATGATCCCGTTTGAAGATGAGTGAGAAAGCTTTACGTTGGGTAATATTTTACTCCTAAATGCCCTGAAGGAAAACCTGGCGAGAGGCTGTTTATGTATCAGCAATAGACGGTGTTTTGTCTAAATATCGAAAAGTTTACAAAAAAGTATTTTTTTCATCACAACTAAGTCATTAAAAAGTTTTGGGTTTTAACGGGTCAATTGAAAAACAAATTATCTTCTTTAAAATCGGATCAGCATTGCTGATTACAATGAATGCAATGGTTCTTGGTGAATTGGGTCGATACCCACTATCTTTAACAATAAAAACTAGAATGGTTCAGTTTTGGTGTAAATTAGTAAATGACAGTGAAACTAAACTCAGTCATTTAATGTTTAAATATTTATGTACTCTCTACGAAAAGGGGATTTATTCTTCACCATGGCTTTTGTATGTTCAAGATATTTTAAACAATTGCGGCATGGGACATCTATGGTACGATGTGAAAACCAAGAACCCCACTTGGATCACTAAATCGGTAAAGACAAGACTCCGTGATCAATATATTCAAGAGTGGATGTCTGTAATTAACGAAAGCCCAAAATGCTATCTCTATAAGCTTTTTAAACAAGATTTCGAGATGGAACAGTACATTAAAAATCTTCAATACAAACAGAGTCTTGTCTTAGCCAGATTTAGATTATCCAATCATTGCCTTCCAATTGAAACTGGTCGATATACAAATACTCCTCGCGAAGGACGAATTTGTAAACTCTGTAACGAAAGAAAAGTATGTGACGAGTTTCATTTTGTTGTAGAATGTAATATTTTGCATGATTTAAGAGAAATGTACATTCCACCTTATTATGTAAGATTTAAAGATCTAAATCATTTTAAACTGTCGTTAAATGGAAGTAAATCAACTCTGTGTAAATTTGTTAAGTTTACAAAGCAAGGACTATCACGATATATTTTATGTACCAAATAATTGTATGACGTATGTCTGACAACCGCCATGTTGACCTGTTACTATATATACTATTTAATGTACCTCTGTTACCACCTGGCGTGGTTTGAGCGAAATAAATGAACTTGAACTTGCTGGAGAGAACGTTCAGTTTTGTGACAGTGGTTTTAAAATGCATACACACAAAAGTATAAAGGACTATTGGCCTTGGATTATCACGATGGGGATTCTTTTTGGGGCATATGTGAAAATTAGTTCAATGAAGCCGACATCTTATCATTTTTGATAGTGGTTTTGAAATACATACACACACAATTATCAAAGATTATTGGTCTTGGATCATCACGATGGGGATTCTTTTGGGGCATATATGAGAATGACTAAATAAGTTCAATGAAGCCGACATCTTATAAAAGCATGTTGTAAAATTCACTGGAGCACATTTCCTTTAGATCTCAGAAGACACAAGACGATTTTAAAACGTAAACTATGGATGCCGAAAGAACTGCCATGGCTCTTCGAGATATGCTGGTAGAGCATGACTCTTGTCTGTCCAAAATATGTTTATTAGGTATGATATTTTCAAAACACATTTCATTAAAGACAAAGTTTGAGATCGAAGTTTAATATTTTAAATTATTATCAAAATTTGATATATAATCAACTATGTTTATCTATACTTTTCAGAGCAAAAGCGAAGTGGTCTGGTTAAACGACTTGAAAAGGCAAGGATTAAAGGTTCTTTAAATCTATGTCAACTCTTAACTTTAAAGCTAAAGATATTGTCCGATTCCCAGAAAATTGTTGAAGTATATCGTCAAGACAAATGGGATCAGGTGCAACGTTTGGCTGCCAGAGTTCTTCAGAATGAGATGGAAGAAGGAGACAGCGACGATGAACACGAGGAAGAGATGATAAGCGTTGATGATTATGAAAGTGACACGGAAGAGTTTTGGATCGAAAACAACGACGAACAGAATATGGGCATGGAACATGAACAGATGTACCTCACGGATCTAGGGATTTACAGGCTTGGCGATTGAAACATTAGTACTGGAATTCCAATCTTTGTTATTTGTATAAATGTGTCTAAATAAATTTTGTTAATACACTACATTTAGAATTTTAATTCTTACAAAAGTCTACGAAATATCACTAAAATCTGTCTAGAGGCCGTTGATGTATCAACAATAAATACTAATGTTTATAATAATCGAAATAACAGTTTAAATTTAAAACGAAAATGTTTTGTTTTCGGCACGAACAATCATATCGATATGTTTTCGGACTTCGTCGGTCAAATGAGAACCCGAGGTATTTTCTTTGAACTTGCATTAGTATTACTGTAGAGAACGTTCAGTTTTATGACAATGGCTTTAAAATATATAGACACAAAATTTGCAAAGAGTATTGGTCCCAACGCGACACTGATGCTGCTTTTTATTGGAGATTACAGTGAAACCATTACCATTAGTAATAAAATGAGCGCGAAATAATGTAAATTTACAAGTTGTCAGTCCGTCCGTGTATTTAACAAAGTATTTTGTTTTCTGTCTGTGTATACCAATAAACCAATACGATGCAAACGTCTTATTAATCCCTAATCAATGGAAGCATTGTTCAAGGAAACCAATATTAGAAAGATAACCTACAGTCGAATGATCCCGTTTGAAGATGAGTGAGAAAGCTTTACGTTGGGTAATATTTTACTCCTAAATGCCCTGAAGGAAAACCTGTCGAGAGGCTGTTTATGTATCAGCAATAGACGGTGTTTTGTCTAAATATCGAAAAGTTTACAAAAAAAGTATTTTTTTCATCACATCTAAGTCATTGAAAAGTTTTGGGTTTTAACGGGTCAATTGAAAAACAAATTATCTTCTTTAAAATCGGATCAGCATTGCTGGAGAGAACGTTCAGTTTTGTGACAGTGGTTTTAAAATGCATACACACAAAAGTATAAAGGACTATTGGCCTTGGATTATCACGATGGGGATTCTTTTTGGGGCATATGTGAAAATTAGTTCAATGAAGCCGACATCTTATCATTTTTGATAGTGGTTTTGAAATACATACACACACAATTATCAAAGATTATTGGTCTTGGATCATCACGATGGGGATTCTTTTGGGGCATATATGAGAATGACTAAATAAGTTCAATGAAGCCGACATCTTATAAAAGCATGTTGTAAAATTCACTGGAGCACATTTCCTTTAGATCTCAGAAGACACAAGACGATTTTAAAACGTAAACTATGGATGCCGAAAGAACTGCCATGGCTCTTCGAGATATGCTGGTAGAGCATGACTCTTGTCTGTCCAAAATATGTTTATTAGGTATGATATTTTCAAAACACATTTCATTAAAGACAAAGTTTGAGATCGAAGTTTAATATTTTAAATTATTGTCAAAATTTGATGTATGATCAACTATGTTTATCTATACTTTTCAGAGCAAAAGCGAAGTGGTCTGGTTAAACGACTTGAAAAGGCAAGGATTAAAGGTTCTTTAAATCTATGTCAACTCTTAACTTTAAAGCTAAAGATATTGTCCGATTCCCAGAAAATTGTTGAAGTATATCGTCAAGACAAATGGGATCAGGTGCAACGTTTGGCTGCCAGAGTTCTTCAGAATGAGATGGAAGAAGGAGACAGCGACGATGAACACGAGGAAGAGATGATAAGCGTTGATGATTATGAAAGTGACACGGAAGAGTTTTGGATCGAAAACAACGACGAACAGAATATGGGCATGGAACATGAACAGATGTACCTCACGGATCTAGGGATTTACAGGCTTGGCGATTGAAACATTAGTACTGGAATTCCAATCTTTGTTATTTGTATAAATGTGTCTAAATAAATTTTGTTAATACACTACATTTAGAATTTTAATTCTTACAAAAGTCTACGAAATATCACTAAAATCTGTCTAGAGGCCGTTGATGTATCAACAATAAATACTAATGTTTATAATAATCGAAATAACAGTTTAAATTTAAAACGAAAATGTTTTGTTTTCGGCACGAACAATCATATCGATATGTTTTCGGACTTCGTCGGTCAAATGAGAACCCGAGGTATTTTCTTTGAACTTGCATTAGTATTACTGTAGAGAACGTTCAGTTTTATGACAATGGCTTTAAAATATATACACACAAAATTTGCAAAGAGTATTGGTCCCAACGCGACACTGATGCTGCTTTTTATTGGAGATTACAGTGAAACCATTACCATTAGTAATAAAATGAGCGCGAAATAATGTAAATTTACAAGTTGTCAGTCCGTCCGTGTATTTAACAAAGTATTTTGTTTTCTGTCTGTGTATACCAATAAACCAATACGATGCAAACGTCTTATTAATCCCTAATCAATGGAAGCATTGTTCAAGGAAACCAATATTAGAAAGATAACCTACAGTCGAATGATCCCGTTTGAAGATGAGTGAGAAAGCTTTACGTTGGGTAATATTTTACTCCTAAATGCCCTGAAGGAAAACCTGTCGAGAGGCTGTTTATGTATCAGCAATAGACGGTGTTTTGTCTAAATATCGAAAAGTTTACAAAAAAAGTATTTTTTTCATCACAACTAAGTCATTGAAAAGTTTTGGGTTTTAACGGGTCAATTGAAAAACAAATTATCTTCTTTAAAATCGGATCAGCATTGCTGGAGAGAACGTTCAGTTTTGTGACAGTGGTTTTAAAATGCATACACACAAAAGTATTAAGGACTATTGGCCTTGGATTATCACGATGGGGATTCTTTTTGGGGCATATGTGAAAATTAGTTCAATGAAGCCGACATCTTATCATTTTTGATAGTGGTTTTGAAATACATACACACACAATTATCAAAGATTATTGGTCTTGGATCATCACGATGGGGATTCTTTTGGGGCATATATGAGAATGACTAAATAAGTTCAATGAAGCCGACATCTTATAAAAGCATGTTGTAAAATTCACTGGAGCACATTTCCTTTAGATCTCAGAAGACACAAGACGATTTTAAAACGTAAACTATGGATGCCGAAAGAACTGCCATGGCTCTTCGAGATATGCTGGTAGAGCATGACTCTTGTCTGTCCAAAATATGTTTATTAGGTATGATATTTTCAAAACACATTTCATTAAAGACAAAGTTTGAGATCGAAGTTTAATATTTTAAATTATTATCAAAATTTGATGTATAATCAACTATGTTTATCTATACTTTTCAGAGCAAAAGCGAAGTGGTCTGGTTAAACGACTTGAAAAGGCAAGGATTAAAGGTTCTTTAAATCTATGTCAACTCTTAACTTTAAAGCTAAAGATATTGTCCGATTCCCAGAAAATTGTTGAAGTATATCGTCAAGACAAATGGGATCAGGTGCAACGTTTGGCTGCCAGAGTTCTTCAGAATGAGATGGAAGAAGGAGACAGCGACGATGAACACGAGGAAGAGATGATAAGCGTTGATGATTATGAAAGTGACACGGAAGAGTTTTGGATCGAAAACAACGACGAACAGAATATGGGCATGGAACATGAACAGATGTACCTCACGGATCTAGGGATTTACAGGCTTGGCGATTGAAACATTAGTACTGGAATTCCAATCTTTGTTATTTGTATAAATGTGTCTAAATAAATTTTGTTAATACACTACATTTAGAATTTTAATTCTTACAAAAGTCTACGAAATATCACTAAAATCTGTCTAGAGGCCGTTGATGTATCAACAATAAATACTAATGTTTATAATAATCGAAATAACAGTTTAAATTTAAAACGAAAATGTTTTGTTTTCGGCACGAACAATCATATCGATATGTTTTCGGACTTCGTCGGTCAAATGAGAACCCGAGGTATTTTCTTTGAACTTGCATTAGTATTACTGTAGAGAACGTTCAGTTTTATGACAATGGCTTTAAAATATATACACACAAAATTTGCAAAGAGTATTGGTCCCAACGCGACACTGATGCTGCTTTTTATTGGAGATTACAGTGAAACCATTACCATTAGTAATAAAATGAGCGCGAAATAATGTAAATTTACAAGTTGTCAGTCCGTCCGTGTATTTAACAAAGTATTTTGTTTTCTGTCTGTGTATACCAATAAACCAATACGATGCAAACGTCTTATTAATCCCTAATCAATGGAAGCATTGTTCAAGGAAACCAATATTAGAAAGATAACCTACAGTCGAATGATCCCGTTTGAAGATGAGTGAGAAAGCTTTACGTTGGGTAATATTTTACTCCTAAATGCCCTGAAGGAAAACCTGTCGAGAGGCTGTTTATGTATCAGCAATAGACGGTGTTTTGTCTAAATATCGAAAAGTTTACAAAAAAAGTATTTTTTTCATCACAACTAAGTCATTGAAAAGTTTTGGGTTTTAACGGGTCAATTGAAAAACAAATTATCTTCTTTAAAATCGGATCAGCATTGCTGGAGAGAACGTTCAGTTTTGTGACAGTGGTTTTAAAATGCATACACACAAAAGTATTAAGGACTATTGGCCTTGGATTATCACGATGGGGATTCTTTTTGGGGCATATGTGAAAATTAGTTCAATGAAGCCGACATCTTATCATTTTTGATAGTGGTTTTGAAATACATACACACACAATTATCAAAGATTATTGGTCTTGGATCATCACGATGGGGATTCTTTTGGGGCATATATGAGAATGACTAAATAAGTTCAATGAAGCCGACATCTTATAAAAGCATGTTGTAAAATTCACTGGAGCACATTTCCTTTAGATCTCAGAAGACACAAGACGATTTTAAAACGTAAACTATGGATGCCGAAAGAACTGCCATGGCTCTTCGAGATATGCTGGTAGAGCATGACTCTTGTCTGTCCAAAATATGTTTATTAGGTATGATATTTTCAAAACACATTTCATTAAAGACAAAGTTTGAGATCGAAGTTTAATATTTTAAATTATTATCAAAATTTGATGTATAATCAACTATGTTTATCTATACTTTTCAGAGCAAAAGCGAAGTGGTCTGGTTAAACGACTTGAAAAGGCAAGGATTAAAGGTTCTTTAAATCTATGTCAACTCTTAACTTTAAAGCTAAAGATATTGTCCGATTCCCAGAAAATTGTTGAAGTATATCGTCAAGACAAATGGGATCAGGTGCAACGTTTGGCTGTCAGAGTTCTTCAGAATGAGATGGAAGAAGGAGACAGCGACGATGAACACGAGGAAGAGATGATAAGCGTTGATGATTATGAAAGTGACACGGAAGAGTTTTGGATCGAAAACAACGACGAACAGAATATGGGCATGGAACATGAACAGATGTACCTCACGGATCTAGGGATTTACAGGCTTGGCGATTGAAACATTAGTACTGGAATTCCAATCTTTGTTATTTGTATAAATGTGTCTAAATAAATTTTGTTAATACACTACATTTAGAATTTTAATTCTTACAAAAGTCTACGAAATATCACTAAAATCTGTCTAGAGGCCGTTGATGTATCAACAATAAATACTAATGTTTATAATAATCGAAATAACAGTTTAAATTTAAAACGAAAATGTTTTGTTTTCGGCACGAACAATCATATCGATATGTTTTCGGACTTCGTCGGTCAAATGAGAACCCGAGGTATTTTCTTTGAACTTGCATTAGTATTACTGTAGAGAACGTTCAGTTTTATGACAATGGCTTTAAAATATATACACACAAAATTTGCAAAGAGTATTGGTCCCAACGCGACACTGATGCTGCTTTTTATTGGAGATTACAGTGAAACCATTACCATTAGTAATAAAATGAGCGCGAAATAATGTAAATTTACAAGTTGTCAGTCCGTCCGTGTATTTAACAAAGTATTTTGTTTTCTGTCTGCGTATACCAATAAACCAATACGATGCAAACGTCTTATTAATCCCTAATCAATGGAAGCATTGTTCAAGGAAACCAATATTAGAAAGATAACCTACAGTCGAATGATCCCGTTTGAAGATGAGTGAGAAAGCTTTACGTTGGGTAATATTTTACTCCTAAATGCCCTGAAGGAAAACCTGTCGAGAGGCTGTTTATGTATCAGCAATAGACGGTGTTTTGTCTAAATATCGAAAAGTTTACAAAAAAAGTATTTTTTTCATCACAACTAAGTCATTGAAAAGTTTTGGGTTTTAACGGGTCAATTGAAAAACAAATTATCTTCTTTAAAATCGGATCAGCATTGCTGGAGAGAACGTTCAGTTTTGTGACAGTGGTTTTAAAATGCATACACACAAAAGTATAAAGGACTATTGGCCTTGGATTATCACGATGGGGATTCTTTTTGGGGCATATGTGAAAATTAGTTCAATGAAGCCGACATCTTATCATTTTTGATAGTGGTTTTGAAATACATACACACACAATTATCAAAGATTATTGGTCTTGGATCATCACGATGGGGATTCTTTTGGGGCATATATGAGAATGACTAAATAAGTTCAATGAAGCCGACATCTTATAAAAGCATGTTGTAAAATTCACTGGAGCACATTTCCTTTAGATCTCAGAAGACACAAGACGATTTTAAAACGTAAACTATGGATGCCGAAAGAACTGCCATGGCTCTTCGAGATATGCTGGTAGAGCATGACTCTTGTCTGTCCAAAATATGTTTATTAGGTATGATATTTTCAAAACACATTTCATTAAAGACAAAGTTTGAGATCGAAGTTTAATATTTTAAATTATTATCAAAATTTGATGTATAATCAACTATGTTTATCTATACTTTTCAGAGCAAAAGCGAAGTGGTCTGGTTAAACGACTTGAAAAGGCAAGGATTAAAGGTTCTTTAAATCTATGTCAACTCTTAACTTTAAAGCTAAAGATATTGTCCGATTCCCAGAAAATTGTTGAAGTATATCGTCAAGACAAATGGGATCAGGTGCAACGTTTGGCTGCCAGAGTTCTTCAGAATGAGATGGAAGAAGGAGACAGCGACGATGAACACGAGGAAGAGATGATAAGCGTTGATGATTATGAAAGTGACACGGAAGAGTTTTGGATCGAAAACAACGACGAACAGAATATGGGCATGGAACATGAACAGATGTACCTCACGGATCTAGGGATTTACAGGCTTGGCGATTGAAACATTAGTACTGGAATTCCAATCTTTGTTATTTGTATAAATGTGTCTAAATAAATTTTGTTAATACACTACATTTAGAATTTTAATTCTTACAAAAGTCTACGAAATATCACTAAAATCTGTCTAGAGGCCGTTGATGTATCAACAATAAATACTAATGTTTATAATAATCGAAATAACAGTTTAAATTTAAAACGAAAATGTTTTGTTTTCGGCACGAACAATCATATCGATATGTTTTCGGACTTCGTCGGTCAAATGAGAACCCGAGGTATTTTCTTTGAACTTGCATTAGTATTACTGTAGAGAACGTTCAGTTTTATGACAATGGCTTTAAAATATATAGACACAAAATTTGCAAAGAGTATTGGTCCCAACGCGACACTGATGCTGCTTTTTATTGGAGATTACAGTGAAACCATTACCATTAGTAATAAAATGAGCGCGAAATAATGTAAATTTACAAGTTGTCAGTCCGTCCGTGTATTTAACAAAGTATTTTGTTTTCTGTCTGTGTATACCAATAAACCAATACGATGCAAACGTCTTATTAATCCCTAATCAATGGAAGCATTGTTCAAGGAAACCAATATTAGAAAGATAACCTACAGTCGAATGATCCCGTTTGAAGATGAGTGAGAAAGCTTTACGTTGGGTAATATTTTACTCCTAAATGCCCTGAAGGAAAACCTGTCGAGAGGCTGTTTATGTATCAGCAATAGACGGTGTTTTGTCTAAATATCGAAAAGTTTACAAAAAAAGTATTTTTTTCATCACATCTAAGTCATTGAAAAGTTTTGGGTTTTAACGGGTCAATTGAAAAACAAATTATCTTCTTTAAAATCGGATCAGCATTGCTGGAGAGAACGTTCAGTTTTGTGACAGTGGTTTTAAAATGCATACACACAAAAGTATAAAGGACTATTGGCCTTGGATTATCACGATGGGGATTCTTTTTGGGGCATATGTGAAAATTAGTTCAATGAAGCCGACATCTTATCATTTTTGATAGTGGTTTTGAAATACATACACACACAATTATCAAAGATTATTGGTCTTGGATCATCACGATGGGGATTCTTTTGGGGCATATATGAGAATGACTAAATAAGTTCAATGAAGCCGACATCTTATAAAAGCATGTTGTAAAATTCACTGGAGCACATTTCCTTTAGATCTCAGAAGACACAAGACGATTTTAAAACGTAAACTATGGATGCCGAAAGAACTGCCATGGCTCTTCGAGATATGCTGGTAGAGCATGACTCTTGTCTGTCCAAAATATGTTTATTAGGTATGATATTTTCAAAACACATTTCATTAAAGACAAAGTTTGAGATCGAAGTTTAATATTTTAAATTATTGTCAAAATTTGATGTATGATCAACTATGTTTATCTATACTTTTCAGAGCAAAAGCGAAGTGGTCTGGTTAAACGACTTGAAAAGGCAAGGATTAAAGGTTCTTTAAATCTATGTCAACTCTTAACTTTAAAGCTAAAGATATTGTCCGATTCCCAGAAAATTGTTGAAGTATATCGTCAAGACAAATGGGATCAGGTGCAACGTTTGGCTGCCAGAGTTCTTCAGAATGAGATGGAAGAAGGAGACAGCGACGATGAACACGAGGAAGAGATGATAAGCGTTGATGATTATGAAAGTGACACGGAAGAGTTTTGGATCGAAAACAACGACGAACAGAATATGGGCATGGAACATGAACAGATGTACCTCACGGATCTAGGGATTTACAGGCTTGGCGATTGAAACATTAGTACTGGAATTCCAATCTTTGTTATTTGTATAAATGTGTCTAAATAAATTTTGTTAATACACTACATTTAGAATTTTAATTCTTACAAAAGTCTACGAAATATCACTAAAATCTGTCTAGAGGCCGTTGATGTATCAACAATAAATACTAATGTTTATAATAATCGAAATAACAGTTTAAATTTAAAACGAAAATGTTTTGTTTTCGGCACGAACAATCATATTGATATGTTTTCGGACTTCGTCGGTCAAATGAGAACCCGAGGTATTTTCTTTGAACTTGCATTAGTATTACTGTAGAGAACGTTCAGTTTTATGACAATGGCTTTAAAATATATACACACAAAATTTGCAAAGAGTATTGGTCCCAACGCGACACTGATGCTGCTTTTTATTGGAGATTACAGTGAAACCATTACCATTAGTAATAAAATGAGCGCGAAATAATGTAAATTTACAAGTTGTCAGTCCGTCCGTGTATTTAACAAAGTATTTTGTTTTCTGTCTGTGTATACCAATAAACCAATACGATGCAAACGTCTTATTAATCCCAAATCAATGGAAGCATTGTCCAAGGAAACCAATATTAGAAAGATAACCTACAGTCGAATGATCCCGTTTGAAGATGAGTGAGAGAGGTTTACGTTGGGTAATATTTTACTCCGAAATGCCCTGAAGGAAAACCTGTCGAGAGGCTGTTTATGTATCAGCAATAGACGGTGTTTTGTCTAAATATCGAAAAGTTTACAAAAAAGGTATTTTTTTCATCACAAGTCATTGAAAAGTTTTGGGTTTTAACGGGTCAATTGAAAAACAAATTATCTTCTTTAAAATCGGATCAGCATTGCTGGAGAGAACGTTCAGTTTTGTGACAGTGGTTTTAAAATGCATACACACAAAAGTATAAAGGACTATTGGCCTTGGATTATCACGATGGGGATTCTTTTTGGGGCATAGGGAAAATTGTTGAAGTATATCGTCAAGACAAATGGGATCAGGTGCAACGTTTGGCTGCCAGAGTTCTTCAGAATGGGATGGAAGAAGGAGACAGCGACGATGAACACGAGGAAGAGATGATAAGCGTTGATGATTATGAAAGTGACACGGAAGAGTTTTGGATCGAAAACAACGACGAACAGAATATGGGCATGGAACATGAACAGATGTACCTCACAGATCTAGGGATTTACAGGCTTGGCGATTGAAACATTAGTACTGGAATTCCAATCTTTGTTATTTGTATAAATGTGTCTAAATAAATTTTGTTAATACACTACATTTAGAATTTTAATTCTTACAAAAGTCTACGAAATATCACTAAAATCTGTCTAGAGGCCGTTGATGTATCAACAATAAATACTAATGTTTATAATAATCGAAATAACAGTTTAAATTTTAAACGAAAATGTGTTGTTTTCGGCACAACAATCATATCGATATGTTTTCGGACTTCGTCGGTCAAATGAGAACCCGAGGTATTTTCTTTGAACTTGCATTAGTATTACTGTAGAGAACGTTCAGTTTTATGACAATGGCTTTAAAATACATACACACAAAATTTGCAAAGAGTATTGGTCCCAACGCGACACTGATGCTGCTTTTTATTAGAGATTACAGTGAAATCATTACCATTAGTATTAAAATGAGCGCGAAATAATGTAAATTTACAAGTTGTCAGTCCGTCCGTGTATTTAACAAAGTATTTTGTTTTCTGTCTGTGTATACCAATACGATGCAAACGTCTTATTAATCCCTAATCAATGGAAGCATTGTTCAAGGAAACCAATATTAGAAAGATAACCTACAGTCGAATGATCCCGTTTGAAGATGAGTGAGAAAGCTTTACGTTGGGTAATATTTTACTCCTAAATGCCCTGAAGGAAAACCTGTCGAGAGGCTGTTTATGTATCAGCAATAGACGGTGTTTTGTCTAAATATCGAAAAGTTTACAAAAAAAGTATTTTTTTCATCACAACTAAGTCATTGAAAAGTTTTGGGTTTTAACGGGTCAATTGAAAAACAAATTATCTTCTTTAAAATCGGATCAGCATTGCTGGAGAGAACGTTCAGTTTTGTGACAGTGGTTTTAAAATGCATACACACAAAAGTATAAAGGACTATTGGCCTTGGATTATCACGATGGGGATTCTTTTTGGGGCATATGTGAAAATTAGTTCAATGAAGCCGACATCTTATCATTTTTGATAGTGGTTTTGAAATACATACACACACAATTATCAAAGATTATTGGTCTTGGATCATCACGATGGGGATTCTTTTGGGGCATATATGAGAATGACTAAATAAGTTCAATGAAGCCGACATCTTATAAAAGCATGTTGTAAAATTCACTGGAGCACATTTCCTTTAGATCTCAGAAGACACAAGACGATTTTAAAACGTAAACTATGGATGCCGAAAGAACTGCCATGGCTCTTCGAGATATGCTGGTAGAGCATGACTCTTGTCTGTCCAAAATATGTTTATTAGGTATGATATTTTCAAAACACATTTCATTAAAGACAAAGTTTGAGATCGAAGTTTAATATTTTAAATTATTATCAAAATTTGATGTATAATCAACTATGTTTATCTATACTTTTCAGAGCAAAAACGAAGTGGTCTGGTTAAACGACTTGAAAAGGCAAGGATTAAAGGTTCTTTAAATCTATGTCAACTCTTAACTTTAAAGCTAAAGATATTGTCCGATTCCCAGAAAATTGTTGAAGTATATCGTCAAGACAAATGGGATCAGGTGCAACGTTTGGCTGCCAGAGTTCTTCAGAATGAGATGGAAGAAGGAGACAGCGACGATGAACACGAGGAAGAGATGATAAGCGTTGATGATTATGAAAGTGACACGGAAGAGTTTTGGATCGAAAACAACGACGAACAGAATATGGGCATGGAACATGAACAGATGTACCTCACGGATCTAGGGATTTACAGGCTTGGCGATTGAAACATTAGTACTGGAATTCCAATCTTTGTTATTTGTATAAATGTGTCTAATGTTAATACACTACATTTAGAATTTTAATTCTTACAAAAGTCTACGAAATATCACTAAAATCTGTCTAGAGGCCGTTGATGTATCAACAATAAATACTAATGTTTATAATAATCGAAATAACAGTTTAAATTTAAAACGAAAATGTTTTGTTTTCGGCACGAACAATCATATCGATATGTTTTCGGACTTCGTCGGTCAAATGAGAACCCGAGGTATTTTCTTTGAACTTGCATTAGTATTACTGTAGAGAACGTTCAGTTTTATGACAATGGCTTTAAAATATATAGACACAAAATTTGCAAAGAGTATTGGTCCCAACGCGACACTGATGCTGCTTTTTATTGGAGATTACAGTGAAACCATTACCATTAGTAATAAAATGAGCGCGAAATAATGTAAATTTACAAGTTGTCAGTCCGTCCGTGTATTTAACAAAGTATTTTGTTTTCTGTCTGTGTATACCAATACGATGCAAACGTCTTATTAATCCCAAATCAATGGAAGCATTGTCCAAGGAAACCAATATTAGAAAGATAACCTACAGTCGAATGATCCCGTTTGAAGATGAGTGAGAGAGCTTTACGTTGGGTAATATTTTACTCCTAAATGCCCTGAAGGAAAACCTGTCGAGAGGCTGTTTATGTATCAGCAATAGACGGTGTTTTGTCTAAATATCGAAAAGTTTACAAAAAAAGTATTTTTTTCATCACAAGTCATTGAAAAGTTTTGGGTTTTAACGGGTCAATTGAAAAACAAATTATCTTCTTTAAAAGCGGATCAGCGTTGCTGGAGAGAACGTTCAGTTTTGTGACAGTGGTTTTAAAATGCATACACACAAAAGTATAAAGGACTATTGGCCTTGGATTATCACGATGGGGATTCTTTTTGGGGCATAGGGAAAATTGTTGAAGTATATCGTCAAGACAAATGGGATCAGGTGCAACGTTTGGCTGCCAGAGTTCTTCGGAATGGGATGGAAGAATGAGACAGCGACGATGAACACGAGGAAGAGATGATAAGCGTTGATGATTATGAATGTGACACGGAAGAGTTTTGGATCGAAAACAACGACGAACAGAATATGGGCATGGAACATGAACAGATGTACCTCACAGATCTAGGGATTTACAGACTTGGCGATTGAAACATTAGTACTGGAATTCCAATCTTTGTTATTTGTATAAATGTGTCTAAATAAATGTTGTTAATACACTACATTTAGAATTTTAATTCTTACAAAAGTCTACGAAATATCACTAAAATCTGTCTAGAGGCCGTTGATGTATCAACAATAAATACTAATGTTTATAATAATCGAAATAACAGTTTAAATTTTAAACGAAAATGTGTTGTTTTCGGCACAACAATCATATCGATATGTTTTCGGACTTCGTCGGTCAAATGAGAACCCGAGGTATTTTCTTTGAACTTGCATTAGTATTACTGTAGAGAACGTTCAGTTTTATGACAATGGCTTTAAAATACATACACACAAAATTTGCAAAGAGTATTGGTCCCAACGCGACACTGATGCTGCTTTTTATTAGAGATTACAGTGAAATCATTACCATTAGTATTAAAATGAGCGCGAAATAATGTAAATTTACAAGTTGTCAGTCCGTCCGTGTATTTAACAAAGTATTTTGTTTTCTGTCTGTGTATACCAATACGATGCAAACGTCTTATTAATCCCTAATCAATGGAAGCATTGTTCAAGGAAACCAATATTAGAAAGATAACCTACAGTCGAATGATCCCGTTTGAAGATGAGTGAGAAAGCTTTACGTTGGGTAATATTTTACTCCTAAATGCCCTGAAGGAAAACCTGTCGAGAGGCTGTTTATGTATCAGCAATAGACGGTGTTTTGTCTAAATATCGAAAAGTTTACAAAAAAAGTATTTTTTTCATCACAACTAAGTCATTGAAAAGTTTTGGGTTTTAACGGGTCAATTGAAAAACAAATTATCTTCTTTAAAATCGGATCAGCATTGCTGGAGAGAACGTTCAGTTTTGTGACAGTGGTTTTAAAATGCATACACACAAAAGTATAAAGGACTATTGGCCTTGGATTATCACGATGGGGATTCTTTTTGGGGCATATGTGAAAATTAGTTCAATGAAGCCGACATCTTATCATTTTTGATAGTGGTTTTGAAATACATACACACACAATTATCAAAGATTATTGGTCTTGGATCATCACGATGGGGATTCTTTTGGGGCATATATGAGAATGACTAAATAAGTTCAATGAAGCCGACATCTTATAAAAGCATGTTGTAAAATTCACTGGAGCACATTTCCTTTAGATCTCAGAAGACACAAGACGATTTTAAAACGTAAACTATGGATGCCGAAAGAACTGCCATGGCTCTTCGAGATATGATGGTAGAGCATGACTCTTGTCTGTCCAAAATATGTTTATTAGGTATGATATTTTCAAAACACATTTCATTAAAGACAAAGTTTGAGATCGAAGTTTAATATTTTAAATTATTATCAAAATTTGATGTATAATCAACTATGTTTATCTATACTTTTCAGAGCAAAAGCGAAGTGGTCTGGTTAAACGACTTGAAAAGGCAAGGATTAAAGGTTCTTTAAATCTATGTCAACTCTTAACTTTAAAGCTAAAGATATTGTCCGATTCCCAGAAAATTGTTGAAGTATATCGTCAAGACAAATGGGATCAGGTGCAACGTTTGGCTGCCAGAGTTCTTCAGAATGAGATGGAAGAAGGAGACAGCGACGATGAACACGAGGAAGAGATGATAAGCGTTGATGATTATGAAAGTGACACGGAAGAGTTTTGGATCGAAAACAACGACGAACAGAATATGGGCATGGAACATGAACAGATGTACCTCACGGATCTAGGGATTTACAGGCTTGGCGATTGAAACATTAGTACTGGAATTCCAATCTTTGTTATTTGTATAAATGTGTCTAAATAAATTTTGTTAATACACTACATTTAGAATTTTAATTCTTACAAAAGTCTACGAAATATCACTAAAATCTGTCTAGAGGCCGTTGATGTATCAACAATAAATACTAATGTTTATAATAATCGAAATAACAGTTTAAATTTAAAACGAAAATGTTTTGTTTTCGGCACGAACAATCATATTGATATGTTTTCGGACTTCGTCGGTCAAATGAGAACCCGAGGTATTTTCTTTGAACTTGCATTAGTATTACTGTAGAGAACGTTCAGTTGTATGACAATGGCTTTAAAATATATACACACAAAATTTGCAAAGAGTATTGGTCCCAACGCGACACTGATGCTGTTTTTTATTGGAGATTACAGTGAAACCATTACCATTAGTAATAAAATGAGCGCGAAATAATGTAAATTTACAAGTTGTCAGTCCGTCCGTGTATTTAACAAAGTATTTTGTTTTCTGTCTGTGTATACCAATAAACCAATACGATGCAAACGTCTTATTAATCCCAAATCAATGGAAGCATTGTCCAAGGAAACCAATATTAGAAAGATAACCTACAGTCGAATGATCCCGTTTGAAGATGAGTGAGAGAGGTTTACGTTGGGTAATATTTTACTCCGAAATGCCCTGAAGGAAAACCTGTCGAGAGGCTGTTTATGTATCAGCAATAGACGGTGTTTTGTCTAAATATCGAAAAGTTTACAAAAAAGGTATTTTTTTCATCACAAGTCATTGAAAAGTTTTGGGTTTTAACGGGTCAATTGAAAAACAAATTATCTTCTTTAAAATCGGATCAGCCTTGCTGGAGAGAACGTTCAGTTTTGTGACAGTGGTTTTAAAATGCATACACACAAAAGTATAAAGGACTATTGGCCTTGGATTATCACGATGGGGATTCTTTTTGGGGCATAGGGAAAATTGTTGAAGTATATCGTCAAGACAAATGGGATCAGGTGCAACGTTTGGCTGCCAGAGTTCTTCAGAATGGGATGGAAGAAGGAGACAGCGACGATGAACACGAGGAAGAGATGATAAGCGTTGATGATTATGAATGTGACACGGAAGAGTTTTGGATCGAAAACAACGACGAACAGAATATGGGCATGGAACATGAACAGATGTACCTCACAGATCTAGGGATTTACAGGCTTGGCGATTGAAACATTAGTACTGGAATTCCAATCTTTGTTATTTGTATAAATGTGTCTAAATAAATTTTGTTAATACACTACATTTAGAATTTTAATTCTTACAAAAGTCTACGAAATATCACTAAAATCTGTCTAGAGGCCGTTGATGTATCAACAATAAATACTAATGTTTATAATAATCGAAATAACAGTTTAAATTTTAAACGAAAATGTGTTGTTTTCGGCACAACAATCATATCGATATGTTTTCGGACTTCGTGGTCAAATGAGAACCCGAGGTATTTTCTTTGAACTTGCATTAGTATTACTGTAGAGAACGTTCAGTTTTATGACAATGGCTTTAAAATACATACACACAAAATTTGCAAAGAGTATTGGTCCCAACGCGACACTGATGCTGCTTTTTATTGGAGATTACAGTGAAATCATTACCATTAGTATTAAAATGAGCGCGAAATAATGTAAATTTACAAGTTGTCAGTCCGTCCGTGTATTTAACAAAGTATTTTGTTTTCTGTCTGTGTATACCAATACGATGCAAACGTCTTATTAATCCCTAATCAATGGAAGCATTGTTCAAGGAAACCAATATTAGAAAGATAACCTACAGTCGAATGATCCCGTTTGAAGATGAGTGAGAAAGCTTTACGTTGGGTAATATTTTACTCCTAAATGCCCTGAAGGAAAACCTGTCGAGAGGCTGTTTATGTATCAGCAATAGACGGTGTTTTGTCTAAATATCGAAAAGTTTACAAAAAAAGTATTTTTTTCATCACAACTAAGTCATTGAAAAGTTTTGGGTTTTAACGGGTCAATTGAAAAACAAATTATCTTCTTTAAAATCGGATCAGCATTGCTGGAGAGAACGTTCAGTTTTGTGACAGTGGTTTTAAAATGCATACACACAAAAGTATAAAGGACTATTGGCCTTGGATTATCACGATGGGGATTCTTTTTGGGGCATATGTGAAAATTAGTTCAATGAAGCCGACATCTTATCATTTTTGATAGTGGTTTTGAAATACATACACACACAATTATCAAAGATTATTGGTCTTGGATCATCACGATGGGGATTCTTTTGGGGCATATATGAGAATGACTAAATAAGTTCAATGAAGCCGACATCTTATAAAAGCATGTTGTAAAATTCACTGGAGCACATTTCCTTTAGATCTCAGAAGACACAAGACGATTTTAAAACGTAAACTATGGATGCCGAAAGAACTGCCATGGCTCTTCGAGATATGCTGGTAGAGCATGACTCTTGTCTGTCCAAAATATGTTTATTAGGTATGATATTTTCAAAACACATTTCATTAAAGACAAAGTTTGAGATCGAAGTTTAATATTTTAAATTATTATCAAAATTTGATGTATAATCAACTATGTTTATCTATACTTTTCAGAGCAAAAGCGAAGTGGTCTGGTTAAACGACTTGAAAAGGCAAGGATTAAAGGTTCTTTAAATCTATGTCAACTCTTAACTTTAAAGCTAAAGATATTGTCCGATTCCCAGAAAATTGTTGAAGTATATCGTCAAGACAAATGGGATCAGGTGCAACGTTTGGCTGCCAGAGTTCTTCAGAATGAGATGGAAGAAGGAGACAGCGACGATGAACACGAGGAAGAGATGATAAGCGTTGATGATTATGAAAGTGACACGGAAGAGTTTTGGATCGAAAACAACGACGAACAGAATATGGGCATGGAACATGAACAGATGTACCTCACGGATCTAGGGATTTACAGGCTTGGCGATTGAAACATTAGTACTGGAATTCCAATCTTTGTTATTTGTATAAATGTGTCTAAATAAATTTTGTTAATACACTACATTTAGAATTTTAATTCTTACAAAAGTCTACGAAATATCACTAAAATCTGTCTAGAGGTCGTTGATGTATCAACAATAAATACTAATGTTTATAATAATCGAAATAACAGTTTAAATTTAAAACGAAAATGTTTTGTTTTCGGCACGAACAATCATATCGATATGTTTTCGGACTTCGTCGGTCAAATGAGAACCCGAGGTATTTTCTTTGAACTTGCATTAGTATTACTGTAGAGAACGTTCAGTTTTATGACAATGGCTTTAAAATATATAGACACAAAATTTGCAAAGAGTATTGGTCCCAACGCGACACTGATGCTGCTTTTTATTGGAGATTACAGTGAAACCATTACCATTAGTAATAAAATGAGCGCGAAATAATGTAAATTTACAAGTTGTCAGTCCGTCCGTGTATTTAACAAAGTATTTTGTTTTCTGTCTGTGTATACCAATAAACCAATACGATGCAAACGTCTTATTAATCCCTAATCAATGGAAGCATTGTTCAAGGAAACCAATATTAGAAAGATAACCTACAGTCGAATGATCCCGTTTGAAGATGAGTGAGAAAGCTTTACGTTGGGTAATATTTTACTCCTAAATGCCCTGAAGGAAAACCTGTCGAGAGGCTGTTTATGTATCAGCAATAGACGGTGTTTTGTCTAAATATCGAAAAGTTTACAAAAAAAGTATTTTTTTCATCACAACTAAGTCATTGAAAAGTTTTGGGTTTTAACGGGTCAATTGAAAAACAAATTATCTTCTTTAAAATCGGATCAGCATTGCTGGAGAGAACGTTCAGTTTTGTGACAGTGGTTTTAAAATGCATACACACAAACGTATTAAGGACTATTGGCCTTGGATTATCACGATGGGGATTCTTTTTGGGGCATATGTGAAAATTAGTTCAATGAAGCCGACATCTTATCATTTTTGATAGTGGTTTTGAAATACATACACACACAATTATCAAAGATTATTGGTCTTGGATCATCACGATGGGGATTCTTTTGGGGCATATATGAGAATGACTAAATAAGTTCAATGAAGCCGACATCTTATAAAAGCATGTTGTAAAATTCACTGGAGCACATTTCCTTTAGATCTCAGAAGACACAAGACGATTTTAAAACGTAAACTATGGATGCCGAAAGAACTGCCATGGCTCTTCGAGATATGCTGGTAGAGCATGACTCTTGTCTGTCCAAAATATGTTTATTAGGTATGATATTTTCAAAACACATTTCATTAAAGACAAAGTTTGAGATCGAAGTTTAATATTTTAAATTATTATCAAAATTTGATGTATAATCAACTATGTTTATCTATACTTTTCAGAGCAAAAGCGAAGTGGTCTGGTTAAACGACTTGAAAAGGCAAGGATTAAAGGTTCTTTAAATCTATGTCAACTCTTAACTTTAAAGCTAAAGATATTGTCCGATTCCCAGAAAATTGTTGAAGTATATCGTCAAGACAAATGGGATCAGGTGCAACGTTTGGCTGCCAGAGTTCTTCAGAATGAGATGGAAGAAGGAGACAGCGACGATGAACACGAGGAAGAGATGATAAGCGTTGATGATTATGAAAGTGACACGGAAGAGTTTTGGATCGAAAACAACGACGAACAGAATATGGGCATGGAACATGAACAGATGTACCTCACGGATCTAGGGATTTACAGGCTTGGCGATTGAAACATTAGTACTGGAATTCCAATCTTTGTTATTTGTATAAATGTGTTTAAATAAATTTTGTTAATACACTACATTTAGAATTTTAATTCTTACAAAAGTCTACGAAATATCACTAAAATCTGTCTAGAGGCCGTTGATGTATCAACAATAAATACTAATGTTTATAATAATCGAAATAACAGTTTAAATTTAAAACGAAAATGTTTTGTTTTCGGCACGAACAATCATATTGATATGTTTTCGGACTTCGTCGGTCAAATGAGAACCCGAGGTATTTTCTTTGAACTTGCATTAGTATTACTGTAGAGAACGTTCAGTTTTATGACAATGGCTTTAAAATATATACACACAAAATTTGCAAAGAGTATTGGTCCCAACGCGACACTGATGCTGCTTTTTATTGGAGATTACAGTGAAACCATTACCATTAGTAATAAAATGAGCGCGAAATAATGTAAATTTACAAGTTGTCAGTCCGTCCGTGTATTTAACAAAGTATTTTGTTTTCTGTCTGTGTATACCAATACGATGCAAACGTCTTATTAATCCCTAATCAATGGAAGCATTGTTCAAGGAAACCAATATTAGAAAGATAACCTACAGTCGAATGATCCCGTTTGAAGATGAGTGAGAAAGCTTTACGTTGGGTAATATTTTACTCCTAAATGCCCTGAAGGAAAACCTGTCGAGAGGCTGTTTATGTATCAGCAATAGACGGTGTTTTGTCTAAATATCGAAAAGTTTACAAAAAAAGTATTTTTTTCATCACCACTAAGTCATTGAAAAGTTTTGGGTTTTAACGGGTCAATTGAAAAACAAATTATCTTCTTTAAAATCGGATCAGCATTGCTGGAGAGAACGTTCAGTTTTGTGACAGTGGTTTTAAAATGCATACACACAAAAGTATAAAGGACTATTGGCCTTGGATTATCACGATGGGGATTCTTTTTGGGGCATATGTGAAAATTAGTTCAATGAAGCCGACATCTTATCATTTTTGATAGTGGTTTTGAAATACATACACACACAATTATCAAAGATTATTGGTCTTGGATCATCACGATGGGGATTCTTTTGGGGCATATATGAGAATGACTAAATAAGTTCAATAAAGCCGACATCTTATAAAAGCATGTTGTAAAATTCACTGGAGCACATTTCCTTTAGATCTCAGAAGACACAAGACGATTTTAAAACGTAAACTATGGATGCCGAAAGAACTGCCATGGCTCTTCGAGATATGCTGGTAGAGCATGACTCTTGTCTGTCCAAAATATGTTTATTAGGTATGATATTTTCAAAACACATTTCATTAAAGACAAAGTTTGAGATCGAAGTTTAATATTTTAAATTATTATCAAAATTTGATGTATAATCAACTATGTTTATCTATACTTTTCAGAGCAAAAGCGAAGTGGTCTGGTTAAACGACTTGAAAAGGCAAGGATTAAAGGTTCTTTAAATCTATGTCAACTCTTAACTTTAAAGCTAAAGATATTGTCCGATTCCCAGAAAATTGTTGAAGTATATCGTCAAGACAAATGGGATCAGGTGCAACGTTTGGCTGCCAGAGTTCTTCAGAATGAGATGGAAGAAGGAGACAGCGACGATGAACACGAGGAAGAGATGATAAGCGTTGATGATTATGAAAGTGACACGGAAGAGTTTTGGATCGAAAACAACGACGAACAGAATATGGGCATGGAACATGAACAGATGTACCTCACGGATCTAGGGATTTACAGGCTTGGCGATTGAAACATTAGTACTGGAATTCCAATCTTTGTTATTTGTATAAATGTGTCTAAATAAATTTTGTTAATACACTACATTTAGAATTTTAATTCTTACAAAAGTCTACGAAATATCACTAAAATCTGTCTAGAGGCCGTTGATGTATCAACAATAAATACTAATGTTTATAATAATCGAAATAACAGTTTAAATTTAAAACGAAAATGTTTTGTTTTCGGCACGAACAATCATATCGATATGTTTTCGGACTTCGTCGGTCAAATGAGAACCCGAGGTATTTTCTTTGAACTGGCATTAGTATTACTGTAGAGAACGTTCAGTTTTATGACAATGGCGTTAAAATACATACACACAAAATTTGCAAAGAGTATTGGTCCCAACGCGACACTGATGCTGCTTTTTATTGGAGATTACAGTGAAACCATTACCATTAGTAATAAAATGAGCGCGAAATAATGTAAATTTACAAGTTGTCAGTCCGTCCGTGTATTTAACAAAGTATTTTGTTTTCTGTCTGTGTATACCAATAAACCAATACGATGCAAACGTCTTATTAATCCCTAATCAATGGAAGCATTGTTCAAGGAAACCAATATTAGAAAGATAACCTACAGTCGAATGATCCCGTTTGAAGCTGAGTGAGAGAGGTTTACGTTGGGTAATATTTTACTCCTAAATGCCCTGAAGGAAAACCTGTCGAGAGGCTGTTTATGTATCAGCAATAGACGGTGTTTTGTCTAAATATCGAAAAGTTTACAAAAAAAGTATTTTTTTCATCACAACTAAGTCATTGAAAAGTTTTGGGTTTTAACGGGTCAATTGAAAAACAAATTATCTTCTTTAAAATCGGATCAGCATTGCTGGAGAGAACGTTCAGTTTTGTGACAGTGGTTTTAAAATGCATACACACAAAAGTATAAAGGACTATTGGCCTTGGATTATCACGATGGGAATTCTTTTTGGGGCATATGTGAAAATTAGTTCAATGAAGCCGACATCTTATCATTTTTGATAGTGGTTTTGAAATACATACACACACAATTATCAAAGATTATTGGTCTTGGATCATCACGATGGGGATTCTTTTGGGGCATATATGAGAATGACTAAATAAGTTCAATGAAGCCGACATCTTATAAAAGCATGTTGTAAAATTCACTGGAGCACATTTCCTTTAGATCTCAGAAGACACAAGACGATTTTAAAACGTAAACTATGGATGCCGAAAGAACTGCCATGGCTCTTCGAGATATGCTGGTAGAGCATGACTCTTGTCTGTCCAAAATATGTTTATTAGGTATGATATTTTCAAAACACATTTCATTAAAGACAAAGTTTGAGATCGAAGTTTAATATTTTAAATTATTATCAAAATTTGATGTATAATCAACTATGTTTATCTATACTTTTCAGAGCAAAAGCGAAGTGGTCTGGTTAAACGACTTGAAAAGGCAAGGATTAAAGGTTCTTTAAATCTATGTCAACTCTTAACTTTAAAGCTAAAGATATTGTCCGATTCCCAGAAAATTGTTGAAGTATATCGTCAAGACAAATGGGATCAGGTGCAACGTTTGGCTGCCAGAGTTCTTCAGAATGAGATGGAAGAAGGAGACAGCGACGATGAACACGAGGAAGAGATGATAAGCGTTGATGATTATGAAAGTGACACGGAAGAGTTTTGGATCGAAAACAACGACGAACAGAATATGGGCATGGAACATGAACAGATGTACCTCACGGATCTAGGGATTTACAGGCTTGGCGATTGAAACATTAGTACTGGAATTCCAATCTTTGTTATTTGTATAAATGTGTCTAAATAAATTTTGTTAATACACTACATTTAGAATTTTAATTCTTACAAAAGTCTACGAAATATCACTAAAATCTGTCTAGAGGCCGTTGATGTATCAACAATAAATACTAATGTTTATAATAATCGAAATAACAGTTTAAATTTAAAACGAAAATGTTTTGTTTTCGGCACGAACAATCATATCGATATGTTTTCGGACTTCGTCGGTCAAATGAGAACCCGAGGTATTTTCTTTGAACTGGCATTAGTATTACTGTAGAGAACGTTCAGTTTTATGACAATGGCGTTAAAATACATACACACAAAATTTGCAAAGAGTATTGGTCCCAACGCGACACTGATGCTGCTTTTTATTGGAGATTACAGTGAAACCATTACCATTAGTAATAAAATGAGCGCGAAATAATGTAAATTTACAAGTTGTCAGTCCGTCCGTGTATTTAACAAAGTATTTTGTTTTCTGTCTGTGTATACCAATAAACCAATACGATGCAAATGTCTTATTAATCCCAAATCAATGGAAGCATTGTCCAAGGAAACCAATATTAGAAAGATAACCTACAGTCGAATGATCCCGTTTGAAGCTGAGTGAGAGAGGTTTACGTTGGGTAATATTTTACTCCTAAATGCCATGAAGGAAAACCTGTCGAGAGGCTGTTTATGTATCAGCAATAGACGGTGTTTTGTCTAAATATCGAAAAGTTTACAAAAAAAGTATTTTTTTCATCACAAGTCATTGAAAAGTTTTGGGTTTTAACGGGTCAATTGAAAAACAAATTATCTTCTTTAAAATCGGATCAGCATTGCTGGAGAGAACGTTCAGTTTTGTGACAGTGGTTTTAAAATGCATACACACAAAAGTATAAAGGACTATTGGCCTTGGATTATCACGATGGGAATTCTTTTTGGGGCATATGTGAAAATTAGTTCAATGAAGCCGACATCTTATCATTTTTGATAGTGGTTTTGAAATACATACACACACAATTATCAAAGATTATTGGTCTTGGATCATCACGATGGGGATTCTTTTGGGGCATATATGAGAATGACTAAATAAGTTCAATGAAACCGACATCTTATAAAAGCATGTTGTAAAATTCACTGGAGCACATTTCCTTTAGATCTCAGAAGACACAAGACGATTTTAAAACGTAAACTATGGATGCCGAAAGAACTGCCATGGCTCTTCGAGATATGATGGTAGAGCATGACTCTTGTCTGTCCAAAATATGTTTATTAGGTATGATATTTTCAAAACACATTTCATTAAAGACAAAGTTTGAGATCGAAGTTTAATATTTTAAATTATTATCAAAATTTGATGTATAATCAACTATGTTTATCTATACTTTTCAGAGCAAAAGCGAAGTGGTCTGGTTAAACGACTAGAAAAGGCAAGGATTAAAGGTTCTTTAAATCTATGTCAACTCTTAACTTTAAAGCTAAAGATATTGTCCGATTCCCAGAAAATTGTTGAAGTATATCGTCAAGACAAATGGGATCAGGTGCAACGTTTGGCTGCCAGAGTTCTTCAGAATGAGATGGAAGAAGGAGACAGCGACGATGAACACGAGGAAGAGATGATAAGCGTTGATGATTATGAAAGTGACACGGAAGAGTTTTGGATCGAAAACAACGACGAACAGAATATGGGCATGGAACATGAACAGATGTACCTCACGGATCTAGGGATTTACAGGCTTGGCGATTGAAACATTAGTACTGGAATTCCAATCTTTGTTATTTGTATAAATGTGTCTAAATAAATTTTGTTAATACACTACATTTAGAATTTTAATTCTTACAAAAGTCTACGAAATATCACTAAAATCTGTCTAGAGGCCGTTGATGTATCAACAATAAATACTAATGTTTATAATAATCGAAATAACAGTTTAAATTTAAAACGAAAATGTTTTGTTTTCGGCACGAACAATCATATCGATATGTTTTCGGACTTCGTCGGTCAAATGAGAACCCGAGGTATTTTCTTTGAACTTGCATTAGTATTACTGTAGAGAACGTTCAGTTTTATGACAATGGCTTTAAAATATATACACACAAAATTTGCAAAGAGTATTGGTCCCAACGCGACACTGATGCTGCTTTTTATTGGAGATTACAGTGAAACCATTACCATTAGTAATAAAATGAGCGCGAAATAATGTAAATTTACAAGTTGTCAGTCCGTCCGTGTATTTAACAAAGTATTTTGTTTTCTGTCTGTGTATACCAATACGATGCAAACGTCTTATTAATCCCTAATCAATGGAAGCATTGTTCAAGGAAACCAATATTAGAAAGATAACCTACAGTCGAATGATCCCGTTTGAAGATGAGTGAGAAAGCTTTACGTTGGGTAATATTTTACTCCTAAATGCCCTGAAGGAAAACCTGTCGAGAGGCTGTTTATGTATCAGCAATAGACGGTGTTTTGTCTAAATATCGAAAAGTTTACAAAAAAAGTATTTTTTTCATCACAACTAAGTCATTGAAAAGTTTTGGGTTTTAACGGGTCAATTGAAAAACAAATTATCTTCTTTAAAATCGGATCAGCATTGCTGGAGAGAACGTTCAGTTTTGTGACAGTGGTTTTAAAATGCATACACACAAAAGTATTAAGGACTATTGGCCTTGGATTATCACGATGGGGATTCTTTTTGGGGCATATGTGAAAATAAGTTCAATGAAGCCGACATCTTATCATTTTTGATAGTGGTTTTGAAATACATACACACACAATTATCAAAGATTATTGGTCTTGGATCATCACGATGGGGATTCTTTTGGGGCATATATGAGAATGACTAAATAAGTTCAATGAAGCCGACATCTTATAAAAGCATGTTGTAAAATTCACTGGAGCACATTTCCTTTAGATCTCAGAAGACACAAGACGATTTTAAAACGTAAACTATGGATGCCGAAAGAACTGCCATGGCTCTTCGAGATATGCTGGTAGAGCATGACTCTTGTCTGTCCAAAATATGTTTATTAGGTATGATATTTTCAAAACACATTTCATTAAAGACAAAGTTTGAGATCGAAGTTTAATATTTTAAATTATTATCAAAATTTGATGTATAATCAACTATGTTTATCTATACTTTTCAGAGCAAAAGCGAAGTGGTCTGGTTAAACGACTTGAAAAGGCAAGGATTAAAGGTTCTTTAAATCTATGTCAACTCTTAACTTTAAAGCTAAAGATATTGTCCGATTCCCAGAAAATTGTTGAAGTATATCGTCAAGACAAATGGGATCAGGTGCAACGTTTGGCTGCCAGAGTTCTTCAGAATGAGATGGAAGAAGGAGACAGCGACGATGAACACGAGGAAGAGATGATAAGCGTTGATGATTATGAAAGTGACACGGAAGAGTTTTGGATCGAAAACAACGACGAACAGAATATGGGCATGGAACATGAACAGATGTACCTCACGGATCTAGGGATTTACAGGCTTGGCGATTGAAACATTAGTACTGGAATTCCAATCTTTGTTATTTGTATAAATGTGTCTAAATAAATTTTGTTAATACACTACATTTAGAATTTTAATTCTTACAAAAGTCTACGAAATATCACTAAAATCTGTCTAGAGGCCGTTGATGTATCAACAATAAATACTAATGTTTATAATAATCGAAATAACAGTTTAAATTTAAAACGAAAATGTTTTGTTTTCGGCACGAACAATCATATCGATATGTTTTCGGACTTCGTCGGTCAAATGAGAACCCGAGGTATTTTCTTTGAACTTGCATTAGTATTACTGTAGAGAACGTTCAGTTTTATGACAATGGCTTTAAAATATATACACACAAAATTTGCAAAGAGTATTGGTCCCAACGCGACACTGATGCTGCTTTTTATTGGAGATTACAGTGAAACCATTACCATTAGTAATAAAATGAGCGCGAAATAATGTAAATTTACAAGTTGTCAGTCCGTCCGTGTATTTAACAAAGTATTTTGTTTTCTGTCTGTGTATACCAATACGATGCAAACGTCTTATTAATCCCAAATCAATGGAAGCATTGTCCAAGGAAACCAATATTAGAAAGATAACCTACAGTCGAATGATCCCGTTTGAAGATGAGTGAGAGAGCTTTACGTTGGGTAATATTTTACTCCTAAATGCCCTGAAGGAAAACCTGTCGAAAGGCTGTTTATGTATCAGCAATAGACGGTGTTTTGTCTAAATATCGAAAAGTTTACAAAAAAAGTATTTTTTTCATCACAAGTCATTGAAAAGTTTTGGGTTTTAACGGGTCAATTGAAAAACAAATTATCTTCTTTAAAATCCGATCAGCGTTGCTGGAGAGAACGTTCAGTTTTGTGACAGTGGTTTTAAAATGCATACACACAAAAGTATAAAGGACTATTGGCCTTGGATTATCACGATGGGGATTCTTTTTGGGGCATAGGGAAAATTGTTGAAGTATATCGTCAAGACAAATGGGATCAGGTGCAACGTTTGGCTGCCAGAGTTCTTCAGAATGGGATGGAAGAAGGAGACAGCGACGATGAACACGAGGAAGAGATGATAAGCGTTGATGATTATGAAAGTGACACGGAAGAGTTTTGGATCGAAAACAACGACGAACAGAATATGGGCATGGAACATGAACAGATGTACCTCACGGATCTAGGGATTTACAGGCTTGGCGATTGAAACATTAGTACTGGAATTCCAATCTTTGTTATTTGTATAAATGTGTCTAAATAAATTTTGTTAATACACTACATTTAGAATTTGAATTCTTACAAAAGTCTACGAAATATCACTAAAATCTGTCTAGAGGCCGTTGATGTATCAACAATAAATACTAATGTTTATAATAATCGAAATAACAGTTTAAATTTAAAACGAAAATGTTTTGTTTTCGGCACGAACAATCATATCGATATGTTTTCGGACTTCGTCGGTCAAATGAGAACCCGAGGTATTTTCTTTGAACTGGCATTAGTATTACTGTAGAGAACGTTCAGTTTTATGACAATGGCGTTAAAATACATACACACAAAATTTGCAAAGAGTATTGGTCCCAACGCGACACTGATGCTGCTTTTTATTGGAGATTACAGTGAAACCATTACCATTAGTAATAAAATGAGCGCGAAATAATGTAAATTTACAAGTTGTCAGTCCGTCCGTGTATTTAACAAAGTATTTTGTTTTCTGTCTGTGTATACCAATAAACCAATACGATGCAAACGTCTTATTAATCCCAAATCAATGGAAGCATTGTCCAAGGAAACCAATATTAGAAAGATAACCTACAGTCGAATGATCCCGTTTGAAGATGAGTGAGAGAGGTTTACGTTGGGTAATATTTTACTCCGAAATGCCCTGAAGGAAAACCTGTCGAGAGGCTGTTTATGTATCAGCAATAGACGGTGTTTTGTCTAAATATCGAAAAGTTTACAAAAAAGGTATTTTTTTCATCACAAGTCATTGAAAAGTTTTGGGTTTTAACGGGTCAATTGAAAAACAAATTATCTTCTTTAAAATCGGATCAGCATTGCTGGAGAGAACGTTCAGTTTTGTGACAGTGGTTTTAAAATGCATACACACAAAAGTATAAAGGACTATTGGCCTTGGATTATCACGATGGGGATTCTTTTTGGGGCATAGGGAAAATTGTTGAAGTATATCGTCAAGACAAATGGGATCAGGTGCAACGTTTGGCTGCCAGAGTTCTTCAGAATGGGATGGAAGAAGGAGACAGCGACTATGAACACGAGGAAGAGATGATAAGCGTTGATGATTATGAAAGTGACACGGAAGAGTTTTGGATCGAAAACAACGACGAACAGAATATGGGCATGGAACATGAACAGATGTACCTCACAGATCTAGGGATTTACAGGCTTGGCGATTGAAACATTAGTACTGGAATTCCAATCTTTGTTATTGGTATAAATGTGTCTAAATAAATTTTGTTAATACACTACATTTAGAATTTTAATTCTTACAAAAGTCTACGAAATATCACTAAAATCTGTCTAGAGGCCGTTGATGTATCAACAAAAAATACTAATGTTTATAATAATCGAAATAACAGTTTAAATTTTAAACGAAAATGTGTTGTTTTCGGCACAACAATCATATCGATATGTTTTCGGACTTCGTCGGTCAAATGAGAACCCGAGGTATTTTCTTTGAACTTGCATTAGTATTACTGTAGAGAACGTTCAGTTTTATGACAATGGCTTTAAAATACATACACACAAAATTTGCAAAGAGTATTGGTCCCAACGCGACACTGATGCTGCTTTTTATTGGAGATTACAGTGAAATCATTACCATTAGTATTAAAATGAGCGCGAAATAATGTAAATTTACAAGTTGTCAGTCCGTCCGTGTATTTAACAAAGTATTTTGTTTTCTGTCTGTGTATACCAATACGATGCAAACGTCTTATTAATCCCTAATCAATGGAAGCATTGTTCAAGGAAACCAATATTAGAAAGATAACCTACAGTCGAATGATCCCGTTTGAAGATGAGTGAGAAAGCTTTACGTTGGGTAATATTTTACTCCTAAATGCCCTGAAGGAAAACCTGTCGAGAGGCTGTTTATGTATCAGCAATAGACGGTGTTTTGTCTAAATATCGAAAAGTTTACAAAAAAAGTATTTTTTTCATCACAACTAAGTCATTGAAAAGTTTTGGGTTTTAACGGGTCAATTGAAAAACAAATTATCTTCTTTAAAATCGGATCAGCATTGCTGGAGAGAACGTTCAGTTTTGTGACAGTGGTTTTAAAATGCATACACACAAAAGTATAAAGGACTATTGGCCTTGGATTATCACGATGGGGATTCTTTTTGGGGCATATGTGAAAATTAGTTCAATGAAGCCGACATCTTATCATTTTTGATAGTGGTTTTGAAATACATACACACACAATTATCAAAGATTATTGGTCTTGGATCATCACGATGGGGATTCTTTTGGGGCATATATGAGAATGACTAAATAAGTTCAATGAAGCCGACATCTTATAAAAGCATGTTGTAAAATTCACTGGAGCACATTTCCTTTAGATCTCAGAAGACACAAGACGATTTTAAAACGTAAACTATGGATGCCGAAAGAACTGCCATGGCTCTTCGAGATATGCTGGTAGAGCATGACTCTTGTCTGTCCAAAATATGTTTATTAGGTATGATATTTTCAAAACACATTTCATTAAAGACAAAGTTTGAGATCGAAGTTTAATATTTTAAATTATTATAAAAATTTGATGTATAATCAACTATGTTTATCTATACTTTTCAGAGCAAAAGCGAAGTGGTCTGGTTAAACGACTTGAAAAGGCAAGGATTAAAGGTTCTTTAAATCTATGTCAACTCTTAACTTTAAAGCTAAAGATATTGTCCGATTCCCAGAAAATTGTTGAAGTATATCGTCAAGACAAATGGGATCAGGTGCAACGTTTGGCTGCCAGAGTTCTTCAGAATGAGATGGAAGAAGGAGACAGCGACGATGAACACGAGGAAGAGATGATAAGCGTTGATGATTATGAAAGTGACACGGAAGAGTTTTGGATCGAAAACAACGACGAACAGAATATGGGCATGGAACATGAACAGATGTACCTCACGGATCTAGGGATTTACAGGCTTGGCGATTGAAACATTAGTACTGGAATTCCAATCTTTGTTATTTGTATAAATGTGTCTAAATAAATTTTGTTAATACACTACATTTAGAATTTTAATTCTTACAAAAGTCTACGAAATATCACTAAAATCTGTCTAGAGGCCGTTGATGTATCAACAATAAATACTAATGTTTATAATAATCGAAATAACAGTTTAAATTTAAAACGAAAATGTTTTGTTTTCGGCACGAACAATCATATCGATATGTTTTCGGACTTCGTCGGTCAAATGAGAACCCGAGGTATTTTCTTTGAACTGGCATTAGTATTACTGTAGAGAACGTTCAGTTTTATGACAATGGCGTTAAAATACATACACACAAAATTTGCAAAGAGTATTGGTCCCAACGCGACACTGATGCTGCTTTTTATTGGAGATTACAGTGAAACCATTACCATTAGTAATAAAATGAGCGCGAAATAATGTAAATTTACAAGTTGTCAGTCCGTCCGTGTATTTAACAAAGTATTTTGTTTTCTGTCTGTGTATACCAATAAACCAATACGATGCAAATGTCTTATTAATCCCAAATCAATGGAAGCATTGTCCAAGGAAACCAATATTAGAAAGATAACCTACAGTCGAATGATCCCGTTTGAAGCTGAGTGAGAGAGGTTTACGTTGGGTAATATTTTACTCCTAAATGCCCTGAAGGAAAACCTGTCGAGAGGCTGTTTATGTATCAGCAATAGACGGTGTTTTGTCTAAATATCGAAAAGTTTACAAAAAAGTATTTTTTTCATCACAACTAAGTCATTGAAAAGTTTTGGGTTTTAACGGGTCAATTGAAAAACAAATTATCTTCTTTAAAATCGGATCAGCATTGCTGGAGAGAACGTTCAGTTTTGTGACAGTGGTTTTAAAATGCATACACACAAAAGTATAAAGGACTATTGGCCTTGGATTATCACGATGGGAATTCTTTTTGGGGCATATGTGAAAATTAGTTCAATGAAGCCGACATCTTATCATTTTTGATAGTGGTTTTGAAATACATACACACACAATTATCAAAGATTATTGGTCTTGGATCATCACGATGGGGATTCTTTTGGGGCATATATGAGAATGACTAAATAAGTTCAATGAAGCCGACATCTTATAAAAGCATGTTGTAAAATTCACTGGAGCACATTTCCTTTAGATCTCAGAAGACACAAGACGATTTTAAAACGTAAACTATGGATGCCAAAAGAACTGCCATGGCTCTTCGAGATATGCTGGTAGAGCATGACTCTTGTCTGTCCAAAATATGTTTATTAGGTATGATATTTTCAAAACACATTTCATTAAAGACAAAGTTTGAGATCGAAGTTTAATATTTTAATTTATTATCAAAATTTGATGTATAATCAACTATGTTTATCTATACTTTTCAGAGCAAAAGCGAAGTGGTCTGGTTAAACGACTTGAAAAGGCAAGGGTTAAAGGTTCTTTTAATCTATGTCAACTCTTAACTTTAAAGCTAAAGATATTGTCCGATTCCCAGAAAATTGTTGAAGTATATCGTCAAGACAAATGGGATCAGGTGCAACGTTTGGCTGTCAGAGTTCTTCAGAATGAGATGGAAGAAGGAGACAGCGACGATGAACACGAGGAAGAGATGATAAGCGTTGATGATTATGAAAGTGACACGGAAGAGTTTTGGATCGAAAACAACGACAAACAGAATATGGGCATGGAACATGAACAGATGTACCTAACGGATCTAGGGATTTACAGGCTTGGCGATTGAAACATTAGTACTGGAATTCCAATCTTTGTTATCTGTATAAATGTGTTTAAATAAATTTTTTTAATACACTACATTTAGAATTTTAATTCTTATAAAAGTCTACGAAATATCACTAAAATCTGTCTAGAGGCCGTTGATGTATCAACAATAAATACTAATGTTTATAATAATCGAAATAACAGTTTAAATTTAAAACGAAAATGTTTTGTTTTCGGCACGAACAATCATATCGATATGTTTTCGGACTTCGTCGGTCAAATGAGAACCCGAGGTATTTTCTTTGAACTTGCATTAGTATTACTGTAGAGAACGTTCAGTTTTATGACAATGGCTTTAAAATACATACACACAAAATTTGCAAAGAGTATTGGTCCCAACGCGACACTGATGCTGCTTTTTATTAGAGATTACAGTGAAATCATTACCATTAGTATTAAAATGAGCGCGAAATAATGTAAATTTACAAGTTGTCAGTCCGTCCGTGTATTTAACAAAGTATTTTGTTTTCTGTCTGTGTATACCAATAAACCAATACGATGCAAACGTCTTATTAATCCCAAATCAATGGAAGCATTGTCCAAGGAAACCAATATTAGAAAGATAACCTACAGTCGAATGATCCCGTTTGAAGCTGAGTGAGAGAGCTTTACGTTGGGTAATATTTTACTCCTTAATTCCCTGAAAGAAAACCTGTCGAGAGGCTGTTTATGTATCAGCAATAGACGGTGTTTTGTCTAATTATCGAAAAGTTTACAAAAAAAGTATTTTTTTCATCACAAGTCATTGAAAAGTTTTGGGTTTTAACGGGTCAATTGAAAAACAAATTATCTTCTTTAAAATCGGATCAGCGTTGCTGGAGAGAACGTTCCGTTTTGTGACAGTGGTTTTAAAATGCATACACACAAAAGTATAAAGGACTATTGGCCTTGGATTATCACGATGGGGATTCTTTTTGGGGCATAGGGAAAATTGTTGAAGTATATCGTCAAGACAAATGGGATCAGGTGCAACGTTTGGCTGCCAGAGTTCTTCAGAATGGGATGGAAGAAGGAGACAGCGACGATGAACACGAGGAAGAGATGATAAGCGTTGATGATTATGAAAGTGACACGGAAGAGTTTTGGATCGAAAACAACGACGAACAGAATATGGGCTAGGAACATGAACAGATGTACCTCACGGATCTAGGGATTTACAGGCTTGGCGATTGAAACATTAGTACTGGAATTCCAATCTTTGTTATTTGTATAAATGTGTCTAAATAAATTTTGTTAATACACTACATTTAGAATTTTAATTCTTACAAAAGTCTACGAAATATCACTAAAATCTGTCTAGAGGCCGTTGATGTATCAACAATAAATACTAATGTTTATAATAATCGAAATAACAGTTTAAATTTTAAACGAAAATGTGTTGTTTTCGGCACAACAATCATATCGATATGTTTTCGGACTTCGTCGGTCAAATGAGAACCCGAGGTATTTTCTTTGAACTTGCATTAGTATTACTGTAGAGAACGTTCAGTTTTATGACAATGGCTTTAAAATACATACACACAAAATTTGCAAAGAGTATTGGTCCCAACGCGACACTGATGCTGCTTTTTATTAGAGATTACAGTGAAATCATTACCATTAGTATTAAAATGAGCGCGAAATAATGTAAATTTACAAGTTGTCAGTCCGTCCGTGTATTTAACAAAGTATTTTGTTTTCTGTCTGTGTATACCAATACGATGCAAACGTCTTATTAATCCCTAATCAATGGAAGCATTGTTCAAGGAAACCAATATTAGAAAGATAACCTACAGTCGAATGATCCCGTTTGAAGATGAGTGAGAAAGCTTTACGTTGGGTAATATTTTACTCCTAAATGCCCTGAAGGAAAACCTGTCGAGAGGCTGTTTATGTATCAGCAATAGACGGTGTTTTGTCTAAATATCGAAAAGTTTACAAAAAAAGTATTTTTTCATCACAACTAAGTCATTGAAAAGTTTTGGGTTTTAACGGGTCAATTGAAAAACAAATTATCTTCTTTAAAATCGGATCAGCATTGCTGGAGAGAACGTTCAGTTTTGTGACAGTGGTTTTAAAATGCATACACACAAAAGTATAAAGGACTATTGGCCTTGGATTATCACGATGGGGATTCTTTTTGGGGCATATGTGAAAATTAGTTCAATGAAGCCGACATCTTATCATTTTTGATAGTGGTTTTGAAATACATACACACACAATTATCAAAGATTATTGGTCTTGGATCATCACGATGGGGAATCTTTTGGGGCATATATGAGAATGACTAAATAAGTTCAATGAAGCCGACATCTTATAAAAGCATGTTGTAAAATTCACTGGAGCACATTTCCTTTAGATCTCAGAAGACACAAGACGATTTTAAAACGTAAACTATGGATGCCGAAAGAACTGCCATGGCTCTTCGAGATATGCTGGTAGAGCATGACTCTTGTCTGTCCAAAATATGTTTATTAGGTATGATATTTTCAAAACACATTTCATTAAAGACAAAGTTTGAGATCGAAGTTTAATATTTTAAATTATTATCAAAATTTGATGTATAATCAACTATGTTTATCTATACTTTTCAGAGAAAAAGCGAAGTGGTCTGGTTAAACGACTTGAAAAGGCAAGGATTAAAGGTTCTTTAAATCTATGTCAACTCTTAACTTTAAAGCTAAAGATATTGTCCGACTTCCAGAAAATTGTTGAAGTATATCGTCAAGACAAATGGGATCAGGTGCAACGTTTGGCTGCCAGAGTTCTTCAGAATGAGATGGAAGAAGGAGACAGCGACGATGAACACGAGGAAGAGATGATAAGCGTTGATGATTATGAAAGTGACACGGAAGAGTTTTGGATCGAAAACAACGACGAACAGAATATGGGCATGGAACATGAACAGATGTACCTCACGGATCTAGGGATTTACAGGCTTGGCGATTGAAACATTAGTACTGGAATTCCAATCTTTGTTATTTGTATAAATGTGTCTAAATAAATTTTGTTAATACACTACATTTAGAATTTTAATTCTTACAAAAGTCTACGAAATATCACTAAAATCTGTCTAGAGGCCGTTGATGTATCAACAATAAATACTAATGTTTATAATAATCGAAATAACAGTTTAAATTTAAAACGAAAATGTTTTGTTTTCGGCACGAACAATCATATCGATATGTTTTCGGACTTCGTCGGTCAAATGAGAACCCGAGGTATTTTCTTTGAACTGGCATTAGTATTACTGTAGAGAACGTTCAGTTTTATGACAATGGCGTTAAAATACATACACACAAAATTTGCAAAGAGTATTGGTCCCAACGCGACACTGATGCTGCTTTTTATTGGAGATTACAGTGAAACCATTACCATTAGTAATAAAATGAGCGCGAAATAATGTAAATTTACAAGTTGTCAGTCCGTCCGTGTATTTAACAAAGTATTTTGTTTTCTGTCTGTGTATACCAATAAACCAATACGATGCAAACGTCTTATTAATCCCAAATCAATGGAAGCATTGTCCAAGGAAACCAATATTAGAAAGATAACCTACAGTCGAATGATCCCGTTTGAAGATGAGTGAGAGAGCTTTACGTTGGGTAATATTTTACTCCTTAATTCCCTGAAAGAAAACCTGTCGAGAGGCTGTTTATGTATCAGCAATAGACGGTGTTTTGTCTAATTATCGAAAAGTTTACAAAAAAAGTATTTTTTTCATCACAAGTCATTGAAAAGTTTTGGGTTTTAACGGGTCAATTGAAAAACAAATTATCTTCTTTAAAATCGGATCAGCGTTGCTGGAGAGAACGTTCAGTTTTGTGACAGTGGTTTTAAAATGCATACACACAAAAGTATAAAGGACTATTGGCCTTGGATTATCACGATGGGGATTCTTTTTGGGGCATATGTGAAAATTAGTTCAATGAAGCCGACATCTTATCATTTTTGATAGTGGTTTTGAAATACATACACACACAATTATCAAAGATTATTGGTCTTGGATCATCACGATGGGGATTCTTTTGGGGCATATATGAGAATGACTAAATAAGTTCAATGAAGCCGACATCTTATAAAAGCATGTTGTAAAATTCACTGGAGCACATTTCCTTTAGATCTCAGAAGACACAAGACGATTTTAAAACGTAAACTATGGATGCCGAAAGAACTGCCATGGCTCTTCGAGATATGCTGGTAGAGCATGACTCTTGTCTGTCCAAAATATGTTTATTAGGTATGATATTTTCAAAACACATTTCATTAAAGACAAAGTTTGAGATCAAAGTTTAATATTTTAAATTATTATCAAAATTTGATGTATAATCAACTATGTTTATCTATACTTTTCAGAGCAAAAGCGAAGTGGTCTGGTTAAACGACTTGAAAAGGCAAGGGTTAAAGGTTCTTTAAATCTATGTCAACTCTTAACTTTAAAGCTAAAGATATTGACCGATTCCCAGAAAATTGTTGAAGTATATCGTCAAGACAAATGGGATCAGGTGCAACGTTTGGCTGCCAGAGTTCTTCAGAATGAGATGGAAGAAGGAGACAGTGACGATGAACACGAGGAAGAGATGATAAGCGTTGATGATTATGAAAGTGACACGGAAGAGTTTTGGATCGAACACAACGACGAACAGAATATGGGCATGGAACATGAACAGATGTACCTAACGGATCTAGGGATTTACAGGCTTGGCGATTGAAACATGAGTACTGGAATTCCAATCTTTGTTATTTGAATAAATGTGTCTAAATAAATTTTGTTAATACACTACATTTAGAATTTTAATTCTTACAAAAGTCTAGGAAATATCACTAAAATCTGTCTAGAGGCCGTTGATGTATCAACAATAAATACTAATGTTTATAATAATCGAAATAACAGTTTAAATTTTAAACAAAAATGTTTTGTTTTCGGCACAACAATCATATCGATATGTTTTCGGACTTCGTCGGTCAAATGAGAACCCGAGGTATTTTCTTTGAACTTGCATTAGTATTACTGTAGAGAACGTTGAGTTTTATGACAATGGCTTTAAAATACATACACACAAAATTTGCAAAGAGTATTGGTCCCAACGCGACACTGATGCTGCTTTTTATTGGAGATTACAGTGAAATCATTACCATTAGTATTAAAATGAGCGCGAAATAATGCAAATGTAAAAGTTGTCAGTCAGTCCGTGTATTTAACAAAGTATTTAAACCAATACGATGCAAACGTCTTATTAATCCCAAATCAATGGAAGCATTGTCCAAGGAAACCAATATTAGAAAGATAACCTACAGTCGAATGATCCCGTTTGAAGATGAGTGAGAGAGCTTTACGTTGGGTAATATTTTACTCCTTAATTCCCTGAAGGAAAACCTGTCGAGAGGCTGTTTATGTATCAGCAATAGACGGTGTTTTGTCTAATTATCGAAAAGTTTACAAAAAAAGTATTTTTTTCATCACAACTAAGTCATTGAAAAGTTTTGGGTTTTAACGGGTCAATTGAAAAACAATTTATCTTCTTTAAAATCGGATCAGCATTGCTGGAGAGAACGTTCAGTTTTGTGACAGTGGTTTTAAAATGCATACACACAAAAGTATAAAGGACTATTGGCCTTGGATTATCACGATGGGGATTCTTTTTGGGGCATATGTGAAAATTAGTTCAATGAAGCCGACATCTTATCATTTTTGATAGTGGTTTTGAAAAACATACACACACAATTATCAAAGATTATTGGTCTTGGATCATCACGATGGGGATTCTTTTGGGGCATATATGAGAATGACTAAATAAGTTCAATGAAGCCGACATCTTACAAAAGCATGTTGTAAAATTCACTGGAGCACATTTCCTTTAGATCTCAGAAGACACAAGACGATTTTAAAACGTAAACTATGGATGCCGAAAGAACTGCCATGGCTCTTCGAGATATGCTGGTAGAGCATGACTCTTGTCTGTCCAAAATATGTTTATTAGGTATGATATTTTCAAAACACATTTCATTAAAGACAAAGTTTGAAATCCAAGTTTAATATTTTAAATTATTATCAAAATTTGATGTATAATCAACTATGTTTATCTATACTTTTCAGAGCAAAAGCGAAGTGGTCTGGTTAAACGACTTGAAAAGGCAAGGGTTAAAGGTTCTTTAAATCTATGTCAACTCTTAACTTTAAAGCTAAAGATATTGACCGATTCCCAGAAAATTGTTGAAGTATATCGTCAAGACAAATGGGATCAGGTGCAACGTTTGGCTGCCAGAGTTCTTCAGAATGAGATGGAAGAAGGAGACAGCGACGATGAACACGAGGAAGAGATGATAAGCGTTGATGATTATGAAAGTGACACGGAAGAGTTTTGGATCGAAAACAACGACGAACAGAATATGGGCATGGAACATGAACAGATGTACCTAACGGATCTAGGGATTTACAGGCTTGGCGATTGAAACATTAGTACTGGAATTCCAATCTTTGTTATTTGTATAAATGTGTCTAAATAAATTTTGTTAATACACTACATTTAGAATTTTAATTCTTACAAAAGTCTACGAAATATCACTAAAATCTGTCTAGAGACCGTTGATGTATCAACAATAAATACTAATGTTTATAATAATCGAAATAACAGTTTAAATTTTAATCAGAAATGTTTTGTTTTTGGCACAACAATCATATCGATATGTTTTCGGACTTCGTCGGTCAAATGAGAACCCGAGGTATTTTCTTTGAACTTGCATTAGTATTACTGTAGAGAACGTTCAGTTTTATGACAATGGCTTTAAAATACATACACACAAAATTTGCAAAGAGTATTGGTCCCAACGCGACACTGATGCTGCTTTTTATTGGAGATTACAGTGAAATCATTACCATTAGTATTAAAATGAGCGCGAAATAATGTAAATGTACAAGTTGTCAGTCCGTCCGTGTATTTAACAAAGTATTTTGTTTTCTGTCTGTGTATACCAATACGATGCAAACGTCTTATTAATCCCAAATCAATGAAAGCATTGTTCAAGGAAACCAATATTAGAAAGATAACCTACAGTCGAATGATCCCGTTTGAAGATGAGTGAGAGAACTTTACGTTGGGTAATATTTTACTCCTTAATTCCCTGAAGGAAAACCTGTCGAGAGGCTGTTTATGTATCAGCAATAGACGGTGTTTTGTCTAATTATCGAAAAGTTTACAAAAAAAGTATTTTTTTCATCACAACTAAGTCATTGAAAAGTTTTGGGTTTTAACGGGTCAATTGAAAAACAATTTATCTTCTTTAAAATCGGATCAGCATTGCTGGAGAGAACGTTCAGTTTTGTGACAGTGGTTTTAAAATGCATACACACAAAAGTATAAAGGACTATTGGCCTTGGATTATCACGATGGGGATTCTTTTTGGGGCATATGTGAAAATTAGTTCAATGAAGCCGACATCTTATCATTTTTGATAGTGGTTTTGAAAAACATACACACACAATTATCAAAGATTATTGGTCTTGGATCATCACGATGGGGATTCTTTTGGGGCATATATGAGAATGACTAAATAAGTTCAATGAAGCCGACATCTTACAAAAGCATGTTGTAAAATTCACTGGAGCACATTTCCTTTAGATCTCAGAAGACACAAGACGATTTTAAAACGTAAACTATGGATGCCGAAAGAACTGCCATGGCTCTTCGAGATATGCTGGTAGAGCATGACTCTTGTCTGTCCAAAATATGTTTATTAGGTATGATATTTTCAAAACACATTTCATTAAAGACAAAGTTTGAAATCCAAGTTTAATATTTTAAATTATTATCAAAATTTGATGTATAATCAACTATGTTTATCTATACTTTTCAGAGCAAAAGCGAAGTGGTCTGGTTAAACGACTTGAAAAGGCAAGGGTTAAAGGTTCTTTAAATCTATGTCAACTCTTAACTTTAAAGCTAAAGATATTGACCGATTCCCAGAAAATTGTTGAAGTATATCGTCAAGACAAATGGGATCAGGTGCAACGTTTGGCTGCCAGAGTTCTTCAGAATGAGATGGAAGAAGGAGACAGCGACGATGAACACGAGGAAGAGATGATAAGCGTTGATGATTATGAAAGTGACACGGAAGAGTTTTGGATCGAAAACAACGACGAACAGAATATGGGCATGGAACATGAACAGATGTACCTAACGGATCTAGGGATTTACAGGCTTGGCGATTGAAACATTAGTACTGGAATTCCAATCTTTGTTATTTGTATAAATGTGTCTAAATAAATTTTGTTAATACACTACATTTAGAATTTTAATTCTTACAAAAGTCTACGAAATATCACTAAAATCTGTCTAGAGACCGTTGATGTATCAACAATAAATACTAATGTTTATAATAATCGAAATAACAGTTTAAATTTTAATCAGAAATGTTTTGTTTTTGGCACAACAATCATATCGATATGTTTTCGGACTTCGTCGGTCAAATGAGAACCCGAGGTATTTTCTTTGAACTTGCATTAGTATTACTGTAGAGAACGTTCAGTTTTATGACAATGGCTTTAAAATACATACACACAAAATTTGCAAAGAGTATTGGTCCCAACGCGACACTGATGCTGCTTTTTATTGGAGATTACAGTGAAATCATTACCATTAGTATTAAAATGAGCGCGAAATAATGTAAATGTACAAGTTGTCAGTCCGTCCGTGTATTTAACAAAGTATTTTGTTTTCTGTCTGTGTATACCAATACGATGCAAACGTCTTATTAATCCCAAATCAATGAAAGCATTGTTCAAGGAAACCAATATTAGAAAGATAACCTACAGTCGAATGATCCCGTTTGAAGATGAGTGAGAGAACTTTACGTTGGGTAATATTTTACTCCTTAATTCCCTGAAGGAAAACCTGTCGAGAGGCTGTTTATGTATCAGCAATAGACGGTGTTTTGTCTAATTATCGAAAAGTTTACAAAAAAAGTATTTTTTTCATCACAAGTCATTGAAAAGTTTTGGGTTTTAACGGGTCAATTGAAAAACAAATTATCTTCTTTAAAATCGGATTAGCGTTGCTGGAGAGAACGTTCAGTTTTGTGACAGTTTAAATTTTAAACAAAAATGTTTTGTTTTCGGCACAACAATCATATCGATATGTTTTCGGACTTCGTCGGTCAAATGAGAACCCGAGGTATTTTCTTTGAACTTGCATTAGTATTACTGTAGAGAACGTTCAGTTTTATGACAATGGCTTTAAAATACATACACACAAAATTTGCAAAGAGTATTGGTCCCAACGCGACACTGATGCTGCTTTTTATTGGAGATTACAGTGAAATCATTACCATTAGTATTAAAATGAGCGCGAAATAATGCAAATGTAAAAGTTGTCAGTCAGTCCGTGTATTTAACAAAGTATTTAAACCAATACGATGCAAACGTCTTATTAATCCCAAATCAATGGAAGCATTGTCCAAGGAAACCAATATTAGAAAGATAACCTAGAGTCGAATGATCCCGTTTGAAGATGAGTGAGAGAGCTTTACGTTGGGTAATATTTTACTCCTTAATTCCCTGAAGGAAAACCTGTCGAGAGGCTGTTTATGTATCAGCAATAGACGGTGTTTACAAAAAAAGTATTTTTTTCATCACAACTAAGTCATTGAAAAGTTTTGGGTTTTAACGGGTCAATTGAAAAACAATTTATCTTCTTTAAAATCGGATCAGCATTGCTGGAGAGAACGTTCAGTTTTGTGACAGTGGTTTTAAAATGCATACACACAAAAGTATAAAGGACTATTGGCCTTGGATTATCACGATGGGGATTCTTTTTGGGGCATATGTGAAAATTAGTTCAATGAAGCCGACATCTTATCATTTTTGATAGTGGTTTTGAAATACATACACACACAATTATCAAAGTGGTCTGGTTACACGACTTGAAAAGGCAAGGGTTAAAGGTTCTTTAAATCTATGTCAACTCTTAACTTTAAAGCTAAAGATATTGACCGATTCCCAGAAAATTGTTGAAGTATATCGTCAAGACAAATGGGATCAGGTGCAACGTTTGGCTGCCAGAGTTCTTCAGAATGAGATGGAAGAAGGAGACAGCGACGATGAACACGAGGAAGAGATGATAAGCGTTGATGATTATGAAAGTGACACGGAAGAGTTTTGGATCGAAAACAACGACGAACAGAATATGGGCATGGAACATGAACAGATGTACCTAACGGATCTAGGGATTTACAGGCTTGGCGATTGAAACATTAGTACTGGAATTCCAATCTTTGTTATTTGTATAAATGTGTCTAAATAAATTTTGTTAATACACTACATTTAGAATTTTAATTCTTACAAAAGTCTAGGAAATATCACTAAAATCTGTCTAGAGGCCGTTGATGTATCAATAATAAATACTAATGTTTATAATAATCGAAATAACAGTTTAAATTTTAAACAAAAATGTTTTGTTTTCGGCACAACAATCATATCGATATGTTTTCGGACTTCGTCGGTCAAATGAGAACCCGAGGTATTTTCTTTGAACTTGCATTAGTATTACTGTAGAGAACGTTCAGTTTTATGACAATGGCTTTAAAATACATACACACAAAATTTGCAAAGAGTATTGGTCCCAACGCGACACTGATGCTGCTTTTTATTGGAGATTACAGTGAAATCATTACCATTAGTATTAAAATGAGCGCGAAATAATGTAAATGTACAAGTTTTCAGTCCGTCCGTGTATTTAACAAAGTATTTTGTTTTCTGTCTGTGTATACCAATACGATGCAAACGTCTTATTAATCCCAAATCAATGAAAGCATTGTTCAAGGAAACCAATATTAGAAAGATAACCTACAGTCGAATGATCCCGTTTGAAGATGAGTGAGAGAACTTTACGTTGGGTAATATTTTACTCCTTAATTCCCTGAAGGAAAACCTGTCGAGAGGCTGTTTATGTATCAGCAATAGACGGTGTTTTGTCTAATTATCGAAAAGTTTACAAAAAAAGTATTTTTTTCATCACAAGTCATTGAAAAGTTTTGGGTTTTAACGGGTCAATTGAAAAACAAATTATCTTCTTTAAAATCGGATTAGCGTTGCTGGAGAGAACGTTCAGTTTTGTGACAGTGGTTTTAAAATGCATACACACAAAAGTATAAAGGACTATTGGCCTTGGATTATCACGATGGGGATTCTTTTTGGGGCATATGTGAAAATTAGTTCAATGAAGCCGACATCTTATCATTTTTGATAGTGGTTTTGAAATACATACACACACAATTATCAAAGATTATTGGTCTTGGATCATCACGATGGGGATTCTTTTTGGGCATATATGAGAATGACTAAATAAGTTCAATGAAGCCGACATCTTATAAAAGCATGTTGTAAAATTTACTGGAGCACATTTCCTTTAGATCTCAGAAGACACAAGACGATTTTAAAACGTAAACTATGGATGCCGAAAGAACTGCCATGGCTCTTCGAGATATGCTGGTAGAGCATGACTTTTGTCTGTCCAAAATATGTTTATTAGGTATGATATTTTCAAAACACATTTCATTAAGACAAAGTTTGAGATCGAAGTTTAATATTTTAAATTATTATCAAAATGTGATGTATAATCAACTATGTTTATCTATACTTTTCAGAGCAAAAGCGAAGTGGTCTGGTTAAACGACTTGAAAAGGCAAGGGCTAAAGGTTCTTTAAATCTATGTCAACTCTTAACTTTAAAGCTAAAGATATTGACCGATTCCCAGAAAATTGTTGAAGTATATCGTCAAGACAAATGGGATCAGGTGCAACGTTTGGCTGCCAGAGTTCTTCAGAATGAGATGGAAGAAGGAGACAGCGACGATGAACACGAGGAAGAGATGATAAGCGTTGATGATTATGAAAGTGACACGGAAGAGTTTTGGATCGAAAACAACGACGAACAGAATATGGGCATGGAACATGAACAGATGTACCTCACAGATCTAGGGATTTACAGGCTTGGCGATTGAAACATTAGTACTGGAATTCCAATCTTTGTTATTTGTATAAATGTGTCTAAATAAATTTTGTTAATACACTACATTTAGAATTTTAATTCTTACAAAAGTCTACGAAATATCACTAAAATCTGTCTAGAGACCGTTGATGTATCAACAATAAATACTAATGTTTATAATAATCGAAATAACAGTTTAAATTTTAATCAGAAATGTTTTGTTTTTGGCACAACAATCATATCGATATGTTTTCGGACTTCGTCGTTCAAATGAGAACCCGAGGTATTTTCTTTGAACTTGCATGAGTATTACTGTAGAGAACGTTCAGTTTTATGACAATGGCTTTAAAATACATACACACAAAATTTGCAAAGATTATTGGTCCCAACGCGACACTGATGCTGCTTTTTATTGGAGATTACTGTGAAATCATTACCATTAGTATTAAAATGAGCGCGAAATAATGTAAACTTACAGGTTGTCAGTCCGTCCGTGTATTTAACAAAGTATTTTGTTTTCTGTCTGTGTATACCAATAAACCAATACGATGCAAACGTCTTATTAATCACAAATCAATGGAAGCATTGTCCAAGGAAACCAATATTAGAAAGATAACCTAGAGTCGAATGATCCCGTTTGAAGATGAGTGAGAGAGCTTTACGTTGGGTAATATTTTACTCCTTAATTCCCTGAAGGAAAACCTGTCGAGAGGCTGTTTATGTATCAGCAATAGACGGTGTTTTGTCTAATTATCGAAAAGTTTACAAAAAAAGTATTTTTTTCATCACAACTAAGTCATTGAAAAGTTTTGGGTTTTAACGGGTCAATTGAAAAACAATTTATCTTCTTTAAAATCGGATCAGCATTGCTGGAGAGAACGTTCAGTTAAAATGCATACACACAAAAGTATAAAGGACTATTGGCCTTGGATTATCACGATGGGGATTCTTTTTGGGGCATATGTGAAAATTAGTTCAATGAAGCCGACATCTTATCATTTTTGATAGTGGTTTTGAAAAACATACACACACAATTATCAAAGATTATTGGTCTTGGATCATCACGATGGGGATTCTTTTGGGGCATATATGAGAATGACTAAATAAGTTCAATGAAGCCGACATCTTATAAAAGCATGTTGTAAAATTCACTGGAGCACATTTCCTTTAGATCTCAGAAGACACAAGACGATTTTAAAACGTCAACTATGGATGCCAAAAGAACTGCCATGGCTCTTCGAGATATGCTGGTAGAGCATGACTCTTGTCTGTCCAAAATATGTTTATTAGGTATGATATTTTCAAAACACATTTCATTAAAGACAAAGTTTGAAATCCAAGTTTAATATTTTAAATTATTATCAAAATTTGATGTATAATCAACTATGTTTATCTATACTTTTCAGAGCAAAAGCGAAGTGGTCTGGTTAAACGACTTGAAAAGGCAAGGGTTAAAGGTTCTTTAAATCTATGTCAACTCTTAACTTTAAAGCTAAAGATATTGACCGATTCCCAGAAAATTGTTGAAGTATATCGTCAAGACAAATGGGATCAGGTGCAACGTTTGGCTGCCAGAGTTCTTCAGAATGAGATGGAAGAAGGAGACAGCGACGATGAACACGAGGAAGAGATGATAAGCGTTGATGATTATGAAAGTGACACGGAAGAGTTTTGGATCAAAAACAACGACGAACAGAATATGGGCATGGAACATGAACAGATGTACCTAACGGATCTAGGGATTTACAGGCTTGGCGATTGAAACATTAGTACTGGAATTCCAATCTTTGTTATTTGTATAAATGTGTCTAAATAAATTTTGTTAATACACTACATTTAGAATTTTAATTCTTACAAAAGTCTAGGAAATATCACTAAAATCTGTCTAGAGGCCGTTGATGTATCAATAATAAATACTAATGTTTATAATAATCGAAATAACAGTTTAAATTTTAAACAAAAATTTTTTGTTTTCGGCACAACAATCATATCGATATGTTTTCGGACTTCGTCGGTCAAATGAGAACCCGAGGTATTTTCTTTGAACTTGCATTAGTATTACTGTAGAGAACGTTCAGTTTTATGACAATGGCTTTAAAATACATACACACAAAATTTGCAAAGAGTATTGGTCCCAACGCGACACTGATGCTGCTTTTTATTGGAGATTACAGTGAAATCATTACCATTAGTATTAAAATGAGCGCGAAATAATGTAAATGTACAAGTTGTCAGTCCGTCCGTGTATTTAACAAAGTATTTTGTTTTCTGTCTGTGTATACCAATACGATGCAAACGTCTTATTAATCCCAAATCAATGAAAGCATTGTCCAAGGAAACCAATATTAGAAAGATAACCTACAGTCGAATGATCCCGTTTGAAGATGAGTGAGAGAGCTTTACGTTGAGTAATATTTTACTCCTAAATGCCCTGAAGGAAAACCTGTCGAGAGGCTGTTTATTTATCAGCAATAGACGGTGGTTTGTCTAAATATCGAAAAGTTTACAAAAAAAGTATGTTTTCATCACAACTAAGTCATTGAAAAGTTTTGGGTTTTAACGGGTCAATTGAAAAACGAAATTATCTTCTTTAAAATCGGATCAGCATTGCTGGAGAGAACGTTCGGTTTTGTGACAGTGGTTTTAAAATGCATACACACAAAAGTATAAAGGACTATTGGCCTTGGATTATCACGATGGGGATTCTTTTTGGGGCATATGTGAAAATTAGTTCAATGAAGCCGACATCTTATCATTTTTGATAGTGGTTTTGAAATACATACACACACAATTATCAAAGATTATTGGTCTTGGATCATCACGATGGGGATTCTTTTGGGGCATATATGAGAATGACTAAATAAGTTCAATGAAGCCGACATCTTATAAAAGCATGTTGTAAAATTCACTGGAGCACATTTCCTTTAGATCTCAGAAGACACAAGACGATTTTAAAACGTAAACTATGGATGCCGAAAGAACTGCAATGGCTCTTCGAGATATGCTGGTAGAGCATGACTCTTGTCTGTCCAAAATATGTTTATTAGGTATGATATTTTCATAACACATTTCATTAAAGACAAAGTTTGAGATCAAAGTTTAATATTTTAAATTATTATCAAAATTTGATGTATAATCAACTATGTTTATCTATACTTTTCAGAGCAAAAGCGAAGTGGTCTGGTTAAACGACTTGAAAAGGCAAGGGTTAAAGGTTCTTTAAATCTATGTCAACTCTTAACTTTAAAGCTAAAGATATTGACCGATTCCCAGAAAATTGTTGAACTATATCGTCAAGACAAATGGGATCAGGTGCAACGTTTGGCTGCCAGAGTTCTTCAGAATGAGATGGAAGAAGGAGACAGCGACGATGAACACGAGGAAGAGATGATAAGCGTTGATGATTATGAAAGTGACACGGAAGAGTTTTGGATCGAAAACAACGACGAACAGAATATGGGCATGGAACATGAACAGATGTACCTAACGGATCTAGGGATTTACAGGCTTGGCGATTGAAACATTAGTACTGGAATTCCAATCTTTGTTATTTGTATAAATGTGTCTAAATAAATTTTGTTAATACACTACATTTAGAATTTTAATTCTTACAAAAGTCTACGAAATATCACTAAAATCTGTCTAGAGACCGTTGATGTATCAACAATAAATACTAATGTTTATAATAATCGAAATAACAGTTTAAATTTTAATCAGAAATGTTTTGTTTTTGGCACAACAATCATATCGATATGTTTTCGGACTTCGTCGTTCAAATGAGAACCCGAGGTATTTTCTTTGAACTTGCATGAGTATTACTGTAGAGAACGTTCAGTTTTATGACAATGGCTTTAAAATACATACACACAAAATTTGCAAAGATTATTGGTCCCAACGCGACACTGATGCTGCTTTTTATTGGAGATTACTGTGAAATCATTACCATTAGTATTAAAATGAGCGCGAAATAATGTAAACTTACAGGTTGTCAGTCCGTCCGTGTATTTAACAAAGTATTTTGTTTTCTGTCTGTGTATACCAATAAACCAATACGATGCAAACGTCTTATTAATCACAAATCAATGGAAGCATTGTCCAAGGAAACCAATATTAGAAAGATAACCTACAGTCGAATGATCCCGTTTGAAGATGAGTGAGAGAGCTTTACGTTGGGTAATATTTTACTCCTTAATTCCCTGAAGGAAAACCTGTCGAGAGGCTGTTTATGTATCAGCAATAGACGGTGTTTTGTCTAATTATCGAAAAGTTTACAAAAAAAGTATTTTTTTCATCACAACTAAGTCATTGAAAAGTTTTGGGTTTTAACGGGTCAATTGAAAAACAATTTATCTTCTTTAAAATCGGATCAGCATTGCTGGAGAGAACGTTCAGTTTTGTGACAGTGGTTTTAAAATGCATACACACAAAAGTATAAAGGACTATTGGCCTTGGATTATCACGATGGGGATTCTTTTTGGGGCATATGTGAAAATTAGTTCAATGAAGCCGACATCTTATCATTTTTGATAGTGGTTTTGAAAAACATACACACACAATTATCAAAGATTATTGGTCTTGGATCATCACGATGGGGATTCTTTTGGGGCATATATGAGAATGACTAAATAAGTTCAATGAAGCCGACATCTTATAAAAGCATGTTGTAAAATTCACTGGAGCACATTTCCTTTAGATCTCAGAAGACACAAGACGATTTTAAAACGTAAACTATGGATGCCGAAAGAACTGCCATGGCTCTTCGAGATATGCTGGTAGAGCATGACTCTTGTCTGTCCAAAATATGTTTATTAGGTATGATATTTTCAAAACACATTTCATTAAAGACAAAGTTTGAAATCCAAGTTTAATATTTTAAATTATTATCAAAATTTGATGTATAATCAACTATGTTTATCTATACTTTTCAGAGCAAAAGCGAAGTGGTCTGGTTACACGACTTGAAAAGGCAAGGGTTAAAGGTTCTTTAAATCTATGTCAACTCTTAACTTTAAAGCTAAAGATATTGACCGATTCCCAGAAAATTGTTGAAGTATATCGTCAAGACAAATGGGATCAGGTGCAACGTTTGGCTGCCAGAGTTCTTCAGAATGAGATGGAAGAAGGAGACAGCGACGATGAACACGAGGAAGAGATGATAAGCGTTGATGATTATGAAAGTGACACGGAAGAGTTTTGGATCGAAAACAACGACGAACAGAATATGGGCATGGAACATGAACAGATGTACCTAACGGATCTAGGGATTTACAGGCTTGGCGATTGAAACATTAGTACTGGAATTCCAATCTTTGTTATTTGTATAAATGTGTCTAAATAAATTTTGTTAATACACTACATTTAGAATTTTAATTCTTACAAAAGTCTAGGAAATATCACTAAAATCTGTCTAGAGGCCGTTGATGTATCAATAATAAATACTAATGTTTATAATAATCGAAATAACAGTTTAAATTTTAAACAAAAATGTTTTGTTTTCGGCACAACAATCATATCGATATGTTTTCGGACTTCGTCGGTCAAATGAGAACCCGAGGTATTTTCTTTGAACTTGCATTAGTATTACTGTAGAGAACGTTCAGTTTTATGACAATGGCTTTAAAATACATACACACAAAATTTGCAAAGAGTATTGGTCCCAACGCGACACTGATGCTGCTTTTTATTGGAGATTACAGTGAAATCATTACCATTAGTATTAAAATGAGCGCGAAATAATGTAAATGTACAAGTTGTCAGTCCGTCCGTGTATTTAACAAAGTATTTTGTTTTCTGTCTGTGTATACCAATACGATGCAAACGTCTTATTAATCCCAAATCAATGAAAGCATTGTTCAAGGAAACCAATATTAGAAAGATAACCTACAGTCGAATGATCCCGTTTGAAGATGAGTGAGAGAACTTTACGTTGGGTAATATTTTACTCCTTAATTCCCTGAAGGAAAACCTGTCGAGAGGCTGTTTATGTATCAGCAATAGACGGTGTTTTGTCTAATTATCGAAAAGTTTACAAAAAAAGTATTTTTTTCATCACAAGTCATTGAAAAGTTTTGGGTTTTAACGGGTCAATTGAAAAACAAATTATCTTCTTTAAAATCGGATTAGCGTTGCTGGAGAGAACGTTCAGTTTTGTGACAGTTTAAATTTTAAACAAAAATGTTTTGTTTTCGGCACAACAATCATATCGATATGTTTTCGGACTTCGTCGGTCAAATGAGAACCCGAGGTATTTTCTTTGAACTTGCATTAGTATTACTGTAGAGAACGTTCAGTTTTATGACAATGGCTTTAAAATACATACACACAAAATTTGCAAAGAGTATTGGTCCCAACGCGACACTGATGCTGCTTTTTATTGGAGATTACAGTGAAATCATTACCATTAGTATTAAAATGAGCGCGAAATAATGCAAATGTAAAAGTTGTCAGTCAGTCCGTGTATTTAACAAAGTATTTAAACCAATACGATGCAAACGTCTTATTAATCCCAAATCAATGGAAGCATTGTCCAAGGAAACCAATATTAGAAAGATAACCTAGAGTCGAATGATCCCGTTTGAAGATGAGTGAGAGAGCTTTACGTTGGGTAATATTTTACTCCTTAATTCCCTGAAGGAAAACCTGTCGAGAGGCTGTTTATGTATCAGCAATAGACGGTGTTTTGTCTAATTATCGAAAAGTTTACAAAAAAAGTATTTTTTTCATCACAACTAAGTCATTGAAAAGTTTTGGGTTTTAACGGGTCAATTGAAAAACAATTTATCTTCTTTAAAATCGGATCAGCATTGCTGGAGAGAACGTTCAGTTTTGTGACAGTGGTTTTAAAATGCATACACACAAAAGTATAAAGGACTATTGGCCTTGGATTATCACGATGGGGATTCTTTTTGGGGCATATGTGAAAATTAGTTCAATGAAGCCGACATCTTATCATTTTTGATAGTGGTTTTGAAATACATACACACACAATTATCAAAGATTATTGGTCTTGGATCATCACGATGGGGATTCTTTTGGGGCATATATGAGAATGACTAAATAAGTTCAATGAAGCCGACATCTTATAAAAGCATGTTGTAAAATTCACTGGAGCACATTTCCTTTAGATCTCAGAAGACACAAGACGATTTTAAAACGTAAACTATGGATGCCGAAAGAACTGCAATGGCTCTTCGAGATATGCTGGTAGAGCATGACTCTTGTCTGTCCAAAATATGTTTATTAGGTATGATATTTTCATAACACATTTCATTAAAGACAAAGTTTGAGATCAAAGTTTAATATTTTAAATTATTATCAAAATTTGATGTATAATCAACTATGTTTATCTATACTTTTCAGAGCAAAAGCGAAGTGGTCTGGTTAAACGACTTGAAAAGGCAAGGGTTAAAGGTTCTTTAAATCTATGTCAACTCTTAACTTTAAAGCTAAAGATATTGACCGATTCCCAGAAAATTGTTGAACTATATCGTCAAGACAAATGGGATCAGGTGCAACGTTTGGCTGCCAGAGTTCTTCAGAATGAGATGGAAGAAGGAGACAGCGACGATGAACACGAGGAAGAGATGATAAGCGTTGATGATTATGAAAGTGACACGGAAGAGTTTTGGATCGAAAACAACGACGAACAGAATATGGGCATGGAACATGAACAGATGTACCTAACGGATCTAGGGATTTACAGGCTTGGCGATTGAAACATTAGTACTGGAATTCCAATCTTTGTTATTTGTATAAATGTGTCTAAATAAATTTTGTTAATACACTACATTTAGAATTTTAATTCTTACAAAAGTCTACGAAATATCACTAAAATCTGTCTAGAGACCGTTGATGTATCAACAATAAATACTAATGTTTATAATAATCGAAATAACAGTTTAAATTTTAATCAGAAATGTTTTGTTTTTGGCACAACAATCATATCGATATGTTTTCGGACTTCGTCGTTCAAATGAGAACCCGAGGTATTTTCTTTGAACTTGCATGAGTATTACTGTAGAGAACGTTCAGTTTTATGACAATGGCTTTAAAATACATACACACAAAATTTGCAAAGATTATTGGTCCCAACGCGACACTGATGCTGCTTTTTATTGGAGATTACTGTGAAATCATTACCATTAGTATTAAAATGAGCGCGAAATAATGTAAACTTACAGGTTGTCAGTCCGTCCGTGTATTTAACAAAGTATTTTGTTTTCTGTCTGTGTATACCAATAAACCAATACGATGCAAACGTCTTATTAATCACAAATCAATGGAAGCATTGTCCAAGGAAACCAATATTAGAAAGATAACCTACAGTCGAATGATCCCGTTTGAAGATGAGTGAGAGAGCTTTACGTTGGGTAATATTTTACTCCTTAATTCCCTGAAGGAAAACCTGTCGAGAGGCTGTTTATGTATCAGCAATAGACGGTGTTTTGTCTAATTATCGAAAAGTTTACAAAAAAAGTATTTTTTTCATCACAACTAAGTCATTGAAAAGTTTTGGGTTTTAACGGGTCAATTGAAAAACAATTTATCTTCTTTAAAATCGGATCAGCATTGCTGGAGAGAACGTTCAGTTTTGTGACAGTGGTTTTAAAATGCATACACACAAAAGTATAAAGGACTATTGGCCTTGGATTATCACGATGGGGATTCTTTTTGGGGCATATGTGAAAATTAGTTCAATGAAGCCGACATCTTATCATTTTTGATAGTGGTTTTGAAAAACATACACACACAATTATCAAAGATTATTGGTCTTGGATCATCACGATGGGGATTCTTTTGGGGCATATATGAGAATGACTAAATAAGTTCAATGAAGCCGACATCTTATAAAAGCATGTTGTAAAATTCACTGGAGCACATTTCCTTTAGATCTCAGAAGACACAAGACGATTTTAAAACGTAAACTATGGATGCCGAAAGAACTGCCATGGCTCTTCGAGATATGCTGGTAGAGCATGACTCTTGTCTGTCCAAAATATGTTTATTAGGTATGATATTTTCAAAACACATTTCATTAAAGACAAAGTTTGAAATCCAAGTTTAATATTTTAAATTATTATCAAAATTTGATGTATAATCAACTATGTTTATCTATACTTTTCAGAGCAAAAGCGAAGTGGTCTGGTTACACGACTTGAAAAGGCAAGGGTTAAAGGTTCTTTAAATCTATGTCAACTCTTAACTTTAAAGCTAAAGATATTGACCGATTCCCAGAAAATTGTTGAAGTATATCGTCAAGACAAATGGGATCAGGTGCAACGTTTGGCTGCCAGAGTTCTTCAGAATGAGATGGAAGAAGGAGACAGCGACGATGAACACGAGGAAGAGATGATAAGCGTTGATGATTATGAAAGTGACACGGAAGAGTTTTGGATCGAAAACAACGACGAACAGAATATGGGCATGGAACATGAACAGATGTACCTAACGGATCTAGGGATTTACAGGCTTGGCGATTGAAACATTAGTACTGGAATTCCAATCTTTGTTATTTGTATAAATGTGTCTAAATAAATTTTGTTAATACACTACATTTAGAATTTTAATTCTTACAAAAGTCTAGGAAATATCACTAAAATCTGTCTAGAGGCCGTTGATGTATCAATAATAAATACTAATGTTTATAATAATCGAAATAACAGTTTAAATTTTAAACAAAAATGTTTTGTTTTCGGCACAACAATCATATCGATATGTTTTCGGACTTCGTCGGTCAAATGAGAACCCGAGGTATTTTCTTTGAACTTGCATTAGTATTACTGTAGAGAACGTTCAGTTTTATGACAATGGCTTTAAAATACATACACACAAAATTTGCAAAGAGTATTGGTCCCAACGCGACACTGATGCTGCTTTTTATTGGAGATTACAGTGAAATCATTACCATTAGTATTAAAATGAGCGCGAAATAATGTAAATGTACAAGTTGTCAGTCCGTCCGTGTATTTAACAAAGTATTTTGTTTTCTGTCTGTGTATACCAATACGATGCAAACGTCTTATTAATCCCAAATCAATGAAAGCATTGTTCAAGGAAACCAATATTAGAAAGATAACCTACAGTCGAATGATCCCGTTTGAAGATGAGTGAGAGAACTTTACGTTGGGTAATATTTTACTCCTTAATTCCCTGAAGGAAAACCTGTCGAGAGGCTGTTTATGTATCAGCAATAGACGGTGTTTTGTCTAATTATCGAAAAGTTTACAAAAAAAGTATTTTTTTCATCACAAGTCATTGAAAAGTTTTGGGTTTTAACGGGTCAATTGAAAAACAAATTATCTTCTTTAAAATCGGATTAGCGTTGCTGGAGAGAACGTTCAGTTTTGTGACAGTTTAAATTTTAAACAAAAATGTTTTGTTTTCGGCACAACAATCATATCGATATGTTTTCGGACTTCGTCGGTCAAATGAGAACCCGAGGTATTTTCTTTGAACTTGCATTAGTATTACTGTAGAGAACGTTCAGTTTTATGACAATGGCTTTAAAATACATACACACAAAATTTGCAAAGAGTATTGGTCCCAACGCGACACTGATGCTGCTTTTTATTGGAGATTACAGTGAAATCATTACCATTAGTATTAAAATGAGCGCGAAATAATGCAAATGTAAAAGTTGTCAGTCAGTCCGTGTATTTAACAAAGTATTTAAACCAATACGATGCAAACGTCTTATTAATCCCAAATCAATGGAAGCATTGTCCAAGGAAACCAATATTAGAAAGATAACCTAGAGTCGAATGATCCCGTTTGAAGATGAGTGAGAGAGCTTTACGTTGGGTAATATTTTACTCCTTAATTCCCTGAAGGAAAACCTGTCGAGAGGCTGTTTATGTATCAGCAATAGACGGTGTTTTGTCTAATTATCGAAAAGTTTACAAAAAAAGTATTTTTTTCATCACAACTAAGTCATTGAAAAGTTTTGGGTTTTAACGGGTCAATTGAAAAACAATTTATCTTCTTTAAAATCGGATCAGCATTGCTGGAGAGAACGTTCAGTTTTGTGACAGTGGTTTTAAAATGCATACACACAAAAGTATAAAGGACTATTGGCCTTGGATTATCACGATGGGGATTCTTTTTGGGGCATATGTGAAAATTAGTTCAATGAAGCCGACATCTTATCATTTTTGATAGTGGTTTTGAAATACATACACACACAATTATCAAAGATTATTGGTCTTGGATCATCACGATGGGGATTCTTTTTGGGCATATATGAGAATGACTAAATAAGTTCAATGAAGCCGACATCTTATAAAAGCATGTTGTAAAATTCACTGGAGCACATTTCCTTTAGATCTCAGAAGACATAAGACGATTTTAAAACGTAAACTATGGATGCCGAAAGAACTGCCATGGCTCTTCGAGATATGCTGGTAGAGCATGACTTTTGTCTGTCCAAAATATGTTTATTAGGTATGATATTTTCAAAACACATTTCATTAAAGACAAAGTTTGAGATCAAAGTTTAATATTTTAAATTATTATCAAAATTTGATGTATAATCAACTATGTTTATCTATACTTTTCAGAGCAAAAGCGAAGTGGTCTGGTTAAACGACTTGAAAAGGCAAGGGTTAAAGGTTCTTTAAATCTATGTCAACTCTTAACTTTAAAGCTAAAGATATTGACCGATTCCCAGAAAATTGTTGAAGTATATCGTCAAGACAAATGGGATCAGGTGCAACGTTTGGCTGCCAGAGTTCTTCAGAATGAGATGGAAGAAGGAGACAGCGACGATGAACACGAGGAAGAGATGATAAGCGTTGATGATTATGAAAGTGACACGGAAGAGTTTTGGATCGAAAACAACGACGAACAGAATATGGGCATGGAACATGAACAGATGTACCTAACGGATCTAGGGATTTACAGGCTTGGCGATTGAAACATTAGTACTGGAATTCCAATCTTTGTTATTTGTATAAATGTGTCTAAATAAATTTTGTTAATACACTACATTTAGAATTTTAATTCTTACAAAAGTCTACGAAATATCACTAAAATCTGTCTAGAGACCGTTGATGTATCAACAATAAATACTAATGTTTATAATAATCGAAATAACAGTTTAAATTTTAATCAGAAATGTTTTGTTTTCGGCACAACAATCATATCGATATGTTTTCGGACTTCGTCGGTCAAATGAGAACCCGAGGTATTTTCTTTGAACTTGCATTAGTATTACTGTAGAGAACGTTCAGTTTTATGACAATGGCTTTAAAATACATACACACAAAATTTGCAAAGAGTATTGGTCCCAACGCGACACTGATGCTGCTTTTTATTGGAGATTACAGTGAAATCATTACCATTAGTATTAAAATGAGCGCGAAATAATGTAAATGTACAAGTTGTCAGTCCGTCCGTGTATTTAACAAAGTATTTTGTTTTCTGTCTGTGTATACCAATACGATGCAAACGTCTTATTAATCCCAAATCAATGAAAGCATTGTCCAAGGAAACCAATATTAGAAAGATAACCTACAGTCGAATGATCCCGTTTGAAGATGAGTGAGAGAGCTTTACGTTGAGTAATATTTTACTCCTAAATGCCCTGAAGGAAAACCTGTCGAGAGGCTGTTTATTTATCAGCAATAGACGGTGGTTTGTCTAAATATCGAAAAGTTTACAAAAAAAGTATGTTTTCATCACAACTAAGTCATTGAAAAGTTTTGGGTTTTAACGGGTCAATTGAAAAACGAAATTATCTTCTTTAAAATCGGATCAGCATTGCTGGAGAGAACGTTCGGTTTTGTGACAGTGGTTTTAAAATGCATACACACAAAAGTATAAAGGACTATTGGCCTTGGATTATCACGATGGGGATTCTTTTTGGGGCATATGTGAAAATTAGTTCAATGAAGCCGACATCTTATCATTTTTGATAGTGGTTTTGAAATACATACACACACAATTATCAAAGATTATTGGTCTTGGATCATCACGATGGGGATTCTTTTGGGGCATATATGAGAATGACTAAATAAGTTCAATGAAGCCGACATCTTATAAAAGCATGTTGTAAAATTCACTGGAGCACATTTCCTTTAGATCTCAGAAGACACAAGACGATTTTAAAACGTAAACTATGGATGCCGAAAGAACTGCAATGGCTCTTCGAGATATGCTGGTAGAGCATGACTCTTGTCTGTCCAAAATATGTTTATTAGGTATGATATTTTCATAACACATTTCATTAAAGACAAAGTTTGAGATCAAAGTTTAATATTTTAAATTATTATCAAAATTTGATGTATAATCAACTATGTTTATCTATACTTTTCAGAGCAAAAGCGAAGTGGTCTGGTTAAACGACTTGAAAAGGCAAGGGTTAAAGGTTCTTTAAATCTATGTCAACTCTTAACTTTAAAGCTAAAGATATTGACCGATTCCCAGAAAATTGTTGAACTATATCGTCAAGACAAATGGGATCAGGTGCAACGTTTGGCTGCCAGAGTTCTTCAGAATGAGATGGAAGAAGGAGACAGCGACGATGAACACGAGGAAGAGATGATAAGCGTTGATGATTATGAAAGTGACACGGAAGAGTTTTGGATCGAAAACAACGACGAACAGAATATGGGCATGGAACATGAACAGATGTACCTAACGGATCTAGGGATTTACAGGCTTGGCGATTGAAACATTAGTACTGGAATTCCAATCTTTGTTATTTGTATAAATGTGTCTAAATAAATTTTGTTAATACACTACATTTAGAATTTTAATTCTTACAAAAGTCTACGAAATATCACTAAAATCTGTCTAGAGACCGTTGATGTATCAACAATAAATACTAATGTTTATAATAATCGAAATAACAGTTTAAATTTTAATCAGAAATGTTTTGTTTTTGGCACAACAATCATATCGATATGTTTTCGGACTTCGTCGTTCAAATGAGAACCCGAGGTATTTTCTTTGAACTTGCATGAGTATTACTGTAGAGAACGTTCAGTTTTATGACAATGGCTTTAAAATACATACACACAAAATTTGCAAAGATTATTGGTCCCAACGCGACACTGATGCTGCTTTTTATTGGAGATTACTGTGAAATCATTACCATTAGTATTAAAATGAGCGCGAAATAATGTAAACTTACAGGTTGTCAGTCCGTCCGTGTATTTAACAAAGTATTTTGTTTTCTGTCTGTGTATACCAATAAACCAATACGATGCAAACGTCTTATTAATCACAAATCAATGGAAGCATTGTCCAAGGAAACCAATATTAGAAAGATAACCTACAGTCGAATGATCCCGTTTGAAGATGAGTGAGAGAGCTTTACGTTGGGTAATATTTTACTCCTTAATTCCCTGAAGGAAAACCTGTCGAGAGGCTGTTTATGTATCAGCAATAGACGGTGTTTTGTCTAATTATCGAAAAGTTTACAAAAAAAGTATTTTTTTCATCACAACTAAGTCATTGAAAAGTTTTGGGTTTTAACGGGTCAATTGAAAAACAATTTATCTTCTTTAAAATCGGATCAGCATTGCTGGAGAGAACGTTCAGTTTTGTGACAGTGGTTTTAAAATGCATACACACAAAAGTATAAAGGACTATTGGCCTTGGATTATCACGATGGGGATTCTTTTTGGGGCATATGTGAAAATTAGTTCAATGAAGCCGACATCTTATCATTTTTGATAGTGGTTTTGAAAAACATACACACACAATTATCAAAGATTATTGGTCTTGGATCATCACGATGGGGATTCTTTTGGGGCATATATGAGAATGACTAAATAAGTTCAATGAAGCCGACATCTTATAAAAGCATGTTGTAAAATTCACTGGAGCACATTTCCTTTAGATCTCAGAAGACACAAGACGATTTTAAAACGTAAACTATGGATGCCGAAAGAACTGCCATGGCTCTTCGAGATATGCTGGTAGAGCATGACTCTTGTCTGTCCAAAATATGTTTATTAGGTATGATATTTTCAAAACACATTTCATTAAAGACAAAGTTTGAAATCCAAGTTTAATATTTTAAATTATTATCAAAATTTGATGTATAATCAACTATGTTTATCTATACTTTTCAGAGCAAAAGCGAAGTGGTCTGGTTACACGACTTGAAAAGGCAAGGGTTAAAGGTTCTTTAAATCTATGTCAACTCTTAACTTTAAAGCTAAAGATATTGACCGATTCCCAGAAAATTGTTGAAGTATATCGTCAAGACAAATGGGATCAGGTGCAACGTTTGGCTGCCAGAGTTCTTCAGAATGAGATGGAAGAAGGAGACAGCGACGATGAACACGAGGAAGAGATGATAAGCGTTGATGATTATGAAAGTGACACGGAAGAGTTTTGGATCGAAAACAACGACGAACAGAATATGGGCATGGAACATGAACAGATGTACCTAACGGATCTAGGGATTTACAGGCTTGGCGATTGAAACATTAGTACTGGAATTCCAATCTTTGTTATTTGTATAAATGTGTCTAAATAAATTTTGTTAATACACTACATTTAGAATTTTAATTCTTACAAAAGTCTAGGAAATATCACTAAAATCTGTCTAGAGGCCGTTGATGTATCAATAATAAATACTAATGTTTATAATAATCGAAATAACAGTTTAAATTTTAAACAAAAATGTTTTGTTTTCGGCACAACAATCATATCGATATGTTTTCGGACTTCGTCGGTCAAATGAGAACCCGAGGTATTTTCTTTGAACTTGCATTAGTATTACTGTAGAGAACGTTCAGTTTTATGACAATGGCTTTAAAATACATACACACAAAATTTGCAAAGAGTATTGGTCCCAACGCGACACTGATGCTGCTTTTTATTGGAGATTACAGTGAAATCATTACCATTAGTATTAAAATGAGCGCGAAATAATGTAAATGTACAAGTTGTCAGTCCGTCCGTGTATTTAACAAAGTATTTTGTTTTCTGTCTGTGTATACCAATACGATGCAAACGTCTTATTAATCCCAAATCAATGAAAGCATTGTTCAAGGAAACCAATATTAGAAAGATAACCTACAGTCGAATGATCCCGTTTGAAGATGAGTGAGAGAACTTTACGTTGGGTAATATTTTACTCCTTAATTCCCTGAAGGAAAACCTGTCGAGAGGCTGTTTATGTATCAGCAATAGACGGTGTTTTGTCTAATTATCGAAAAGTTTACAAAAAAAGTATTTTTTTCATCACAAGTCATTGAAAAGTTTTGGGTTTTAACGGGTCAATTGAAAAACAAATTATCTTCTTTAAAATCGGATTAGCGTTGCTGGAGAGAACGTTCAGTTTTGTGACAGTTTAAATTTTAAACAAAAATGTTTTGTTTTCGGCACAACAATCATATCGATATGTTTTCGGACTTCGTCGGTCAAATGAGAACCCGAGGTATTTTCTTTGAACTTGCATTAGTATTACTGTAGAGAACGTTCAGTTTTATGACAATGGCTTTAAAATACATACACACAAAATTTGCAAAGAGTATTGGTCCCAACGCGACACTGATGCTGCTTTTTATTGGAGATTACAGTGAAATCATTACCATTAGTATTAAAATGAGCGCGAAATAATGCAAATGTAAAAGTTGTCAGTCAGTCCGTGTATTTAACAAAGTATTTAAACCAATACGATGCAAACGTCTTATTAATCCCAAATCAATGGAAGCATTGTCCAAGGAAACCAATATTAGAAAGATAACCTAGAGTCGAATGATCCCGTTTGAAGATGAGTGAGAGAGCTTTACGTTGGGTAATATTTTACTCCTTAATTCCCTGAAGGAAAACCTGTCGAGAGGCTGTTTATGTATCAGCAATAGACGGTGTTTTGTCTAATTATCGAAAAGTTTACAAAAAAAGTATTTTTTTCATCACAACTAAGTCATTGAAAAGTTTTGGGTTTTAACGGGTCAATTGAAAAACAATTTATCTTCTTTAAAATCGGATCAGCATTGCTGGAGAGAACGTTCAGTTTTGTGACAGTGGTTTTAAAATGCATACACACAAAAGTATAAAGGACTATTGGCCTTGGATTATCACGATGGGGATTCTTTTTGGGGCATATGTGAAAATTAGTTCAATGAAGCCGACATCTTATCATTTTTGATAGTGGTTTTGAAATACATACACACACAATTATCAAAGATTATTGGTCTTGGATCATCACGATGGGGATTCTTTTGGGGCATATATGAGAATGACTAAATAAGTTCAATGAAGCCGACATCTTATAAAAGCATGTTGTAAAATTCACTGGAGCACATTTCCTTTAGATCTCAGAAGACACAAGACGATTTTAAAACGTAAACTATGGATGCCGAAAGAACTGCAATGGCTCTTCGAGATATGCTGGTAGAGCATGACTCTTGTCTGTCCAAAATATGTTTATTAGGTATGATATTTTCATAACACATTTCATTAAAGACAAAGTTTGAGATCAAAGTTTAATATTTTAAATTATTATCAAAATTTGATGTATAATCAACTATGTTTATCTATACTTTTCAGAGCAAAAGCGAAGTGGTCTGGTTAAACGACTTGAAAAGGCAAGGGTTAAAGGTTCTTTAAATCTATGTCAACTCTTAACTTTAAAGCTAAAGATATTGACCGATTCCCAGAAAATTGTTGAACTATATCGTCAAGACAAATGGGATCAGGTGCAACGTTTGGCTGCCAGAGTTCTTCAGAATGAGATGGAAGAAGGAGACAGCGACGATGAACACGAGGAAGAGATGATAAGCGTTGATGATTATGAAAGTGACACGGAAGAGTTTTGGATCGAAAACAACGACGAACAGAATATGGGCATGGAACATGAACAGATGTACCTAACGGATCTAGGGATTTACAGGCTTGGCGATTGAAACATTAGTACTGGAATTCCAATCTTTGTTATTTGTATAAATGTGTCTAAATAAATTTTGTTAATACACTACATTTAGAATTTTAATTCTTACAAAAGTCTACGAAATATCACTAAAATCTGTCTAGAGACCGTTGATGTATCAACAATAAATACTAATGTTTATAATAATCGAAATAACAGTTTAAATTTTAATCAGAAATGTTTTGTTTTTGGCACAACAATCATATCGATATGTTTTCGGACTTCGTCGTTCAAATGAGAACCCGAGGTATTTTCTTTGAACTTGCATGAGTATTACTGTAGAGAACGTTCAGTTTTATGACAATGGCTTTAAAATACATACACACAAAATTTGCAAAGATTATTGGTCCCAACGCGACACTGATGCTGCTTTTTATTGGAGATTACTGTGAAATCATTACCATTAGTATTAAAATGAGCGCGAAATAATGTAAACTTACAGGTTGTCAGTCCGTCCGTGTATTTAACAAAGTATTTTGTTTTCTGTCTGTGTATACCAATAAACCAATACGATGCAAACGTCTTATTAATCACAAATCAATGGAAGCATTGTCCAAGGAAACCAATATTAGAAAGATAACCTACAGTCGAATGATCCCGTTTGAAGATGAGTGAGAGAGCTTTACGTTGGGTAATATTTTACTCCTTAATTCCCTGAAGGAAAACCTGTCGAGAGGCTGTTTATGTATCAGCAATAGACGGTGTTTTGTCTAATTATCGAAAAGTTTACAAAAAAAGTATTTTTTTCATCACAACTAAGTCATTGAAAAGTTTTGGGTTTTAACGGGTCAATTGAAAAACAATTTATCTTCTTTAAAATCGGATCAGCATTGCTGGAGAGAACGTTCAGTTTTGTGACAGTGGTTTTAAAATGCATACACACAAAAGTATAAAGGACTATTGGCCTTGGATTATCACGATGGGGATTCTTTTTGGGGCATATGTGAAAATTAGTTCAATGAAGCCGACATCTTATCATTTTTGATAGTGGTTTTGAAAAACATACACACACAATTATCAAAGATTATTGGTCTTGGATCATCACGATGGGGATTCTTTTGGGGCATATATGAGAATGACTAAATAAGTTCAATGAAGCCGACATCTTATAAAAGCATGTTGTAAAATTCACTGGAGCACATTTCCTTTAGATCTCAGAAGACACAAGACGATTTTAAAACGTAAACTATGGATGCCGAAAGAACTGCCATGGCTCTTCGAGATATGCTGGTAGAGCATGACTCTTGTCTGTCCAAAATATGTTTATTAGGTATGATATTTTCAAAACACATTTCATTAAAGACAAAGTTTGAAATCCAAGTTTAATATTTTAAATTATTATCAAAATTTGATGTATAATCAACTATGTTTATCTATACTTTTCAGAGCAAAAGCGAAGTGGTCTGGTTACACGACTTGAAAAGGCAAGGGTTAAAGGTTCTTTAAATCTATGTCAACTCTTAACTTTAAAGCTAAAGATATTGACCGATTCCCAGAAAATTGTTGAAGTATATCGTCAAGACAAATGGGATCAGGTGCAACGTTTGGCTGCCAGAGTTCTTCAGAATGAGATGGAAGAAGGAGACAGCGACGATGAACACGAGGAAGAGATGATAAGCGTTGATGATTATGAAAGTGACACGGAAGAGTTTTGGATCGAAAACAACGACGAACAGAATATGGGCATGGAACATGAACAGATGTACCTAACGGATCTAGGGATTTACAGGCTTGGCGATTGAAACATTAGTACTGGAATTCCAATCTTTGTTATTTGTATAAATGTGTCTAAATAAATTTTGTTAATACACTACATTTAGAATTTTAATTCTTACAAAAGTCTAGGAAATATCACTAAAATCTGTCTAGAGGCCGTTGATGTATCAATAATAAATACTAATGTTTATAATAATCGAAATAACAGTTTAAATTTTAAACAAAAATGTTTTGTTTTCGGCACAACAATCATATCGATATGTTTTCGGACTTCGTCGGTCAAATGAGAACCCGAGGTATTTTCTTTGAACTTGCATTAGTATTACTGTAGAGAACGTTCAGTTTTATGACAATGGCTTTAAAATACATACACACAAAATTTGCAAAGAGTATTGGTCCCAACGCGACACTGATGCTGCTTTTTATTGGAGATTACAGTGAAATCATTACCATTAGTATTAAAATGAGCGCGAAATAATGTAAATGTACAAGTTGTCAGTCCGTCCGTGTATTTAACAAAGTATTTTGTTTTCTGTCTGTGTATACCAATACGATGCAAACGTCTTATTAATCCCAAATCAATGAAAGCATTGTTCAAGGAAACCAATATTAGAAAGATAACCTACAGTCGAATGATCCCGTTTGAAGATGAGTGAGAGAACTTTACGTTGGGTAATATTTTACTCCTTAATTCCCTGAAGGAAAACCTGTCGAGAGGCTGTTTATGTATCAGCAATAGACGGTGTTTTGTCTAATTATCGAAAAGTTTACAAAAAAAGTATTTTTTTCATCACAAGTCATTGAAAAGTTTTGGGTTTTAACGGGTCAATTGAAAAACAAATTATCTTCTTTAAAATCGGATTAGCGTTGCTGGAGAGAACGTTCAGTTTTGTGACAGTTTAAATTTTAAACAAAAATGTTTTGTTTTCGGCACAACAATCATATCGATATGTTTTCGGACTTCGTCGGTCAAATGAGAACCCGAGGTATTTTCTTTGAACTTGCATTAGTATTACTGTAGAGAACGTTCAGTTTTATGACAATGGCTTTAAAATACATACACACAAAATTTGCAAAGAGTATTGGTCCCAACGCGACACTGATGCTGCTTTTTATTGGAGATTACAGTGAAATCATTACCATTAGTATTAAAATGAGCGCGAAATAATGCAAATGTAAAAGTTGTCAGTCAGTCCGTGTATTTAACAAAGTATTTAAACCAATACGATGCAAACGTCTTATTAATCCCAAATCAATGGAAGCATTGTCCAAGGAAACCAATATTAGAAAGATAACCTAGAGTCGAATGATCCCGTTTGAAGATGAGTGAGAGAGCTTTACGTTGGGTAATATTTTACTCCTTAATTCCCTGAAGGAAAACCTGTCGAGAGGCTGTTTATGTATCAGCAATAGACGGTGTTTTGTCTAATTATCGAAAAGTTTACAAAAAAAGTATTTTTTTCATCACAACTAAGTCATTGAAAAGTTTTGGGTTTTAACGGGTCAATTGAAAAACAATTTATCTTCTTTAAAATCGGATCAGCATTGCTGGAGAGAACGTTCAGTTTTGTGACAGTGGTTTTAAAATGCATACACACAAAAGTATAAAGGACTATTGGCCTTGGATTATCACGATGGGGATTCTTTTTGGGGCATATGTGAAAATTAGTTCAATGAAGCCGACATCTTATCATTTTTGATAGTGGTTTTGAAATACATACACACACAATTATCAAAGATTATTGGTCTTGGATCATCACGATGGGGATTCTTTTTGGGCATATATGAGAATGACTAAATAAGTTCAATGAAGCCGACATCTTATAAAAGCATGTTGTAAAATTCACTGGAGCACATTTCCTTTAGATCTCAGAAGACATAAGACGATTTTAAAACGTAAACTATGGATGCCGAAAGAACTGCCATGGCTCTTCGAGATATGCTGGTAGAGCATGACTTTTGTCTGTCCAAAATATGTTTATTAGGTATGATATTTTCAAAACACATTTCATTAAAGACAAAGTTTGAGATCAAAGTTTAATATTTTAAATTATTATCAAAATTTGATGTATAATCAACTATGTTTATCTATACTTTTCAGAGCAAAAGCGAAGTGGTCTGGTTAAACGACTTGAAAAGGCAAGGGTTAAAGGTTCTTTAAATCTATGTCAACTCTTAACTTTAAAGCTAAAGATATTGACCGATTCCCAGAAAATTGTTGAAGTATATCGTCAAGACAAATGGGATCAGGTGCAACGTTTGGCTGCCAGAGTTCTTCAGAATGAGATGGAAGAAGGAGACAGCGACGATGAACACGAGGAAGAGATGATAAGCGTTGATGATTATGAAAGTGACACGGAAGAGTTTTGGATCGAAAACAACGACGAACAGAATATGGGCATGGAACATGAACAGATGTACCTAACGGATCTAGGGATTTACAGGCTTGGCGATTGAAACATTAGTACTGGAATTCCAATCTTTGTTATTTGTATAAATGTGTCTAAATAAATTTTGTTAATACACTACATTTAGAATTTTAATTCTTACAAAAGTCTACGAAATATCACTAAAATCTGTCTAGAGACCGTTGATGTATCAACAATAAATACTAATGTTTATAATAATCGAAATAACAGTTTAAATTTTAATCAGAAATGTTTTGTTTTTGGCACAACAATCATATCGATATGTTTTCGGACTTCGTCGTTCAAATGAGAACCCGAGGTATTTTCTTTGAACTTGCATGAGTATTACTGTAGAGAACGTTCAGTTTTATGACAATGGCTTTAAAATACATACACACAAAATTTGCAAAGATTATTGGTCCCAACGCGACACTGATGCTGCTTTTTATTGGAGATTACTGTGAAATCATTACCATTAGTATTAAAATGAGCGCGAAATAATGTAAATGTACAAGTTGTCAGTCCGTCCGTGTATTTAACAAAGTATTTTGTTTTCTGTCTGTGTATACCAATACGATGCAAACGTCTTATTAATCCCTAATCAATGGAAGCATTGTTCAAGGAAACCAATATTAGAAAGATAACCTACAGTCGAATGATCCCGTTTGAAGCTGAGTGAGAGAGCTTTACGTTGGGTAATATTTTACTCCTTAATTCCCTGAAAGAAAACCTGTCGAGAGGCTGTTTATGTATCAGCAATAGACGGTGTTTTGTCTAATTATCGAAAAGTTTACAAAAAAAGTATTTTTTTCATCACAAGTCATTGAAAAGTTTTGGGTTTTAACGGGTCAATTGAAAAACAAATTATCTTCTTTAAAATCGGATCAGCGTTGCTGGAGAGAACGTTCCGTTTTGTGACAGTGGTTTTAAAATGCATACACACAAAAGTATAAAGGACTATTGGCCTTGGATTATCACGATGGGGATTCTTTTTGGGGCATAGGGAAAATTGTTGAAGTATATCGTCAAGACAAATGGGATCAGGTGCAACGTTTGGCTGCCAGAGTTCTTCAGAATGGGATGGAAGAAGGAGACAGCGACGATGAACACGAGGAAGAGATGATAAGCGTTGATGATTATGAAAGTGACACGGAAGAGTTTTGGATCGAAAACAACGACGAACAGAATATGGGCTAGGAACATGAACAGATGTACCTCACGGATCTAGGGATTTACAGGCTTGGCGATTGAAACATTAGTACTGGAATTCCAATCTTTGTTATTTGTATAAATGTGTCTAAATAAAATTTGTTAATACACTACATTTAGAATTTTAATTCTTACAAAAGTCTACGAAATATCACTAAAATCTGTCTAGAGGCCGTTGATGTATCAACAATAAATACTAATGTTTATAATAATCGAAATAACAGTTTAAATTTTAAACGAAAATGTGTTGTTTTCGGCACAACAATCATATCGATATGTTTTCGGACTTCGTCGGTCAAATGAGAACCCGAGGTATTTTCTTTGAACTTGCATTAGTATTACTGTAGAGAACGTTCAGTTTTATGACAATGGCTTTAAAATACATACACACAAAATTTGCAAAGAGTATTGGTCCCAACGCGACACTGATGCTGCTTTTTATTAGAGATTACAGTGAAATCATTACCATTAGTATTAAAATGAGCGCGAAATAATGTAAATTTACAATTTGTCATTCCGTCCGTGTATTTAACAAAGTATTTTGTTTTCTGTCTGTGTATACCAATACGATGCAAACGTCTTATTAATCCCTAATCAATGGAAGCATTGTTCAAGGAAACCAATATTAGAAAGATAACCTACAGTCGAATGATCCCGTTTGAAGATGAGTGAGAAAGCTTTACGTTGGGTAATATTTTACTCCTAAATGCCCTGAAGGAAAACCTGTCGAGAGGCTGTTTATGTATCAGCAATAGACGGTGTTTTGTCTAAATATCGAAAAGTTTACAAAAAAAGTATTTTTTCATCACAACTAAGTCATTGAAAAGTTTTGGGTTTTAACGGGTCAATTGAAAAACAAATTATCTTCTTTAAAATCGGATCAGCATTGCTGGAGAGAACGTTCAGTTTTGTGACAGTGGTTTTAAAATGCATACACACAAAAGTATAAAGGACTATTGGCCTTGGATTATCACGATGGGGATTCTTTTTGGGGCATATGTGAAAATTAGTTCAATGAAGCCGACATCTTATCATTTTTGATAGTGGTTTTGAAATACATACACACACAATTATCAAAGATTATTGGTCTTGGATCATCACGATGGGGATTCTTTTGGGGCATATATGAGAATGACTAAATAAGTTCAATGAAGCCGACATCTTATAAAAGCATGTTGTAAAATTCACTGGAGCACATTTCCTTTAGATCTCAGAAGACACAAGACGATTTTAAAACGTAAACTATGGATGCCGAAAGAACTGCCATGGCTCTTCGAGATATGCTGGTAGAGCATGACTCTTGTCTGTCCAAAATATGTTTATTAGGTATGATATTTTCAAAACACATTTCATTAAAGACAAAGTTTGAGATCGAAGTTTAATATTTTAAATTATTATCAAAATTTGATGTATAATCAACTATGTTTATCTATACTTTTCAGAGAAAAAGCGAAGTGGTCTGGTTAAACGACTTGAAAAGGCAAGGATTAAAGGTTCTTTAAATCTATGTCAACTCTTAACTTTAAAGCTAAAGATATTGTCCGACTTCCAGAAAATTGTTGAAGTATATCGTCAAGACAAATGGGATCAGGTGCAACGTTTGGCTGCCAGAGTTCTTCAGAATGAGATGGAAGAAGGAGACAGCGACGATGAACACGAGGAAGAGATGATAAGCGTTGATGATTATAAAAGTGACACGGAAGAGTTTTGGATCGAAAACAACGACGAACAGAATATGGGCATGGAACATGAACAGATGTACCTCACGGATCTAGGGATTTACAGGCTTGGCGATTGAAACATTAGTACTGGAATTCCAATCTTTGTTATTTGTATAAATGTGTCTAAATAAATTTTGTTAATACACTACATTTAGAATTTTAATTCTTACAAAAGTCTACGAAATATCACTAAAATCTGTCTAGAGGCCGTTGATGTATCAACAATAAATACTAATGTTTATAATAATCGAAATAACAGTTTAAATTTAAAACGAAAATGTTTTGTTTTCGGCACGAACAATCATATCGATATGTTTTCGGACTTCGTCGGTCAAATGAGAACCCGAGGTATTTTCTTTGAACTGGCATTAGTATTACTGTAGAGAACGTTCAGTTTTATGACAATGGCGTTAAAATACATACACACAAAATTTGCAAAGAGTATTGGTCCCAACGCGACACTGATGCTGCTTTTTATTGGAGATTACAGTGAAACCATTACCATTAGTAATAAAATGAGCGCGAAATAATGTAAATTTACAAGTTGTCAGTCCGTCCGTGTATTTAACAAAGTATTTTGTTTTCTGTCTGTGTATACCAATAAACCAATACGATGCAAACGTCTTATTAATCCCAAATCAATGGAAGCATTGTCCAAGGAAACCAATATTAGAAAGATAACCTAGAGTCGAATGATCCCGTTTGAAGATGAGTGAGAGAGCTTTACGTTGGGTAATATTTTACTCCTTAATTCCCTGAAGGAAAACCTGTCGAGAGGCTGTTTATGTATCAGCAATAGACGGTGTTTTGTCTAATTATCGAAAAGTTTACAAAAAAAGTATTTTTTTCATCACAACTAAGTCATTGAAAAGTTTTGGGTTTTAACGGGTCAATTGAAAAACAATTTATCTTCTTTAAAATCGGATCAGCATTGCTGGAGAGAACGTTCAGTTTTGTGACAGTGGTTTTAAAATGCATACACACAAAAGTATAAAGGACTATTGGCCTTGGATTATCACGATGGGGATTCTTTTTGGGGCATATGTGAAAATTAGTTCAATGAAGCCGACATCTTATCATTTTTGATAGTGGTTTTGAAATACATACACACACAATTATCAAAGATTATTGGTCTTGGATCATCACGATGGGGATTCTTTTGGGGCATATATGAGAATGACTAAATAAGTTCAATGAAGCCGACATCTTATAAAAGCATGTTGTAAAATTCACTGGAGCACATTTCCTTTAGATCTCAGAAGACACAAGACGATTTTAAAACGTAAACTATGGATGCCGAAAGAACTGCAATGGCTCTTCGAGATATGCTGGTAGAGCATGACTCTTGTCTGTCCAAAATATGTTTATTAGGTATGATATTTTCATAACACATTTCATTAAAGACAAAGTTTGAGATCAAAGTTTAATATTTTAAATTATTATCAAAATTTGATGTATAATCAACTATGTTTATCTATACTTTTCAGAGCAAAAGCGAAGTGGTCTGGTTAAACGACTTGAAAAGGCAAGGGTTAAAGGTTCTTTAAATCTATGTCAACTCTTAACTTTAAAGCTAAAGATATTGACCGATTCCCAGAAAATTGTTGAAGTATATCGTCAAGACAAATGGGATCAGGTGCAACGTTTGGCTGCCAGAGTTCTTCAGAATGAGATGGAAGAAGGAGACAGCGACGATGAACACGAGGAAGAGATGATAAGCGTTGATGATTATGAAAGTGACACGGAAGAGTTTTGGATCGAAAACAACGACGAACAGAATATGGGCATGGAACATGAACAGATGTACCTAACGGATCTAGGGATTTACAGGCTTGGCGATTGAAACATTAGTACTGGAATTCCAATCTTTGTTATTTGTATAAATGTGTCTAAATAAATTTTGTTAATACACTACATTTAGAATTTTAATTCTTACAAAAGTCTACGAAATATCACTAAAATCTGTCTAGAGACCGTTGATGTATCAACAATAAATACTAATGTTTATAATAATCGAAATAACAGTTTAAATTTTAATCAGAAATGTTTTGTTTTTGGCACAACAATCATATCGATATGTTTTCGGACTTCGTCGTTCAAATGAGAACCCGAGGTATTTTCTTTGAACTTGCATGAGTATTACTGTAGAGAACGTTCAGTTTTATGACAATGGCTTTAAAATACATACACACAAAATTTGCAAAGATTATTGGTCCCAACGCGACACTGATGCTGCTTTTTATTGGAGATTACTGTGAAATCATTACCATTAGTATTAAAATGAGCGCGAAATAATGTAAACTTACAGGTTGTCAGTCCGTCCGTGTATTTAACAAAGTATTTTGTTTTCTGTCTGTGTATACCAATAAACCAATACGATGCAAACGTCTTATTAATCACAAATCAATGGAAGCATTGTCCAAGGAAACCAATATTAGAAAGATAACCTACAGTCGAATGATCCCGTTTGAAGATGAGTGAGAGAGCTTTACGTTGGGTAATATTTTACTCCTTAATTCCCTGAAGGAAAACCTGTCGAGAGGCTGTTTATGTATCAGCAATAGAGGGTGTTTTGTCTAATTATCGAAAAGTTTACAAAAAAAGTATTTTTTTCATCACAACTAAGTCATTGAAAAGTTTTGGGTTTTAACGGGTCAATTGAAAAACAATTTATCTTCTTTAAAATCGGATCAGCATTGCTGGAGAGAACGTTCAGTTTTGTGACAGTGGTTTTAAAATGCATACACACAAAAGTATAAAGGACTATTGGCCTTGGATTATCACGATGGGGATTCTTTTTGGGGCATATGTGAAAATTAGTTCAATGAAGCCGACATCTTATCATTTTTGATAGTGGTTTTGAAAAACATACACACACAATTATCAAAGATTATTGGTCTTGGATCATCACGATGGGGATTCTTTTGGGGCATATATGAGAATGACTAAATAAGTTCAATGAAGCCGACATCTTAAAAAAGCATGTTGTAAAATTCACTGGAGCACATTTCCTTTAGATCTCAGAAGACACAAGACGATTTTAAAACGTAAACTATGGATGCCGAAAGAACTGCCATGGCTCTTCGAGATATGCTGGTAGAGCATGACTCTTGTCTGTCCAAAATATGTTTATTAGGTATGATATTTTCAAAACACATTTCATTAAAGACAAAGTTTGAAATCCAAGTTTAATATTTTAAATTATTATCAAAATTTGATGTATAATCAACTATGTTTATCTATACTTTTCAGAGCAAAAGCGAAGTGGTCTGGTTAAACGACTTGAAAAGGCAAGGGTTAAAGGTTCTTTAAATCTATGTCAACTCTTAACTTTAAAGCTAAAGATATTGACCGATTCCCAGAAAATTGTTGAAGTATATCGTCAAGACAAATGGGATCAGGTGCAACGTTTGGCTGCCAGAGTTCTTCAGAATGAGATGGAAGAAGGAGACAGCGACGATGAACACGAGGAAGAGATGATAAGCGTTGATGATTATGAAAGTGACACGGAAGAGTTTTGGATCGAAAACAACGACGAACAGAATATGGGCATGGAACATGAACAGATGTACCTAACGGATCTAGGGATTTACAGGCTTGGCGATTGAAACATTAGTACTGGAATTCCAATCTTTGTTATTTGTATAAATGTGTCTAAATAAATTTTGTTAATACACTACATTTAGAATTTTAATTCTTACAAAAGTCTACGAAATATCACTAAAATCTGTCTAGAGACCGTTGATGTATCAACAATAAATACTAATGTTTATAATAATCGAAATAACAGTTTAAATTTTAATCAGAAATGTTTTGTTTTTGGCACAACAATCATATCGATATGTTTTCGGACTTCGTCGGTCAAATGAGAACCCGAGGTATTTTCTTTGAACTTGCATTAGTATTACTGTAGAGAACGTTCAGTTTTATGACAATGGCTTTAAAATACATACACACAAAATTTGCAAAGAGTATTGGTCCCAACGCGACACTGATGCTGCTTTTTATTGGAGATTACAGTGAAATCATTACCATTAGTATTAAAATGAGCGCGAAATAATGTAAATGTACAAGTTGTCAGTCCGTCCGTGTATTTAACAAAGTATTTTGTTTTCTGTCTGTGTATACCAATACGATGCAAACGTCTTATTAATCCCAAATCAATGAAAGCATTGTTCAAGGAAACCAATATTAGAAAGATAACCTACAGTCGAATGATCCCGTTTGAAGATGAGTGAGAGAACTTTACGTTGGGTAATATTTTACTCCTTAATTCCCTGAAGGAAAACCTGTCGAGAGGCTGTTTATGTATCAGCAATAGACGGTGTTTTGTCTAATTATCGAAAAGTTTACAAAAAAAGTATTTTTTTCATCACAAGTCATTGAAAAGTTTTGGGTTTTAACGGGTCAATTGAAAAACAAATTATCTTCTTTAAAATCGGATTAGCGTTGCTGGAGAGAACGTTCAGTTTTGTGACAGTTTAAATTTTAAACAAAAATGTTTTGTTTTCGGCACAACAATCATATCGATATGTTTTCGGACTTCGTCGGTCAAATGAGAACCCGAGGTATTTTCTTTGAACTTGCATTAGTATTACTGTAGAGAACGTTCAGTTTTATGACAATGGCTTTAAAATACATACACACAAAATTTGCAAAGAGTATTGGTCCCAACGCGACACTGATGCTGCTTTTTATTGGAGATTACAGTGAAATCATTACCATTAGTATTAAAATGAGCGCGAAATAATGCAAATGTAAAAGTTGTCAGTCAGTCCGTGTATTTAACAAAGTATTTAAACCAATACGATGCAAACGTCTTATTAATCCCAAATCAATGGAAGCATTGTCCAAGGAAACCAATATTAGAAAGATAACCTAGAGTCGAATGATCCCGTTTGAAGATGAGTGAGAGAGCTTTACGTTGGGTAATATTTTACTCCTTAATTCCCTGAAGGAAAACCTGTCGAGAGGCTGTTTATGTATCAGCAATAGACGGTGTTTACAAAAAAAGTATTTTTTTCATCACAACTAAGTCATTGAAAAGTTTTGGGTTTTAACGGGTCAATTGAAAAACAATTTATCTTCTTTAAAATCGGATCAGCATTGCTGGAGAGAACGTTCAGTTTTGTGACAGTGGTTTTAAAATGCATACACACAAAAGTATAAAGGACTATTGGCCTTGGATTATGACGATGGGGATTCTTTTTGGGGCATATGTGAAAATTAGTTCAATGAAGCCGACATCTTATCATTTTTGATAGTGGTTTTGAAATACATACACACACAATTATCAAAGTGGTCTGGTTACACGACTTGAAAAGGCAAGGGTTAAAGGTTCTTTAAATCTATGTCAACTCTTAACTTTAAAGCTAAAGATATTGACCGATTCCCAGAAAATTGTTGAAGTATATCGTCAAGACAAATGGGATCAGGTGCAACGTTTGGCTGCCAGAGTTCTTCAGAATGAGATGGAAGAAGGAGACAGCGACGATGAACACGAGGAAGAGATGATAAGCGTTGATGATTATGAAAGTGACACGGAAGAGTTTTGGATCGAAAACAACGACGAACAGAATATGGGCATGGAACATGAACAGATGTACCTAACGGATCTAGGGATTTACAGGCTTGGCGATTGAAACATTAGTACTGGAATTCCAATCTTTGTTATTTGTATAAATGTGTCTAAATAAATTTTGTTAATACACTACATTTAGAATTTTAATTCTTACAAAAGTCTAGGAAATATCACTAAAATCTGTCTAGAGGCCGTTGATGTATCAATAATAAATACTAATGTTTATAATAATCGAAATAACAGTTTAAATTTTAAACAAAAATGTTTTGTTTTCGGCACAACAATCATATCGATATGTTTTCGGACTTCGTCGGTCAAATGAGAACCCGAGGTATTTTCTTTGAACTTGCATTAGTATTACTGTAGAGAACGTTCAGTTTTATGACAATGGCTTTAAAATACATACACACAAAATTTGCAAAGAGTATTGGTCCCAACGCGACACTGATGCTGCTTTTTATTGGAGATTACAGTGAAATCATTACCATTAGTATTAAAATGAGCGCGAAATAATGTAAATGTACAAGTTTTCAGTCCGTCCGTGTATTTAACAAAGTATTTTGTTTTCTGTCTGTGTATACCAATACGATGCAAACGTCTTATTAATCCCAAATCAATGAAAGCATTGTTCAAGGAAACCAATATTAGAAAGATAACCTACAGTCGAATGATCCCGTTTGAAGATGAGTGAGAGAACTTTACGTTGGGTAATATTTTACTCCTTAATTCCCTGAAGGAAAACCTGTCGAGAGGCTGTTTATGTATCAGCAATAGACGGTGTTTTGTCTAATTATCGAAAAGTTTACAAAAAAAGTATTTTTTTCATCACAAGTCATTGAAAAGTTTTGGGTTTTAACGGGTCAATTGAAAAACAAATTATCTTCTTTAAAATCGGATTAGCGTTGCTGGAGAGAACGTTCAGTTTTGTGACAGTGGTTTTAAAATGCATACACACAAAAGTATAAAGGACTATTGGCCTTGGATTATCACGATGGGGATTCTTTTTGGGGCATATGTGAAAATTAGTTCAATGAAGCCGACATCTTATCATTTTTGATAGTGGTTTTGAAATACATACACACACAATTATCAAAGATTATTGGTCTTGGATCATCACGATGGGGATTCTTTTTGGGCATATATGAGAATGACTAAATAAGTTCAATGAAGCCGACATCTTATAAAAGCATGTTGTAAAATTTACTGGAGCACATTTCCTTTAGATCTCAGAAGACACAAGACGATTTTAAAACGTAAACTATGGATGCCGAAAGAACTGCCATGGCTCTTCGAGATATGCTGGTAGAGCATGACTTTTGTCTGTCCAAAATATGTTTATTAGGTATGATATTTTCAAAACACATTTCATTAAGACAAAGTTTGAGATCGAAGTTTAATATTTTAAATTATTATCAAAATGTGATGTATAATCAACTATGTTTATCTATACTTTTCAGAGCAAAAGCGAAGTGGTCTGGTTAAACGACTTGAAAAGGCAAGGGCTAAAGGTTCTTTAAATCTATGTCAACTCTTAACTTTAAAGCTAAAGATATTGACCGATTCCCAGAAAATTGTTGAAGTATATCGTCAAGACAAATGGGATCAGGTGCAACGTTTGGCTGCCAGAGTTCTTCAGAATGAGATGGAAGAAGGAGACAGCGACGATGAACACGAGGAAGAGATGATAAGCGTTGATGATTATGAAAGTGACACGGAAGAGTTTTGGATCGAAAACAACGACGAACAGAATATGGGCATGGAACATGAACAGATGTACCTCACAGATCTAGGGATTTACAGGCTTGGCGATTGAAACATTAGTACTGGAATTCCAATCTTTGTTATTTGTATAAATGTGTCTAAATAAATTTTGTTAATACACTACATTTAGAATTTTAATTCTTACAAAAGTCTACGAAATATCACTAAAATCTGTCTAGAGACCGTTGATGTATCAACAATAAATACTAATGTTTATAATAATCGAAATAACAGTTTAAATTTTAATCAGAAATGTTTTGTTTTTGGCACAACAATCATATCGATATGTTTTCGGACTTCGTCGTTCAAATGAGAACCCGAGGTATTTTCTTTGAACTTGCATGAGTATTACTGTAGAGAACGTTCAGTTTTATGACAATGGCTTTAAAATACATACACACAAAATTTGCAAAGATTATTGGTCCCAACGCGACACTGATGCTGCTTTTTATTGGAGATTACTGTGAAATCATTACCATTAGTATTAAAATGAGCGCGAAATAATGTAAACTTACAGGTTGTCAGTCCGTCCGTGTATTTAACAAAGTATTTTGTTTTCTGTCTGTGTATACCAATAAACCAATACGATGCAAACGTCTTATTAATCACAAATCAATGGAAGCATTGTCCAAGGAAACCAATATTAGAAAGATAACCTAGAGTCGAATGATCCCGTTTGAAGATGAGTGAGAGAGCTTTACGTTGGGTAATATTTTACTCCTTAATTCCCTGAAGGAAAACCTGTCGAGAGGCTGTTTATGTATCAGCAATAGACGGTGTTTTGTCTAATTATCGAAAAGTTTACAAAAAAAGTATTTTTTTCATCACAACTAAGTCATTGAAAAGTTTTGGGTTTTAACGGGTCAATTGAAAAACAATTTATCTTCTTTAAAATCGGATCAGCATTGCTGGAGAGAACGTTCAGTTAAAATGCATACACACAAAAGTATAAAGGACTATTGGCCTTGGATTATCACGATGGGGATTCTTTTTGGGGCATATGTGAAAATTAGTTCAATGAAGCCGACATCTTATCATTTTTGATAGTGGTTTTGAAAAACATACACACACAATTATCAAAGATTATTGGTCTTGGATCATCACGATGGGGATTCTTTTGGGGCATATATGAGAATGACTAAATAAGTTCAATGAAGCCGACATCTTATAAAAGCATGTTGTAAAATTCACTGGAGCACATTTCCTTTAGATCTCAGAAGACACAAGACGATTTTAAAACGTCAACTATGGATGCCAAAAGAACTGCCATGGCTCTTCGAGATATGCTGGTAGAGCATGACTCTTGTCTGTCCAAAATATGTTTATTAGGTATGATATTTTCAAAACACATTTCATTAAAGACAAAGTTTGAAATCCAAGTTTAATATTTTAAATTATTATCAAAATTTGATGTATAATCAACTATGTTTATCTATACTTTTCAGAGCAAAAGCGAAGTGGTCTGGTTAAACGACTTGAAAAGGCAAGGGTTAAAGGTTCTTTAAATCTATGTCAACTCTTAACTTTAAAGCTAAAGATATTGACCGATTCCCAGAAAATTGTTGAAGTATATCGTCAAGACAAATGGGATCAGGTGCAACGTTTGGCTGCCAGAGTTCTTCAGAATGAGATGGAAGAAGGAGACAGCGACGATGAACACGAGGAAGAGATGATAAGCGTTGATGATTATGAAAGTGACACGGAAGAGTTTTGGATCAAAAACAACGACGAACAGAATATGGGCATGGAACATGAACAGATGTACCTAACGGATCTAGGGATTTACAGGCTTGGCGATTGAAACATTAGTACTGGAATTCCAATCTTTGTTATTTGTATAAATGTGTCTAAATAAATTTTGTTAATACACTACATTTAGAATTTTAATTCTTACAAAAGTCTAGGAAATATCACTAAAATCTGTCTAGAGGCCGTTGATGTATCAATAATAAATACTAATGTTTATAATAATCGAAATAACAGTTTAAATTTTAAACAAAAATTTTTTGTTTTCGGCACAACAATCATATCGATATGTTTTCGGACTTCGTCGGTCAAATGAGAACCCGAGGTATTTTCTTTGAACTTGCATTAGTATTACTGTAGAGAACGTTCAGTTTTATGACAATGGCTTTAAAATACATACACACAAAATTTGCAAAGAGTATTGGTCCCAACGCGACACTGATGCTGCTTTTTATTGGAGATTACAGTGAAATCATTACCATTAGTATTAAAATGAGCGCGAAATAATGTAAATGTACAAGTTGTCAGTCCGTCCGTGTATTTAACAAAGTATTTTGTTTTCTGTCTGTGTATACCAATACGATGCAAACGTCTTATTAATCCCAAATCAATGAAAGCATTGTCCAAGGAAACCAATATTAGAAAGATAACCTACAGTCGAATGATCCCGTTTGAAGATGAGTGAGAGAGCTTTACGTTGAGTAATATTTTACTCCTAAATGCCCTGAAGGAAAACCTGTCGAGAGGCTGTTTATTTATCAGCAATAGACGGTGGTTTGTCTAAATATCGAAAAGTTTACAAAAAAAGTATGTTTTCATCACAACTAAGTCATTGAAAAGTTTTGGGTTTTAACGGGTCAATTGAAAAACGAAATTATCTTCTTTAAAATCGGATCAGCATTGCTGGAGAGAACGTTCGGTTTTGTGACAGTGGTTTTAAAATGCATACACACAAAAGTATAAAGGACTATTGGCCTTGGATTATCACGATGGGGATTCTTTTTGGGGCATATGTGAAAATTAGTTCAATGAAGCCGACATCTTATCATTTTTGATAGTGGTTTTGAAATACATACACACACAATTATCAAAGATTATTGGTCTTGGATCATCACGATGGGGATTCTTTTGGGGCATATATGAGAATGACTAAATAAGTTCAATGAAGCCGACATCTTATAAAAGCATGTTGTAAAATTCACTGGAGCACATTTCCTTTAGATCTCAGAAGACACAAGACGATTTTAAAACGTAAACTATGGATGCCGAAAGAACTGCAATGGCTCTTCGAGATATGCTGGTAGAGCATGACTCTTGTCTGTCCAAAATATGTTTATTAGGTATGATATTTTCATAACACATTTCATTAAAGACAAAGTTTGAGATCAAAGTTTAATATTTTAAATTATTATCAAAATTTGATGTATAATCAACTATGTTTATCTATACTTTTCAGAGCAAAAGCGAAGTGGTCTGGTTAAACGACTTGAAAAGGCAAGGGTTAAAGGTTCTTTAAATCTATGTCAACTCTTAACTTTAAAGCTAAAGATATTGACCGATTCCCAGAAAATTGTTGAAGTATATCGTCAAGACAAATGGGATCAGGTGCAACGTTTGGCTGCCAGAGTTCTTCAGAATGAGATGGAAGAAGGAGACAGCGACGATGAACACGAGGAAGAGATGATAAGCGTTGATGATTATGAAAGTGACACGGAAGAGTTTTGGATCGAAAACAACGACGAACAGAATATGGGCATGGAACATGAACAGATGTACCTAACGGATCTAGGGATTTACAGGCTTGGCGATTGAAACATTAGTACTGGAATTCCAATCTTTGTTATTTGTATAAATGTGTCTAAATAAATTTTGTTAATACACTACATTTAGAATTTTAATTCTTACAAAAGTCTACGAAATATCACTAAAATCTGTCTAGAGACCGTTGATGTATCAACAATAAATACTAATGTTTATAATAATCGAAATAACAGTTTAAATTTTAATCAGAAATGTTTTGTTTTTGGCACAACAATCATATCGATATGTTTTCGGACTTCGTCGGTCAAATGAGAACCCGAGGTATTTTCTTTGAACTTGCATTAGTATTACTGTAGAGAACGTTCAGTTTTATGACAATGGCTTTAAAATACATACACACAAAATTTGCAAAGAGTATTGGTCCCAACGCGACACTGATGCTGCTTTTTATTGGAGATTACAGTGAAATCATTACCATTAGTATTAAAATGAGCGCGAAATAATGTAAATGTACAAGTTGTCAGTCCGTCCGTGTATTTAACAAAGTATTTTGTTTTCTGTCTGTGTATACCAATACGATGCAAACGTCTTATTAATCCCAAATCAATGAAAGCATTGTTCAAGGAAACCAATATTAGAAAGATAACCTACAGTCGAATGATCCCGTTTGAAGATGAGTGAGAGAACTTTACGTTGGGTAATATTTTACTCCTTAATTCCCTGAAGGAAAACCTGTCGAGAGGCTGTTTATGTATCAGCAATAGACGGTGTTTTGTCTAATTATCGAAAAGTTTACAAAAAAAGTATTTTTTTCATCACAAGTCATTGAAAAGTTTTGGGTTTTAACGGGTCAATTGAAAAACAAATTATCTTCTTTAAAATCGGATTAGCGTTGCTGGAGAGAACGTTCAGTTTTGTGACAGTTTAAATTTTAAACAAAAATGTTTTGTTTTCGGCACAACAATCATATCGATATGTTTTCGGACTTCGTCGGTCAAATGAGAACCCGAGGTATTTTCTTTGAACTTGCATTAGTATTACTGTAGAGAACGTTCAGTTTTATGACAATGGCTTTAAAATACATACACACAAAATTTGCAAAGAGTATTGGTCCCAACGCGACACTGATGCTGCTTTTTATTGGAGATTACAGTGAAATCATTACCATTAGTATTAAAATGAGCGCGAAATAATGCAAATGTAAAAGTTGTCAGTCAGTCCGTGTATTTAACAAAGTATTTAAACCAATACGATGCAAACGTCTTATTAATCCCAAATCAATGGAAGCATTGTCCAAGGAAACCAATATTAGAAAGATAACCTAGAGTCGAATGATCCCGTTTGAAGATGAGTGAGAGAGCTTTACGTTGGGTAATATTTTACTCCTTAATTCCCTGAAGGAAAACCTGTCGAGAGGCTGTTTATGTATCAGCAATAGACGGTGTTTTGTCTAATTATCGAAAAGTTTACAAAAAAAGTATTTTTTTCATCACAACTAAGTCATTGAAAAGTTTTGGGTTTTAACGGGTCAATTGAAAAACAATTTATCTTCTTTAAAATCGGATCAGCATTGCTGGAGAGAACGTTCAGTTTTGTGACAGTGGTTTTAAAATGCATACACACAAAAGTATAAAGGACTATTGGCCTTGGATTATCACGATGGGGATTCTTTTTGGGGCATATGTGAAAATTAGTTCAATGAAGCCGACATCTTATCATTTTTGATAGTGGTTTTGAAATACATACACACACAATTATCAAAGATTATTGGTCTTGGATCATCACGATGGGGATTCTTTTTGGGCATATATGAGAATGACTAAATAAGTTCAATGAAGCCGACATCTTATAAAAGCATGTTGTAAAATTCACTGGAGCACATTTCCTTTAGATCTCAGAAGACATAAGACGATTTTAAAACGTAAACTATGGATGCCGAAAGAACTGCCATGGCTCTTCGAGATATGCTGGTAGAGCATGACTTTTGTCTGTCCAAAATATGTTTATTAGGTATGATATTTTCAAAACACATTTCATTAAAGACAAAGTTTGAGATCAAAGTTTAATATTTTAAATTATTATCAAAATTTGATGTATAATCAACTATGTTTATCTATACTTTTCAGAGCAAAAGCGAAGTGGTCTGGTTAAACGACTTGAAAAGGCAAGGGTTAAAGGTTCTTTAAATCTATGTCAACTCTTAACTTTAAAGCTAAAGATATTGACCGATTCCCAGAAAATTGTTGAAGTATATCGTCAAGACAAATGGGATCAGGTGCAACGTTTGGCTGCCAGAGTTCTTCAGAATGAGATGGAAGAAGGAGACAGCGACGATGAACACGAGGAAGAGATGATAAGCGTTGATGATTATGAAAGTGACACGGAAGAGTTTTGGATCGAAAACAACGACGAACAGAATATGGGCATGGAACATGAACAGATGTACCTAACGGATCTAGGGATTTACAGGCTTGGCGATTGAAACATTAGTACTGGAATTCCAATCTTTGTTATTTGTATAAATGTGTCTAAATAAATTTTGTTAATACACTACATTTAGAATTTTAATTCTTACAAAAGTCTACGAAATATCACTAAAATCTGTCTAGAGACCGTTGATGTATCAACAATAAATACTAATGTTTATAATAATCGAAATAACAGTTTAAATTTTAATCAGAAATGTTTTGTTTTTGGCACAACAATCATATCGATATGTTTTCGGACTTCGTCGTTCAAATGAGAACCCGAGGTATTTTCTTTGAACTTGCATGAGTATTACTGTAGAGAACGTTCAGTTTTATGACAATGGCTTTAAAATACATACACACAAAATTTGCAAAGATTATTGGTCCCAACGCGACACTGATGCTGCTTTTTATTGGAGATTACTGTGAAATCATTACCATTAGTATTAAAATGAGCGCGAAATAATGTAAACTTACAGGTTGTCAGTCCGTCCGTGTATTTAACAAAGTATTTTGTTTTCTGTCTGTGTATACCAATAAACCAATACGATGCAAACGTCTTATTAATCACAAATCAATGGAAGCATTGTCCAAGGAAACCAATATTAGAAAGATAACCTACAGTCGAATGATCCCGTTTGAAGATGAGTGAGAGAGCTTTACGTTGGGTAATATTTTACTCCTTAATTCCCTGAAGGAAAACCTGTCGAGAGGCTGTTTATGTATCAGCAATAGACGGTGTTTTGTCTAATTATCGAAAAGTTTACAAAAAAAGTATTTTTTTCATCACAACTAAGTCATTGAAAAGTTTTGGGTTTTAACGGGTCAATTGAAAAACAATTTATCTTCTTTAAAATCGGATCAGCATTGCTGGAGAGAACGTTCAGTTTTGTGACAGTGGTTTTAAAATGCATACACACAAAAGTATAAAGGACTATTGGCCTTGGATTATCACGATGGGGATTCTTTTTGGGGCATATGTGAAAATTAGTTCAATGAAGCCGACATCTTATCATTTTTGATAGTGGTTTTGAAAAACATACACACACAATTATCAAAGATTATTGGTCTTGGATCATCACGATGGGGATTCTTTTGGGGCATATATGAGAATGACTAAATAAGTTCAATGAAGCCGACATCTTACAAAAGCATGTTGTAAAATTCACTGGAGCACATTTCCTTTAGATCTCAGAAGACACAAGACGATTTTAAAACGTAAACTATGGATGCCGAAAGAACTGCCATGGCTCTTCGAGATATGCTGGTAGAGCATGACTCTTGTCTGTCCAAAATATGTTTATTAGGTATGATATTTTCAAAACACATTTCATTAAAGACAAAGTTTGAAATCCAAGTTTAATATTTTAAATTATTATCAAAATTTGATGTATAATCAACTATGTTTATCTATACTTTTCAGAGCAAAAGCGAAGTGGTCTGGTTACACGACTTGAAAAGGCAAGGGTTAAAGGTTCTTTAAATCTATGTCAACTCTTAACTTTAAAGCTAAAGATATTGACCGATTCCCAGAAAATTGTTGAAGTATATCGTCAAGACAAATGGGATCAGGTGCAACGTTTGGCTGCCAGAGTTCTTCAGAATGAGATGGAAGAAGGAGACAGCGACGATGAACACGAGGAAGAGATGATAAGCGTTGATGATTATGAAAGTGACACGGAAGAGTTTTGGATCGAAAACAACGACGAACAGAATATGGGCATGGAACATGAACAGATGTACCTAACGGATCTAGGGATTTACAGGCTTGGCGATTGAAACATTAGTACTGGAATTCCAATCTTTGTTATTTGTATAAATGTGTCTAAATAAATTTTGTTAATACACTACATTTAGAATTTTAATTCTTACAAAAGTCTAGGAAATATCACTAAAATCTGTCTAGAGGCCGTTGATGTATCAATAATAAATACTAATGTTTATAATAATCGAAATAACAGTTTAAATTTTAAACAAAAATGTTTTGTTTTCGGCACAACAATCATATCGATATGTTTTCGGACTTCGTCGGTCAAATGAGAACCCGAGGTATTTTCTTTGAACTTGCATTAGTATTACTGTAGAGAACGTTCAGTTTTATGACAATGGCTTTAAAATACATACACACAAAATTTGCAAAGAGTATTGGTCCCAACGCGACACTGATGCTGCTTTTTATTGGAGATTACAGTGAAATCATTACCATTAGTATTAAAATGAGCGCGAAATAATGTAAATGTACAAGTTTTCAGTCCGTCCGTGTATTTAACAAAGTATTTTGTTTTCTGTCTGTGTATACCAATACGATGCAAACGTCTTATTAATCCCAAATCAATGAAAGCATTGTTCAAGGAAACCAATATTAGAAAGATAACCTACAGTCGAATGATCCCGTTTGAAGATGAGTGAGAGAACTTTACGTTGGGTAATATTTTACTCCTTAATTCCCTGAAGGAAAACCTGTCGAGAGGCTGTTTATGTATCAGCAATAGACGGTGTTTTGTCTAATTATCGAAAAGTTTACAAAAAAAGTATTTTTTTCATCACAAGTCATTGAAAAGTTTTGGGTTTTAACGGGTCAATTGAAAAACAAATTATCTTCTTTAAAATCGGATTAGCGTTGCTGGAGAGAACGTTCAGTTTTGTGACAGTGGTTTTAAAATGCATACACACAAAAGTATAAAGGACTATTGGCCTTGGATTATCACGATGGGGATTCTTTTTGGGGCATATGTGAAAATTAGTTCAATGAAGCCGACATCTTATCATTTTTGATAGTGGTTTTGAAATACATACACACACAATTATCAAAGATTATTGGTCTTGGATCATCACGATGGGGATTCTTTTTGGGCATATATGAGAATGACTAAATAAGTTCAATGAAGCCGACATCTTATAAAAGCATGTTGTAAAATTCACTGGAGCACATTTCCTTTAGATCTCAGAAGACACAAGACGATTTTAAAACGTAAACTATGGATGCCGAAAGAACTGCCATGGCTCTTCGAGATATGCTGGTAGAGCATGACTTTTGTCTGTCCAAAATATGTTTATTAGGTATGATATTTTCAAAACACATTTCATTAAGACAAAGTTTGAGATCGAAGTTTAATATTTTAAATTATTATCAAAATGTGATGTATAATCAACTATGTTTATCTATACTTTTCAGAGCAAAAGCGAAGTGGTCTGGTTAAACGACTTGAAAAGGCAAGGGCTAAAGGTTCTTTAAATCTATGTCAACTCTTAACTTTAAAGCTAAAGATATTGACCGATTCCCAGAAAATTGTTGAAGTATATCGTCAAGACAAATGGGATCAGGTGCAACGTTTGGCTGCCAGAGTTCTTCAGAATGAGATGGAAGAAGGAGACAGCGACGATGAACACGAGGAAGAGATGATAAGCGTTGATGATTATGAAAGTGACACGGAAGAGTTTTGGATCGAAAACAACGACGAACAGAATATGGGCATGGAACATGAACAGATGTACCTCACAGATCTAGGGATTTACAGGCTTGGCGATTGAAACATTAGTACTGGAATTCCAATCTTTGTTATTTGTATAAATGTGTCTAAATAAATTTTGTTAATACACTACATTTAGAATTTTAATTCTTACAAAAGTCTACGAAATATCACTAAAATCTGTCTAGAGACCGTTGATGTATCAACAATAAATACTAATGTTTATAATAATCGAAATAACAGTTTAAATTTTAATCAGAAATGTTTTGTTTTTGGCACAACAATCATATCGATATGTTTTCGGACTTCGTCGTTCAAATGAGAACCCGAGGTATTTTCTTTGAACTTGCATGAGTATTACTGTAGAGAACGTTCAGTTTTATGACAATGGCTTTAAAATACATACACACAAAATTTGCAAAGATTATTGGTCCCAACGCGACACTGATGCTGCTTTTTATTGGAGATTACTGTGAAATCATTACCATTAGTATTAAAATGAGCGCGAAATAATGTAAACTTACAGGTTGTCAGTCCGTCCGTGTATTTAACAAAGTATTTTGTTTTCTGTCTGTGTATACCAATAAACCAATACGATGCAAACGTCTTATTAATCACAAATCAATGGAAGCATTGTCCAAGGAAACCAATATTAGAAAGATAACCTAGAGTCGAATGATCCCGTTTGAAGATGAGTGAGAGAGCTTTACGTTGGGTAATATTTTACTCCTTAATTCCCTGAAGGAAAACCTGTCGAGAGGCTGTTTATGTATCAGCAATAGACGGTGTTTTGTCTAATTATCGAAAAGTTTACAAAAAAAGTATTTTTTTCATCACAACTAAGTCATTGAAAAGTTTTGGGTTTTAACGGGTCAATTGAAAAACAATTTATCTTCTTTAAAATCGGATCAGCATTGCTGGAGAGAACGTTCAGTTAAAATGCATACACACAAAAGTATAAAGGACTATTGGCCTTGGATTATCACGATGGGGATTCTTTTTGGGGCATATGTGAAAATTAGTTCAATGAAGCCGACATCTTATCATTTTTGATAGTGGTTTTGAAAAACATACACACACAATTATCAAAGATTATTGGTCTTGGATCATCACGATGGGGATTCTTTTGGGGCATATATGAGAATGACTAAATAAGTTCAATGAAGCCGACATCTTATAAAAGCATGTTGTAAAATTCACTGGAGCACATTTCCTTTAGATCTCAGAAGACACAAGACGATTTTAAAACGTCAACTATGGATGCCAAAAGAACTGCCATGGCTCTTCGAGATATGCTGGTAGAGCATGACTCTTGTCTGTCCAAAATATGTTTATTAGGTATGATATTTTCAAAACACATTTCATTAAAGACAAAGTTTGAAATCCAAGTTTAATATTTTAAATTATTATCAAAATTTGATGTATAATCAACTATGTTTATCTATACTTTTCAGAGCAAAAGCGAAGTGGTCTGGTTAAACGACTTGAAAAGGCAAGGGTTAAAGGTTCTTTAAATCTATGTCAACTCTTAACTTTAAAGCTAAAGATATTGACCGATTCCCAGAAAATTGTTGAAGTATATCGTCAAGACAAATGGGATCAGGTGCAACGTTTGGCTGCCAGAGTTCTTCAGAATGAGATGGAAGAAGGAGACAGCGACGATGAACACGAGGAAGAGATGATAAGCGTTGATGATTATGAAAGTGACACGGAAGAGTTTTGGATCAAAAACAACGACGAACAGAATATGGGCATGGAACATGAACAGATGTACCTAACGGATCTAGGGATTTACAGGCTTGGCGATTGAAACATTAGTACTGGAATTCCAATCTTTGTTATTTGTATAAATGTGTCTAAATAAATTTTGTTAATACACTACATTTAGAATTTTAATTCTTACAAAAGTCTAGGAAATATCACTAAAATCTGTCTAGAGGCCGTTGATGTATCAATAATAAATACTAATGTTTATAATAATCGAAATAACAGTTTAAATTTTAAACAAAAATTTTTTGTTTTCGGCACAACAATCATATCGATATGTTTTCGGACTTCGTCGGTCAAATGAGAACCCGAGGTATTTTCTTTGAACTTGCATTAGTATTACTGTAGAGAACGTTCAGTTTTATGACAATGGCTTTAAAATACATACACACAAAATTTGCAAAGAGTATTGGTCCCAACGCGACACTGATGCTGCTTTTTATTGGAGATTACAGTGAAATCATTACCATTAGTATTAAAATGAGCGCGAAATAATGTAAATGTACAAGTTGTCAGTCCGTCCGTGTATTTAACAAAGTATTTTGTTTTCTGTCTGTGTATACCAATACGATGCAAACGTCTTATTAATCCCAAATCAATGAAAGCATTGTCCAAGGAAACCAATATTAGAAAGATAACCTACAGTCGAATGATCCCGTTTGAAGATGAGTGAGAGAGCTTTACGTTGAGTAATATTTTACTCCTAAATGCCCTGAAGGAAAACCTGTCGAGAGGCTGTTTATTTATCAGCAATAGACGGTGGTTTGTCTAAATATCGAAAAGTTTACAAAAAAAGTATGTTTTCATCACAACTAAGTCATTGAAAAGTTTTGGGTTTTAACGGGTCAATTGAAAAACGAAATTATCTTCTTTAAAATCGGATCAGCATTGCTGGAGAGAACGTTCGGTTTTGTGACAGTGGTTTTAAAATGCATACACACAAAAGTATAAAGGACTATTGGCCTTGGATTATCACGATGGGGATTCTTTTTGGGGCATATGTGAAAATTAGTTCAATGAAGCCGACATCTTATCATTTTTGATAGTGGTTTTGAAATACATACACACACAATTATCAAAGATTATTGGTCTTGGATCATCACGATGGGGATTCTTTTGGGGCATATATGAGAATGACTAAATAAGTTCAATGAAGCCGACATCTTATAAAAGCATGTTGTAAAATTCACTGGAGCACATTTCCTTTAGATCTCAGAAGACACAAGACGATTTTAAAACGTAAACTATGGATGCCGAAAGAACTGCAATGGCTCTTCGAGATATGCTGGTAGAGCATGACTCTTGTCTGTCCAAAATATGTTTATTAGGTATGATATTTTCATAACACATTTCATTAAAGACAAAGTTTGAGATCAAAGTTTAATATTTTAAATTATTATCAAAATTTGATGTATAATCAACTATGTTTATCTATACTTTTCAGAGCAAAAGCGAAGTGGTCTGGTTAAACGACTTGAAAAGGCAAGGGTTAAAGGTTCTTTAAATCTATGTCAACTCTTAACTTTAAAGCTAAAGATATTGACCGATTCCCAGAAAATTGTTGAAGTATATCGTCAAGACAAATGGGATCAGGTGCAACGTTTGGCTGCCAGAGTTCTTCAGAATGAGATGGAAGAAGGAGACAGCGACGATGAACACGAGGAAGAGATGATAAGCGTTGATGATTATGAAAGTGACACGGAAGAGTTTTGGATCGAAAACAACGACGAACAGAATATGGGCATGGAACATGAACAGATGTACCTAACGGATCTAGGGATTTACAGGCTTGGCGATTGAAACATTAGTACTGGAATTCCAATCTTTGTTATTTGTATAAATGTGTCTAAATAAATTTTGTTAATACACTACATTTAGAATTTTAATTCTTACAAAAGTCTACGAAATATCACTAAAATCTGTCTAGAGACCGTTGATGTATCAACAATAAATACTAATGTTTATAATAATCGAAATAACAGTTTAAATTTTAATCAGAAATGTTTTGTTTTTGGCACAACAATCATATCGATATGTTTTCGGACTTCGTCGTTCAAATGAGAACCCGAGGTATTTTCTTTGAACTTGCATGAGTATTACTGTAGAGAACGTTCAGTTTTATGACAATGGCTTTAAAATACATACACACAAAATTTGCAAAGATTATTGGTCCCAACGCGACACTGATGCTGCTTTTTATTGGAGATTACTGTGAAATCATTACCATTAGTATTAAAATGAGCGCGAAATAATGTAAACTTACAGGTTGTCAGTCCGTCCGTGTATTTAACAAAGTATTTTGTTTTCTGTCTGTGTATACCAATAAACCAATACGATGCAAACGTCTTATTAATCACAAATCAATGGAAGCATTGTCCAAGGAAACCAATATTAGAAAGATAACCTACAGTCGAATGATCCCGTTTGAAGATGAGTGAGAGAGCTTTACGTTGGGTAATATTTTACTCCTTAATTCCCTGAAGGAAAACCTGTCGAGAGGCTGTTTATGTATCAGCAATAGACGGTGTTTTGTCTAATTATCGAAAAGTTTACAAAAAAAGTATTTTTTTCATCACAACTAAGTCATTGAAAAGTTTTGGGTTTTAACGGGTCAATTGAAAAACAATTTATCTTCTTTAAAATCGGATCAGCATTGCTGGAGAGAACGTTCAGTTTTGTGACAGTGGTTTTAAAATGCATACACACAAAAGTATAAAGGACTATTGGCCTTGGATTATCACGATGGGGATTCTTTTTGGGGCATATGTGAAAATTAGTTCAATGAAGCCGACATCTTATCATTTTTGATAGTGGTTTTGAAAAACATACACACACAATTATCAAAGATTATTGGTCTTGGATCATCACGATGGGGATTCTTTTGGGGCATATATGAGAATGACTAAATAAGTTCAATGAAGCCGACATCTTATAAAAGCATGTTGTAAAATTCACTGGAGCACATTTCCTTTAGATCTCAGAAGACACAAGACGATTTTAAAACGTAAACTATGGATGCCGAAAGAACTGCCATGGCTCTTCGAGATATGCTGGTAGAGCATGACTCTTGTCTGTCCAAAATATGTTTATTAGGTATGATATTTTCAAAACACATTTCATTAAAGACAAAGTTTGAAATCCAAGTTTAATATTTTAAATTATTATCAAAATTTGATGTATAATCAACTATGTTTATCTATACTTTTCAGAGCAAAAGCGAAGTGGTCTGGTTACACGACTTGAAAAGGCAAGGGTTAAAGGTTCTTTAAATCTATGTCAACTCTTAACTTTAAAGCTAAAGATATTGACCGATTCCCAGAAAATTGTTGAAGTATATCGTCAAGACAAATGGGATCAGGTGCAACGTTTGGCTGCCAGAGTTCTTCAGAATGAGATGGAAGAAGGAGACAGCGACGATGAACACGAGGAAGAGATGATAAGCGTTGATGATTATGAAAGTGACACGGAAGAGTTTTGGATCGAAAACAACGACGAACAGAATATGGGCATGGAACATGAACAGATGTACCTAACGGATCTAGGGATTTACAGGCTTGGCGATTGAAACATTAGTACTGGAATTCCAATCTTTGTTATTTGTATAAATGTGTCTAAATAAATTTTGTTAATACACTACATTTAGAATTTTAATTCTTACAAAAGTCTAGGAAATATCACTAAAATCTGTCTAGAGGCCGTTGATGTATCAATAATAAATACTAATGTTTATAATAATCGAAATAACAGTTTAAATTTTAAACAAAAATGTTTTGTTTTCGGCACAACAATCATATCGATATGTTTTCGGACTTCGTCGGTCAAATGAGAACCCGAGGTATTTTCTTTGAACTTGCATTAGTATTACTGTAGAGAACGTTCAGTTTTATGACAATGGCTTTAAAATACATACACACAAAATTTGCAAAGAGTATTGGTCCCAACGCGACACTGATGCTGCTTTTTATTGGAGATTACAGTGAAATCATTACCATTAGTATTAAAATGAGCGCGAAATAATGTAAATGTACAAGTTGTCAGTCCGTCCGTGTATTTAACAAAGTATTTTGTTTTCTGTCTGTGTATACCAATACGATGCAAACGTCTTATTAATCCCAAATCAATGAAAGCATTGTTCAAGGAAACCAATATTAGAAAGATAACCTACAGTCGAATGATCCCGTTTGAAGATGAGTGAGAGAACTTTACGTTGGGTAATATTTTACTCCTTAATTCCCTGAAGGAAAACCTGTCGAGAGGCTGTTTATGTATCAGCAATAGACGGTGTTTTGTCTAATTATCGAAAAGTTTACAAAAAAAGTATTTTTTTCATCACAAGTCATTGAAAAGTTTTGGGTTTTAACGGGTCAATTGAAAAACAAATTATCTTCTTTAAAATCGGATTAGCGTTGCTGGAGAGAACGTTCAGTTTTGTGACAGTTTAAATTTTAAACAAAAATGTTTTGTTTTCGGCACAACAATCATATCGATATGTTTTCGGACTTCGTCGGTCAAATGAGAACCCGAGGTATTTTCTTTGAACTTGCATTAGTATTACTGTAGAGAACGTTCAGTTTTATGACAATGGCTTTAAAATACATACACACAAAATTTGCAAAGAGTATTGGTCCCAACGCGACACTGATGCTGCTTTTTATTGGAGATTACAGTGAAATCATTACCATTAGTATTAAAATGAGCGCGAAATAATGCAAATGTAAAAGTTGTCAGTCAGTCCGTGTATTTAACAAAGTATTTAAACCAATACGATGCAAACGTCTTATTAATCCCAAATCAATGGAAGCATTGTCCAAGGAAACCAATATTAGAAAGATAACCTAGAGTCGAATGATCCCGTTTGAAGATGAGTGAGAGAGCTTTACGTTGGGTAATATTTTACTCCTTAATTCCCTGAAGGAAAACCTGTCGAGAGGCTGTTTATGTATCAGCAATAGACGGTGTTTTGTCTAATTATCGAAAAGTTTACAAAAAAAGTATTTTTTTCATCACAACTAAGTCATTGAAAAGTTTTGGGTTTTAACGGGTCAATTGAAAAACAATTTATCTTCTTTAAAATCGGATCAGCATTGCTGGAGAGAACGTTCAGTTTTGTGACAGTGGTTTTAAAATGCATACACACAAAAGTATAAAGGACTATTGGCCTTGGATTATCACGATGGGGATTCTTTTTGGGGCATATGTGAAAATTAGTTCAATGAAGCCGACATCTTATCATTTTTGATAGTGGTTTTGAAATACATACACACACAATTATCAAAGATTATTGGTCTTGGATCATCACGATGGGGATTATTTTGGGGCATATATGAGAATGACTAAATAAGTTCAATGAAGCCGACATCTTATAAAAGCATGTTGTAAAATTCACTGGAGCACATTTCCTTTAGATCTCAGAAGACACAAGACGATTTTAAAACGTAAACTATGGATGCCGAAAGAACTGCCATGGCTCTTCGAGATATGCTGGTAGAGCATGACTCTTGTCTGTCCAAAATATGTTTATTAGGTATGATATTTTCAAAACACATTTCATTAAAGACAAAGTTTGAAATCCAAGTTTAATATTTTAAATTATTATCAAAATTTGATGTATAATCAACTATGTTTATCTATACTTTTCAGAGCAAAAGCGAAGTGGTCTGGTTAAACGACTTGAAAAGGCAAGGGTTAAAGGTTCTTTAAATCTATGTCAACTCTTAACTTTAAAGCTAAAGATATTGACCGATTCCCAGAAAATTGTTGAAGTATATCGTCAAGACAAATGGGATCAGGTGCAACGTTTGGCTGCCAGAGTTCTTCAGAATGAGATGGAAGAAGGAGACAGCGACGATGAACACGAGGAAGAGATGATAAGCGTTGATGATTATGAAAGTGACACGGAAGAGTTTTGGATCGAAAACAACGACGAACAGAATATGGGCATGGAACATGAACAGATGTACCTAACGGATCTAGGGATTTACAGGCTTGGCGATTGAAACATTAGTACTGGAATTCCAATCTTTGTTATTTGTATAAATGTGTCTAAATAAATTTTGTTAATACACTACATTTAGAATTTTAATTCTTACAAAAGTCTAGGAAATATCACTAAAATCTGTCTAGAGGCCGTTGATGTATCAATAATAAATACTAATGTTTATAATAATCGAAATAACAGTTTAAATTTTAAACAAAAATGTTTTGTTTTCGGCACAACAATCATATCGATATGTTTTCGGACTTCGTCGGTAAAATGAGAACCCGAGGTATTTTCTTTGAACTTGCATTAGTATTACTGTAGAGAACGTTCAGTTTTATGACAATGGCTTTAAAATACATACACACAAAATTTGCAAAGAGTATTGGTCCCAACGCGACACTGATGCTGCTTTTTATTGGAGATTACAGTGAAATCATTACCATTAGTATTAAAATAAGCGCGAAATAATGTAAATGTACAAGTTGTCAGTCCGTCCGTGTATTTAACAAAGTATTTTGTTTTCTGTCTGTGTATACCAATACGATGCAAACGTCTTATTAATCCCAAATCAATGAAAGCATTGTCCAAGGAAACCAATATTAGAAAGATAACCTACAGTCGAATGATCCCGTTTGAAGATGAGTGAGAGAGCTTTACGTTGGGTAATATTTTACTCCTTAATTCCCTGAAGGAAAACCTGTCGAGAGGCTGTTTATGTATCAGCAATAGACGGTGTTTTGTCTAATTATCGAAAAGTTTACAAAAAAAGTATTTTTTTCATCACAACTAAGTCATTGAAAAGTTTTGGGTTTTAACGGGTCAATTGAAAAACAATTTATCTTCTTTAAAATCGGATCAGCATTGCTGGAGAGAACGTTCAGTTTTGTGACAGTGGTTTTAAAATGCATACACACAAAAGTAAAAAGGACTATTGGCCTTGGATTATCACGATGGGGATTCTTTTTGGGGCATATGTGAAAATTAGTTCAATGAAGCCGACATCTTATCATTTTTGATAGTGGTTTTGAAATACATACACACACAATTATCAAAGATTATTGGTCTTGGATCATCACGATGGGGATTCTTTTGGGGCATATATGAGAATGACTAAATAAGTTCAATGAAGCCGACATCTTATAAAAGCATGTTGTAAAATTCACTGGAGCACATTTCCTTTAGATCTCAGAAGACACAAGACGATTTTAAAACGTAAACTATGGATGCCGAAAGAACTGCCATGGCTCTTCGAGATATGCTGGTAGAGCATGACTCTTGTCTGTCCAAAATATGTTTATTAGGTATGATATTTTCAAAACACATTTCATTAAAGACAAAGTTTGAAATCCAAGTTTAATATTTTAAATTATTATCAAAATTTGATGTATAATCAACTATGTTTATCTATACTTTCCAGAGCAAAAGCGAAGTGGTCTGGTTAAACGACTTGAAAAGGCAAGGGTTAAAGGTTCTTTAAATCTATGTCAACTCTTAACTTTAAAGCTAAAGATATTGACCGATTCCCAGAAAATTGTTGAAGTATATCGTCAAGACAAATGGGATCAGGTGCAACGTTTGGCTGCCAGAGTTCTTCAGAATGAGATGGAAGAAGGAGACAGCGACGATGAACACGAGGAAGAGATGATAAGCGTTGATGATTATGAAAGTGACACGGAAGAGTTTTGGATCGAAAACAACGACGAACAGAATATGGGCATGGAACATGAACAGATGTACCTAACGGATCTAGGGATTTACAGGCTTGGCGATTGAAACATTAGTACTGGAATTCCAATCTTTGTTATTTGTATAAATGTGTCTAAATAAATTTTGTTAATACACTACATTTAGAATTTTAATTCTTACAAAAGTCTAGGAAATATCACTAAAATCTGTCTAGAGGCCGTTGATGTATCAATAATAAATACTAATGTTTATAATAATCGAAATAACAGTTTAAATTTTAAACAAAAATGTTTTGTTTTCGGCACAACAATCATATCGATATGTTTTCGGACTTCGTCGGTCAAATGAGAACCCGAGGTATTTTCTTTGAACTTGCATTAGTATTACTGTAGAGAACGTTCAGTTTTATGACAATGGCTTTAAAATACATACACACAAAATTTGCAAAGAGTATTGGTCCCAACGCGACACTGATGCTGCTTTTTATTGGAGATTACAGTGAAATCATTACCATTAGTATTAAAATGAGCGCGAAATAATGTAAATGTACAAGTTGTCAGTCCGTCCGTGTATTTAACAAAGTATTTTGTTTTCTGTCTGTGTATACCAATACGATGCAAACGTCTTATTAATCCCAAATCAATGAAAGCATTGTTCAAGGAAACCAATATTAGAAAGATAACCTACAGTCGAATGATCCCGTTTGAAGATGAGTGAGAGAACTTTACGTTGGGTAATATTTTACTCCTTAATTCCCTGAAGGAAAACCTGTCGAGAGGCTGTTTATGTATCAGCAATAGACGGTGTTTTGTCTAATTATCGAAAAGTTTACAAAAAAAGTATTTTTTTCATCACAAGTCATTGAAAAGTTTTGGGTTTTAACGGGTCAATTGAAAAACAAATTATCTTCTTTAAAATCGGATTAGCGTTGCTGGAGAGAACGTTCAGTTTTGTGACAGTGGTTTTAAAATGCATACACACAAAAGTATAAAGGACTATTGGCCTTGGATTATCACGATGGGGATTCTTTTTGGGGCATATGTGTAAATTAGTTCAATGAAGCCGACATCTTATCATTTTTGATAGTGGTTTTGAAATACATACACACACAATTATCAAAGATTATTGGTCTTGGATCATCACGATGGGGATTCTTTTTGGGCATATATGAGAATGACTAAATAAGTTCAATGAAGCCGACATCTTATAAAAGCATGTTGTAAAATTCACTGGAGCACATTTCCTTTAGATCTCAGAAGACATAAGACGATTTTAAAACGTAAACTATGGATGCCGAAAGAACTGCCATGGCTCTTCGAGATATGCTGGTAGAGCATGACTTTTGTCTGTCCAAAATATGTTTATTAGGTATGATATTTTCAAAACACATTTCATTAAGACAAAGTTTGAGATCGAAGTTTAATATTTTAAATTATTATCAAAATGTGATGTATAATCAACTATGTTTATCTATACTTTTCAGAGCAAAAGCGAAGTGGTCTGGTTAAACGACTTGAAAAGGCAAGGGTTAAAGGTTCTTTAAATCTATGTCAACTCTTAACTTTAAAGCTAAAGATATTGACCGATTCCCAGAAAATTGTTGAAGTATATCGTCAAGACAAATGGGATCAGGTGCAACGTTTGGCTGCCAGAGTTCTTCAGAATGAGATGGAAGAAGGAGACAGCGACGATGAACACGAGGAAGAGATGATAAGCGTTGATGATTATGAAAGTGACACGGAAGAGTTTTGGATCGAAAACAACGACGAACAGAATATGGGCATGGAACATGAACAGATGTACCTCACAGATCTAGGGATTTACAGGCTTGGCGATTGAAACATTAGTACTGGAATTCCAATCTTTGTTATTTGTATAAATGTGTCTAAATAAATTTTGTTAATACACTACATTTAGAATTTTAATTCTTACAAAAGTCTACGAAATATCACTAAAATCTGTCTAGAGACCGTTGATGTATCAACAATAAATACTAATGTTTATAATAATCGAAATAACAGTTTAAATTTTAATCAGAAATGTTTTGTTTTTGGCACAACAATCATATCGATATGTTTTCGGACTTCGTCGTTCAAATGAGAACCCGAGGTATTTTCTTTGAACTTGCATGAGTATTACTGTAGAGAACGTTCAGTTTTATGACAATGGCTTTAAAATACATACACACAAAATTTGCAAAGATTATTGGTCCCAACGCGACACTGATGCTGCTTTTTATTGGAGATTACTGTGAAATCATTACCATTAGTATTAAAATGAGCGCGAAATAATGTAAACTTACAGGTTGTCAGTCCGTCCGTGTATTTAACAAAGTATTTTGTTTTCTGTCTGTGTATACCAATACGATGCAAACGTCTTATTAATCCCAAATCAATGAAAGCATTGTCCAAGGAAACCAATATTAGAAAGATAACCTACAGTCGAATGATCCCGTTTGAAGATGAGTGAGAGAGCTTTACGTTGGGTAATATTTTACTCCTTAATTCCCTGAAGGAAAACCTGTCGAGAGGCTGTTTATGTATCAGCAATAGACGGTGTTTTGTCTAATTATCGAAAAGTTTACAAAAAAAGTATTTTTTTCATCACAACTAAGTCATTGAAAAGTTTTGGGTTTTAACGGGTCAATTGAAAAACAATTTATCTTCTTTAAAATCGGATCAGCATTGCTGGAGAGAACGTTCAGTTTGTGACAGTGGTTTTAAAATGCATACACACAAAAGTATAAAGGACTATTGGCCTTGGATTATCACGATGGGGATTCTTTTTGGGGCATATGTGAAAATTAGTTCAATGAAGCCGACATCTTATCATTTTTGATAGTGGTTTTGAAAAACATACACACACAATTATCAAAGATTATTGGTCTTGGATCATCACGATGGGGATTCTTTTGGGGCATAAATGAGAATGACTAAATAAGTTCAATGAAGCCGACATCTTATAAAAGCATGTTGTAAAATTCACTGGAGTAAAATTTCCTTTAGATCTCAGAAGACACAAGACGATTTTAAAACGTAAACTATGGATGCCGAAAGAACTGCCATGGCTCTTCGAGATATGCTGGTAGAGCATGACTCTTGTCTGTCCAAAATATGTTTATTAGGTATGATATTTTCAAAACACATTTCATTAAAGACAAAGTTTGAAATCCAAGTTTAATATTTTAAATTATTATCAAAATTTGATGTATAATCAACTATGTTTATCTATACTTTCCAGAGCAAAAGCGAAGTGGTCTGGTTAAACGACTTGAAAAGGCAAGGGTTAAAGGTTCTTTAAATCTATGTCAACTCTTAACTTTAAAGCTAAAGATATTGACCGATTCCCAGAAAATTGTTGAAGTATATCGTCAAGACAAATGGGATCAGGTGCAACGTTTGGCTGCCAGAGTTCTTCAGAATGAGATGGAAGAAGGAGACAGCGACGATGAACACGAGGAAGAGATGATAAGCGTTGATGATTATGAAAGTGACACGGAAGAGTTTTGGATCGAAAACAACGACGAACAGAATATGGGCATGGAACATGAACAGATGTACCTAACGGATCTAGGGATTTACAGGCTTGGCGATTGAAACATTAGTACTGGAATTCCAATCTTTGTTATTTGTATAAATGTGTCTAAATAAATTTTGTTAATACACTACATTTAGAATTTTAATTCTTACAAAAGTCTAGGAAATATCACTAAAATCTGTCTAGAGGCCGTTGATGTATCAATAATAAATACTAATGTTTATAATAATCGAAATAACAGTTTAAATTTTAAACAAAAATGTTTTGTTTTCGGCACAACAATCATATCGATATGTTTTCGGACTTCGTCGGTCAAATGAGAACCCGAGGTATTTTCTTTGAACTTGCATTAGTATTACTGTAGAGAACGTTCAGTTTTATGACAATGGCTTTAAAATACATACACACAAAATTTGCAAAGAGTATTGGTCCCAACGCGACACTGATGCTGCTTTTTATTGGAGATTACAGTGAAATCATTACCATTAGTATTAAAATAAGCGCGAAATAATGTAAATGTACAAGTTGTCAGTCCGTCCGTGTATTTAACAAAGTATTTTGTTTTCTGTCTGTGTATACCAATACGATGCAAACGTCTTATTAATCCCAAATCAATGAAAGCATTGTCCAAGGAAACCAATATTAGAAAGATAACCTACAGTCGAATGATCCCGTTTGAAGATGAGTGAGAGAGCTTTACGTTGGGTAATATTTTACTCCTTAATTCCCTGAAGGAAAACCTGTCGAGAGGCTGTTTATGTATCAGCAATAGACGGTGTTTTGTCTAATTATCGAAAAGTTTACAAAAAAAGTATTTTTTTCATCACAACTAAGTCATTGAAAAGTTTTGGGTTTTAACGGGTCAATTGAAAAACAATTTATCTTCTTTAAAATCGGATCAGCATTGCTGGAGAGAACGTTCAGTTTGTGACAGTGGTTTTAAAATGCATACACACAAAAGTATAAAGGACTATTGGCCTTGGATTATCACGATGGGGATTCTTTTTGGGGCATATGTGAAAATTAGTTCAATGAAGCCGACATCTTATCATTTTTGATAGTGGTTTTGAAAAACATACACACACAATTATCAAAGATTATTGGTCTTGGATCATCACGATGGGGATTCTTTTGGGGCATAAATGAGAATGACTAAATAAGTTCAATGAAGCCGACATCTTATAAAAGCATGTTGTAAAATTCACTGGAGTAAAATTTCCTTTAGATCTCAGAAGACACAAGACGATTTTAAAACGTAAACTATGGATGCCGAAAGAACTGCCATGGCTCTTCGAGATATGCTGGTAGAGCATGACTCTTGTCTGTCCAAAATATGTTTATTAGGTATGATATTTTCAAAACACATTTCATTAAAGACAAAGTTTGAAATCCAAGTTTAATATTTTAAATTATTATCAAAATTTGATGTATAATCAACTATGTTTATCTATACTTTCCAGAGCAAAAGCGAAGTGGTCTGGTTAAACGACTTGAAAAGGCAAGGGTTAAAGGTTCTTTAAATCTATGTCAACTCTTAACTTTAAAGCTAAAGATATTGACCGATTCCCAGAAAATTGTTGAAGTATATCGTCAAGACAAATGGGATCAGGTGCAACGTTTGGCTGCCAGAGTTCTTCAGAATGAGATGGAAGAAGGAGACAGCGACGATGAACACGAGGAAGAGATGATAAGCGTTGATGATTATGAAAGTGACACGGAAGAGTTTTGGATCGAAAACAACGACGAACAGAATATGGGCATGGAACATGAACAGATGTACCTCACAGATCTAGGGATTTACAGGCTTGGCGATTGAAACATTAGTACTGGAATTCCAATCTTTGTTATTTGTATAAATGTGTCTAAATAAATTTTGTTAATACACTACATTTAGAATTTTAATTCTTACAAAAGTCTACGAAATATCACTAAAATCTGTCTAGAGACCGTTGATGTATCAACAATAAATACTAATGTTTATAATAATCGAAATAACAGTTTAAATTTTAATCAGAAATGTTTTGTTTTTGGCACAACAATCATATCGATATGTTTTCGGACTTCGTCGGTAAAATGAGAACCCGAGGTATTTTCTTTGAACTTGCATGAGTATTACTGTAGAGAACGTTCAGTTTTATGACAATGGCTTTAAAATACATACACACAAAATTTGCAAAGATTATTGGTCCCAACGCGACACTGATGCTGCTTTTTATTGGAGATTACTGTGAAATCATTACCATTAGTATTAAAATGAGCGCGAAATAATGTAAACTTACATGTTGTCAGTCCGTCCGTGTATTTAACAAAGTATTTTGTTTTCTGTCTGTGTATACCAATACGATGCAAACGTCTTATTAATCCCAAATCAATGAAAGCATTGTCCAAGGAAACCAATATTAGAAAGATAACCTACAGTCGAATGATCCCGTTTGAAGATGAGTGAGAGAGCTTTACGTTGGGTAATATTTTACTCCTTAATTCCCTGAAGGAAAACCTGTCGAGAGGCTGTTTATGTATCAGCAATAGACGGTGTTTTGTCTAATTATCGAAAAGTTTACAAAAAAAGTATTTTTTTCATCACAACTAAGTCATTGAAAAGTTTTGGGTTTTAACGGGTCAATTGAAAAACAATTTATCTTCTTTAAAATCGGATCAGCATTGCTGGAGAGAACGTTCAGTTTGTGACAGTGGTTTTAAAATGCATACACACAAAAGTATAAAGGACTATTGGCCTTGGATTATCACGATGGGGATTCTTTTTGGGGCATATGTGAAAATTAGTTCAATGAAGCCGACATCTTATCATTTTTGATAGTGGTTTTGAAAAACATACACACACAATTATCAAAGATTATTGGTCTTGGATCATCACGATGGGGATTCTTTTGGGGCATAAATGAGAATGACTAAATAAGTTCAATGAAGCCGACATCTTATAAAAGCATGTTGTAAAATTCACTGGAGTAAAATTTCCTTTAGATCTCAGAAGACACAAGACGATTTTAAAACGTAAACTATGGATGCCGAAAGAACTGCCATGGCTCTTCGAGATATGCTGGTAGAGCATGACTCTTGTCTGTCCAAAATATGTTTATTAGGTATGATATTTTCAAAACACATTTCATTAAAGACAAAGTTTGAAATCCAAGTTTAATATTTTAAATTATTATCAAAATTTGATGTATAATCAACTATGTTTATCTATACTTTCCAGAGCAAAAGCGAAGTGGTCTGGTTAAACGACTTGAAAAGGCAAGGGTTAAAGGTTCTTTAAATCTATGTCAACTCTTAACTTTAAAGCTAAAGATATTGACCGATTCCCAGAAAATTGTTGAAGTATATCGTCAAGACAAATGGGATCAGGTGCAACGTTTGGCTGCCAGAGTTCTTCAGAATGAGATGGAAGAAGGAGACAGCGACGATGAACACGAGGAAGAGATGATAAGCGTTGATGATTATGAAAGTGACACGGAAGAGTTTTGGATCGAAAACAACGACGAACAGAATATGGGCATGGAACATGAACAGATGTACCTAACGGATCTAGGGATTTACAGGCTTGGCGATTGAAACATTAGTACTGGAATTCCAATCTTTGTTATTTGTATAAATGTGTCTAAATAAATTTTGTTAATACACTACATTTAGAATTTTAATTCTTACAAAAGTCTAGGAAATATCACTAAAATCTGTCTAGAGGCCGTTGATGTATCAATAATAAATACTAATGTTTATAATAATCGAAATAACAGTTTAAATTTTAAACAAAAATGTTTTGTTTTCGGCACAACAATCATATCGATATGTTTTCGGACTTCGTCGGTCAAATGAGAACCCGAGGTATTTTCTTTGAACTTGCATTAGTATTACTGTAGAGAACGTTCAGTTTTATGACAATGGCTTTAAAATACATACACACAAAATTTGCAAAGAGTATTGGTCCCAACGCGACACTGATGCTGCTTTTTATTGGAGATTACAGTGAAATCATTACCATTAGTATTAAAATAAGCGCGAAATAATGTAAATGTACAAGTTGTCAGTCCGTCCGTGTATTTAACAAAGTATTTTGTTTTCTGTCTGTGTATACCAATACGATGCAAACGTCTTATTAATCCCAAATCAATGAAAGCATTGTCCAAGGAAACCAATATTAGAAAGATAACCTACAGTCGAATGATCCCGTTTGAAGATGAGTGAGAGAGCTTTACGTTGGGTAATATTTTACTCCTTAATTCCCTGAAGGAAAACCTGTCGAGAGGCTGTTTATGTATCAGCAATAGACGGTGTTTTGTCTAATTATCGAAAAGTTTACAAAAAAAGTATTTTTTTCATCACAACTAAGTCATTGAAAAGTTTTGGGTTTTAACGGGTCAATTGAAAAACAATTTATCTTCTTTAAAATCGGATCAGCATTGCTGGAGAGAACGTTCAGTTTTGTGACAGTGGTTTTAAAATGCATACACACAAAAGTAAAAAGGACTATTGGCCTTGGATTATCACGATGGGGATTCTTTTTGGGGCATATGTGAAAATTAGTTCAATGAAGCCGACATCTTATCATTTTTGATAGTGGTTTTGAAATACATACACACACAATTATCAAAGATTATTGGTCTTGGATCATCACGATGGGGATTCTTTTGGGGCATATATGAGAATGACTAAATAAGTTCAATGAAGCCGACATCTTATAAAAGCATGTTGTAAAATTCACTGGAGCACATTTCCTTTAGATCTCAGAAGACACAAGACGATTTTAAAACGTAAACTATGGATGCCGAAAGAACTGCCATGGCTCTTCGAGATATGCTGGTAGAGCATGACTCTTGTCTGTCCAAAATATGTTTATTAGGTATGATATTTTCAAAACACATTTCATTAAAGACAAAGTTTGAAATCCAAGTTTAATATTTTAAATTATTATCAAAATTTGATGTATAATCAACTATGTTTATCTATACTTTCCAGAGCAAAAGCGAAGTGGTCTGGTTAAACGACTTGAAAAGGCAAGGGTTAAAGGTTCTTTAAATCTATGTCAACTCTTAACTTTAAAGCTAAAGATATTGACCGATTCCCAGAAAATTGTTGAAGTATATCGTCAAGACAAATGGGATCAGGTGCAACGTTTGGCTGCCAGAGTTCTTCAGAATGAGATGGAAGAAGGAGACAGCGACGATGAACACGAGGAAGAGATGATAAGCGTTGATGATTATGAAAGTGACACGGAAGAGTTTTGGATCGAAAACAACGACGAACAGAATATGGGCATGGAACATGAACAGATGTACCTAACGGATCTAGGGATTTACAGGCTTGGCGATTGAAACATTAGTACTGGAATTCCAATCTTTGTTATTTGTATAAATGTGTCTAAATAAATTTTGTTAATACACTACATTTAGAATTTTAATTCTTACAAAAGTCTAGGAAATATCACTAAAATCTGTCTAGAGGCCGTTGATGTATCAATAATAAATACGAATGTTTATAATAATCGAAATAACAGTTTAAATTTTAAACAAAAATGTTTTGTTTTCGGCACAACAATCATATCGATATGTTTTCGGACTTCGTCGGTCAAATGAGAACCCGAGGTATTTTCTTTGAACTTGCATTAGTATTACTGTAGAGAACGTTCAGTTTTATGACAATGGCTTTAAAATACATACACACAAAATTTGCAAAGAGTATTGGTCCCAACGCGACACTGATGCTGCTTTTTATTGGAGATTACAGTGAAATCATTACCATTAGTATTAAAATGAGCGCGAAATAATGTAAATGTACAAGTTGTCAGTCCGTCCGTGTATTTAACAAAGTATTTTGTTTTCTGTCTGTGTATACCAATACGATGCAAACGTCTTATTAATCCCAAATCAATGAAAGCATTGTTCAAGGAAACCAATATTAGAAAGATAACCTACAGTCGAATGATCCCGTTTGAAGATGAGTGAGAGAGCTTTACGTTGGGTAATATTTTACTCCTTAATTCCCTGAAGGAAAACCTGTCGAGAGGCTGTTTATGTATCAGCAATAGACGGTGTTTTGTCTAATTATCGAAAAGTTTACAAAAAAAGTATTTTTTTCATCACAAGTCATTGAAAAGTTTTGGGTTTTAACGGGTCAATTGAAAAACAAATTATCTTCTTTAAAATCGGATTAGCGTTGCTGGAGAGAACGTTCAGTTTTGTGACAGTGGTTTTAAAATGCATACACACAAAAGTATAAAGGACTATTGGCCTTGGATTATCACGATGGGGATTCTTTTTGGGGCATATGTGTAAATTAGTTCAATGAAGCCGACATCTTATCATTTTTGATAGTGGTTTTGAAATACATACACACACAATTATCAAAGATTATTGGTCTTGGATCATCACGATGGGGATTCTTTTTGGGCATATATGAGAATGACTAAATAAGTTCAATGAAGCCGACATCTTATAAAAGCATGTTGTAAAATTCACTGGAGCACATTTCCTTTAGATCTCAGAAGACATAAGACGATTTTAAAACGTAAACTATGGATGCCGAAAGAACTGCCATGGCTCTTCGAGATATGCTGGTAGAGCATGACTTTTGTCTGTCCAAAATATGTTTATTAGGTATGATATTTTCAAAACACATTTCATTAAGACAAAGTTTGAGATCGAAGTTTAATATTTTAAATTATTATCAAAATGTGATGTATAATCAACTATGTTTATCTATACTTTTCAGAGCAAAAGCGAAGTGGTCTGGTTAAACGACTTGAAAAGGCAAGGGTTAAAGGTTCTTTAAATCTATGTCAACTCTTAACTTTAAAGCTAAAGATATTGACCGATTCCCAGAAAATTGTTGAAGTATATCGTCAAGACAAATGGGATCAGGTGCAACGTTTGGCTGCCAGAGTTCTTCAGAATGAGATGGAAGAAGGAGACAGCGACGATGAACACGAGGAAGAGATGATAAGCGTTGATGATTATGAAAGTGACACGGAAGAGTTTTGGATCGAAAACAACGACGAACAGAATATGGGCATGGAACATGAACAGATGTACCTCACAGATCTAGGGATTTACAGGCTTGGCGATTGAAACATTAGTACTGGAATTCCAATCTTTGTTATTTGTATAAATGTGTCTAAATAAATTTTGTTAATACACTACATTTAGAATTTTAATTCTTACAAAAGTCTACGAAATATCACTAAAATCTGTCTAGAGACCGTTGATGTATCAACAATAAATACTAATGTTTATAATAATCGAAATAACAGTTTAAATTTTAATCAGAAATGTTTTGTTTTTGGCACAACAATCATATCGATATGTTTTCGGACTTCGTCGTTCAAATGAGAACCCGAGGTATTTTCTTTGAACTTGCATGAGTATTACTGTAGAGAACGTTCAGTTTTATGACAATGGCTTTAAAATACATACACACAAAATTTGCAAAGATTATTGGTCCCAACGCGACACTGATGCTGCTTTTTATTGGAGATTACTGTGAAATCATTACCATTAGTATTAAAATGAGCGCGAAATAATGTAAACTTACAGGTTGTCAGTCCGTCCGTGTATTTAACAAAGTATTTTGTTTTCTGTCTGTGTATACCAATACGATGCAAACGTCTTATTAATCCCAAATCAATGAAAGCATTGTCCAAGGAAACCAATATTAGAAAGATAACCTACAGTCGAATGATCCCGTTTGAAGATGAGTGAGAGAGCTTTACGTTGGGTAATATTTTACTCCTTAATTCCCTGAAGGAAAACCTGTCGAGAGGCTGTTCATGTATCAGCAATAGACGGTGTTTTGTCTAATTATCGAAAAGTTTACAAAAAAAGTATTTTTTTCATCACAACTAAGTCATTGAAAAGTTTTGGGTTTTAACGGGTCAATTGAAAAACAATTTATCTTCTTTAAAATCGGATCAGCATTGCTGGAGAGAACGTTCAGTTTTGTGACAGTGGTTTTAAAATGCATACACACAAAAGTATAAAGGACTATTGGCCTTGGATTATCACGATGGGGATTCTTTTTGGGGCATATGTGAAAATTAGTTCAATGAAGCCGACATCTTATCATTTTTGATAGTGGTTTTGAAAAACATACACACACAATTATCAAAGATTATTGGTCTTGGATCATCACGATGGGGATTCTTTTGGGGCATAAATGAGAATGACTAAATAAGTTCAATGAAGCCGACATCTTATAAAAGCATGTTGTTAAATTCACTGGAGCACATTTCCTTTAGATCTCAGAAGACACAAGACGATTTTAAAACGTAAACTATGGATGCCGAAAGAACTGCCATGGCTCTTCGAGATATGCTGGTAGAGCATGACTCTTGTCTGCCCAGAATATGTTTATTAGGTATGATATTTTCAAAACACATTTCATTAAAGACAAAGTTTGAAATCCAAGTTTAATATTTTAAATTATTATCAAAATTTGATGTATAGTCAACTATGTTTATCTATACTTTTCAGAGCAAAAGCGAAGTGGTCTGGTTAAACGACTTGAAAAGGCAAGGGTTAAAGGTTCTTTAAATCTATGTCAACTCTTAACTTTAAAGCTAAAGATATTGACCGATTCCCAGAAAATTGTTGAAGTATATCGTCAAGACAAATGGGATCAAGTGCAACGTTTGGCTGCCAGAGTTCTTCAGAATGAGATGGAAGAAGGAGACAGCGACGATGAACACGAGGAAGAGATGATAAGCGTTGATGATTATGAAAGTGACACGGAAGAGTTTTGGATCAAAAACAACGACGAACAGAATATGGGCATGGAACATGAACAGATGTACCTAACGGATCTAGGGATTTACAGGCTTGGCGATTGAAACATTAGTACTGGAATTCCAATCTTTGTTATTTGTATAAATGTGTCTAAATAAATTTTGTTAATACACTACATTTAGAATTTTAATTCTTACAAAAGTCTACGAAATATCACTAAAATCTGTCTAGAGGCCGTTGATGTATCAATAATAAATACTAATGTTTATAATAATCGAAATAACAGTTTAAATTTTAAACAAAAATGTTTTGTTTTCGGCACAACAATCATATCGATATGTTTTCGGACTTCGTCGGTCAAATGAGAACCCGAGGTATTTTCTTTGAACTTGCATTAGTATTACTGTAGAGAACGTTCAGTTTTATGACAATGGCTTTAAAAATACATACACACAAAATTTGCAAAGAGTATTGGTCCCAACGCGACACTGATGCTGCTTTTTATTGGAGATTACAGTGAAATCATTACCATTAGTATTAAAATGAGCGCGAAATAATGTAAATGTACAAGTTGTCAGTCCGTCCGTGTATTTAACAAAGTATTTTGTTTTCTGTCTGTGTATACCAATACGATGCAAACGTCTTATTAATCCCAAATCAATGAAAGCATTGTCCAAGGAAACCAATATTAGAAAGATAACCTACAGTCGAATGATCCCGTTTGAAGATGAGTGAGAGAGCTTTACGTTGGGTAATATTTTACTCCTTAATTCCCTGAAGGAAAACCTGTCGAGAGGCTGTTTATGTATCAGCAATAGACGGTGTTTTGTCTAATTATCGAAAAGTTTACAAAAAAAGTATTTTTTTCATCACAACTAAGTCATTGAAAAGTTTTGGGTTTTAACGGGTCAATTGAAAAACAATTTATCTTCTTTAAAATCGGATCAGCATTGCTGGAGAGAACGTTCAGTTTTGTGACAGTGGTTTTAAAATGCATACACACAAAAGTAAAAAGGACTATTGGCCTTGGATTATCACGATGGGGATTCTTTTTGGGGCATATGTGAAAATTAGTTCAATGAAGCCGACATCTTATCATTTTTGATAGTGGTTTTGAAATACATACACACACAATTATCAAAGATTATTGGTCTTGGATCATCACGATGGGGATTCTTTTGGGGCATATATGAGAATGACTAAATAAGTTCAATGAAGCCGACATCTTATAAAAGCATGTTGTAAAATTCACTGGAGTAAAATTTCCTTTAGATCTCAGAAGACACAAGACGATTTTAAAACGTAAACTATGGATGCCGAAAGAACTGCCATGGCTCTTCGAGATATGCTGGTAGAGCATGACTCTTGTCTGTCCAAAATATGTTTATTAGGTATGATATTTTCAAAACACATTTCATTAAAGACAAAGTTTGAAATCCAAGTTTAATATTTTAAATTATTATCAAAATTTGATGTATAATCAACTATGTTTATCTATACTTTCCAGAGCAAAAGCGAAGTGGTCTGGTTAAACGACTTGAAAAGGCAAGGGTTAAAGGTTCTTTAAATCTATGTCAACTCTTAACTTTAAAGCTAAATATATTGACCGATTCCCAGAAAATTGTTGAAGTATATCGTCAAGACAAATGGGATCAGGTGCAACGTTTGGCTGCCAGAGTTCTTCAGAATGAGATGGAAGAAGGAGACAGCGACGATGAACACGAGGAAGAGATGATAAGCGTTGATGATTATGAAAGTGACACGGAAGAGTTTTGGATCGAAAACAACGACGAACAGAATATGGGCATGGAACATGAACAGATGTACCTAACGGATCTAGGGATTTACAGGCTTGGCGATTGAAACATTAGTACTGGAATTCCAATCTTTGTTATTTGTATAAATGTGTCTAAATAAATTTTGTTAATACACTACATTTAGAATTTTAATTCTTACAAAAGTCTAGGAAATATCACTAAAATCTGTCTAGAGGCCGTTGATGTATCAATAATAAATACTAATGTTTATAATAATCGAAATAACAGTTTAAATTTTAAACAAAAATGTTTTGTTTTCGGCACAACAATCATATCGATATGTTTTCGGACTTCGTCGGTCAAATGAGAACCCGAGGTATTTTCTTTGAACTTGCATTAGTATTACTGTAGAGAACGTTCAGTTTTATGACAATGGCTTTAAAATACATACACACAAAATTTGCAAAGAGTATTGGTCCCAACGCGACACTGATGCTGCTTTTTATTGGAGATTACAGTGAAATCATTACCATTAGTATTAAAATGAGCGCGAAATAATGTAAATGTACAAGTTGTCAGTCCGTCCGTGTATTTAACAAAGTATTTTGTTTTCTGTCTGTGTATACCAATACGATGCAAACGTCTTATTAATCCCAAATCAATGAAAGCATTGTTCAAGGAAACCAATATTAGAAAGATAACCTACAGTCGAATGATCTCGTTTGAAGATGAGTGAGAGAACTTTACGTTGGGTAATATTTTACTCCTTAATTCCCTGAAGGAAAACCTGTCGAGAGGCTGTTTATGTATCAGCAATAGACGGTGTTTTGTCTAATTATCGAAAAGTTTACAAAAAAAGTATTTTTTTCATCACAAGTCATTGAAAAGTTTTGGGTTTTAACGGGTCAATTGAAAAACAAATTATCTTCTTTAAAATCGGATTAGCGTTGCTGGAGAGAACGTTCAGTTTTGTGACAGTGGTTTTAAAATGCATACACACAAAAGTATAAAGGACTATTGGCCTTGGATTATCACGATGGGGATTCTTTTTGGGGCATATGTGAAAATTAGTTCAATGAAGCCGACATCTTATCATTTTTGATAGTGGTTTTGAAATACATACACACACAATTATCAAAGATTATTGGTCTTGGATCATCACGATGGGGATTCTTTTGGGGCATATATGAGAATGACTAAATAAGTTCAATGAAGCCGACATCTTATAAAAGCATGTTGTAAAATTCACTGGAGCACATTTCCTTTAGATCTCAGAAAACATAAGACGATTTTAAAACGTAAACTATGGATGCCGAAAGAACTGCCATGGCTCTTCGAGATATGCTGGTAGAGCATGACTTTTGTCTGTCCAAAATATGTTTATTAGGTATGATATTTTCAAAACACATTTCTTTAAGACAAAGTTTGAGATCGAAGTTTAATATTTTAAATTATTATCAAAATGTGATGTATAATCAACTATGTTTATCTATACTTTTCAGAGCAAAAGCGAAGTGATCTGGTTAAACGACTTGAAAAGGCAAGGGTTAAAGGTTCTTTAAATCTATGTCAACTCTTAACTTTAAAGCTAAAGATATTGACCGATTCCCAGAAAATTGTTGAAGTATATCGTCAAGACAAATGGGATCAGGTGCAACGTTTGGCTGCCAGAGTTCTTCAGAATGAGATGGAAGGAGACAGCGACGATGAACACGAGGAAGAGATGATAAGCGTTGATGATTATGAAAGTGACACGGAAGAGTTTTGGATCGAAAACAACGACGAACAGAATATGGGCATGGAACATGAACAGATGTACCTCACGGATCTAGGGATTTACAGGCTTGGCGATTGAAACATTAGTACTGGAATTCCAATCTTTGTTATTTGTATAAATGTGTCTAAATAAATTTTGTTAATACACTACATTTAGAATTTTAATTCTTACAAAAGTCTACGAAATATCACTAAAATCTGTCTAGAGACCGTTGATGTATCAACAATAAATACTAATGTTTATAATAATCGAAATAACAGTTTAAATTTTAATCAGAAATGTTTTGTTTTTGGCACAACAATCATATCGATATGTTTTCGGACTTCGTCGTTCAAATGAGAACCCGAGGTATTTTCTTTGAACTTGCATGAGTATTACTGTAGAGAACGTTCAGTTTTATGACAATGGCTTTAAAATACATACACACAAAATTTGCAAAGATTATTGGTCCCAACGCGACACTGATGCTGCTTTTTATTGGAGATTACTGTGAAATCATTACCATTAGTATTAAAATGAGCGCGAAATAATGTAAACTTACAGGTTGTCAGTCCGTCCGTGTATTTAACAAAGTATTTTGTTTTCTGTCTGTGTATACCAATAAACCAATACGATGCAAACGTCTTATTAATCACAAATCAATGGAAGCATTGTCCAAGGAAACCAATATTAGAAAGATAACCTACAGTCGAATGATCCCGTTTGAAGATGAGTGAGAGAGCTTTACGTTGAGTAATATTTTACTCCTAAATGCCCTGAAGGAAAACCTGTCGAGAGGCTGTTTATGTATCAGCAATAGACGGTGGTTTGTCTAAATATCGAAAAGTTTACAAAAAAAAGTATGTTTTCATCACAACTAAGTCATTGAAAAGTTTTGGGTTTTAACGGGTCAATTGAAAAACGAAATTATCTTCTTTAAAATCGGATCAGCATTGCTGGAGAGAACGTTCGGTTTTGTGACAGTGGTTTTAAAATGCATACACACAAAAGTATAAAGGACTATTGGCCTTGGATTATCACGATGGGGATTCTTTTTGGGGCATATGTGAAAATTAGTTCAATGAAGCCGACATCTTATCATTTTTGATAGTGGTTTTGAAATCCATACACACACAATTATCAAAGGTTATTGGTCTTGGATATTTGTATAAATGTGTCTAAATAAATTTTGTTAATACACTACATTTAGAATTTTAATTCTTACAAAAGTCTACGAAATATCACTAAAATCTGTCTAGAGGCCGTTGATGTATCAACAATAAATACTAATGTTTATAATAATCGAAATAACAGTTTAAATTTTAATCAGAAATGTTTTGTTTTCGGCACAACAATCATATCGTGGCGGGTATACAAGGCTGTTAGAATTAGATCGTCTACAAAGACACATCCACTGAGCCGATCTGAGGGTGCAGATTGCCATATAGATATGCAGGTATTCTTCTGAACTACTATACTATGAAACTATGCAGTTTTAGGATCAATCGAACATTTATATTTTGATTTATAATGACTGATCTGACGAACGATAATGTGAAACAACAACATTCAGCACTATCGTAGTAAACAGTAGTAAAAGCTGTCATTGAGGCTCCATAGGCTGGGCTATCCATGACGAGAAAGAAACACAAACGTAAATGTAAATCTTCATGTAGTCAAATTGGAGACACACAGACAAGCCAAGATATGGCCGAATATAGCCCGGGTGAGAGTGAAACACAACCAATGGCTAAGAGAAAAACTTTTCTTGACCTTACATCTGGTGAAATCTATACTTCACCTGAAAATGTCCAGTTCAACCGGGCAATGCCGGGACAACCCCGTCAAGTTATATCCCCACCTATGCTCCATAACTTACAACAGCTATTGTCCACCCCTGAAGGGCCTCAATCAGTAAGGTTACCTGTTGTTCAGCCACTAGCAGGTAACAATCCAGTGAACTCCCATCAGGAACAACAGCCTACGCCGTTCAATTGCATGCAGGAGATTCTAAATAGGCTGTCCCATATAGAAAACAGTGTACAAAAAATAAATAAACTAGACGCCATGGAATGGACCCTCTCTAACATTAGCACACAATTAAGCCAAATAACTGAGAGATTAACGTCCACGGAAAACAAAATGTGTGAGGTAGAAAAGGCCGTTGAATATTTGAGTGCTTCTTACGACGACCTTACGAGAGATCAAAAAGAACTAAAGAGTGAGATAGTAAAAATAAGAACTGAAACAATACAAAACAAAGAAGACCTATCTCCATATATTAAGGAAACCACAGCATTGAAAGAAGAAATACTCGATCTTAAATGTCGCAGCATGCGCGATAATCTTGTCTTCATGGGAATCCCTGAATCTACCCAAGAGAACACGGAGGTCATAATTAAAGAATTTATCAAAAATAAACTAGACATCGATAAGAATATAAACTTTGAACGGGTGCATCGTTTTGGGAAGTCTAACCGAGGCCCTCGGGCTATCGTTGCTAAATTTTCCTCGTTTAAAGACAGAGAAACTGTGCGATACTCCGGTGGGAAATTACGCAACACGGATTATCGCATTAGTGAACAATTTCCTCCTGAAATAGCCGAGAGACGAAAACCCCTCTACTCCCTGTTACGCCAGGCAAAAGCGGATGGCAGACAAGCTAAGCTCATCTTAGACCGACTTTATGTTGACAACAGGAGAGTGTATCCAGGAGATTTTCAACCACAGCGTCGGGATCCCCTGTCATGTAACCGTCCAGTAACACCTCGTGAACGACAGACCCCCATTCAGCTGCGATTGCAGACCATCGCCAACACGGAACCCCCAAGGGAGATAACTGAGGTCCAGACAACACAAGACAGACCGAGCTCGGATGCGTAACGGTCCCCGGGGGACATATTCAGTGCACAGTGTTGTGAGCACGAAAACGACGGTGGAGAAACGCTTACTTTACGTCAGCTTAAGGTTGTTGGACTAAACGTGTGTGGTCTGAAAGGAAAATTGCGTATTCCGGAGTTTGAAACTTTTATTCAAAAATTTGATGTTATTTGTATTACAGAAACGAAACTTAACGATTGTGATGTGCTAGATATTCCGGGATACGAAATCCACTATAATAGATTTAAGTCCGCTAACACAAGATCGGGAGGAATAGCTGTGGCTGTCAAATCGGAACTAAGTAAACATATCAAATGGGATATTCTGTGTTCTAAGTTTTTTCTTTCATTTCGACTGTCTAAGTCAGTGTTAAAATCTCAGAATGATATGTTATTTTATGCCGTTTACATTCCACCAGAAAACACACGATATGCCAGTGAAAACAGCTTTAATGACATTGAATTGCATATTCTAAACAACCGAGCACCGTCAGACTTATTATGTTTAATTGGAGACTTCAACGCTCGAACCAAAGACCTCCGGGACTTCGACGAACTCGACCTGAACATCGTGGAACTGTGTCATATTGATGATAGTGAATTGGATCAAATGAACATTGAACAGGGAATTTTAGAACTTGGCCTTCCTCTGGTACGAGGCAGTAAGGACAAAGGACGAGTTAATAATTATGGGAAATTATTTATTGAAATGTGTAAAAATAATGGACTATTTATCTTAAACGGAAGAGTTGGTAAAGATTGTAATATTGGGGATGTAACCACAACAGGTTCAACTATTGTTGATTATGCTGTTGGATCTGTTGGTTTTTTTAAGGAATGTTCTGATTTTGAAATTGTAGAATTCAACCCGTTATTTTCTGATATCCACAAACCCATAATATTAACACTAGTAGCAAACTTGGAAAAAGCAAAACAACCGAAAAATATCCATAAAAGGGAAAAGATTAAAACATGGGACCCAGTTAAATCCGATAACTACCTTAAAAATATAAATCTAGCAGATATCGAAAATATTTTGAATGATTTAAAAGCCATACAGAATTCCAATGAGATTTGTCAAATAGAAGTTGATGAAATAGTAAATAACATACAACATGTGTTCTCAACTGGATGTGTTAAGACATTTGGATACCAAAAGAAAAGACGAGTGTCTGGCTCAAAAATAAAAAGACGATGGTTCGGTCCCGAATGTAAACTTAAAAGGAAGGAATATCATGTAGCTAAATTCAGATATAGAAAAGAAAAAAATGAAGCAAATCATGATAATCTTATTGTTAAGAGCAAAGAATATAAGAAGTGCTTACTTAAGGCAGAAAGTGTATTCAAATTTAACAAATGTATGGAAATCAGAAAACTGAAAAACACAAACTCGAAAAGCTTCTGGAAATTGTTAAAGGAAAAGAAACCAGAAAAATGTCAAATCGACTCAGAAATATATCTGAAGTTTCTCCAAGCACAAAACGAGGAGATGACATCTGAGGGTTTAGATAGCACAGACGAGGCACTAACATATAACAACTATAACGTAGAGCTTGACTTCCCTATTACAGAAATTGAAATACGGCATGTTATAGCTAACCTTAAATCAGGGAAATCGGCTGGATTAGATGATATTTTAAACGAGCACATTAAGTGTACTGTTAACATGTTCATGCCTTTCTATGTTATATTATTCAATGTAGTATTGGATTCTGGGAAAATTCCCTCAAGCTGGGTTATTGGTAAAATCAAGCCCATTTATAAAGGAAAGGGAGATAAATCTGACTCAATTAACTACAGGGGAATTACTCTTGTCAGTTGCTTTGGGAAGCTATTTACAGGCATTTTAAATGCTAGGCTAAATAACTTCTCTGAAAAACTTAATGTCATCAAAGAAAATCAGACGGGTTTCAGAAGTGGTTATTCCACACTTGATAATATTTTTGTTCTTAAATCATTGTTGGATATTATTGACTCGTCAAGGAAAAGGCTATATTGTTTATTTGTTGATTTTCGCAGGGCGTTCGATTCAGTGTGGCGCTGTGCCCTCTGGAGAAAAATGATAAGTGATGGGTTAAATGGAAAACTAATGAAAGTTATAGTCAATTTGTATAAAGATGTTAAATGCTGTGTTTCGTGTGAAAATGGGTTTACAACAGATTTTATAGGAATTGATATTGGTCTAAAACAAGGGGAAAATTTGTCGCCATTTTTATTTTCAATATACTTAAATGACCTTGAAGATTACCTAGAATTGCGATGTAGAGGAGTAGAATTCTACCAAAATGATGCTCTTGTCTATCTAAAAATACTGTTGCTTTTGTATGCGGATGACACAGTTCTGTTGGCAGAATCAGTCAAAGAAATGAAACTAATATTGAAATCATTTTTAAATTACTGTCAGACATGGAGACTGAAAGTTAATATAAGTAAAACAAAATTGATTGCCTTCGGAAAGGGAAGAAGTCCCAAATCAAAGTTCATGTTTGGAAATGAAGAGATAGAGGTTGTTAATAGATATACTTACCTCGGAATCGTGTTTACCAAAAATGGAAGGTTTTTACAAGCTCAGAAACATCTTATAGCTCATGGCAATAAGGCAATGTTTTCCCTTATGCAAAAAGCTAACAGACTGAATCTGCCAATAGACTGTGTCACTCATCTCTTTGACGTCCTTGTCAAACCAATTATTTTGTACGGGTGTGAAATCTGGGGCCACGAAAAATTGTTACTTTTAGAAAGATTTCATTTAAACTGGTGTAAAAAAATGTTAAAAATAAGAAAAAACACCCCGTCTCTGTGTACGGCGAACTCGGTAGGACTCCTTTATATATTGATGTTTATGTAAATATGGTTATGTTTTGGTGCCGAATTCTTAAAAACGACACCGAAAAAATATCATACCAGTCTTATTACTATTTATCCAAAATGGACCCAGTATGTTCCCCATGGATAAAGAAGGTTAAAGACATTTTAAACCAATGTGGCCTCACCTATATATGGGAGGATCAAACAATGTCAGTTCATCCTAAGTGGCTAAAATTAACTGTAAGACAAAAATTAACAGACCAAGCTTACCAGAGCTTATCCTATGAGACTCTAACTTCATCTAAATGTAGTTTTTATCTAAGCATAAAAGATAATTTTTTCCTAGAGGAATACCTGATCAAGTTGCGACCTTTTCTAAGCCACGCCTTATTACGACTACGTACATCCAACCATAGGTTACCGGTTGAAACTGGCCGGTGGAACGCTACCCCCAGGGAACAACGTTACTGTACACTTTGTAATACAAACTTGATCGGGGATGAATATCACATGCTGTTCATATGTCATAGATTAAATGAGTTAAGAGAAAAATATATACCTAAATATTACCGAAACTATCCAAACATATTAAAAATGTATAACTTATTCAACAATCCTTCTGTATATACTGTCAAAAAGCTAGCCCTATTTGTTTTCAAAGCTCTTAAATTGTATGATACTTCACTATGATACTACCTGCCATGTTATGCATATATATTTGTAATATTTTTTTTTTGTTTACCCCGATACCAGATTTACTGGTCTGGGAGAAATAAAGAATTGAACTGAATTGAATTGATATGTTTTCGGACTTCGTCGGTCAAATGAGAACCCGAGGTATTTTCTTTGAACTTGCATTAGTATTACTGTAGAGAACGTTCAGTTTTATGACAATGGCTTTAAAATACATACACACAAAATTTGCAAAGAGTATTGGTCCCAACGCGACACTGATGCTGCTTTTTATTGGAGATTACAGTGAAATCATTACCATTAGTATTAAAATGAGCGCGAAATAATGTAAATGTACAAGTTGTCAGTCCGTCCGTGTATTTAACAAAGTATTTTGTTTTCTGTCTGTGTATACCAATAAACCAATACGATGCAAACGTCTTATTAATCCCAAATCAATGAAAGCATTGTTCAAGGAAACCAATATTAGAAAGATAACCTACAGTCGAATGATCCCGTTTGAAGATGAGTGAGAGAGCTTTACGTTGGGTAATATTTTACTCCTTAATTCCCTGAAGGAAAACCTGTCGAGAGGCTGTTTATGTATCAGCAATAGACGGTGTTTTGTCTAATTATCGAAAAGTTTACAAAAAAAGTATTTTTTTCATCACAACTAAGCCATTGAAAAGTTTTGGGTTTTAACGGGTCAATTGAAAAACAATTTATCTTCTTTAAAATCGGATCAGCATTGCTGGAGAGAACGTTCAGTTTTGTGACAGTGGTTTTAAAATGCATACACACAAAAGTAAAAAGGACTATTGGCCTTGGATTATCACGATGGGGATTCTTTTTGGGGCATATGTGAAAATTAGTTCAATGAAGCCGACATCTTATCATTTTTGATAGTGGTTTTGAAATACATACACACACAATTATCAAAGATTATTGGTCTTGGATCATCACGATGGGGATTCTTTTGGGGCATATATGAGAATGACTAAATAAGTTCAATGAAGCCGACATCTTATAAAAGCATGTTGTAAAATTCACTGGAGCACATTTCCTTTAGATCTCAGAAGACACAAGACGATTTTAAAACGTAAACTATGGATGCCGAAAGAACTGCCATGGCTCTTCGAGATATGCTGGTAGAGCATGACTCTTGTCTGTCCAAAATATGTTTATTAGGTATGATATTTTCAAAACACATTTCATTAAAGACAAAGTTTGAAATCCAAGTTTAATATTTTAAATTATTATCAAAATTTGATGTATAATCAACTATGTTTATCTATACTTTCCAGAGCAAAAGCGAAGTGGTCTGGTTAAACGACTTGAAAAGGCAAGGGTTAAAGGTTCTTTAAATCTATGTCAACTCTTAACTTTAAAGCTAAAGATATTGACCGATTCCCAGAAAATTGTTGAAGTATATCGTCAAGACAAATGGGATCAGGTGCAACGTTTGGCTGCCAGAGTTCTTCAGAATGAGATGGAAGAAGGAGACAGCGACGATGAACACGAGGAAGAGATGATAAGCGTTGATGATTATGAAAGTGACACGGAAGAGTTTTGGATCGAAAACAACGACGAACAGAATATGGGCATGGAACATGAACAGATGTACCTAACGGATCTAGGGATTTACAGGCTTGGCGATTGAAACATTAGTACTGGAATTCCAATCTTTGTTATTTGTATAAATGTGTCTAAATAAATTTTGTTAATACACTACATTTAGAATTTTAATTCTTACAAAAGTCTAGGAAATATCACTAAAATCTGTCTAGAGGCCGTTGATGTATCAATAATAAATACTAATGTTTATAATAATCGAAATAACAGTTTAAATTTTAAACAAAAATGTTTTGTTTTCGGCACAACAATCATATCGATATGTTTTCGGACTTCGTCGGTCAAATGAGAACCCGAGGTATTTTCTTTGAACTTGCATTAGTATTACTGTAGAGAACGTTCAGTTTTATGACAATGGCTTTAAAATACATACACACAAAATTTGCAAAGAGTATTGGTCCCAACGCGACACTGATGCTGCTTTTTATTGGAGATTACAGTGAAATCATTACCATTAGTATTAAAATGAGCGCGAAATAATGTAAATGTACAAGTTGTCAGTCCGTCCGTGTATTTAACAAAGTATTTTGTTTTCTGTCTGTGTATACCAATACGATGCAAACGTCTTATTAATCCCAAATCAATGAAAGCATTGTTCAAGGAAACCAATATTAGAAAGATAACCTACAGTCGAATGATCCCGTTTGAAGATGAGTGAGAGAACTTTACGTTGGGCAATATTTTACTCCTTAATTCCCTGAAGGAAAACCTGTCGAGAGGCTGTTTATGTATCAGCAATAGACGGTGTTTTGTCTAATTATCGAAAAGTTTACAAAAAAAGTATTTTTTTCATCACAACTAAGCCATTGAAAAGTTTTGGGTTTTAACGGGTCAATTGAAAAACAAAAGTTGGACTAAACGTGTGTGGTCTGAAAGGAAAATTGCGTATTCCGGAGTTTGAAACTTTTATTCAAAAATTTGATGTTATTTGTATTACAGAAACGAAACTTAACGATTGTGATGTGCTAGATATTCCGGGATACGAAATCCACTATAATAGATTTAAGTCCGCTAACACAAGATCGGGAGGAATAGCTGTGGCTGTCAAATCGGAACTAAGTAAACATATCAAATGGGATATTCTGTGTTCTAAGTTTTTTCTTTCATTTCGACTGTCTAAGTCAGTGTTAAAATCTCAGAATGATATGTTATTTTATGCCGTTTACATTCCACCAGAAAACACACGATATGCCAGTGAAAACAGCTTTAATGACATTGAATTGCATATTCTAAACAACCGAGCACCGTCAGACTTATTATGTTTAATTGGAGACTTCAACGCTCGAACCAAAGACCTCCGGGACTTCGACGAACTCGACCTGAACATCGTGGAACTGTGTCATATTGATGATAGTGAATTGGATCAAATGAACATTGAACAGGGAATTTTAGAACTTGGCCTTCCTCTGGTACGAGGCAGTAAGGACAAAGGACGAGTTAATAATTATGGGAAATTATTTATTGAAATGTGTAAAAATAATGGACTATTTATCTTAAACGGAAGAGTTGGTAAAGATTGTAATATTGGGGATGTAACCACAACAGGTTCAACTATTGTTGATTATGCTGTTGGATCTGTTGGTTTTTTTAAGGAATGTTCTGATTTTGAAATTGTAGAATTCAACCCGTTATTTTCTGATATCCACAAACCCATAATATTAACACTAGTAGCAAACTTGGAAAAAGCAAAACAACCGAAAAATATCCATAAAAGGGAAAAGATTAAAACATGGGACCCAGTTAAATCCGATAACTACCTTAAAAATATAAATCTAGCAGATATCGAAAATATTTTGAATGATTTAAAAGCCATACAGAATTCCAATGAGATTTGTCAAATAGAAGTTGATGAAATAGTAAATAACATACAACATGTGTTCTCAACTGGATGTGTTAAGACATTTGGATACCAAAAGAAAAGACGAGTGTCTGGCTCAAAAATAAAAAGACGATGGTTCGGTCCCGAATGTAAACTTAAAAGGAAGGAATATCATGTAGCTAAATTCAGATATAGAAAAGAAAAAAATGAAGCAAATCATGATAATCTTATTGTTAAGAGCAAAGAATATAAGAAGTGCTTACTTAAGGCAGAAAGTGTATTCAAATTTAACAAATGTATGGAAATCAGAAAACTGAAAAACACAAACTCGAAAAGCTTCTGGAAATTGTTAAAGGAAAAGAAACCAGAAAAATGTCAAATCGACTCAGAAATATATCTGAAGTTTCTCCAAGCACAAAACGAGGAGATGACATCTGAGGGTTTAGATAGCACAGACGAGGCACTAACATATAACAACTATAACGTAGAGCTTGACTTCCCTATTACAGAAATTGAAATACGGCATGTTATAGCTAACCTTAAATCAGGGAAATCGGCTGGATTAGATGATATTTTAAACGAGCACATTAAGTGTACTGTTAACATGTTCATGCCTTTCTATGTTATATTATTCAATGTAGTATTGGATTCTGGGAAAATTCCCTCAAGCTGGGTTATTGGTAAAATCAAGCCCATTTATAAAGGAAAGGGAGATAAATCTGACTCAATTAACTACAGGGGAATTACTCTTGTCAGTTGCTTTGGGAAGCTATTTACAGGCATTTTAAATGCTAGGCTAAATAACTTCTCTGAAAAACTTAATGTCATCAAAGAAAATCAGACGGGTTTCAGAAGTGGTTATTCCACACTTGATAATATTTTTGTTCTTAAATCATTGTTGGATATTATTGACTCGTCAAGGAAAAGGCTATATTGTTTATTTGTTGATTTTCGCAGGGCGTTCGATTCAGTGTGGCGCTGTGCCCTCTGGAGAAAAATGATAAGTGATGGGTTAAATGGAAAACTAATGAAAGTTATAGTCAATTTGTATAAAGATGTTAAATGCTGTGTTTCGTGTGAAAATGGGTTTACAACAGATTTTATAGGAATTGATATTGGTCTAAAACAAGGGGAAAATTTGTCGCCATTTTTATTTTCAATATACTTAAATGACCTTGAAGATTACCTAGAATTGCGATGTAGAGGAGTAGAATTCTACCAAAATGATGCTCTTGTCTATCTAAAAATACTGTTGCTTTTGTATGCGGATGACACAGTTCTGTTGGCAGAATCAGTCAAAGAAATGAAACTAATATTGAAATCATTTTTAAATTACTGTCAGACATGGAGACTGAAAGTTAATATAAGTAAAACAAAATTGATTGCCTTCGGAAAGGGAAGAAGTCCCAAATCAAAGTTCATGTTTGGAAATGAAGAGATAGAGGTTGTTAATAGATATACTTACCTCGGAATCGTGTTTACCAAAAATGGAAGGTTTTTACAAGCTCAGAAACATCTTATAGCTCATGGCAATAAGGCAATGTTTTCCCTTATGCAAAAAGCTAACAGACTGAATCTGCCAATAGACTGTGTCACTCATCTCTTTGACGTCCTTGTCAAACCAATTATTTTGTACGGGTGTGAAATCTGGGGCCACGAAAAATTGTTACTTTTAGAAAGATTTCATTTAAACTGGTGTAAAAAAATGTTAAAAATAAGAAAAAACACCCCGTCTCTGTGTACGGCGAACTCGGTAGGACTCCTTTATATATTGATGTTTATGTAAATATGGTTATGTTTTGGTGCCGAATTCTTAAAAACGACACCGAAAAAATATCATACCAGTCTTATTACTATTTATCCAAAATGGACCCAGTATGTTCCCCATGGATAAAGAAGGTTAAAGACATTTTAAACCAATGTGGCCTCACCTATATATGGGAGGATCAAACAATGTCAGTTCATCCTAAGTGGCTAAAATTAACTGTAAGACAAAAATTAACAGACCAAGCTTACCAGAGCTTATCCTATGAGACTCTAACTTCATCTAAATGTAGTTTTTATCTAAGCATAAAAGATAATTTTTTCCTAGAGGAATACCTGATCAAGTTGCGACCTTTTCTAAGCCACGCCTTATTACGACTACGTACATCCAACCATAGGTTACCGGTTGAAACTGGCCGGTGGAACGCTACCCCCAGGGAACAACGTTACTGTACACTTTGTAATACAAACTTGATCGGGGATGAATATCACATGCTGTTCATATGTCATAGATTAAATGAGTTAAGAGAAAAATATATACCTAAATATTACCGAAACTATCCAAACATATTAAAAATGTATAACTTATTCAACAATCCTTCTGTATATACTGTCAAAAAGCTAGCCCTATTTGTTTTCAAAGCTCTTAAATTGTATGATACTTCACTATGATACTACCTGCCATGTTATGCATATATATTTGTAATATTTTTTTTTTGTTTACCCCGATACCAGATTTACTGGTCTGGGAGAAATAAAGAATTGAACTGAATTGAATTGATATGTTTTCGGACTTCGTCGGTCAAATGAGAACCCGAGGTATTTTCTTTGAACTTGCATTAGTATTACTGTAGAGAACGTTCAGTTTTATGACAATGGCTTTAAAATACATACACACAAAATTTGCAAAGAGTATTGGTCCCAACGCGACACTGATGCTGCTTTTTATTGGAGATTACAGTGAAATCATTACCATTAGTATTAAAATGAGCGCGAAATAATGTAAATGTACAAGTTGTCAGTCCGTCCGTGTATTTAACAAAGTATTTTGTTTTCTGTCTGTGTATACCAATAAACCAATACGATGCAAACGTCTTATTAATCCCAAATCAATGAAAGCATTGTTCAAGGAAACCAATATTAGAAAGATAACCTACAGTCGAATGATCCCGTTTGAAGATGAGTGAGAGAGCTTTACGTTGGGTAATATTTTACTCCTTAATTCCCTGAAGGAAAACCTGTCGAGAGGCTGTTTATGTATCAGCAATAGACGGTGTTTTGTCTAATTATCGAAAAGTTTACAAAAAAAGTATTTTTTTCATCACAACTAAGCCATTGAAAAGTTTTGGGTTTTAACGGGTCAATTGAAAAACAATTTATCTTCTTTAAAATCGGATCAGCATTGCTGGAGAGAACGTTCAGTTTTGTGACAGTGGTTTTAAAATGCATACACACAAAAGTAAAAAGGACTATTGGCCTTGGATTATCACGATGGGGATTCTTTTTGGGGCATATGTGAAAATTAGTTCAATGAAGCCGACATCTTATCATTTTTGATAGTGGTTTTGAAATACATACACACACAATTATCAAAGATTATTGGTCTTGGATCATCACGATGGGGATTCTTTTGGGGCATATATGAGAATGACTAAATAAGTTCAATGAAGCCGACATCTTATAAAAGCATGTTGTAAAATTCACTGGAGCACATTTCCTTTAGATCTCAGAAGACACAAGACGATTTTAAAACGTAAACTATGGATGCCGAAAGAACTGCCATGGCTCTTCGAGATATGCTGGTAGAGCATGACTCTTGTCTGTCCAAAATATGTTTATTAGGTATGATATTTTCAAAACACATTTCATTAAAGACAAAGTTTGAAATCCAAGTTTAATATTTTAAATTATTATCAAAATTTGATGTATAATCAACTATGTTTATCTATACTTTCCAGAGCAAAAGCGAAGTGGTCTGGTTAAACGACTTGAAAAGGCAAGGGTTAAAGGTTCTTTAAATCTATGTCAACTCTTAACTTTAAAGCTAAAGATATTGACCGATTCCCAGAAAATTGTTGAAGTATATCGTCAAGACAAATGGGATCAGGTGCAACGTTTGGCTGCCAGAGTTCTTCAGAATGAGATGGAAGAAGGAGACAGCGACGATGAACACGAGGAAGAGATGATAAGCGTTGATGATTATGAAAGTGACACGGAAGAGTTTTGGATCGAAAACAACGACGAACAGAATATGGGCATGGAACATGAACAGATGTACCTAACGGATCTAGGGATTTACAGGCTTGGCGATTGAAACATTAGTACTGGAATTCCAATCTTTGTTATTTGTATAAATGTGTCTAAATAAATTTTGTTAATACACTACATTTAGAATTTTAATTCTTACAAAAGTCTAGGAAATATCACTAAAATCTGTCTAGAGGCCGTTGATGTATCAATAATAAATACTAATGTTTATAATAATCGAAATAACAGTTTAAATTTTAAACAAAAATGTTTTGTTTTCGGCACAACAATCATATCGATATGTTTTCGGACTTCGTCGGTCAAATGAGAACCCGAGGTATTTTCTTTGAACTTGCATTAGTATTACTGTAGAGAACGTTCAGTTTTATGACAATGGCTTTAAAATACATACACACAAAATTTGCAAAGAGTATTGGTCCCAACGCGACACTGATGCTGCTTTTTATTGGAGATTACAGTGAAATCATTACCATTAGTATTAAAATGAGCGCGAAATAATGTAAATGTACAAGTTGTCAGTCCGTCCGTGTATTTAACAAAGTATTTTGTTTTCTGTCTGTGTATACCAATACGATGCAAACGTCTTATTAATCCCAAATCAATGAAAGCATTGTTCAAGGAAACCAATATTAGAAAGATAACCTACAGTCGAATGATCCCGTTTGAAGATGAGTGAGAGAACTTTACGTTGGGTAATATTTTACTCCTTAATTCCCTGAAGGAAAACCTGTCGAGAGGCTGTTTATGTATCAGCAATAGACGGTGTTTTGTCTAATTATCGAAAAGTTTACAAAAAAAAGTATTTTTTTCATCACAAGTCATTGAAAAGTTTTGGGTTTTAACGGGTCAATTGAAAAACAAATTATCTTCTTTAAAATCGGATTAGCGTTGCTGGAGAGAACGTTCAGTTTTGTGACAGTGGTTTTAAAATGCATACACACAAAAGTATAAAGGACTATTGGCCTTGGATTATCACGATGGGGATTCTTTTTGGGGCATATGTGAAAATTAGTTCAATGAAGCCGACATCTTATCATTTTTGATAGTGGTTTTGAAATACATACACACACAATTATCAAAGATTATTGGTCTTGGATCATCACGATGGGGATTCTTTTTGGGCATATATGAGAATGACTAAATAAGTTCAATGAAGCCGACATCTTATAAAAGCATGTTGTAAAATTCACTGGAGCACATTTCCTTTAGATCTCAGAAGACATAAGACGATTTTAAAACGTAAACTATGGATGCCGAAAGAACTGCCATGGCTCTTCGAGATATGCTGTTAGAGCATGACTTTTGTCTGTCCAAAATATGTTTATTAGGTATGATATTTTCAAAACACATTTCATTAAGACAAAGTTTGAGATCGAAGTTTAATATTTTAAATTATTATCAAAATGTGATGTATAATCAACTATGTTTATCTATACTTTTCAGAGCAAAAGCGAAGTGGTCTGGTTAAACGACTTGAAAAGGCAAGGGTTAAAGGTTCTTTAAATCTATGTCAACTCTTAACTTTAAAGCTAAAGATATTGACCGATTCCCAGAAAATTGTTGAAGTATATCGTCAAGACAAATGGGATCAGGTGCAACGTTTGGCTGCCAGAGTTCTTCAGAATGAGATGGAAGAAGGAGACAGCGACGATGAACACGAGGAAGAGATGATAAGCGTTGATGATTATGAAAGTGACACGGAAGAGTTTTGGATCGAAAACAACGACGAACAGAATATGGGCATGGAACATGAACAGATGTACCTCACAGATCTAGGGATTTACAGGCTTGGCGATTGAAACATTAGTACTGGAATTCCAATCTTTGTTATTTGTATAAATGTGTCTAAATAAATTTTGTTAATACACTACATTTAGAATTTTAATTCTTACAAAAGTCTACGAAATATCACTAAAATCTGTCTAGAGACCGTTGATGTATCAACAATAAATACTAATGTTTATAATAATCGAAATAACAGTTTAAATTTTAAACAAAAATGTTTTGTTTTCGGCACAACAATCATATCGATATGTTTTCGGACTTCGTCGGTCAAATGAGAACCCGAGGTATTTTCTTTGAACTTGCATGAGTATTACTGTAGAGAACGTTCAGTTTTATGACAATGGCTTTAAAATACATACACACAAAATTTGCAAAGATTATTGGTCCCAACGCGACACTGATGCTGCTTTTTATTGGAGATTACTGTGAAATCATTACCATTAGTATTAAAATGAGCGCGAAATAATGTAAACTTACAGGTTGTCAGTCCGTCCGTGTATTTAACAAAGTATTTTGTTTTATGTCTGTGTATACCAATACGATGCAAACGTCTTATTAATCCCAAATCAATGAAAGCATTGTCCAAGGAAACCAATATTAGAAAGATAACCTACAGTCGAATGATCCCGTTTGAAGATGAGTGAGAGAGCTTTACGTTGGGTAATATTTTACTCCTTAATTCCCTGAAGGAAAACCTGTCGAGAGGCTGTTTATGTATCAGCAATAGACGGTGTTTTGTCTAATTATCGAAAAGTTTACAAAAAAAGTATTTTTTTCATCACAACTAAGTCATTGAAAAGTTTTGGGTTTTAACGGGTCAATTGAAAAACAATTTATCTTCTTTAAAATCGGATCAGCATTGCTGGAGAGAACGTTCAGTTTTGTGACAGTGGTTTTAAAATGCATACACACAAAAGTAAAAAGGACTATTGGCCTTGGATTATCACGATGGGGATTCTTTTTGGGGCATATGTGAAAATTAGTTCAATGAAGCCGACATCTTATCATTTTTGATAGTGGTTTTGAAATACATACACACACAATTATCAAAGATTATTGGTCTTGGATCATCACGATGGGGATTCTTTTGGGGCATATATGAGAATGACTAAATAAGTTCAATGAAGCCGACATCTTATAAAAGCATGTTGTAAAATTCACTGGAGTAAAATTTCCTTTAGATCTCAGAAGACACAAGACGATTTTAAAACGTAAACTATGGATGCCGAAAGAACTGCCATGGCTCTTCGAGATATGCTGGTAGAGCATGACTCTTGTCTGTCCAAAATATGTTTATAAAGGTATGATATTTTCAAAACACATTTCATTAAAGACAAAGTTTGAAATCCAAGTTTAATATTTTAAATTATTATCAAAATTTGATGTATAATCAACTATGTTTATCTATACTTTCCAGAGCAAAAGCGAAGTGGTCTGGTTAAACGACTTGAAAAGGCAAGGGTTAAAGGTTCTTTAAATCTATGTCAACTCTTAACTTTAAAGCTAAATATATTGACCGATTCCCAGAAAATTATTGAAGTATATCGTCAAGACAAATGGGATCAGGTGCAACGTTTGGCTGCCAGAGTTCTTCAGAATGAGATGGAAGAAGGAGACAGCGACGATGAACACGAGGAAGAGATGATAAGCGTTGATGATTATGAAAGTGACACGGAAGAGTTTTGGATCGAAAACAACGACGAACAGAATATGGGCATGGAACATGAACAGATGTACCTAACGGATCTAGGGATTTACAGGCTTGGCGATTGAAACATTAGTACTGGAATTCCAATCTTTGTTATTTGTATAAATGTGTCTAAATAAATTTTGTTAATACACTACATTTAGAATTTTAATTCTTACAAAAGTCTACGAAATATCACTAAAATCTGTCTAGAGACCGTTGATGTATCAACAATAAATACTAATGTTTATAATAATCGAAATAACAGTTTAAATTTTAAACAAAAATGTTTTGTTTTCGGCACAACAATCATATCGATATGTTTTCGGACTTCGTCGGTCAAATGAGAACCCGAGGTATTTTCTTTGAACTTGCATGAGTATTACTGTAGAGAACGTTCAGTTTTATGACAATGGCTTTAAAATACATACACACAAAATTTGCAAAGATTATTGGTCCCAACGCGACACTGATGCTGCTTTTTATTGGAGATTACTGTGAAATCATTACCATTAGTATTAAAATGAGCGCGAAATAATGTAAACTTACAGGTTGTCAGTCCGTCCGTGTATTTAACAAAGTATTTTGTTTTATGTCTGTGTATACCAATACGATGCAAACGTCTTATTAATCCCAAATCAATGAAAGCATTGTCCAAGGAAACCAATATTAGAAAGATAACCTACAGTCGAATGATCCCGTTTGAAGATGAGTGAGAGAGCTTTACGTTGGGTAATATTTTACTCCTTAATTCCCTGAAGGAAAACCTGTCGAGAGGCTGTTTATGTATCAGCAATAGACGGTGTTTTGTCTAATTATCGAAAAGTTTACAAAAAAAGTATTTTTTTCATCACAACTAAGTCATTGAAAAGTTTTGGGTTTTAACGGGTCAATTGAAAAACAATTTATCTTCTTTAAAATCGGATCAGCATTGCTGGAGAGAACGTTCAGTTTTGTGACAGTGGTTTTAAAATGCATACACACAAAAGTAAAAAGGACTATTGGCCTTGGATTATCACGATGGGGATTCTTTTTGGGGCATATGTGAAAATTAGTTCAATGAAGCCGACATCTTATCATTTTTGATAGTGGTTTTGAAATACATACACACACAATTATCAAAGATTATTGGTCTTGGATCATCACGATGGGGATTCTTTTGGGGCATATATGAGAATGACTAAATAAGTTCAATGAAGCCGACATCTTATAAAAGCATGTTGTAAAATTCACTGGAGTAAAATTTCCTTTAGATCTCAGAAGACACAAGACGATTTTAAAACGTAAACTATGGATGCCGAAAGAACTGCCATGGCTCTTCGAGATATGCTGGTAGAGCATGACTCTTGTCTGTCCAAAATATGTTTATAAAGGTATGATATTTTCAAAACACATTTCATTAAAGACAAAGTTTGAAATCCAAGTTTAATATTTTAAATTATTATCAAAATTTGATGTATAATCAACTATGTTTATCTATACTTTCCAGAGCAAAAGCGAAGTGGTCTGGTTAAACGACTTGAAAAGGCAAGGGTTAAAGGTTCTTTAAATCTATGTCAACTCTTAACTTTAAAGCTAAATATATTGACCGATTCCCAGAAAATTATTGAAGTATATCGTCAAGACAAATGGGATCAGGTGCAACGTTTGGCTGCCAGAGTTCTTCAGAATGAGATGGAAGAAGGAGACAGCGACGATGAACACGAGGAAGAGATGATAAGCGTTGATGATTATGAAAGTGACACGGAAGAGTTTTGGATCGAAAACAACGACGAACAGAATATGGGCATGGAACATGAACAGATGTACCTAACGGATCTAGGGATTTACAGGCTTGGCGATTGAAACATTAGTACTGGAATTCCAATCTTTGTTATTTGTATAAATGTGTCTAAATAAATTTTGTTAATACACTACATTTAGAATTTTAATTCTTACAAAAGTCTAGGAAATATCACTAAAATCTGTCTAGAGGCCGTTGATGTATCAATAATAAATACTAATGTTTATAATAATCGAAATAACAGTTTAAATTTTAAACAAAAATGTTTTGTTTTCGGCACAACAATCATATCGATATGTTTTCGGACTTCGTCGGTCAAATGAGAACCCGAGGTATTTTCTTTGAACTTGCATTAGTATTACTGTAGAGAACGTTCAGTTTTATGACAATGGCTTTAAAATACATACACACAAAATTTGCAAAGAGTATTGGTCCCAACGCGACACTGATGCTGCTTTTTATTGGAGATTACAGTGAAATCATTACCATTAGTATTAAAATGAGCGCGAAATAATGTAAATGTACAAGTTGTCAGTCCGTCCGTGTATTTAACAAAGTATTTTGTTTTCTGTCTGTGTATACCAATACGATGCAAACGTCTTATTAATCCCAAATCAATGAAAGCATTGTTCAAGGAAACCAATATTAGAAAGATAACCTACAGTCGAATGGTCTCGTTTGAAGATGAGTGAGAGAACTTTACGTTGGGTAATATTTTACTCCTTAATTCCCTGAAGGAAAACCTGTCGAGAGGCTGTTTATGTATCAGCAATAGACGGTGTTTTGTCTAATTATCGAAAAGTTTACAAAAAAAGTATTTTTTTCATCACAAGTCATTGAAAAGTTTTGGGTTTTAACGGGTCAATTGAAAAACAAATTATCTTCTTTAAAATCGGATTAGCGTTGCTGGAGAGAACGTTCAGTTTTGTGACAGTGGTTTTAAAATGCATACACACAAAAGTATAAAGGACTATTGGCCTTGGATTATCACGATGGGGATTCTTTTTGGGGCATATGTGAAAATTAGTTCAATGAAGCCGACATCTTATCATTTTTGATAGTGGTTTTGAAATACATACACACACAATTATCAAAGATTATTGGTCTTGGATCATCACGATGGGGATTCTTTTTGGGCATATATGAGAATGACTAAATAAGTTCAATGAAGCCGACATCTTATAAAAGCATGTTGTAAAATTCACTGGAGCACATTTCCTTTAGATCTCAGAAAACATAAGACGATTTTAAAACGTAAACTATGGATGCCGAAAGAACTGCCATGGCTCTTCGAGATATGCTGGTAGAGCATGACTTTTGTCTGTCCAAAATATGTTTATTAGGTATGATATTTTCAAAACACATTTCATTAAGACAAAGTTTGAGATCGAAGTTTAATATTTTAAATTATTATCAAAATGTGATGTATAATCAACTATGTTTATCTATACTTTTCAGAGCAAAAGCGAAGTGATCTGGTTAAACGACTTGAAAAGGCAAGGGTTAAAGGTTCTTTAAATCTATGTCAACTCTTAACTTTAAAGCTAAAGATATTGACCGATTCCCAGAAAATTGTTGAAGTATATCGTCAAGACAAATGGGATCAGGTGCAACGTTTGGCTGCCAGAGTTCTTCAGAATGAGATGGAAGAAGGAGACAGCGACGATGAACACGAGGAAGATATGATAAGCGTTGATGATTATGAAAGTGACACGGAAGAGTTTTGGATCGAAAACAACGACGAACAGAATATGGGCATGGAACATGAACAGATGTACCTCACGGATCTAGGGATTTACAGGCTTGGCGATTGAAACATTAGTACTGGAATTCCAATCTTTGTTATTTGTATAAATGTGTCTAAATAAATTTTGTTAATACACTACATTTAGAATTTTAATTCTTACAAAAGTCTACGAAATATCACTAAAATCTGTCTAGAGACCGTTGATGTATCAACAATAAATACTAATGTTTATAATAATCGAAATAACAGTTTAAATTTTAATCAGAAATGTTTTGTTTTTGGCACAACAATCATATCGATATGTTTTCGGACTTCGTCGTTCAAATGAGAACCCGAGGTATTTTCTTTGAACTTGCATGAGTATTACTGTAGAGAACGTTCAGTTTTATGACAATGGCTTTAAAATACATACACACAAAATTTGCAAAGATTATTGGTCCCAACGCGACACTGATGCTGCTTTTTATTGGAGATTACTGTGAAATCATTACCATTAGTATTAAAATGAGCGCGAAATAATGTAAACTTACAGGTTGTCAGTCCGTCCGTGTATTTAACAAAGTATTTTGTTTTCTGTCTGTGTATACCAATAAACCAATACGATGCAAACGTCTTATTAATCACAAATCAATGGAAGCATTGTCCAAGGAAACCAATATTAGAAAGATAACCTACAGTCGAATGATCCCGTTTGAAGATGAGTGAGAGAGCTTTACGTTGAGTAATATTTTACTCCTAAATGCCCTGAAGGAAAACCTGTCGAGAGGCTGTTTATGTATCAGCAATAGACGGTGGTTTGTCTAAATATCGAAAAGTTTACAAAAAAAAGTATGTTTTCATCACAACTAAGTCATTGAAAAGTTTTGGGTTTTAACGGGTCAATTGAAAAACGAAATTATCTTCTTTAAAATCGGATCAGCATTGCTGGAGAGAACGTTCGGTTTTGTGACAGTGGTTTTAAAATGCATACACACAAAAGTATAAAGGACTATTGGCCTTGGATTATCACGATGGGGATTCTTTTTGGGGCATATGTGAAAATTAGTTCAATGAAGCCGACATCTTATCATTTTTGATAGTGGTTTTGAAATCCATACACACACAATTATCAAAGGTTATTGGTCTTGGATATTTGTATAAATGTGTCTAAATAAATTTTGTTAATACACTACATTTAGAATTTTAATTCTTACAAAAGTCTACGAAATATCACTAAAATCTGTCTAGAGGCCGTTGATGTATCAACAATAAATACTAATGTTTATAATAATCGAAATAACAGTTTAAATTTTAATCAGAAATGTTTTGTTTTCGGCACAACAATCATATCGTGGCGGGTATACAAGGCTGTTAGAATTAGATCGTCTACAAAGACACATCCACTGAGCCGATCTGAGGGTGCAGATTGCCATATAGATATGCAGGTATTCTTCTGAACTACTATACTATGAAACTATGCAGTTTTAGGATCAATCGAACATTTATATTTTGATTTATAATGACTGATCTGACGAACGATAATGTGAAACAACAACATTCAGCACTATCGTAGTAAACAGTAGTAAAAGCTGTCATTGAGGCTCCATAGGCTGGGCTATACATTTCATTAAAGACAAAGTTTGAAATCCAAGTTTAATATTTTAAATTATTATCAAAATTTGATGTATAATCAACTATGTTTATCTATACTTTCCAGAGCAAAAGCGAAGTGGTCTGGTTAAACGACTTGAAAAGGCAAGGGTTAAAGGTTCTTTAAATCTATGTCAACTCCTAACTTTAAAGCTAGATATATTGACCGATTCCCAGAAAATTATTGAAGTATATCGTCAAGACAAATGGGATCAGGTGCAACGTTTGGCTGCCAGAGTTCTTCAGAATGAGATGGAAGAAGGAGACAGCGACGATGAACACGAGGAAGAGATGATAAGCGTTGATGATTATGAAAGTGACACGGAAGAGTTTTGGATCGAAAACAACGACGAACAGAATATGGGCATGGAACATGAACAGATGTACCTAACGGATCTAGGGATTTACAGGCTTGGCGATTGAAACATTAGTACTGGAATTCCAATCTTTGTTATTTGTATAAATGTGTCTAAATAAATTTTGTTAATACACTACATTTAGAATTTTAATTCTTACAAAAGTCTAGGAAATATCACTAAAATCTGTCTAGAGGCCGTTGATGTATCAATAATAAATACTAATGTTTATAATAATCGAAATAACAGTTTAAATTTTAAACAAAAATGTTTTGTTTTCGGCACAACAATCATATCGATATGTTTTCGGACTTCGTCGGTCAAATGAGAACCCGAGGTATTTTCTTTGAACTTGCATTAGTATTACTGTAGAGAACGTTCAGTTTTATGACAATGGCTTTAAAATACATACACACAAAATTTGCAAAGAGTATTGGTCCCAACGCGACACTGATGCTGCTTTTTATTGGAGATTACAGTGAAATCATTACCATTAGTATTAAAATGAGCGCGAAATAATGTAAATGTACAAGTTGTCAGTCCGTCCGTGTATTTAACAAAGTATTTTGTTTTCTGTCTGTGTATACCAATACGATGCAAACGTCTTATTAATCCCAAATCAATGAAAGCATTGTTCAAGGAAACCAATATTAGAAAGATAACCTACAGTCGAATGATCTCGTTTGAAGATGAGTGAGAGAACTTTACGTTGGGTAATATTTTACTCCTTAATTCCCTGAAGGAAAACCTGTCGAGAGGCTGTTTATGTATCAGCAATAGACGGTGTTTTGTCTAATTATCGAAAAGTTTACAAAAAAAGTATTTTTTTCATCACAAGTCATTGAAAAGTTTTGGGTTTTAACGGGTCAATTGAAAAACAAATTATCTTCTTTAAAATCGGATTAGCGTTGCTGGAGAGAACGTTCAGTTTTGTGACAGTGGTTTTAAAATGCATACACACAAAAGTATAAAGGACTATTGGCCTTGGATTATCACGATGGGGATTCTTTTTGGGGCATATGTGAAAATTAGTTCAATGAAGCCGACATCTTATCATTTTTGATAGTGGTTTTGAAATACATACACACACAATTATCAAAGATTATTGGTCTTGGATCATCACGATGGGGATTCTTTTTGGGCATATATGAGAATGACTAAATAAGTTCAATGAAGCCGACATCTTATAAAAGCATGTTGTAAAATTCACTGGAGCACATTTCCTTTAGATCTCAGAAAACATAAGACGATTTTAAAACGTAAACTATGGATGCCGAAAGAACTGCCATGGCTCTTCGAGATATGCTGGTAGAGCATGACTTTTGTCTGTCCAAAATATGTTTATTAGGTATGATATTTTCAAAACACATTTCATTAAGACAAAGTTTGAGATCGAAGTTTAATATTTTAAATTATTATCAAAATGTGATGTATAATCAACTATGTTTATCTATACTTTTCAGAGCAAAAGCGAAGTGATCTGGTTAAACGACTTGAAAAGGCAAGGGTTAAAGGTTCTTTAAATCTATGTCAACTCTTAACTTTAAAGCTAAAGATATTGACCGATTCCCAGAAAATTGTTGAAGTATATCGTCAAGACAAATGGGATCAGGTGCAACGTTTGGCTGCCAGAGTTCTTCAGAATGAGATGGAAGAAGGAGACAGCGACGATGAACACGAGGAAGATATGATAAGCGTTGATGATTATGAAAGTGACACGGAAGAGTTTTGGATCGAAAACAACGACGAACAGAATATGGGCATGGAACATGAACAGATGTACCTCACGGATCTAGGGATTTACAGGCTTGGCGATTGAAACATTAGTACTGGAATTCCAATCTTTGTTATTTGTATAAATGTGTCTAAATAAATTTTGTTAATACACTACATTTAGAATTTTAATTCTTACAAAAGTCTACGAAATATCACTAAAATCTGTCTAGAGACCGTTGATGTATCAACAATAAATACTAATGTTTATAATAATCGAAATAACAGTTTAAATTTTAATCAGAAATGTTTTGTTTTTGGCACAACAATCATATCGATATGTTTTCGGACTTCGTCGTTCAAATGAGAACCCGAGGTATTTTCTTTGAACTTGCATGAGTATTACTGTAGAGAACGTTCAGTTTTATGACAATGGCTTTAAAATACATACACACAAAATTTGCAAAGATTATTGGTCCCAACGCGACACTGATGCTGCTTTTTATTGGAGATTACTGTGAAATCATTACCATTAGTATTAAAATGAGCGCGAAATAATGTAAACTTACAGGTTGTCAGTCCGTCCGTGTATTTAACAAAGTATTTTGTTTTCTGTCTGTGTATACCAATAAACCAATACGATGCAAACGTCTTATTAATCACAAATCAATGGAAGCATTGTCCAAGGAAACCAATATTAGAAAGATAACCTACAGTCGAATGATCCCGTTTGAAGATGAGTGAGAGAGCTTTACGTTGAGTAATATTTTACTCCTAAATGCCCTGAAGGAAAACCTGTCGAGAGGCTGTTTATGTATCAGCAATAGACGGTGGTTTGTCTAAATATCGAAAAGTTTACAAAAAAAAGTATGTTTTCATCACAACTAAGTCATTGAAAAGTTTTGGGTTTTAACGGGTCAATTGAAAAACGAAATTATCTTCTTTAAAATCGGATCAGCATTGCTGGAGAGAACGTTCGGTTTTGTGACAGTGGTTTTAAAATGCATACACACAAAAGTATAAAGGACTATTGGCCTTGGATTATCACGATGGGGATTCTTTTTGGGGCATATGTGAAAATTAGTTCAATGAAGCCGACATCTTATCATTTTTGATAGTGGTTTTGAAATCCATACACACACAATTATCAAAGGTTATTGGTCTTGGATATTTGTATAAATGTGTCTAAATAAATTTTGTTAATACACTACATTTAGAATTTTAATTCTTACAAAAGTCTACGAAATATCACTAAAATCTGTCTAGAGGCCGTTGATGTATCAACAATAAATACTAATGTTTATAATAATCGAAATAACAGTTTAAATTTTAATCAGAAATGTTTTGTTTTCGGCACAACAATCATATCGTGGCGGGTATACAAGGCTGTTAGAATTAGATCGTCTACAAAGACACATCCACTGAGCCGATCTGAGGGTGCAGATTGCCATATAGATATGCAGGTATTCTTCTGAACTACTATACTATGAAACTATGCAGTTTTAGGATCAATCGAACATTTATATTTTGATTTATAATGACTGATCTGACGAACGATAATGTGAAACAACAACATTCAGCACTATCGTAGTAAACAGTAGTAAAAGCTGTCATTGAGGCTCCATAGGCTGGGCTATACATTTCATTAAAGACAAAGTTTGAAATCCAAGTTTAATATTTTAAATTATTATCAAAATTTGATGTATAATCAACTATGTTTATCTATACTTTCCAGAGCAAAAGCGAAGTGGTCTGGTTAAACGACTTGAAAAGGCAAGGGTTAAAGGTTCTTTAAATCTATGTCAACTCTTAACTTTAAAGCTAAATATATTGACCGATTCCCAGAAAATTGTTGAAGTATATCGTCAAGACAAATGGGATCAGGTGCAACGTTTGGCTGCCAGAGTTCTTCAGAATGAGATGGAAGAAGGAGACAGCGACGATGAACACGAGGAAGAGATGATAAGCGTTGATGATTATGAAAGTGACACGGAAGAGTTTTGGATCGAAAACAACGACGAACAGAATATGGGCATGGAACATGAACAGATGTACCTAACGGATCTAGGGATTTACAGGCTTGGCGATTGAAACATTAGTACTGGAATTCCAATCTTTGTTATTTGTATAAATGTGTCTAAATAAATTTTGTTAATACACTACATTTAGAATTTTAATTCTTACAAAAGTCTAGGAAATATCACTAAAATCTGTCTAGAGGCCGTTGATGTATCAATAATAAATACTAATGTTTATAATAATCGAAATAACAGTTTAAATTTTAAACAAAAATGTTTTGTTTTCGGCACAACAATCATATCGATATGTTTTCGGACTTCGTCGGTCAAATGAGAACCCGAGGTATTTTCTTTGAACTTGCATTAGTATTACTGTAGAGAACGTTCAGTTTTATGACAATGGCTTTAAAATACATACACACAAAATTTGCAAAGAGTATTGGTCCCAACGCGACACTGATGCTGCTTTTTATTGGAGATTACAGTGAAATCATTACCATTAGTATTAAAATGAGCGCGAAATAATGTAAATGTACAAGTTGTCAGTCCGTCCGTGTATTTAACAAAGTATTTTGTTTTCTGTCTGTGTATACCAATACGATGCAAACGTCTTATTAATCCCAAATCAATGAAAGCATTGTTCAAGGAAACCAATATTAGAAAGATAACCTACAGTCGAATGATCTCGTTTGAAGATGAGTGAGAGAACTTTACGTTGGGTAATATTTTACTCCTTAATTCCCTGAAGGAAAACCTGTCGAGAGGCTGTTTATGTATCAGCAATAGACGGTGTTTTGTCTAATTATCGAAAAGTTTACAAAAAAAAGTATTTTTTTTATCACAAGTCATTGAAAAGTTTTGGGTTTTAACGGGTCAATTGAAAAACAAATTATCTTCTTTAAAATCGGATTAGCGTTGCTGGAGAGAACGTTCAGTTTTGTGACAGTGGTTTTAAAATGCATACACACAAAAGTATAAAGGACTATTGGCCTTGGATTATCACGATGGGGATTCTTTTTGGGGCATATGTGAAAATTAGTTCAATGAAGCCGACATCTTATCATTTTTGATAGTGGTTTTGAAATACATACACACACAATTATCAAAGATTATTGGTCTTGGATCATCACGATGGGGATTCTTTTTGGGCATATATGAGAATGACTAAATAAGTTCAATGAAGCCGACATCTTATAAAAGCATGTTGTAAAATTCACTGGAGCACATTTCCTTTAGATCTCAGAAAACATAAGACGATTTTAAAACGTAAACTATGGATGCCGAAAGAACTGCCATGGCTCTTCGAGATATGCTGGTAGAGCATGACTTTTGTCTGTCCAAAATATGTTTATTAGGTATGATATTTTCAAAACACATTTCATTAAGACAAAGTTTGAGATCGAAGTTTAATATTTTAAATTATTATCAAAATGTGATGTATAATCAACTATGTTTATCTATACTTTTCAGAGCAAAAGCGAAGTGATCTGGTTAAACGACTTGAAAAGGCAAGGGTTAAAGGTTCTTTAAATCTATGTCAACTCTTAACTTTAAAGCTAAAGATATTGACCGATTCCCAGAAAATTGTTGAAGTATATCGTCAAGACAAATGGGATCAGGTGCAACGTTTGGCTGCCAGAGTTCTTCAGAATGAGATGGAAGAAGGAGACAGCGACGATGAACACGAGGAAGATATGATAAGCGTTGATGATTATGAAAGTGACACGGAAGAGTTTTGGATCGAAAACAACGACGAACAGAATATGGGCATGGAACATGAACAGATGTACCTCACGGATCTAGGGATTTACAGGCTTGGCGATTGAAACATTAGTACTGGAATTCCAATCTTTGTTATTTGTATAAATGTGTCTAAATAAATTTTGTTAATACACTACATTTAGAATTTTAATTCTTACAAAAGTCTACGAAATATCACTAAAATCTGTCTAGAGACCGTTGATGTATCAACAATAAATACTAATGTTTATAATAATCGAAATAACAGTTTAAATTTTAATCAGAAATGTTTTGTTTTTGGCACAACAATCATATCGATATGTTTTCGGACTTCGTCGTTCAAATGAGAACCCGAGGTATTTTCTTTGAACTTGCATGAGTATTACTGTAGAGAACGTTCAGTTTTATGACAATGGCTTTAAAATACATACACACAAAATTTGCAAAGATTATTGGTCCCAACGCGACACTGATGCTGCTTTTTATTGGAGATTACTGTGAAATCATTACCATTAGTATTAAAATGAGCGCGAAATAATGTAAACTTACAGGTTGTCAGTCCGTCCGTGTATTTAACAAAGTATTTTGTTTTCTGTCTGTGTATACCAATAAACCAATACGATGCAAACGTCTTATTAATCACAAATCAATGGAAGCATTGTCCAAGGAAACCAATATTAGAAAGATAACCTACAGTCGAATGATCCCGTTTGAAGATGAGTGAGAGAGCTTTACGTTGAGTAATATTTTACTCCTAAATGCCCTGAAGGAAAACCTGTCGAGAGGCTGTTTATGTATCAGCAATAGACGGTGGTTTGTCTAAATATCGAAAAGTTTACAAAAAAAAGTATGTTTTCATCACAACTAAGTCATTGAAAAGTTTTGGGTTTTAACGGGTCAATTGAAAAACGAAATTATCTTCTTTAAAATCGGATCAGCATTGCTGGAGAGAACGTTCGGTTTTGTGACAGTGGTTTTAAAATGCATACACACAAAAGTATAAAGGACTATTGGCCTTGGATTATCACGATGGGGATTCTTTTTGGGGCATATGTGAAAATTAGTTCAATGAAGCCGACATCTTATCATTTTTGATAGTGGTTTTGAAATCCATACACACACAATTATCAAAGGTTATTGGTCTTGGATATTTGTATAAATGTGTCTAAATAAATTTTGTTAATACACTACATTTAGAATTTTAATTCTTACAAAAGTCTACGAAATATCACTAAAATCTGTCTAGAGGCCGTTGATGTATCAACAATAAATACTAATGTTTATAATAATCGAAATAACAGTTTAAATTTTAATCAGAAATGTTTTGTTTTCGGCACAACAATCATATCGTGGCGGGTATACAAGGCTGTTAGAATTAGATCGTCTACAAAGACACATCCACTGAGCCGATCTGAGGGTGCAGATTGCCATATAGATATGCAGGTATTCTTCTGAACTACTATACTATGAAACTATGCAGTTTTAGGATCAATCGAACATTTATATTTTGATTTATAATGACTGATCTGACGAACGATAATGTGAAACAACAACATTCAGCACTATCGTAATAAACAGTAGTAAAAGCTGTCATTGAGGCTCCATAGGCTGGGCTATCCATGACGAGAAAGAAACACAAACGTAAATGTAAATCTTCATGTAGTCAAATTGGAGACACACAGACAAGCCAAGATATGGCCGAATATAGCCCGGGTGAGAGTGAAACACAACCAATGGCTAAGAGAAAAACTTTTCTTGACCTTACATCTGGTGAAATCTATACTTCACCTGAAAATGTCCAGTTCAACCGGGCAATGCCGGGACAACCCCATCAAGTTATATCCCCACCTATGCTCCATAACTTACAACAGCTATTGTCCACCCCTGAAGGGCCTCAATCAGTAAGGTTACCTGTTGTTCAGCCACTAGCAGGTAACAATCCAGTGAACTACCATCAGGAACAACAGCCTACGCCGTTCAATTGCATGCAGGAGATTCTAAATAGGCTGTCCCATATAGAAAACAGTGTACAAAAAATAAATAAACTAGACGCCATGGAATGGACCCTCTCTAACATTAGCACACAATTAAGCCAAATAACTGAGAGATTAACTTCCACGGAAAACAAAATGTGTGAGGTAGAAAAGGCCGTTGAATATTTGAGTGCTTCTTACGACGACCTTACGAGAGATCAAAAAGAACTAAAGAGTGAGATAGTAAAAATAAGAACTGAAACAATACAAAACAAAGAAGACCTATCTCCATATATTAAGGAAACCACAGCATTGAAAGAAGAAATACTCGATCTTAAATGTCGCAGCATGCGCGATAATCTTGTCTTCATGGGAATCCCTGAAAATACCCAAGAGAACACGGAGGTCATAATTAAAGAATTTATCAAAAATAAACTAGACATCGATAAGAATATAAACTTTGAACGGGTGCATCGTTTTGGGAAGTCTAACCGAGGCCCTCGGGCTATCGTTGCTAAATTTTCCTCGTTTAAAGACAGAGAAACTGTGCGATACTCCGGTGGGAAATTACGCAACACGGATTATCGCATTAGTGAACAATTTCCTCCTGAAATAGCCGAGAGACGAAAACCCCTCTACTCCCTGTTACGCCAGGCAAAAGCGGATGGCAGACAAGCTAAGCTCATCTTAGACCGACTTTATGTTGACAACAGGAGGGTGTATCCAGGAGATTTTCAACCACAGCGTCGGGATCCCCTGTCATGTAACCGTCCAGTAACACCTCGTGAACGACAGACCCCCATTCAGCTGCGATTGCAGACCATCGCCAACACGGAACCCCCAAGGGAGATAACTGAGGTCAATTACAATTACAATTTTACAATTCTTTTATTTCACTCTAGACCACAGGGTGGCACGAGAGGTAATTCGTTTACAAATTGAAATCAACATGGCGGATATATACAACATACATACATAGATACATAGAATTTCACAATATACCGAATCACAGTCTTGTGCTACAAACATATATAGTTAATTACAGTACTTCTTAGTGGCGTGAGATATGTACTTTGAAATGTTAAACAACACAGGACTATGTTCACTCTGAAAGAGCTCACGTGCCTTTAGGGCACTTGGGTTAACATATGAAAATCTGGGTAAATATATACTTCGTAATTGTTTTAGGCTCTGGCATTCAAACAGAAAGTGAAATTCATCTCCAATTTGACGCTTTTCACAAGCACGACAAATTCGTTCTGTTCTTGCGGTATTGACCCATCGACCAGTTTCTATGGGGAGTTTATGGTTTGTGGTTCTAAAACGAGATAATATAACTCTGGTGTTTTTATCGAGTGAGTTTAGGTACGGTTCCAGCTGAAATTCAGTTTTAATAATCTTATAGAAGTTGGATTTGGAAGACCGTGACATGTCATTAAAAAATGTCTGCTTAAACTGGTCTTTAAGGGTCAATTCCACAATATGCACGAGGGCTTTGTCGTTAGTAACAGTACAGGTATCCCAAACATAATTATTTCCAGTATCGTACAGTATGGATCTAATCCTTTTAAGCCATGGGTTATTTGGCATGTCATTTAGAAACATGGAGTACTTAAGTACAGCTACTGACAGCTTTGCTTTAGTGCTTAGTAACAGTTTCGCCCAAAAGGATAACATACGTGAATAAATTTTTACATAAATGGGATAAACTCCTAGTTCTCCATAAACCATGTAGTTTGGGGTTGACATTTTTAAACCTAGTATACTTTTGCAAAATTTAAGGTAGAACATTTCGATAGGTTTAATGTTTGTATAGCCCCAGATTTCACATCCATAGATTAATACAGGAAGGACCATTTGGTCAAATAATTTTAGCTGACAATCAATAGGGAGATTAAAATTATGTATTTTTCTCCTAACTCCAAACAAGGCCTTATTGGCTTGACTTACAGTCTGTTTCACGGATTGCGTGAAATTACCTGTTCTTTTCATTAATACTCCTAAATAGCAATATTCATCAACAATGTCAACTTCTTTGCCACTTAAATAAAATTTTGGCTCGTTTCTTGGTTTATGGCCACCAAAAATAACTACTTTTGTTTTTTCGATATTTACTTCAAGTTCCCATAAATTACAAAAAGTTTCAAATGTGCTTAGGGCATGTTGCAGATCGGCAACAGATTCAGCTAGTAACACAGTGTCGTCAGCATAAAGAAGAATAAGAAGACTTAGCATGGTATCCAGATTTTGAGCTATCTCTTCAGTTAAAGTGGACATTCCTTTAACATCATTACCAACCAAATAACGTTCCAGATCATTTAAGTAAAAAGAAAAAAGTAGAGGAGACAAATTCTCCCCCTGGCGGACACCGACTTGACAGGGAAAATAGGGACTTTTATGTTGCCCTTGTGCCACACAAGACTTTATTGCATTATACATATTCTTAATCAGCTTGAGACATTTCCCATCTACACCTTCAACAATAAGTTTATACCATAGTCCCCCACGCCATACTCTGTCAAACGCTTTGGAGAAGTCTATGAAAGTGCAATATAATTTACGTTTTCTACGTGTGGTGAGATTGATCAATTGTTGCAGGGTGAATATTTGGTCAAGTGTAGAGAAGCCTTGTCTAAAACCAGCCTGTGATTGATTGAGTATTGTATGTTGTTCACTGTATTGGTTAAGTCGTTTGTTGATTATAGCGGTGAACAGTTTGCCGAGACAGCTGAGAATGGTAATGGGTCTATAGTTCTGTGGGTCCTGAAGGGGCCCTTTATTTTTATAAATAGGTCGGATAATACCAGTTAGCCAGGAGTCTGGGATACAGCCGGTATCCAGAACTATATTAAACAGTTTGTGATAAAGAGGGAGCAACAAGTTTTCGGTAGATTTAATGTGTTCGTTCAAGATTTCGTTCAAGGTTCGTTCAAGTGAGGTCCAGACAACACAAGACAGACCGAGCTCGGATGCGTAACGGTCCCCGGGGGACATATTTAGTGCACAGTGTTGTGAGCACGAAAACGACGGTGGAGAAACGCTTACTTCACGTCAGCTTAAGGTTGTTGGACTAAACGTGTGTGGTCTGAAAGGAAAATTGCGTATTCCGGAGTTTGAAACTTTTATTCAAAAATTTGATGTTATTTGTAGATAGGTTAAATTCGTTGCAATGTGCTGCACTTCGTCTCGCTACAGGTACCTTAAAAACAACGCCTTTGTCAGTCCTTCAAATTTTCTGTAATGAATGGCCATTACACATCAGACGGCAGTACAGGGTATTGAAATACACTTTACGACTGAAAATCTCTAATCGAAACTCTGCTTCCAGTGTTTTAGAACCATCTGAGTACGATTTGTCATACGCTGGTGACAAGAGGCAAACCAAGGGGTTTAAGTACAGGTCTGAGGATATCTTAAGAATTTCAGGGGCAGATAAGTTTTTATTACAACTACCTGTAGTTTCCCAGCTCCCTCCGTGGCATTTAAAAATACCACATATATCTATGGACCTACATACAAAGGTTAAAAAGTGCGACCCCGTCTCCACAATTAGACTGTGCTCACTTGATCACATTAAATGTAATTGGTCACAGCACCTGAACATATACACAGATGCCTCTAAATGTTGCTCCTCTGGAAAAACAGCTGCAGCATTTTATTGTCCTGATGTTAAAGTTTCTAAAGTGATAAGATTACAAAATCATATATCCATTTTCACTGCAGAGTTATTTGCTATTTTGTTGGCGTTGCGTTTTCTCTTAGATTTTAAACCAACGATGTCCGTTATTCTGAGTGATTCTCTCAGCTCTTTGTTCGCCATCAAACATTTTTCACACGAGAAATCACCAGTCATTGTTCATGAAATTGTATATTTATGTACAATGCTGAAATATCAAGGAATTAATGTCAGTTTAGATTGGGTCCCAAGTCACGTCGATATCCTTGGTAATGAAGTAGCTGACCAGTATGCAAAATCTGGACTCAATTTGAGTTCTTTATCTAATGAGGTTTCTCTTTCTGTTGCAGAAGTCATGAGTGTCGCTAAGCCATTCTTTATTTCATTATGGCAAAGCCAGTGGGACGAGGCCACTACAGGTGGATTTTTTCGTCAATTTCACCCGTCTGTTTCCCCTCTCACATTCTCATTGTCATCCAGAAAAGCGGAGTCTATCGTTTTTAAATTGTTGTCCGGGCATATCCCTGTTAATGCTTATTTAGAACGATTTGGTCGTATCGACTCAAGTTTATGTCCAAATTGTTTAGTGTCAGATGATATTTTTCATTTTTTATTTCAATGTTCTTTGTACAAAGATGAACGAAGAAATCTTTTATCTACTTTGAGAGCTAATGGTATAAGAAACCCATCTATAGAAACGGTATTAAATCCTGATAAAAACATTTCAAAGGTATACCAAGCCCTTGCTGACTTTGTTAACAAATGTCATAAGTTTTAAATTAGTTATGTATTTAGATGTATAAACAATTGTATAATTAAACAGGCATAAACTGTTCAATATTAGATTAAGATAGTTCATGTATACCTTGTATCTACACATGTATCGACAGAGTTTCAACCGTGAAGTCCTAATATGTTTTACTATCCATTCAGAAGTGTACATGTGTCAATATTTTCACACATATGTATCCATATACTTTTATAGAATTTTTAGTATTATGTTCATATATACCTTTTACCTACACATGTATTGACATAGAGTTACGACCGTGAATATCTTACTATCCATTCAGAAGTATATATGTATAAATATTTGTACACATATGTATCCATATACTGTTATATAAAACCCTTTAGTTATGGCGCACATCATTCAGTAGAATGGAGCCGCCAAAAATCCTTAAAAAAGAAGAAGAAGAAGAAGATGTTATTTGTATTACAGAAACGAAACTTAACGATTGTGATGTGCTAGATATTCCGGGATACGAAATCCACTATAATAATAGATTTAAGTCCGCTAACACAAGATCGGGAGGAATAGCTGTGGCTGTCAAATCGGAACTAAGTAAACATATCAAATGGGATATTCTGTGTTCTAAGTTTTTTCTTTCATTTCGACTGTCTAAGTCAGTGTTAAAATCTCAGAATGATATGTTATTTTATGCCGTTTACATTCCACCAGAAAACACACGATATGCCAGTGAAAACAGCTTTAATGACATTGAATTGCATATTGTAAACAACCGAGCACCGTCAGACTTATTATGTTTAATTGGAGACTTCAACGCTCGAACCAAAGACCTCCGGGACTTCGACGAACTCGACCTGAACATCGTGGAACTGTGTCATATTGATGATAGTGAATTGGATCAAATGAACATTGAACAGGGAATTTCAGAACTTGGCCTTCCTCTGGTACGAGGCAGTAAGGACAAAGGACGAGTTAATAATTATGGGAAATTATTTATTGAAATGTGTAAAAATAATGGACTATTTATCTTAAACGGAAGAGTTGGTAAAGATTGTAATATTGGGGATGTAACCACAACAGGTTCAACTATTGTTGATTATGCTGTTGGATCTGTTGGTTTTTTTAAGGAATGTTCTGATTTTGAAATTGTAGAATTCAACCCGTTATTTTCTGATATCCACAAACCCATAATATTAACACTAGTAGCAAACTTGGAAAAAGCAAAACAACCGAAAAATATCCATAAAAGGGAAAAGATTAAAACATGGGACCCAGTTAAATCCGATAACTACCTTAAAAATATAAATCTAGCAGATATCGAAAATATTTTGAATGATTTAAAAGCCATACAGAATTCCAATGAGATTTGTCAAATAGAAGTTGATGAAATAGTAAATAGCATACAACATGTGTTCTCAACTGGATGTGTTAAGACATTTGGATACCAAAAGAAAAGACGAGTGTCTGGCTCAAAAATAAAAAGACGATGGTTTGGTCCCGAATGTAAACTTAAAAGGAAGGAATATCATGTAGCTAAATTCAGATATAGAAAAGAAAAAAATGAAGCAAATCATGATAATCTTATTGTTAAGAGCAAAGAATATAAGAAGTGCTTACTTAAGGCAGAAAGTGTATTCAAATTTAACAAATGTATGGAAATCAGAAAACTGAAAAACACAAACTCGAAAAGCTTCTGGAAATTGTTAAAGGAAAAGAAACCAGAAAAATGTCAAATCGACTCAGAAATATATCTGAAGTTTCTCCAAGCACAAAACGAGGAGATGACATCTGAGGGTTTAGATAGCACAGACGATGCACTAACATATAACAACTATAACGTAGAGCTTGACTTCCCTATTACAGAAATTGAAATACGGCATGTTATAGCTAACCTTAAATCAGGGAAATCGGCTGGATTAGATGATATTTTAAACGAGCACATTAAGTGTACTGTTAACATGTTCATGCCTTTCTATGTTATATTATTCAATGTAGTATTGGATTCTGGGAAAATTCCCTCAAGCTGGGTTATTGGTAAAATCAAGCCCATTTATAAAGGAAAGGGAGATAAATCTGACTCAATTAACTACAGGGGAATTACTCTTGTCAGTTGCTTTGGGAAGCTATTTACAGGCATTTTAAATGCTAGGCTAAATAACTTCTCTGAAAAACTTAATGTCATCAAAGAAAATCAGACGGGTTTCAGAAGTGGTTATTCCACACTTGATAATATTTTTGTTCTTAAATCATTGTTGGATATTATTGACTCGTCAAGGAAAAGGCTATATTGTTTATTTGTTGATTTTCGCAGGGCGTTCGATTCAGTGTGGCGCTGTGCCCTCTGGAGAAAAATGATAAGTGATGGGTTAAATGGAAAACTAATGAAAGTTATAGTCAATTTGTATAAAGATGTTAAATGCTGTGTTTCGTGTGAAAATGGGTTTACAACAGATTTTATAGGAATTGATATTGGTCTAAAACAAGGGGAAAATTTGTCGCCATTTTTATTTTCAATATACTTAAATGACCTTGAAGATTACCTAGAATTGCGATGTAGAGGAGTAGAATTCTACCAAAATGATGCTCTTGTCTATCTAAAAATACTGTTGCTTTTGTATGCGGATGACACAGTTCTGTTGGCAGAATCAGTCAAAGAAATGAAACTAATATTGAAATCATTTTTAAATTACTGTCAGACATGGAGACTGAAAGTTAATATAAGTAAAACAAAATTGATTGCCTTCGGAAAGGGAAGAAGTCCCAAATCAAAGTTCATGTTTGGAAATGAAGAGATAGAGGTTGTTAATAGATATACTTACCTCGGAATCGTGTTTACCAAAAATGGAAGGTTTTTACAAGCTCAGAAACATCTTATAGCTCATGGCAATAAGGCAATGTTTTCCCTTATGCAAAAAGCTAACAGACTGAATCTGCCAATAGACTGTGTCACTCATCTCTTTGACGTCCTTGTCAAACCAATTATTTTGTACGGGTGTGAAATCTGGGGCCACGAAAAATTGTTACTTTTAGAAAGATTTCATTTAAACTGGTGTAAAAAAATGTTAAAAATAAGAAAAAACACCCCGTCTCTGTGTACGGCGAACTCGGTAGGACTCCTTTATATATTTATGGACACTAAAACACACGGGCACAGGGAAAATCTTCTTGTCTAAAATAACCACGGAGACAAGTTTCTAATTGTGTTAAAAAGAGGTATATCATTTAGACCTTTATACCCCATCATAAATTGTTGTAATAAAGTAAACCTATGATATTTCATTAGGTTGACGACTGACAGGAGCTTGGCCTTAGTCAGTAGAATTTTCTGGAACACTTTGTATTACATTGACAATGCTTACGCATCTTAAGCTATAGTAAGAATATCGTCAGACTATATAGTATGCCCCCCCCCCCCATACCCTTTCCCAGAAAACCTAGGTAGAAGGCAGACAGGGGAGTTTAGCCCTGACCAGTATGTCTTTCAAACTCTTGTTCTTTTTATAAGTAATGACTGGCCTTTGGGTCAGAGGTCGAGCAAGTTTACTTTGAAGTAGTTTGTATTCTTCTACTATAATCTTGGCCATAGCGATGCTAGCTTTGTTATACTGAAACACAAATGGTATTATAGTTTTTTCACGACATCTTCCGGGGTCCAAGTTCAAACCCAAAGAATAAATAGTTTGTAATGTTTGAATCCAAAAACTTTCCCTTTCCAAACGTTTGTGCTTCGTATCTGCAGCGGAAGTGAGAAATGGGATTTTCTCAATAGGCATGATTTCAAAATGGTCCTTGACCGAATGACCTTGAGTATTGAAATGTTGTGCCACGGGTACATCATGTTTAAGTCTTATGCTAGATAAATGGTTGGCTGCTCTTTGTCGTAGAGAATTCTGAGTTTCTCCGACGTACTGTTTGCGACATTTTTTGCACGTGATTACATACACGATATTAGAGGAGTCACAATTAAGGTTCTCTGCCATTTGATATTTGTTGCGAGTTTGTTCTCCGAAAAAGGTTCCGCGATCGGGTACGTATATATCGAGTTTGCATCGCGTCTTAAGGCATTTCATTGATGTACCTGAGAGAAATGTTGGACGGTAGTGGTACACTCGTGAAGGGGAGGTAAGCGTATCGGGGGATGAAGGGGTATATTGATGTTTATGTAAATATGGTTATGTTTTGGTGCCGAATTCTTAAAAACGACACCGAAAAAATATCATACCAGTCTTATTACTATTTATCCAAAATGGACCCAGTATGTTCCCCATGGATAAAGAAGGTTAAAGACATTTTAAACCAATGTGGCCTCACCTATATATGGGAGGATCAAACAATGTCAGTTCATCCTAAGTGGCTAAAATTAACTGTAAGACAAAAATTAACAGACCAAGCTTACCAGAGCTTATCCTATGAGACTCTAACTTCATCTAAATGTAGTTTTTATCTAAGCATAAAAGATAATTTTTTCCTAGAGGAATACCTGATCAAGTTGCGACCTTTTCTAAGCCACGCCTTATTACGACTACGTACATCCAACCATAGGTTACCGGTTGAAACTGGCCGGTGGAACGCTACCCCCAGGGAACAACGTTACTGTACACTTTGTAATACAAACTTGATCGGGGATGAATATCACATGCTGTTCATATGTCATAGATTAAATGAGTTAAGAGAAAAATATATACCTAAATATTACCGAAACTATCCAAACATATTAAAAATGTATAACTTATTCAACAATCCTTCTGTATATACTGTCAAAAAGCTAGCCCTATTTGTTTTCAAAGCTCTTAAATTGTATGATACTTCACTATGATACTACCTGCCATGTTATGCATATATATTTGTAATATTTTTTTTTTTTTACCCCGATACCAGATTTACTGGTCTGGGAGAAATAAAGAATTGAACTGAATTGAATTGATATGTTTTCGGACTTCGTCGGTCAAATGAGAACCCGAGGTATTTTCTTTGAACTTGCATTAGTATTACTGTAGAGAACGTTCAGTTTTATGACAATGGCTTTAAAATACATACACACAAAATTTGCAAAGATTATTGGTCCCAACGCGACACTGATGCTGCTTTTTATTGGAGATTACTGTGAAATCATTACCATTAGTATTAAAATGAGCGCGAAATAATGTAAACTTACAAGTTGTCAGTCCGTCCGTGTATTTAACAAAGTATTTTGTTTTCTGTCTGTGTATACCAATAAACCAATACGATGCAAACGTCTTATTAATCACAAATCAATGGAAGCATTGTCCAAGGAAACCAATATTAGAAAGATAACCTACATTCGAATGATCACGTTTGAAGATGAGTGAGAGAACTTTACGTTGGGTAATATTTTACTCCTTAATTCCCTGAAGGAAAACCTGTCGAGAGGCTGTTTATGTATCAGCAATAGACGGTGTTTTGTCTAATTATCGAAAAGTTTACAAAAAAAGTATTTTTTTCATCACAAGTCATTGAAAAGTTTTGGGTTTTAACGGGTCAATTAAAAAACGAAATTATCTTCTTTAAAATCGGATCAGCATTGCTGGAGAGAACGTTCGGTTTTGTGACAGTGGTTTTAAAATGCATACACACAAAAGTATAAAGGACTATTGGCCTTGGATTATCACGATGGGGATTCTTTTTGGGGCATATGTGAAAATTAGTTCAATGAAGCCGACATCTTATCATTTTTGATAGTGGTTTTGAAATTCATACACACACAATTATCAAAGATTATTGGTCTTGGATCATCACGATGGGGATTCTTTTTGGGCATATATGAGGATGACTAAATAAGTTCAATGAAGCCGACATCTTATAAAAGCATGTTGTAAAATTCACTGGAGCACATTTCCTTTAGATCTCAGAAGACACAAGACGATTTTAAAACGTAAAATATGGATGCCGAAAGAACTGCCATGGCTCTTCGAGATATGCTGGTAGAGCATGACTCTTGTCTGTCCAAAATATGTTTATTAGGTATGATATTTTCAAAACACATTTCATTAAAGACAAAGTTTGAAATCCAAGTTTAATATTTTAAATTATTATCAAAATTTGATGTATAATCAACTATGTTTATCTATACTTTTCAGAGCAAAAGCGAAGTGGTCTGGTTAAACGACTTGAAAAGGCAAGGGTTAAAGGTTCTTTAAATCTATGTCAACTCTTAACTTTAAAGCTAAAGATATTGACCGATTCCCAGAAAATTGTTGAAGTATATCGTCAAGACAAATGGGATCAGGTGCAACGTTTGGCTGCCAGAGTTCTTCAGAATGAGATGGAAGAAGGAGACAGCGACGATGAACACGATGAAGAGATGATAAGCGTTGATGATTATGAAAGTGACACGGAAGAGTTTTGGATCGAAAACAACGACGAACAGAATATGGGCATGGAACATGAACAGATGTACCTAACGGATCTAGGGATTTACAGGCTTGGCGATTGAAACATTAGTACTGGAATTCCAATCTTTGTTATTTGTATAAATGTGTCTAAATAAATTTTGTTAATACACTACATTTAGAATTTTAATTCTTACAAAAGTCTAGGAAATATCACTAAAATCTGTCTAGAGGCCGTTGATGTATCAATAATAAATACTAATGTTTATAATAATCGAAATAACAGTTTAAATTTTAAACAAAAATGTTTTGTTTTCGGCACAACAATCATATCGATATGTTTTCGGACTTCGTCGGTCAAATGAGAACCCGAGGTATTTTCTTTGAACTTGCATTAGTATTACTGTAGAGAACGTTCAGTTTTATGACAATGGCTTTAAAATACATACACACAAAATTTGCAAAGAGTATTGGTCCCAACGCGACACTGATGCTGCTTTTTATTGGAGATTACTGTGAAATCATTACCATTAGTATTAAAATGAGCGCGAAATAATGTAAACTTACAGGTTGTCAGTCCGTCCGTGTATTTAACAAAGTATTTTGTTTTCTGTCTGTGTATACCAATAAACCAATACGATGCAAACGTCTTATTAATCACAAATCAATGGAAGCATTGTCCAAGGAAACCAATATTAGAAAGATAACCTACATTCGAATGATCCCGTTTGAAGATGAGTGAGAGAGCTTTACGTTGAGTAATATTTTACTCCTAAATGCCCTGAAGGAAAACCTGTCGAGAGGCTGTTTATGTATCAGCAATAGACGGTGGTTTGTCTAAATATCGAAAAGTTTACAAAAAAAGTATGTTTTCATCACAACTAAGTCATTGAAAAGTTTTGGGTTTTAACGGGTCAATTGAAAAACGAAATTATCTTCTTTAAAATCGGATCAGCATTGCTGGAGAGAACGTTCGGTTTTGTGACAGTGGTTTTAAAATGCATACACACAAAATTATAAAGGACTATTGGCCTTGGATTATCACGATGGGGATTCTTTTTGGGGCATATGTGAAAATTAGTTCAATGAAGCCGACATCTTATCATTTTTGATAGTGGTTTTGAAATCCATACACACACAATTATCAAAGATTATTGGTCTTGGATATTTGTATAAATGTGTCTAAATAAATTTTGTTAATACACTACATTTAGAATTTTAATTCTTACAAAAGTCTACGAAATATCACTAAAATCTGTCTAGAGGCCGTTGATGTATCAACAATAAATACTAATGTTTATAATAATCGAAATAACAGTTTAAATTTTAATCAGAAATGTTTTGTTTTCGGCACAACAATCATATCGTGGCGGGTATACAAGGCTGTTAGAATTAGATCGTCTACAAAGACACATCCACTGAGCCGATCTGAGGGTGCAGATTGCCATATAGATATGCAGGTATTCTTCTGAACTACTATACTATGAAACTATGCAGTTTTAGGATCAATCGAACATTTATATTTTGATTTATAATGACTGATCTGACGAACGATAATGTGAAACAACAACATTCAGCACTATCGTAGTAAACAGTAGTAAAAGCTGTCATTGAGGCTCCATAGGCTGGGCTATCCATGACGAGAAAGAAACACAAACGTAAATGTAAATCTTCATGTAGTCAAATTGGAGACACACAGACAAGCCAAGATATGGCCGAATATAGCCCGGGTGAGAGTGAAACACAACCAATGGCTAAGAGAAAAACTTTTCTTGACCTTACATCTGGTGAAATCTATACTTCACCTGAAAATGTCCAGTTCAACCGGGCAATGCCGGGACAACCCCATCAAGTTATATCCCCACCTATGCTCCATAACTTACAACAGCTATTGTCCACCCCTGAAGGGCCTCAATCAGTAAGGTTACCTGTTGTTCAGCCACTAGCAGGTAACAATCCAGTGAACTACCATCAGGAACAACAGCCTACGCCGTTCAATTGCATGCAGGAGATTCTAAATAGGCTGTCCCATATAGAAAACAGTGTACAAAAAATAAATAAACTAGACGCCATGGAATGGACCCTCTCTAACATTAGCACACAATTAAGCCAAATAACTGAGAGATTAACTTCCACGGAAAACAAAATGTGTGAGGTAGAAAAGGCCGTTGAATATTTGAGTGCTTCTTACGACGACCTTACGAGAGATCAAAAAGAACTAAAGAGTGAGATAGTAAAAATAAGAACTGAAACAATACAAAACAAAGAAGACCTATCTCCATATATTAAGGAAACCACAGCATTGAAAGAAGAAATACTCGATCTTAAATGTCGCAGCATGCGCGATAATCTTGTCTTCATGGGAATCCCTGAAAATACCCAAGAGAACACGGCGGTCATAATTAAAGAATTTATCAAAAATAAACTAGACATCGATAAGAATATAAACTTTGAACGGGTGCATCGTTTTGGGAAGTCTAACCGAGGCCCTCGGGCTATCGTTGCTAAATTTTCCTCGTTTAAAGACAGAGAAACTGTGCGATACTCCGGTGGGAAATTACGCAACACGGATTATCGCATTAGTGAACAATTTCCTCCTGAAATAGCCGAGAGACGAAAACCCCTCTACTCCCTGTTACGCCAGGCAAAAGCGGATGGCAGACAAGCTAAGCTCATCTTAGACCGACTTTATGTTGACAACAGGAGGGTGTATCCAGGAGATTTTCAACCACAGCGTCGGGATCCCCTGTCATGTAACCGTCCAGTAACACCTCGTGAACGACAGACCCCCATTCAGCTGCGATTGCAGACCATCGCCAACACGGAACCCCCAAGGGAGATAACTGAGGTCAATTACAATTACAATTTTACAATTCTTTTATTTCACTCTAGACCACAGGGTGGCACGAGAGGTAATTCGTTTACAAATTGAAATCAACATGGCGGATATATACAACATACATACATAGATACATAGAATTTCACAATATACCGAATCACAGTCTTGTGCTACAAACATATATAGTTAATTACAGTACTTCTTAGTGGCGTGAGATATGTACTTTGAAATGTTAAACAACACAGGACTATGTTCACTCTGAAAGAGCTCACGTGCCTTTAGGGCACTTGGGTTAACATATGAAAATCTGGGTAAATATATACTTCGTAATTGTTTTAGGCTCTGGCATTCAAACAGAAAGTGAAATTCATCTCCAATTTGACGCTTTTCACAAGCACGACAAATTCGTTCTGTTCTTGCGGTATTGACCCATCGACCAGTTTCTATGGGGAGTTTATGGTTTGTGGTTCTAAAACGAGATAATATAACTCTGGTGTTTTTATCGAGTGAGTTTAGGTACGGTTCCAGCTGAAATTCAGTTTTAATAATCTTATAGAAGTTGGATTTGGAAGACCGTGACATGTCATTAAAAAATGTCTGCTTAAACTGGTCTTTAAGGGTCAATTCCACAATATGCACGAGGGCTTTGTCGTTAGTAACAGTACAGGTATCCCAAACATAATTATTTCCAGTATCGTACAGTATGGATCTAATCCTTTTAAGCCATGGGTTATTTGGCATGTCATTTAGAAACATGGAGTACTTAAGTACAGCTACTGACAGCTTTGCTTTAGTGCTTAGTAACAGTTTCGCCCAAAAGGATAACATACGTGAATAAATTTTTACATAAATGGGATAAACTCCTAGTTCTCCATAAACCATGTAGTTTGGGGTTGACATTTTTAAACCTAGTATACTTTTGCAAAATTTAAGGTAGAACATTTCGATAGGTTTAATGTTTGTATAGCCCCAGATTTCACATCCATAGATTAATACAGGAAGGACCATTTGGTCAAATAATTTTAGCTGACAATCAATAGGGAGATTAAAATTATGTATTTTTCTCCTAACTCCAAACAAGGCCTTATTGGCTTGACTTACAGTCTGTTTCACGGATTGCGTGAAATTACCTGTTCTTTTCATTAATACTCCTAAATAGCAATATTCATCAACAATGTCAACTTCTTTGCCACTTAAATAAAATTTTGGCTCGTTTCTTGGTTTATGGCCACCAAAAATAACTACTTTTGTTTTTTCGATATTTACTTCAAGTTCCCATAAATTACAAAAAGTTTCAAATGTGCTTAGGGCATGTTGCAGATCGGCAACAGATTCAGCTAGTAACACAGTGTCGTCAGCATAAAGAAGAATAAGAAGACTTAGCATGGTATCCAGATTTTGAGCTATCTCTTCAGTTAAAGTGGACATTCCTTTAACATCATTACCAACCAAATAACGTTCCAGATCATTTAAGTAAAAAGAAAAAAGTAGAGGAGACAAATTCTCCCCCTGGCGGACACCGACTTGACAGGGAAAATAGGGACTTTTATGTTGCCCTTGTGCCACACAAGACTTTATTGCATTATACATATTCTTAATCAGCTTGAGACATTTCCCATCTACACCTTCAACAATAAGTTTATACCATAGTCCCCCACGCCATACTCTGTCAAACGCTTTGGAGAAGTCTATGAAAGTGCAATATAATTTACGTTTTCTACGTGTGGTGAGATTGATCAATTGTTGCAGGGTGAATATTTGGTCAAGTGTAGAGAAGCCTTGTCTAAAACCAGCCTGTGATTGATTGAGTATTGTATGTTGTTCACTGTATTGGTTAAGTCGTTTGTTGATTATAGCGGTGAACAGTTTGCCGAGACAGCTGAGAATGGTAATGGGTCTATAGTTCTGTGGGTCCTGAAGGGGCCCTTTATTTTTATAAATAGGTCGGATAATACCAGTTAGCCAGGAGTCTGGGATACAGCCGGTATCCAGAACTATATTAAACAGTTTGTGATAAAGAGGGAGCAACAAGTTTTCGGTAGATTTAATGTGTTCGTTCAAGATTTCGTTCAAGGTTCGTTCAAGTGAGGTCCAGACAACACAAGACAGACCGAGCTCGGATGCGTAACGGTCCCCGGGGGACATATTTAGTGCACAGTGTTGTGAGCACGAAAACGACGGTGGAGAAACGCTTACTTCACGTCAGCTTAAGGTTGTTGGACTAAACGTGTGTGGTCTGAAAGGAAAATTGCGTATTCCGGAGTTTGAAACTTTTATTCAAAAATTTGATGTTATTTGTAGATAGGTTAAATTCGTTGCAATGTGCTGCACTTCGTCTCGCTACAGGTACCTTAAAAACAACGCCTTTGTCAGTCCTTCAAATTTTCTGTAATGAATGGCCATTACACATCAGACGGCAGTACAGGGTATTGAAATACACTTTACGACTGAAAATCTCTAATCGAAACTCTGCTTCCAGTGTTTTAGAACCATCTGAGTACGATTTGTCATACGCTGGTGACAAGAGGCAAACCAAGGGGTTTAAGTACAGGTCTGAGGATATCTTAAGAATTTCAGGGGCAGATAAGTTTTTATTACAACTACCTGTAGTTTCCCAGCTCCCTCCGTGGCATTTAAAAATACCACATATATCTATGGACCTACATACAAAGGTTAAAAAGTGCGACCCCGTCTCCACAATTAGACTGTGCTCACTTGATCACATTAAATGTAATTGGTCACAGCACCTGAACATATACACAGATGCCTCTAAATGTTGCTCCTCTGGAAAAACAGCTGCAGCATTTTATTGTCCTGATGTTAAAGTTTCTAAAGTGATAAGATTACAAAATCATATATCCATTTTCACTGCAGAGTTATTTGCTATTTTGTTGGCGTTGCGTTTTCTCTTAGATTTTAAACCAACGATGTCCGTTATTCTGAGTGATTCTCTCAGCTCTTTGTTCGCCATCAAACATTTTTCACACGAGAAATCACCAGTCATTGTTCATGAAATTGTATATTTATGTACAATGCTGAAATATCAAGGAATTAATGTCAGTTTAGATTGGGTCCCAAGTCACGTCGATATCCTTGGTAATGAAGTAGCTGACCAGTATGCAAAATCTGGACTCAATTTGAGTTCTTTATCTAATGAGGTTTCTCTTTCTGTTGCAGAAGTCATGAGTGTCGCTAAGCCATTCTTTATTTCATTATGGCAAAGCCAGTGGGACGAGGCCACTACAGGTGGATTTTTTCGTCAATTTCACCCGTCTGTTTCCCCTCTCACATTCTCATTGTCATCCAGAAAAGCGGAGTCTATCGTTTTTAAATTGTTGTCCGGGCATATCCCTGTTAATGCTTATTTAGAACGATTTGGTCGTATCGACTCAAGTTTATGTCCAAATTGTTTAGTGTCAGATGATATTTTTCATTTTTTATTTCAATGTTCTTTGTACAAAGATGAACGAAGACATCTTTTATCTACTTTGAGAGCTAATGGTATAAGAAACCCATCTATAGAAACGGTATTAAATCCTGATAAAAACATTTCAAAGGTATACCAAGCCCTTGCTGACTTTGTTAACAAATGTCATAAGTTTTAAATTAGTTATGTATTTAGATGTATAAACAATTGTATAATTAAACAGGCATAAACTGTTCAATATTAGATTAAGATAGTTCATGTATACCTTGTATCTACACATGTATCGACAGAGTTTCAACCGTGAAGTCCTAATATGTTTTACTATCCATTCAGAAGTGTACATGTGTCAATATTTTCACACATATGTATCCATATACTTTTATAGAATTTTTAGTATTATGTTCATATATACCTTTTATCTACACATGTATTGACATAGAGTTACGACCGTGAATATCTTACTATCCATTCAGAAGTATATATGTATAAATATTTGTACACATATGTATCCATATACTGTTATATAAAACCCTTTAGTTATGGCGCACATCATTCAGTAGAATGGAGCCGCCAAAAATCCTTAAAAAAGAAGAAGAAGAAGAAGATGTTATTTGTATTACAGAAACGAAACTTAACGATTGTGATGTGCTAGATATTCCGGGATACGAAATCCACTATAATAATAGATTTAAGTCCGCTAACACAAGATCGGGAGGAATAGCTGTGGCTGTCAAATCGGAACTAAGTAAACATATCAAATGGGATATTCTGTGTTCTAAGTTTTTTCTTTCATTTCGACTGTCTAAGTCAGTGTTAAAATCTCAGAATGATATGTTATTTTATGCCGTTTACATTCCACCAGAAAACACACGATATGCCAGTGAAAACAGCTTTAATGACATTGAATTGCATATTGTAAACAACCGAGCACCGTCAGACTTATTATGTTTAATTGGAGACTTCAACGCTCGAACCAAAGACCTCCGGGACTTCGACGAACTCGACCTGAACATCGTGGAACTGTGTCATATTGATGATAGTGAATTGGATCAAATGAACATTGAACAGGGAATTTTAGAACTTGGCCTTCCTCTGGTACGAGGCAGTAAGGACAAAGGACGAGTTAATAATTATGGGAAATTATTTATTGAAATGTGTAAAAATAATGGACTATTTATCTTAAACGGAAGAGTTGGTAAAGATTGTAATATTGGGGATGTAACCACAACAGGTTCAACTATTGTTGATTATGCTGTTGGATCTGTTGGTTTTTTTAAGGAATGTTCTGATTTTGAAATTGTAGAATTCAACCCGTTATTTTCTGATATCCACAAACCCATAATATTAACACTAGTAGCAAACTTGGAAAAAGCAAAACAACCGAAAAATATCCATAAAAGGGAAAAGATTAAAACATGGGACCCAGTTAAATCCGATAACTACCTTAAAAATATAAATCTAGCAGATATCGAAAATATTTTGAATGATTTAAAAGCCATACAGAATTCCAATGAGATTTGTCAAATAGAAGTTGATGAAATAGTAAATAGCATACAACATGTGTTCTCAACTGGATGTGTTAAGACATTTGGATACCAAAAGAAAAGACGAGTGTCTGGCTCAAAAATAAAAAGACGATGGTTTGGTCCCGAATGTAAACTTAAAAGGAAGGAATATCATGTAGCTAAATTCAGATATAGAAAAGAAAAAAATGAAGCAAATCATGATAATCTTATTGTTAAGAGCAAAGAATATAAGAAGTGCTTACTTAAGGCAGAAAGTGTATTCAAATTTAACAAATGTATGGAAATCAGAAAACTGAAAAACACAAACTCGAAAAGCTTCTGGAAATTGTTAAAGGAAAAGAAACCAGAAAAATGTCAAATCGACTCAGAAATATATCTGAAGTTTCTCCAAGCACAAATCGAGGAGATGACATCTGAGGGTTTAGATAGCACAGACGAGGCACTAACATATAACAACTATAACGTAGAGCTTGACTTCCCTATTACAGAAATTGAAATACGGCATGTTATAGCTAACCTTAAATCAGGGAAATCGGCTGGATTAGATGATATTTTAAACGAGCACATTAAGTGTACTGTTAACATGTTCATGCCTTTCTATGTTATATTATTCAATGTAGTATTGGATTCTGGGAAAATTCCCTCAAGCTGGGTTATTGGTAAAATCAAGCCCATTTATAAAGGAAAGGGAGATAAATCTGACTCAATTAACTACAGGGGAATTACTCTTGTCAGTTGCTTTGGGAAGCTATTTACAGGCATTTTAAATGCTAGGCTAAATAACTTCTCTGAAAAACTTAATGTCATCAAAGAAAATCAGACGGGTTTCAGAAGTGGTTATTCCACACTTGATAATATTTTTGTTCTTAAATCATTGTTGGATATTATTGACTCGTCAAGGAAAAGGCTATATTGTTTATTTGTTGATTTTCGCAGGGCGTTCGATTCAGTGTGGCGCTGTGCCCTCTGGAGAAAAATGATAAGTGATGGGTTAAATGGAAAACTAATGAAAGTTATAGTCAATTTGTATAAAGATGTTAAATGCTGTGTTTCGTGTGAAAATGGGTTTACAACAGATTTTATAGGAATTGATATTGGTCTAAAACAAGGGGAAAATTTGTCGCCATTTTTATTTTCAATATACTTAAATGACCTTGAAGATTACCTAGAATTGCGATGTAGAGGAGTAGAATTCTACCAAAATGATGCTCTTGTCTATCTAAAAATACTGTTGCTTTTGTATGCGGATGACACAGTTCTGTTGGCAGAATCAGTCAAAGAAATGAAACTAATATTGAAATCATTTTTAAATTACTGTCAGACATGGAGACTGAAAGTTAATATAAGTAAAACAAAATTGATTGCCTTCGGAAAGGGAAGAAGTCCCAAATCAAAGTTCATGTTTGGAAATGAAGAGATAGAGGTTGTTAATAGATATACTTACCTCGGAATCGTGTTTACCAAAAATGGAAGGTTTTTACAAGCTCAGAAACATCTTATAGCTCATGGCAATAAGGCAATGTTTTCCCTTATGCAAAAAGCTAACAGACTGAATCTGCCAATAGACTGTGTCACTCATCTCTTTGACGTCCTTGTCAAACCAATTATTTTGTACGGGTGTGAAATCTGGGGCCACGAAAAATTGTTACTTTTAGAAAGATTTCATTTAAACTGGTGTAAAAAAATGTTAAAAATAAGAAAAAACACCCCGTCTCTGTGTACGGCGAACTCGGTAGGACTCCTTTATATATTTATGGACACTAAAACACACGGGCACAGGGAAAATCTTCTTGTCTAAAATAACCACGGAGACAAGTTTCTAATTGTGTTAAAAAGAGGTATATCATTTAGACCTTTATACCCCATCATAAATTGTTGTAATAAAGTAAACCTATGATATTTCATTAGGTTGACGACTGACAGGAGCTTGGCCTTAGTCAGTAGAATTTTCTGGAACACTTTGTATTACATTGACAATGCTTACGCATCTTAAGCTATAGTAAGAATATCGTCAGACTATATAGTATGCCCCCCCCCCCCCATACCCTTTCCCAGAAAACCTAGGTAGAAGGCAGACAGGGGAGTTTAGCCCTGACCAGTATGTCTTTCAAACTCTTGTTCTTTTTATAAGTAATGACTGGCCTTTGGGTCAGAGGTCGAGCAAGTTTACTTTGAAGTAGTTTGTATTCTTCTACTATAATCTTGGCCATAGCGATGCTAGCTTTGTTATACTGAAAAACAAATGGTATTATAGTTTTTTCACGACATCTTCCGGGGTCCAAGTTCAAACCCAAAGAATAAATAGTTTGTAATGTTTGAATCCAAAAACTTTCCCTTTCCAAACGTTTGTGCTTCGTATCTGCAGCGGAAGTGAGAAATGGGATTTTCTCAATAGGCATGATTTCAAAATGGTCCTTGACCGAATGACCTTGAGTATTGAAATGTTGTGCCACGGGTACATCATGTTTAAGTCTTATGCTAGATAAATGGTTGGCTGCTCTTTGTCGTAGAGAATTCTGAGTTTCTCCGACGTACTGTTTGCGACATTTTTTGCACGTGATTACATACACGATATTAGAGGAGTCACAATTAAGGTTCTCTGCCATTTGATATTTGTTGCGAGTTTGTTCTCCGAAAAAGGTTCCGCGATCGGGTACGTATATATCGAGTTTGCATCGCGTCTTAAGGCATTTCATTGATGTACCTGAGAGAAATGTTGGACGGTAGTGGTACACTCGTGAAGGGGAGGTAAGCGTATCGGGGGATGAAGGGGTATATTGATGTTTATGTAAATATGGTTATGTTTTGGTGCCGAATTCTTAAAAACGACACCGAAAAAATATCATACCAGTCTTATTACTATTTATCCAAAATGGACCCAGTATGTTCCCCATGGATAAAGAAGGTTAAAGACATTTTAAACCAATGTGGCCTCACCTATATATGGGAGGATCAAACAATGTCAGTTCATCCTAAGTGGCTAAAATTAACTGTAAGACAAAAATTAACAGACCAAGCTTACCAGAGCTTATCCTATGAGACTCTAACTTCATCTAAATGTAGTTTTTATCTAAGCATAAAAGATAATTTTTTCCTAGAGGAATACCTGATCAAGTTGCGACCTTTTCTAAGCCACGCCTTATTACGACTACGTACATCCAACCATAGGTTACCGGTTGAAACTGGCCGGTGGAACGCTACCCCCAGGGAACAACGTTACTGTACACTTTGTAATACAAACTTGATCGGGGATGAATATCACATGCTGTTCATATGTCATAGATTAAATGAGTTAAGAGAAAAATATATACCTAAATATTACCGAAACTATCCAAACATATTAAAAATGTATAACTTATTCAACAATCCTTCTGTATATACTGTCAAAAAGCTAGCCCTATTTGTTTTCAAAGCTCTTAAATTGTATGATACTTCACTATGATACTACCTGCCATGTTATGCATATATATTTGTAATATTTTTTTTTTTTTTACCCCGATACCAGATTTACTGGTCTGGGAGAAATAAAGAATTGAACTGAATTGAATTGATATGTTTTCGGACTTCGTCGGTCAAATGAGAACCCGAGGTATTTTCTTTGAACTTGCATTAGTATTACTGTAGAGAACGTTCAGTTTTATGACAATGGCTTTAAAATACATACACACAAAATTTGCAAAGATTATTGGTCCCAACGCGACACTGATGCTGCTTTTTATTGGAGATTACTGTGAAATCATTACCATTAGTATTAAAATGAGCGCGAAATAATGTAAACTTACAAGTTGTCAGTCCGTCCGTGTATTTAACAAAGTATTTTGTTTTCTGTCTGTGTATACCAATAAACCAATACGATGCAAACGTCTTATTAATCACAAATCAATGGAAGCATTGTCCAAGGAAACCAATATTAGAAAGATAACCTACATTCGAATGATCACCTTTGAAGATGAGTGAGAGAGCTTTACGTTGGGTAATATTTTACTCCTAAAAGCCCTGAAGGAAAACCTGTCGAGAGGCTGTTTATGTATCAGCAATAGACGGTGTTTTGTCTAAATATCGAAAAGTTTACAAAAAAAGTATTTTTTTCATCACAACTAAGTCATTGAAAAGTTTTGGGTTTTAACGGGTCAATTAAAAAACGAAATTATCTTCTTTAAAATCGGATCAGCATTGCTGGAGAGAACGTTCGGTTTTGTGACAGTGGTTTTAAAATGCATACACACAAAATTATAAAGGACTATTGGCCTTGGATTATCACGATGGGGATTCTTTTTGGGGCATATGTGAAAATTAGTTCAATGAAGCCGACATCTTATCATTTTTGATAGTGGTTTTGAAATCCATACACACACAATTATCAAAGATTATTGGTCTTGGATATTTGTATAAATGTGTCTAAATAAATTTTGTTAATACACTACATTTAGAATTTTAATTCTTACAAAAGTCTACGAAATATCACTAAAATCTGTCTAGAGGCCGTTGATGTATCAACAATAAATACTAATGTTTATAATAATCGAAATAACAGTTTAAATTTTAATCAGAAATGTTTTGTTTTCGGCACAACAATCATATCGTGGCGGGTATACAAGGCTGTTAGAATTAGATCGTCTACAAAGACACATCCACTGAGCCGATCTGAGGGTGCAGATTGCCATATAGATATGCAGGTATTCTTCTGAACTACTATACTATGAAACTATGCAGTTTTAGGATCAATCGAACATTTATATTTTGATTTATAATGACTGATCTGACGAACGATAATGTGAAACAACAACATTCAGCACTATCGTAGTAAACAGTAGTAAAAGCTGTCATTGAGGCTCCATAGGGTTGGGCTATCCATGACGAGAAAGAAACACAAACGTAAATGTAAATCTTCATGTAGTCAAATTGGAGACACACAGACAAGCCAAGATATGGCCGAATATAGCCCGGGTGAGAGTGAAACACAACCAATGGCTAAGAGAAAAACTTTTCTTGACCTTACATCTGGTGAAATCTAAACTTCACCTGAAAATGTCCAGTTCAACCGGGCAATGCCGGGACAACCCCATCAAGTTATATCCCCACCTATGCTCCATAACTTACAACAGCTATTGTCCACCCCTGAAGGGCCTCAATCAGTAAGGTTACCTGTTGTTCAGCCACTAGCAGGTAACAATCCAGTGAACTACCATCAGGAACAACAGCCTACGCCGTTCAATTGCATGCAGGAGATTCTAAATAGGCTGTCCCATATAGAAAACAGTGTACAAAAAATAAATAAACTAGACGCCATGGAATGGACCCTCTCTAACATTAGCACACAATTAAGCCAAATAACTGAGAGATTAACTTCCACGGAAAACAAAATGTGTGAGGTAGAAAAGGCCGTTGAATATTTGAGTGCTTCTTACGACGACCTTACGAGAGATCAAAAAGAACTAAAGAGTGAGATAGTAAAAATAAGAACTGAAACAATACAAAACAAAGAAGACCTATCTCCATATATTAAGGAAACCACAGCATTGAAAGAAGAAATACTCGATCTTAAATGTCGCAGCATGCGCGATAATCTTGTCTTCATGGGAATCCCTGAAAATACCCAAGAGAACACGGAGGTCATAATTAAAGAATTTATCAAAAATAAACTAGACATCGATAAGAATATAAACTTTGAACGGGTGCATCGTTTTGGGAAGTCTAACCGAGGCCCTCGGGCTATCGTTGCTAAATTTTCCTCGTTTAAAGACAGAGAAACTGTGCGATACTCCGGTGGGAAATTACGCAACACGGATTATCGCATTAGTGAACAATTTCCTCCTGAAATAGCCGAGAGACGAAAACCCCTCTACTCCCTGTTACGCCAGGCAAAAGCGGATGGCAGACAAGCTAAGCTCATCTTAGACCGACTTTATGTTGACAACAGGAGGGTGTATCCAGGAGATTTTCAACCACAGCGTCGGGATCCCCTGTCATGTAACCGTCCAGTAACACCTCGTGAACGACAGACCCCCATTCAGCTGCGATTGCAGACCATCGCCAACACGGAACCCCCAAGGGAGATAACTGAGGTCAATTACAATTACAATTTTACAATTCTTTTATTTCACTCTAGACCACAGGGTGGCACGAGAGGTAATTCGTTTACAAATTGAAATCAACATGGCGGATATATACAACATACATACATAGATACATAGAATTTCACAATATACCGAATCACAGTCTTGTGCTACAAACATATATAGTTAATTACAGTACTTCTTAGTGGCGTGAGATATGTACTTTGAAATGTTAAACAACACAGGACTATGTTCACTCTGAAAGAGCTCACGTGCCTTTAGGGCACTTGGGTTAACATATGAAAATCTGGGTAAATATATACTTCGTAATTGTTTTAGGCTCTGGCATTCAAACAGAAAGTGAAATTCATCTCCAATTTGACGCTTTTCACAAGCACGACAAATTCGTTCTGTTCTTGCGGTATTGACCCATCGACCAGTTTCTATGGGGAGTTTATGGTTTGTGGTTCTAAAACGAGATAATATAACTCTGGTGTTTTTATCGAGTGAGTTTAGGTACGGTTCCAGCTGAAATTCAGTTTTAATAATCTTATAGAAGTTGGATTTGGAAGACCGTGACATGTCATTAAAAAATGTCTGCTTAAACTGGTCTTTAAGGGTCAATTCCACAATATGCACGAGGGCTTTGTCGTTAGTAACAGTACAGGTATCCCAAACATAATTATTTCCAGTATCGTACAGTATGGATCTAATCCTTTTAAGCCATGGGTTATTTGGCATGTCATTTAGAAACATGGAGTACTTAAGTACAGCTACTGACAGCTTTGCTTTAGTGCTTAGTAACAGTTTCGCCCAAAAGGATAACATACGTGAATAAATTTTTACATAAATGGGATAAACTCCTAGTTCTCCATAAACCATGTAGTTTGGGGTTGACATTTTTAAACCCAGTATACTTTTGCAAAATTTAAGGTAGAACATTTCGATAGGTTTAATGTTTGTATAGCCCCAGATTTCACATCCATAGATTAATACAGGAAGGACCATTTGGTCAAATAATTTTAGCTGACAATCAATAGGGAGATTAAAATTATGTATTTTTCTCCTAACTCCAAACAAGGCCTTATTGGCTTGACTTACAGTCTGTTTCACGGATTGCGTGAAATTACCTGTTCTTTTCATTAATACTCCTAAATAGCAATATTCATCAACAATGTCAACTTCTTTGCCACTTAAATAAAATTTTGGCTCGTTTCTTGGTTTATGGCCACCAAAAATAACTACTTTTGTTTTTTCGATATTTACTTCAAGTTCCCATAAATTACAAAAAGTTTCAAATGTGCTTAGGGCATGTTGCAGATCGGCAACAGATTCAGCTAGTAACACAGTGTCGTCAGCATAAAGAAGAATAAGAAGACTTAGCATGGTATCCAGATTTTGAGCTATCTCTTCAGTTAAAGTGGACATTCCTTTAACATCATTACCAACCAAATAACGTTCCAGATCATTTAAGTAAAAAGAAAAAAGTAGAGGAGACAAATTCTCCCCCTGGCGGACACCGACTTGACAGGGAAAATAGGGACTTTTATGTTGCCCTTGTGCCACACAAGACTTTATTGCATTATACATATTCTTAATCAGCTTGAGACATTTCCCATCTACACCTTCAACAATAAGTTTATACCATAGTCCCCCACGCCATACTCTGTCAAACGCTTTGGAGAAGTCTATGAAAGTGCAATATAATTTACGTTTTCTACGTGTGGTGAGATTGATCAATTGTTGCAGGGTGAATATTTGGTCAAGTGTAGAGAAGCCTTGTCTAAAACCAGCCTGTGATTGATTGAGTATTGTATGTTGTTCACTGTATTGGTTAAGTCGTTTGTTGATTATAGCGGTGAACAGTTTGCCGAGACAGCTGAGAATGGTAATGGGTCTATAGTTCTGTGGGTCCTGAAGGGGCCCTTTATTTTTATAAATAGGTCGGATAATACCAGTTAGCCAGGAGTCTGGGATACAGCCGGTATCCAGAACTATATTAAACAGTTTGTGATAAAGAGGGAGCAACAAGTTTTCGGTAGATTTAATGTGTTCGTTCAAGATTTCGTTCAAGGTTCGTTCAAGTGAGGTCCAGACAACACAAGACAGACCGAGCTCGGATGCGTAACGGTCCCCGGGGGACATATTTAGTGCACAGTGTTGTGAGCACGAAAACGACGGTGGAGAAACGCTTACTTCACGTCAGCTTAAGGTTGTTGGACTAAACGTGTGTGGTCTGAAAGGAAAATTGCGTATTCCGGAGTTTGAAACTTTTATTCAAAAATTTGATGTTATTTGTAGATAGGTTAAATTCGTTGCAATGTGCTGCACTTCGTCTCGCTACAGGTACCTTAAAAACAACGCCTTTGTCAGTCCTTCAAATTTTCTGTAATGAATGGCCATTACACATCAGACGGCAGTACAGGGTATTGAAATACACTTTACGACTGAAAATCTCTAATCGAAACTCTGCTTCCTGTGTTTTAGAACCATCTGAGTACGATTTGTCATACGCTGGTGACAAGAGGCAAACCAAGGGGTTTAAGTACAGGTCTGAGGATATCTTAAGAATTTCAGGGGCAGATAAGTTTTTATTACAACTACCTGTAGTTTCCCAGCTCCCTCCGTGGCATTTAAAAATACCACATATATCTATGGACCTACATACAAAGGTTAAAAAGTGCGACCCCGTCTCCACAATTAGACTGTGCTCACTTGATCACATTAAATGTAATTGGTCACAGCACCTGAACATATACACAGATGCCTCTAAATGTTGCTCCTCTGGAAAAACAGCTGCAGCATTTTATTGTCCTGATGTTAAAGTTTCTAAAGTGATAAGATTACAAAATCATATATCCATTTTCACTGCAGAGTTATTTGCTATTTTGTTGGCGTTGCGTTTTCTCTTAGATTTTAAACCAACGATGTCCGTTATTCTGAGTGATTCTCTCAGCTCTTTGTTCGCCATCAAACATTTTTCACACGAGAAATCACCAGTCATTGTTCATGAAATTGTATATTTATGTACAATGCTGAAATATCAAGGAATTAATGTCAGTTTAGATTGGGTCCCAAGTCACGTCGATATCCTTGGTAATGAAGTAGCTGACCAGTATGCAAAATCTGGACTCAATTTGAGTTCTTTATCTAATGAGGTTTCTCTTTCTGTTGCAGAAGTCATGAGTGTCGCTAAGCCATTCTTTATTTCATTATGGCAAAGCCAGTGGGACGAGGCCACTACAGGTGGATTTTTTCGTCAATTTCACCCGTCTGTTTCCCCTCTCACATTCTCATTGTCATCCAGAAAAGCGGAGTCTATCGTTTTTAAATTGTTGTCCGGGCATATCCCTGTTAATGCTTATTTAGAACGATTTGGTCGTATCGACTCAAGTTTATGTCCAAATTGTTTAGTGTCAGATGATATTTTTCATTTTTTATTTCAATGTTCTTTGTACAAAGATGAACGAAGAAATCTTTTATCTACTTTGAGAGCTAATGGTATAAGAAACCCATCTATAGAAACGGTATTAAATCCTGATAAAAACATTTCAAAGGTATACCAAGCCCTTGCTGACTTTGTTAACAAATGTCATAAGTTTTAAATTAGTTATGTATTTAGATGTATAAACAATTGTATAATTAAACAGGCATAAACTGTTCAATATTAGATTAAGATAGTTCATGTATACCTTGTATCTACACATGTATCGACAGAGTTTCAACCGTGAAGTCCTAATATGTTTTACTATCCATTCAGAAGTGTACATGTGTCAATATTTTCACACATATGTATCCATATACTTTTATAGAATTTTTAGTATTATGTTCATATATACCTTTTATCTACACATGCATTGACATAGAGTTACGACCGTGAATATCTTACTATCCATTCAGAAGTATATATGTATAAATATTTGTACACATATGTATCCATATACTGTTATATAAAACCCTTTAGTTATGGCGCACATCATTCAGTAGAATGGAGCCGCCAAAAATCCTTAAAAAAGAAGAAGAAGAAGAAGATGTTATTTGTATTACAGAAACGAAACTTAACGATTGTGATGTGCTAGATATTCCGGGATACGAAATCCACTATAATAATAGATTTAAGTCCGCTAACACAAGATCGGGAGGAATAGCTGTGGCTGTCAAATCGGAACTAAGTAAACATATCAAATGGGATATTCTGTGTTCTAAGTTTTTTCTTTCATTTCGACTGTCTAAGTCAGTGTTAAAATCTCAGAATGATATGTTATTTTATGCCGTTTACATTCCACCAGAAAACACACGATATGCCAGTGAAAACAGCTTTAATGACATTGAATTGCATATTCTAAACAACCGAGCACCGTCAGACTTATTATGTTTAATTGGAGACTTCAACGCTCGAACCAAAGACCTCCGGGACTTCGACGAACTCGACCTGAACATCGTGGAACTGTGTCATATTGATGATAGTGAATTGGATCAAATGAACATTGAACAGGGAATTTTAGAACTTGGCCTTCCTCTGGTACGAGGCAGTAAGGACAAAGGACGAGTTAATAATTATGGGAAATTATTTATTGAAATGTGTAAAAATAATGGACTATTTATCTTAAACGGAAGAGTTGGTAAAGATTGTAATATTGGGGATGTAACCACAACAGGTTCAACTATTGTTGATTATGCTGTTGGATCTGTTGGTTTTTTTAAGGAATGTTCTGATTTTGAAATTGTAGAATTCAACCCGTTATTTTCTGATATCCACAAACCCATAATATTAACACTAGTAGCAAACTTGGAAAAAGCAAAACAACCGAAAAATATCCATAAAAGGGAAAAGATTAAAACATGGGACCCAGTTAAATCCGATAACTACCTTAAAAATATAAATCTAGCAGATATCGAAAATATTTTGAATGATTTAAAAGCCATACAGAATTCCAATGAGATTTGTCAAATAGAAGTTGATGAAATAGTAAATAGCATACAACATGTGTTCTCAACTGGATGTGTTAAGACATTTGGATACCAAAAGAAAATACGAGTGTCTGGCTCAAAAATAAAAAGACGATGGTTTGGTCCCGAATGTAAACTTAAAAGGAAGGAATATCATGTAGCTAAATTCAGATATAGAAAAGAAAAAAATGAAGCAAATCATGATAATCTTATTGTTAAGAGCAAAGAATATAAGAAGTGCTTACTTAAGGCAGAAAGTGTATTCAAATTTAACAAATGTATGGAAATCAGAAAACTGAAAAACACAAACTCGAAAAGCTTCTGGAAATTGTTAAAGGAAAAGAAACCAGAAAAATGTCAAATCGACTCAGAAATATATCTGAAGTTTCTCCAAGCACAAAACGAGGAGATGACATCTGAGGGTTTAGATAGCACAGACGAGGCACTAACATATAACAACTATAACGTAGAGCTTGACTTCCCTATTACAGAAATTGAAATACGGCATGTTATAGCTAACCTTAAATCAGGGAAATCGGCTGGATTAGATGATATTTTAAACGAGCACATTAAGTGTACTGTTAACATGTTCATGCCTTTCTATGTTATATTATTCAATGTAGTATTGGATTCTGGGAAAATTCCCTCAAGCTGGGTTATTGGTAAAATCAAGCCCATTTATAAAGGAAAGGGAGATAAATCTGACTCAATTAACTACAGGGCAATTACTCTTGTCAGTTGCTTTGGGAAGCTATTTACAGGCATTTTAAATGCTAGGCTAAATAACTTCTCTGAAAAACTTAATGTCATCAAAGAAAATCAGACGGGTTTCAGAAGTGGTTATTCCACACTTGATAATATTTTTGTTCTTAAATCATTGTTGGATATTATTGACTCGTCAAGGAAAAGGCTATATTGTTTATTTGTTGATTTTCGCAGGGCGTTCGATTCAGTGTGGCGCTGTGCCCTCTGGAGAAAAATGATAAGTGATGGGTTAAATGGAAAACTAATGAAAGTTATAGTCAATTTGTATAAAGATGTTAAATGCTGTGTTTCGTGTGAAAATGGGTTTACAACAGATTTTATAGGAATTGATATTGGTCTAAAACAAGGGGAAAATTTGTCGCCATTTTTATTTTCAATATACTTAAATGACCTTGAAGATTACCTAGAATTGCGATGTAGAGGAGTAGAATTCTACCAAAATGATGCTCTTGTCTATCTAAAAATACTGTTGCTTTTGTATGCGGATGACACAGTTCTGTTGGCAGAATCAGTCAAAGAAATGAAACTAATATTGAAATCATTTTTAAATTACTGTCAGACATGGAGACTGAAAGTTAATATAAGTAAAACAAAATTGATTGCCTTCGGAAAGGGAAGAAGTCCCAAATCAAAGTTCATGTTTGGAAATGAAGAGATAGAGGTTGTTAATAGATATACTTACCTCGGAATCGTGTTTACCAAAAATGGAAGGTTTTTACAAGCTCAGAAACATCTTATAGCTCATGGCAATAAGGCAATGTTTTCCCTTATGCAAAAAGCTAACAGACTGAATCTGCCAATAGACTGTGTCACTCATCTCTTTGACGTCCTTGTCAAACCAATTATTTTGTACGGGTGTGAAATCTGGGGCCACGAAAAATTGTTACTTTTAGAAAGATTTCATTTAAACTGGTGTAAAAAAATGTTAAAAATAAGAAAAAACACCCCGTCTCTGTGTACGGCGAACTCGGTAGGACTCCTTTATATATTGATGTTTATGTAAATATGGTTATGTTTTGGTGCCGAATTCTAAAAACGACACCGAAAAAATATCATACCAGTCTTATTACTATTTATCCAAAATGGACCCAGTATGTTCCCCATGGATAAAGAAGGTTAAAGACATTTTAAACCAATGTGGCCTCACCTATATATGGGAGGATCAAACAATGTCAGTTCATCTTAAGTGGCTAAAATTAACTGTAAGACAAAAATTAACAGACCAAGCTTACCAGAGCTTATCCTATGAGACTCTAACTTCATCTAAATGTAGTTTTTATCTAAGCATAAAAGATAATTTTTTCCTAGAGGAATACCTGATCAAGTTGCGACCTTTTCTAAGCCACGCCTTATTACGACTACGTACATCCAACCATAGGTTACCGGTTGAAACTGGCCGGTGGAACGCTACCCCCAGGGAACAACGTTACTGTACACTTTGTAATACAAACTTGATCGGGGATGAATATCACATGCTGTTCATATGTCATAGATTAAATGAGTTAAGAGAAAAATATATACCTAAATATTACCGAAACTATCCAAACATATTAAAAATGTATAACTTATTCAACAATCCTTCTGTATATACTGTCAAAAAGCTAGCCCTATTTGTTTTCAAAGCTCTTAAATTGTATGATACTTCACTATGATACTACCTGCCATGTTATGCATATATATTTGTAATATTTTTTTTTTTTTTACCCCGATACCAGATTTACTGGTCTGGGAGAAATAAAGAATTGAACTGAATTGAATTGATATGTTTTCGGACTTCGTCGGTCAAATGAGAACCCGAGGTATTTTCTTTGAACTTGCATTAGTATTACTGTAGAGAACGTTCAGTTTTATGACAATGGCTTTAAAATACATACACACAAAATTTGCAAAGATTATTGGTCCCAACGCGACACTGATGCTGCTTTTTATTGGAGAACTGTGAAATCATTACCATTAGTATTAAAATGAGCGCGAAATAATGTAAACTTACAAGTTGTCAGTCCGTCCGTGTATTTAACAAAGTATTTTGTTTTCTGTCTGTGTATACCAATAAACCAATACGATGCAAACGTCTTATTAATCACAAATCAATGGAAGCATTGTCCAAGGAAACCAATATTAGAAAGATAACCTACATTCGAATGATCCCGTTTGAAGATGAGTGAGAGAGCTTTACGTTGGGTAATATTTTACTCCTAAAAGCCCTGAAGGAAAACCTGTCGAGAGGCTGTTTATGTATCAGCAATAGACGGTGTTTTGTCTAAATATCGAAAAGTTTACAAAAAAAGTATTTTTTTCATCACAACTAAGTCATTGAAAAGTTTTGGGTTTTAACGGGTCAATTGAAAAACGAAATTATCTTCTTTAAAATCGGATCAGCATTGCTGGAGAGAACGTTCGGTTTTGTGACAGTGGTTTTAAAATGCATACACACAAAAGTATAAAGGACTATTGGCCTTGGATTATCACGATGGGGATTCTTTTTGGGGCATATGTGAAAATTAGTTCAATGAAGCCGACATCTTATCATTTTTGATAGTGGTTTTGAAATTCATACACACATAATTATCAAAGATTATTGGTCTTGGATCATCACGATGGGGATTCTTTTTGGGCATATATGAGGATGACTAAATAAGTTCAATGAAGCCGACATCTTATAAAAGCATGTTGTAAAATTCACTGGAGCACATTTCCTTTAGATCTCAGAAGACACAAGACGATTTTAAAACGTAAACGATGGATGCCGAAGGAACTGCCATGGCTCTTCGAGATATGCTGGTAGAGCATGACTCTTGTCTGTCCAAAATATGTTTATTAGGTATGGTATTTTCAAAACACATTTCATTAAGACAAAGTTTGAGATCGAAGTTTAATATTTTAAATTATTATCAAAATTTGATGTATAATCAACTATGTTTATCTATACTTTTCAGAGCAAAAGCGAAGTGGTCTGGTTAAACGACTTGAAAACGCAAGGGTTAAAGGTTCTTTAAATCTATGTCAACTCTTAACTTTAAAGCTAAAGATATTGACCGATTCCCAGAAAATTATTGAAGTATATCGTCAAGACAAATGGGATCAGGTGCAACGTTTGGCTGCCAGAGTTCTTCAGAATGAGATGGAAGAAGGAGACAGCGACGATGAACACGAGGAAGAGATGATAAGCGTTGATGATAATGAAAGTGACACGGAAGAGTTTTGGATCGAAAACAACGACGAACAGAATATGGGCATGGAACATGAGCAGATGTACCTCACGGATCTAGGGATTTACAGGCTTGGCGATTGAAACATTAGTACTGGAATTCCAATCTTTGTTATTTGTATAAATGTGTCTAAATAAATTTTGTTAATACACTACATTTAGAATTTTAATTCTTACAAAAGTCTACGAAATATCACTAAAATCTGTCTAGAGGCCGTTGATGTATCAACAATAAATACTAATGTTGATAATAATCGAAATAACAGTTTAAATTTTAAACAAAAATGTTTTGTTTTCGGCACAACAATCATATCGATATGTTTTCGGACTTCGCCGGTCAAATGAGAACCCGAGGTATTCTCTTTGAACTTGCATTAGTATTACTGTAGAGAACGTTCAGTTTTATGACAATGGCTTTAAAATACATACACACAAAATTTGCAAAGACTATTGGTCCCAACGCGACACTGATGCTGCTTTTTATTGGAGATTACTGTGAAATCATTACCATTAGTATTAAAATGAACGCGAAATAATGTTAACTTACAAGTTGTCAGTCCGTCCGTGTATTTAACAAAGTACTTTGTTTTCTGTCTGTGTATACCAATAAACCAATACGATGCAAACTTCTTATTAATCAAAAAGCAATGGAAGCAGTGTCCAAGGAAACCAATATTAGAAAGATAACCTACAGTCGAGGAATTTAAACTATCTTTACTGTCAAATAACGTTCTGCAAACGCTTGCAAACATCAACATTGAACCGAATAAAGAGGCTATAGAAGCCGCAGTAAATAAAATTACAGAGGTCCTGTCTGATGCTGCTCAGCCGCATTTTCACTGTAAATATACCATAGTGGATAATACAACAACACCATGCAAAACTACTGCAAAGGGAGCTGAGTGGTTTGATAACGAATGTAAGGTGGCTAAACTAAGATACATTGAGTTGACTCGTACATTTTCCAGTTCTTTCTCTACAATAGATAGAATTCACATGTTCGAAGCGGAAATGTTCTATAAATCAGTTTGTCGACGTAAAAAACAACTGTATAAAAACAAAAATCTAAGGAACTACGTCTAATAAAAAACACAGATCCGAAAACTTTTTGGAAATACTTTGCAAAACATAAAACTAAAGCTTCTTCCTCTATACCCGCAACGTCATTTAAAAACCATTTTAATGAAATTCAGCAAAGTCTATATGCAAAAGTACTGATGTCTGAAGACCCTCCATTTTTGACAGAGGAAGCAGATATGAGTGATACTTCTGACGAATCGGAAATAACTGTTGAGGAGGTAAACAATGTTATCAAATCTCTTAAGACAAACAAGTCTCATGGCACAGACCAACTATTAAATGAGTTCTTCAAAGTTGGTTGTGATGTTCTACTTCCAATTCTAGTCAAATTGTTTAATGCTATTTTACATTCGGGCCATTTCCCTACCTCATGGAGTGAAGGTATCGTTTTGCCACTCTTTAAAAAAGGTGACCCATCAGATGTAAACAACTACCGCAGTATTACCTTAACCAGTTGTTTTTCAAAGATATTTACTGCTGTACTTAATAATAAACTTTCAGTATTCGCCTTTGCCAACAATGTTATTACAGAGTCCCAATTCGGCTTTAAAAAGTGAATTGGCACTGTGGACGCTATTTACGCCCTATATGCTCTTATACATAAATATCTTTTTGAAAAAAGGCGTCTTTATTGTGTATTCATAGATTATGAAAAAGCTTTTGATAGTGTTAATAGGAAGTTATTATGGTACAAATTACTTCGATGTAAATTTAGAGGAAAGATAGTCGATGTTTTAAAATCAATGTATACTTCGGTTAAAGCTTGTGTAGCCCATGCTGGTGAAAAATCAGATCATTATTCTATATTGTGTGGGTTAATGCAAGGGGAGGTAACTTCGCCCATATTGTTTTCCGTTTTTATAGCTGATATCGAGGAAAAACTATCTGCAAGCGAAGAACAATCTGTAAATCTAAACAACATTACATTGTCTTTATTTTTGTACGCGGATGACTTAGTCATTTTTTCTGACACTATAGAAGGATTACAGCGAAAGTTGGACGCATTATATGATTATTGCCAAACCTGGCAACTCACTGTTAACACAAAAAAGACAAATGCTGTTGTTTTTCGTAATGCTGGAAATATGAAATTACCAGAAAAGTGGAAGTATGGAGGTGTGGAAATTATGTCTGTCAATTCTTTTGTCTATTTAGGAACTGTCTTTAATTTTAACGGCAAATTTAATATTTCACAACAAACACTAGCAGATAAGGGTTTAAAAGCCATGAATTGTTGTTTTACTAAAACACGATGTTTTTCATTAGACATTGATCTTCATTGTGATCTGTTTGATACTATTGTCACCCCAGTAATGCATTATGCTTGTGAGATTTGGGGTTTTTATAAGTCTATTCAAATAGAACGTGTTCATTTAAAATTTTGTAAGCGTATTCTGGGTGTAAACATGTCTACCCCGAACGCAGCAGTCTATGGCGAATTAGGTCGATTTCCACTGCAGCTTACCAGATACATTAAGATAATAACTTTCTGGCTAAAGTTAATTAAGACTGAAAATCCAATCCTCAATGCAAGCTATAGACAATTGCTGTATATTCATCAAAACGGTGGTTACTCGTGGGTAACCCAAGTTATGGACTTATTATGTGCTCACGGTTTTGCATAAGTTTGGGGGTTTCCGGACTCAGTAAATGTACGAGTATTTCCATCAGTTCTTATGGACCGCCTAAAATCGACATACTGTACAACCTGGCGGGAAAATTGTAATTCGCCCAGATTGATCCTTCTTAAAAGTCTAGACACTAACTTGGAGACTCAAAGGTATCTATCGGTCATTGTTTCATATAAACATAGAGTGGCATTGACTAGATTGCGAACATCCGCCCATAGACTATGCATAGAAACGGGTAGACATGGTAGCGCTCATAAACCAAGACCTGAACGTCTTTGTATTTGCTGTAATTTACAAGAAGTTGAAGATGAATATGACTTTGTTTTGCTCTGCCCATTGTATAGTGACCTACGTAGATAAATGATAAAACCGTATTTTTGGAGGAGACCAAGTGTGCTCAAATTAACCATTTTGTTAAATTCTCACAGTTGTGTTGTATTAAGGAAACTTGGGAAATTTATTTATCAAAGTTTTACGACGCGTGAAAATCATTTAAATGTTCACCCTCACTTATAAGGTTATATAAATGTGAACTACACCTGATTTGTGAAGTTATTATCATGAGGGGCATCACTGCCCAAGTCAATAAAGATTACAGATCCCGTTTGAAGATGAGTGAGAGAGCTTTACGTTGGGTAATATTTTACTCCTAAATGCCCTGAAGGAAAACCTGTCGAGAGGCTGTTTATGTATCAGCAATAGACGGTGTTTTGTCTAAATATCGAAAATTTTACAAAAAAAGGATTTTTTTCATCACAACTAAGTCATTGAAATGTTTTGGATTTTAACGGGTCAATTGAAAAACGAAATTATCTTCTTTAAAATCGGATCATCATTGCTGGAGAGAACGTTCAGTTTTGTGACAGTGGTTTTAAAATGCATACACACAAAAGTATAAAGGATTATTGGCCTTGAATTATCACGATGGGGATTCTTTTTGGGGCATATGTGAAAATTGTCAGTTCGTCCGTGTATTTAACAAACATGTGTCAATTTCTGTATAAATGTGTCTAAATAAATTTTGTTAATACACTACATTTAGAATTTTAATTCTTACAAAAGTCTACGAAATATCACTAAAATCTGTCTAGAGGCCGTTGATGTATCAACAATAAATACTAATGTTTATAATAATCGAAATAACAGTTTAAATTTTAATCAGAAATGTTTTGTTTTCGGCACAACAATCATATCGTGGCGGGTATACAAGGCTGTTAGAATTAGATCGTCTACAAAGACACATCCACTGAGCCGATCTGAGGGTGCAGATTGCCATATAGATATGCAGGTATTCTTCTGAACTACTATACTATGAAACTATGCAGTTTTAGGATCAATCGAACATTTATATTTTGATTTATAATGACTGATCTGACGAACGATAATGTGAAACAACAACATTCAGCACTATCGTAGTAAACAGTAGTAAAAGCTGTCATTGAGGCTCCATAGGCTGGGCTATCCATGACGAGAAAGAAACACAAACGTAAATGTAAATCTTCATGTAGTCAAATTGGAGACACACAGACAAGCCAAGATATGGCCGAATATAGCCCGGGTGAGAGTGAAACACAACCAATGGCTAAGAGAAAAACTTTTCTTGACCTTACATCTGGTGAAATCTATACTTCACCTGAAAATGTCCAGTTCAACCGGGCAATGCCGGGACAACCCCATCAAGTTATATCCCCACCTATGCTCCATAACTTACAACAGCTATTGTCCACCCCTGAAGGGCCTCAATCAGTAAGGTTACCTGTTGTTCAGCCACTAGCAGGTAACAATCCAGTGAACTACCATCAGGAACAACAGCCTACGCCGTTCAATTGCATGCAGGAGATTCTAAATAGGCTGTCCCATATAGAAAACAGTGTACAAAAAATAAATAAACTAGACGCCATGGAATGGACCCTCTCTAACATTAGCACACAATTAAGCCAAATAACTGAGAGATTAACTTCCACGGAAAACAAAATGTGTGAGGTAGAAAAGGCCGTTGAATATTTGAGTGCTTCTTACGACGACCTTACGAGAGATCAAAAAGAACTAAAGAGTGAGATAGTAAAAATAAGAACTGAAACAATACAAAACAAAGAAGACCTATCTCCATATATTAAGGAAACCACAGCATTGAAAGAAGAAATACTCGATCTTAAATGTCGCAGCATGCGCGATAATCTTGTCTTCATGGGAATCCCTGAAAATACCCAAGAGAACACGGAGGTCATAATTAAAGAATTTATCAAAAATAAACTAGACATCGATAAGAATATAAACTTTGAACGGGTGCATCGTTTTGGGAAGTCTAACCGAGGCCCTCGGGCTATCGTTGCTAAATTTTCCTCGTTTAAAGACAGAGAAACTGTGCGATACTCCGGTGGGAAATTACGCAACACGGATTATCGCATTAGTGAACAATTTCCTCCTGAAATAGCCGAGAGACGAAAACCCCTCTACTCCCTGTTACGCCAGGCAAAAGCGGATGGCAGACAAGCTAAGCTCATCTTAGACCGACTTTATGTTGACAACAGGAGGGTGTATCCAGGAGATTTTCAACCACAGCGTCGGGATCCCCCGTCATGTAACCGTCCAGTAACACCTCGTGAACGACAGACCCCCATTCAGCTGCGATTGCAGACCATCGCCAACACGGAACCCCCAAGGGAGATAACTGAGGTCAATTACAATTACAATTTTACAATTCTTTTATTTCACTCTAGACCACAGGGTGGCACGAGAGGTAATTCGTTTACAAATTGAAATCAACATGGCGGATATATACAACATACATACATAGATACATAGAATTTCACAATATACCGAATCACAGTCTTGTGCTACAAACATATATAGTTAATTACAGTACTTCTTAGTGGCGTGAGATATGTACTTTGAAATGTTAAACAACACAGGACTATGTTCACTCTGAAAGAGCTCACGTGCCTTTAGGGCACTTGGGTTAACATATGAAAATCTGGGTAAATATATACTTCGTAATTGTTTTAGGCTCTGGCATTCAAACAGAAAGTGAAATTCATCTCCAATTTGACGCTTTTCACAAGCACGACAAATTCGTTCTGTTCTTGCGGTATTGACCCATCGACCAGTTTCTATGGGGAGTTTATGGTTTGTGGTTCTAAAACGAGATAATATAACTCTGGTGTTTTTATCGAGTGAGTTTAGGTACGGTTCCAGCTGAAATTCAGTTTTAATAATCTTATAGAAGTTGGATTTGGAAGACCGTGACATGTCATTAAAAAATGTCTGCTTAAACTGGTCTTTAAGGGTCAATTCCACAATATGCACGAGGGCTTTGTCGTTAGTAACAGTACAGGTATCCCAAACATAATTATTTCCAGTATCGTACAGTATGGATCTAATCCTTTTAAGCCATGGGTTATTTGGCATGTCATTTAGAAACATGGAGTACTTAAGTACAGCTACTGACAGCTTTGCTTTAGTGCTTAGTAACAGTTTCGCCCAAAAGGATAACATACGTGAATAAATTTTTACATAAATGGGATAAACTCCTAGTTCTCCATAAACCATGTAGTTTGGGGTTGACATTTTTAAACCCAGTATACTTTTGCAAAATTTAAGGTAGAACATTTCGATAGGTTTAATGTTTGTATAGCCCCAGATTTCACATCCATAGATTAATACAGGAAGGACCATTTGGTCAAATAATTTTAGCTGACAATCAATAGGGAGATTAAAATTATGTATTTTTCTCCTAACTCCAAACAAGGCCTTATTGGCTTGACTTACAGTCTGTTTCACGGATTGCGTGAAATTACCTGTTCTTTTCATTAATACTCCTAAATAGCAATATTCATCAACAATGTCAACTTCTTTGCCACTTAAATAAAATTTTGGCTCGTTTCTTGGTTTATGGCCACCAAAAATAACTACTTTTGTTTTTTCGATATTTACTTCAAGTTCCCATAAATTACAAAAAGTTTCAAATGTGCTTAGGGCATGTTGCAGATCGGCAACAGATTCAGCTAGTAACACAGTGTCGTCAGCATAAAGAAGAATAAGAAGACTTAGCATGGTATCCAGATTTTGAGCTATCTCTTCAGTTAAAGTGGACATTCCTTTAACATCATTACCAACCAAATAACGTTCCAGATCATTTAAGTAAAAAGAAAAAAGTAGAGGAGACAAATTCTCCCCCTGGCGGACACCGACTTGACAGGGAAAATAGGGACTTTTATGTTGCCCTTGTGCCACACAAGACTTTATTGCATTATACATATTCTTAATCAGCTTGAGACATTTCCCATCTACACCTTCAACAATAAGTTTATACCATAGTCCCCCACGCCATACTCTGTCAAACGCTTTGGAGAAGTCTATGAAAGTGCAATATAATTTACGTTTTCTACGTGTGGTGAGATTGATCAATTGTTGCAGGGTGAATATTTGGTCAAGTGTAGAGAAGCCTTGTCTAAAACCAGCCTGTGATTGATTGAGTATTGTATGTTGTTCACTGTATTGGTTAAGTCGTTTGTTGATTATAGCGGTGAACAGTTTGCCGAGACAGCTGAGAATGGTAATGGGTCTATAGTTCTGTGGGTCCTGAAGGGGCCCTTTATTTTTATAAATAGGTCGGATAATACCAGTTAGCCAGGAGTCTGGGATACAGCCGGTATCCAGAACTATATTAAACAGTTTGTGATAAAGAGGGAGCAACAAGTTTTCGGTAGATTTAATGTGTTCGTTCAAGATTTCGTTCAAGGTTCGTTCAAGTGAGGTCCAGACAACACAAGACAGACCGAGCTCGGATGCGTAACGGTCCCCGGGGGACATATTTAGTGCACAGTGTTGTGAGCACGAAAACGACGGTGGAGAAACGCTTACTTCACGTCAGCTTAAGGTTGTTGGACTAAACGTGTGTGGTCTGAAAGGAAAATTGCGTATTCCGGAGTTTGAAACTTTTATTCAAAAATTTGATGTTATTTGTAGATAGGTTAAATTCGTTGCAATGTGCTGCACTTCGTCTCGCTACAGGTACCTTAAAAACAACGCCTTTGTCAGTCCTTCAAATTTTCTGTAATGAATGGCCATTACACATCAGACGGCAGTACAGGGTATTGAAATACACTTTACGACTGAAAATCTCTAATCGAAACTCTGCTTCCAGTGTTTTAGAACCATCTGAGTACGATTTGTCATACGCTGGTGACAAGAGGCAAACCAAGGGGTTTAAGTACAGGTCTGAGGATATCTTAAGAATTTCAGGGGCAGATAAGTTTTTATTACAACTACCTGTAGTTTCCCAGCTCCCTCCGTGGCATTTAAAAATACCACATATATCTATGGACCTACATACAAAGGTTAAAAAGTGCGACCCCGTCTCCACAATTAGACTGTGCTCACTTGATCACATTAAATGTAATTGGTCACAGCACCTGAACATATACACAGATGCCTCTAAATGTTGCTCCTCTGGAAAAACAGCTGCAGCATTTTATTGTCCTGATGTTAAAGTTTCTAAAGTGATAAGATTACAAAATCATATATCCATTTTCACTGCAGAGTTATTTGCTATTTTGTTGGCGTTGCGTTTTCTCTTAGATTTTAAACCAACGATGTCCGTTATTCTGAGTGATTCTCTCAGCTCTTTGTTCGCCATCAAACATTTTTCACACGAGAAATCACCAGTCATTGTTCATGAAATTGTATATTTATGTACAATGCTGAAATATCAAGGAATTAATGTCAGTTTAGATTGGGTCCCAAGTCACGTCGATATCCTTGGTAATGAAGTAGCTGACCAGTATGCAAAATCTGGACTCAATTTGAGTTCTTTATCTAATGAGGTTTCTCTTTCTGTTGCAGAAGTCATGAGTGTCGCTAAGCCATTCTTTATTTCATTATGGCAAAGCCAGTGGGACGAGGCCACTACAGGTGGATTTTTTCGTCAATTTCACCCGTCTGTTTCCCCTCTCACATTCTCATTGTCATCCAGAAAAGCGGAGTCTATCGTTTTTAAATTGTTGTCCGGGCATATCCCTGTTAATGCTTATTTAGAACGATTTGGTCGTATCGACTCAAGTTTATGTCCAAATTGTTTAGTGTCAGATGATATTTTTCATTTTTTATTTCAATGTTCTTTGTACAAAGATGAACGAAGAAATCTTTTATCTACTTTGAGAGCTAATGGTATAAGAAACCCATCTATAGAAACGGTATTAAATCCTGATAAAAACATTTCAAAGGTATACCAAGCCCTTGCTGACTTTGTTAACAAATGTCATAAGTTTTAAATTAGTTATGTATTTAGATGTATAAACAATTGTATAATTAAACAGGCATAAACTGTTCAATATTAGATTAAGATAGTTCATGTATACCTTGTATCTACACATGTATCGACAGAGTTTCAACCGTGAAGTCCTAATATGTTTTACTATCCATTCAGAAGTGTACATGTGTCAATATTTTCACACATATGTATCCATATACTTTTATAGAATTTTTAGTATTATGTTCATATATACCTTTTATCTACACATGCATTGACATAGAGTTACGACCGTGAATATCTTACTATCCATTCAGAAGTATATATGTATAAATATTTGTACACATATGTATCCATATACTGTTATATAAAACCCTTTAGTTATGGCGCACATCATTCAGTAGAATGGAGCCGCCAAAAATCCTTAAAAAAGAAGAAGAAGAAGAAGATGTTATTTGTATTACAGAAACGAAACTTAACGATTGTGATGTGCTAGATATTCCGGGATACGAAATCCACTATAATAATAGATTTAAGTCCGCTAACACAAGATCGGGAGGAATAGCTGTGGCTGTCAAATCGGAACTAAGTAAACATATCAAATGGGATATTCTGTGTTCTAAGTTTTTTCTTTCATTTCGACTGTCTAAGTCAGTGTTAAAATCTCAGAATGATATGTTATTTTATGCCGTTTACATTCCACCAGAAAACACACGATATGCCAGTGAAAACAGCTTTAATGACATTGAATTGCATATTCTAAACAACCGAGCACCGTCAGACTTATTATGTTTAATTGGAGACTTCAACGCTCGAACCAAAGACCTCCGGGACTTCGACGAACTCGACCTGAACATCGTGGAACTGTGTCATATTGATGATAGTGAATTGGATCAAATGAACATTGAACAGGGAATTTTAGAACTTGGCCTTCCTCTGGTACGAGGCAGTAAGGACAAAGGACGAGTTAATAATTATGGGAAATTATTTATTGAAATGTGTAAAAATAATGGACTATTTATCTTAAACGGAAGAGTTGGTAAAGATTGTAATATTGGGGATGTAACCACAACAGGTTCAACTATTGTTGATTATGCTGTTGGATCTGTTGGTTTTTTTAAGGAATGTTCTGATTTTGAAATTGTAGAATTCAACCCGTTATTTTCTGATATCCACAAACCCATAATATTAACACTAGTAGCAAACTTGGAAAAAGCAAAACAACCGAAAAATATCCATAAAAGGGAAAAGATTAAAACATGGGACCCAGTTAAATCCGATAACTACCTTAAAAATATAAATCTAGCAGATATCGAAAATATTTTGAATGATTTAAAAGCCATACAGAATTCCAATGAGATTTGTCAAATAGAAGTTGATGAAATAGTAAATAGCATACAACATGTGTTCTCAACTGGATGTGTTAAGACATTTGGATACCAAAAGAAAATACGAGTGTCTGGCTCAAAAATAAAAAGACGATGGTTTGGTCCCGAATGTAAACTTAAAAGGAAGGAATATCATGTAGCTAAATTCAGATATAGAAAAGAAAAAAATGAAGCAAATCATGATAATCTTATTGTTAAGAGCAAAGAATATAAGAAGTGCTTACTTAAGGCAGAAAGTGTATTCAAATTTAACAAATGTATGGAAATCAGAAAACTGAAAAACACAAACTCGAAAAGCTTCTGGAAATTGTTAAAGGAAAAGAAACCAGAAAAATGTCAAATCGACTCAGAAATATATCTGAAGTTTCTCCAAGCACAAAACGAGGAGATGACATCTGAGGGTTTAGATAGCACAGACGAGGCACTAACATATAACAACTATAACGTAGAGCTTGACTTCCCTATTACAGAAATTGAAATACGGCATGTTATAGCTAACCTTAAATCAGGGAAATCGGCTGGATTAGATGATATTTTAAACGAGCACATTAAGTGTACTGTTAACATGTTCATGCCTTTCTATGTTATATTATTCAATGTAGTATTGGATTCTGGGAAAATTCCCTCAAGCTGGGTTATTGGTAAAATCAAGCCCATTTATAAAGGAAAGGGAGATAAATCTGACTCAATTAACTACAGGGCAATTACTCTTGTCAGTTGCTTTGGGAAGCTATTTACAGGCATTTTAAATGCTAGGCTAAATAACTTCTCTGAAAAACTTAATGTCATCAAAGAAAATCAGACGGGTTTCAGAAGTGGTTATTCCACACTTGATAATATTTTTGTTCTTAAATCATTGTTGGATATTATTGACTCGTCAAGGAAAAGGCTATATTGTTTATTTGTTGATTTTCGCAGGGCGTTCGATTCAGTGTGGCGCTGTGCCCTCTGGAGAAAAATGATAAGTGATGGGTTAAATGGAAAACTAATGAAAGTTATAGTCAATTTGTATAAAGATGTTAAATGCTGTGTTTCGTGTGAAAATGGGTTTACAACAGATTTTATAGGAATTGATATTGGTCTAAAACAAGGGGAAAATTTGTCGCCATTTTTATTTTCAATATACTTAAATGACCTTGAAGATTACCTAGAATTGCGATGTAGAGGAGTAGAATTCTACCAAAATGATGCTCTTGTCTATCTAAAAATACTGTTGCTTTTGTATGCGGATGACACAGTTCTGTTGGCAGAATCAGTCAAAGAAATGAAACTAATATTGAAATCATTTTTAAATTACTGTCAGACATGGAGACTGAAAGTTAATATAAGTAAAACAAAATTGATTGCCTTCGGAAAGGGAAGAAGTCCCAAATCAAAGTTCATGTTTGGAAATGAAGAGATAGAGGTTGTTAATAGATATACTTACCTCGGAATCGTGTTTACCAAAAATGGAAGGTTTTTACAAGCTCAGAAACATCTTATAGCTCATGGCAATAAGGCAATGTTTTCCCTTATGCAAAAAGCTAACAGACTGAATCTGCCAATAGACTGTGTCACTCATCTCTTTGACGTCCTTGTCAAACCAATTATTTTGTACGGGTGTGAAATCTGGGGCCACGAAAAATTGTTACTTTTAGAAAGATTTCATTTAAACTGGTGTAAAAAAATGTTAAAAATAAGAAAAAACACCCCGTCTCTGTGTACGGCGAACTCGGTAGGACTCCTTTATATATTGATGTTTATGTAAATATGGTTATGTTTTGGTGCCGAATTCTAAAAACGACACCGAAAAAATATCATACCAGTCTTATTACTATTTATCCAAAATGGACCCAGTATGTTCCCCATGGATAAAGAAGGTTAAAGACATTTTAAACCAATGTGGCCTCACCTATATATGGGAGGATCAAACAATGTCAGTTCATCTTAAGTGGCTAAAATTAACTGTAAGACAAAAATTAACAGACCAAGCTTACCAGAGCTTATCCTATGAGACTCTAACTTCATCTAAATGTAGTTTTTATCTAAGCATAAAAGATAATTTTTTCCTAGAGGAATACCTGATCAAGTTGCGACCTTTTCTAAGCCACGCCTTATTACGACTACGTACATCCAACCATAGGTTACCGGTTGAAACTGGCCGGTGGAACGCTACCCCCAGGGAACAACGTTACTGTACACTTTGTAATACAAACTTGATCGGGGATGAATATCACATGCTGTTCATATGTCATAGATTAAATGAGTTAAGAGAAAAATATATACCTAAATATTACCGAAACTATCCAAACATATTAAAAATGTATAACTTATTCAACAATCCTTCTGTATATACTGTCAAAAAGCTAGCCCTATTTGTTTTCAAAGCTCTTAAATTGTATGATACTTCACTATGATACTACCTGCCATGTTATGCATATATATTTGTAATATTTTTTTTTTTTTTACCCCGATACCAGATTTACTGGTCTGGGAGAAATAAAGAATTGAACTGAATTGAATTGATATGTTTTCGGACTTCGTCGGTCAAATGAGAACCCGAGGTATTTTCTTTGAACTTGCATTAGTATTACTGTAGAGAACGTTCAGTTTTATGACAATGGCTTTAAAATACATACACACAAAATTTGCAAAGATTATTGGTCCCAACGCGACACTGATGCTGCTTTTTATTGGAGAACTGTGAAATCATTACCATTAGTATTAAAATGAGCGCGAAATAATGTAAACTTACAAGTTGTCAGTCCGTCCGTGTATTTAACAAAGTATTTTGTTTTCTGTCTGTGTATACCAATAAACCAATACGATGCAAACGTCTTATTAATCACAAATCAATGGAAGCATTGTCCAAGGAAACCAATATTAGAAAGATAACCTACATTCGAATGATCCCGTTTGAAGATGAGTGAGAGAGCTTTACGTTGGGTAATATTTTACTCCTAAAAGCCCTGAAGGAAAACCTGTCGAGAGGCTGTTTATGTATCAGCAATAGACGGTGTTTTGTCTAAATATCGAAAAGTTTACAAAAAAAGTATTTTTTTCATCACAACTAAGTCATTGAAAAGTTTTGGGTTTTAACGGGTCAATTGAAAAACGAAATTATCTTCTTTAAAATCGGATCAGCATTGCTGGAGAGAACGTTCGGTTTTGTGACAGTGGTTTTAAAATGCATACACACAAAAGTATAAAGGACTATTGGCCTTGGATTATCACGATGGGGATTCTTTTTGGGGCATATGTGAAAATTAGTTCAATGAAGCCGACATCTTATCATTTTTGATAGTGGTTTTGAAATTCATACACACATAATTATCAAAGATTATTGGTCTTGGATCATCACGATGGGGATTCTTTTTGGGCATATATGAGGATGACTAAATAAGTTCAATGAAGCCGACATCTTATAAAAGCATGTTGTAAAATTCACTGGAGCACATTTCCTTTAGATCTCAGAAGACACAAGACGATTTTAAAACGTAAACGATGGATGCCGAAGGAACTGCCATGGCTCTTCGAGATATGCTGGTAGAGCATGACTCTTGTCTGTCCAAAATATGTTTATTAGGTATGGTATTTTCAAAACACATTTCATTAAGACAAAGTTTGAGATCGAAGTTTAATATTTTAAATTATTATCAAAATTTGATGTATAATCAACTATGTTTATCTATACTTTTCAGAGCAAAAGCGAAGTGGTCTGGTTAAACGACTTGAAAACGCAAGGGTTAAAGGTTCTTTAAATCTATGTCAACTCTTAACTTTAAAGCTAAAGATATTGACCGATTCCCAGAAAATTATTGAAGTATATCGTCAAGACAAATGGGATCAGGTGCAACGTTTGGCTGCCAGAGTTCTTCAGAATGAGATGGAAGAAGGAGACAGCGACGATGAACACGAGGAAGAGATGATAAGCGTTGATGATAATGAAAGTGACACGGAAGAGTTTTGGATCGAAAACAACGACGAACAGAATATGGGCATGGAACATGAGCAGATGTACCTCACGGATCTAGGGATTTACAGGCTTGGCGATTGAAACATTAGTACTGGAATTCCAATCTTTGTTATTTGTATAAATGTGTCTAAATAAATTTTGTTAATACACTACATTTAGAATTTTAATTCTTACAAAAGTCTACGAAATATCACTAAAATCTGTCTAGAGGCCGTTGATGTATCAACAATAAATACTAATGTTGATAATAATCGAAATAACAGTTTAAATTTTAAACAAAAATGTTTTGTTTTCGGCACAACAATCATATCGATATGTTTTCGGACTTCGCCGGTCAAATGAGAACCCGAGGTATTCTCTTTGAACTTGCATTAGTATTACTGTAGAGAACGTTCAGTTTTATGACAATGGCTTTAAAATACATACACACAAAATTTGCAAAGACTATTGGTCCCAACGCGACACTGATGCTGCTTTTTATTGGAGATTACTGTGAAATCATTACCATTAGTATTAAAATGAACGCGAAATAATGTTAACTTACAAGTTGTCAGTCCGTCCGTGTATTTAACAAAGTACTTTGTTTTCTGTCTGTGTATACCAATAAACCAATACGATGCAAACTTCTTATTAATCAAAAAGCAATGGAAGCAGTGTCCAAGGAAACCAATATTAGAAAGATAACCTACAGTCGAGGAATTTAAACTATCTTTACTGTCAAATAACGTTCTGCAAACGCTTGCAAACATCAACATTGAACCGAATAAAGAGGCTATAGAAGCCGCAGTAAATAAAATTACAGAGGTCCTGTCTGATGCTGCTCAGCCGCATTTTCACTGTAAATATACCATAGTGGATAATACAACAACACCATGCAAAACTACTGCAAAGGGAGCTGAGTGGTTTGATAACGAATGTAAGGTGGCTAAACAAAGATACATTGAGTTGACTCGTACATTTTCCAGTTCTTTCTCTACAATAGATAGAATTCACATGTTCGAAGCGGAAATGTTCTATAAATCAGTTTGTCGACGTAAAAAACAACTGTATAAAAACAAAAATCTAAGGAACTACGTCTAATAAAAAACACAGATCCGAAAACTTTTTGGAAATACTTTGCAAAACATAAAACTAAAGCTTCTTCCTCTATACCCGCAACGTCATTTAAAAACCATTTTAATGAAATTCAGCAAAGTCTATATGCAAAAGTACTGATGTCTGAAGACCCTCCATTTTTGACAGAGGAAGCAGATATGAGTGATACTTCTGACGAATCGGAAATAACTGTTGAGGAGGTAAACAATGTTATCAAATCTCTTAAGACAAACAAGTCTCATGGCACAGACCAACTATTAAATGAGTTCTTCAAAGTTGGTTGTGATGTTCTACTTCCAATTCTAGTCAAATTGTTTAATGCTATTTTACATTCGGGCCATTTCCCTACCTCATGGAGTGAAGGTATCGTTTTGCCACTCTTTAAAAAAGGTGACCCATCAGATGTAAACAACTACCGCAGTATTACCTTAACCAGTTGTTTTTCAAAGATATTTACTGCTGTACTTAATAATAAACTTTCAGTATTCGCCTTTGCCAACAATGTTATTACAGAGTCCCAATTCGGCTTTAAAAAGTGAATTGGCACTGTGGACGCTATTTACGCCCTATATGCTCTTATACATAAATATCTTTTTGAACAAAGGCGTCTTTATTGTGTATTCATAGATTATGAAAAAGCTTTTGATAGTGTTAATAGGAAGTTATTATGGTACAAATTACTTCGATGTAAATTTAGTGGAAAGATAGTCGATGTTTTAAAATCAATGTATACTTCGGTTAAAGCTTGTGTAGCCCATGCTGGTGAAAAATCAGATCATTATTCTATATTGTGTGGGTTAATGCAAGGGGAGGTAACTTCGCCCATATTGTTTTCCGTTTTTATAGCTGATATCGAGGAAAAACTATCTGCAAGCGAAGAACAATCTGTAAATCTAAACAACATTACATTGTCTTTATTTTTGTACGCGGATGACTTAGTCATTTTTTCTGACACTATAGAAGGATTACAGCGAAAGTTGGACGCATTATATGATTATTGCCAAACCTGGCAACTCACTGTTAACACAAAAAAGACAAATGCTGTTGTTTTTCGTAATGCTGGAAATATGAAATTACCAGAAAAGTGGAAGTATGGAGGTGTGGAAATTATGTCTGTCAATTCTTTTGTCTATTTAGGAACTGTCTTTAATTTTAACGGCAAATTTAATATTTCACAACAAACACTAGCAGATAAGGGTTTAAAAGCCATGAATTGTTGTTTTACTAAAACACGATGTTTTTCATTAGACATTGATCTTCATTGTGATCTGTTTGATACTATTGTCACCCCAGTAATGCATTATGCTTGTGAGATTTGGGGTTTTTATAAGTCTATTCAAATAGAACGTGTTCATTTAAAATTTTGTAAGCGTATTCTGGGTGTAAACATGTCTACCCCGAACGCAGCAGTCTATGGCGAATTAGGTCGATTTCCACTGCAGCTTACCAGATACATTAAGATAATAACTTTCTGGCTAAAGTTAATTAAGACTGAAAATCCAATCCTCAATGCAAGCTATAGACAATTGCTGTATATTCATCAAAACGGTGGTTACTCGTGGGTAACCCAAGTTATGGACTTATTATGTGCTCACGGTTTTGCATAAGTTTGGGGGTTTCCGGACTCAGTAAATGTACGAGTATTTCCATCAGTTCTTATGGACCGCCTAAAATCGACATACTGTACAACCTGGCGGGAAAATTGTAATTCGCCCAGATTGATCCTTCTTAGAAGTCTAGACACTAACTTGGAGACTCAAAGGTATCTATCGGTCATTGTTTCATATAAACATAGAGTGGCATTGACTAGATTGCGAACATCCGCCCATAGACTATGCATAGAAACGGGTAGACATGGTAGCGCTCATAAACCAAGACCTGAACGTCTTTGTATTTGCTGTAATTTACAAGAAGTTGAAGATGAATATGACTTTGTTTTGCTCTGCCCATTGTATAGTGACCTACGTAGATAAATGATAAAACCGTATTTTTGGAGGAGACCAAGTGTGCTCAAATTAACCATTTTGTTAAATTCTCACAGTTGTGTTGTATTAAGGAAACTTGGGAAATTTATTTATCAAAGTTTTACGACGCGTGAAAATCATTTAAATGTTCACCCTCACTTATAAGGTTATATAAATGTGAACTACACCTGATTTGTGAAGTTATTATCATGAGGGGCATCACTGCCCAAGTCAATAAAGATTACAGATCCCGTTTGAAGATGAGTGAGAGAGCTTTACGTTGGGTAATATTTTACTCCTAAATGCCCTGAAGGAAAACCTGTCGAGAGGCTGTTTATGTATCAGCAATAGACGGTGTTTTGTCTAAATATCGAAAATTTTACAAAAAAAGGATTTTTTTCATCACAACTAAGTCATTGAAATGTTTTGGATTTTAACGGGTCAATTGAAAAACGAAATTATCTTCTTTAAAATCGGATCATCATTGCTGGAGAGAACGTTCAGTTTTGTGACAGTGGTTTTAAAATGCATACACACAAAAGTATAAAGGATTATTGGCCTTGAATTATCACGATGGGGATTCTTTTTGGGGCATATGTGAAAATTGTCAGTTCGTCCGTGTATTTAACAAAGTATTTTGTTTTCTGTCTGTGTATACCAATAAACCAATACGATGCAAACGTCTTATTAATCATAAATCAATGGAAGCATTGTCCAAGGAAACCAATATTAGAAAGATAACCTACAGTCGAATTATTTTTTATTGTGGTTTTAAAATACATACACACACAATTGTCAAAGAGTATTGGTCTGGGCTCATCACGATGGGGATTCTTTTTGGGCATATATGAAGATAACTAAATAAGTTCAATGAAGCCGACATCTTACAAAAGCATGAATTTTTCCAAAAATGTGCGTGATTGACACATGACAACAGGATCATGTTATAATGTAAATGTTCGAAAATTGAATTTAAGCCCCTGCTAGTGGCTGTTGATCACACGAGACTTTCGGGTCAGCCTTAGTGTAACGCTACACGAGGAAGGCGTAGGGGAAAACGTAGAGCAGTTGCACGTGCGAATCACGTCTTATCTTTATACGGGTTTAATGGGTATAAAAGACACACAACCGTTCAATTGAATACAGTCGTTAAATTGTTTCACGAAGTTGCTACAATATACCAAGACTAGACGCAGCTACCCGGAACGTCGTAATTGGTCGTCTCCTGGACGGCGAATCACAGAATGTAGTCGCTAGACTTTATAATGTTCACCGGAGCACGATTTCCAGACTGTTGCAACAGCACCAGCAACCCGGTTCAACAGCTGATCGTCAACGTTCTGGCCGACCTAGGATCACATCAGCAGCCCAAGATCGCTAGATCCGGTTACTTCACCTGCGAAACCGGACCAAAACAACAGCAGAAACAGCATCAAATATCCCAGGTCTCCGTCGAATATCGACACAGACAGTCAGAAACCGTCTCCGTCGAAACGGCTTACGCGCCAGACGTCCTTACTTTGGTGTAATACTTGTTTGTTTTTTTATTCACCATAAGAAATAAGGGAGATATATTGACAGATTGAAGTAATTGGCGGGACCGTGCGGGACTTGATCTATCCCAAAATAGAATTTATGACAGAAGCAAATATAAGGGGAAGTAGGAGGCAGTTAAATTATAATAATAAAAAACATTTTTGTTTAAAAGGTTGACGACAACACAAGAGATTAACAAAAACAAACAATAATCAGGCATGAATAGAATACAGTTTTTTTAGAAAAGATTTCACTTTCTAATCTTCTAAAGCTTGTAACAAAATATTAGTTATCTGAGACTTAAATAAAGATGAAGAATCATTCGATTTGAGAAAATTAGGTAACCTGTTCCATTCACGAGATCCTGCTGTCCTTACAGAATAATACGAAAAATTGGAAATGTGAAAAGGTCTATATAAATGTAGATTAACTGTTCTGATTGGATAGTGATGTGTGCACGATTGTTTGGTGAAGAAGTTACGGAACAGGACAGGAATATTTTGAGGTTTGTACAAAAAAGGTTTGCACAAAAAAAACACCAAAAGGTCCGATGGTGCAACGGGTTAAGGGACTGGAATCTGCGAAACTGGAGGAGAGTCTGGTTCAGCGAAGAATCAAGATTCCAGCTGCAGAGAAGAGATGGTCGTACACGAGTTTACAGACGCCGGAATGAGAGGTTCGCAAGGAACTGCGTCCTTGAGGTCGACAATTTCGGCGGAGGAAGTGTGATATAGTGTGGGTGCCATATCCTGTGCCCGAAAAACTCAACTGGTGCACATTTCAGGCAACCTTAACGCCGTTCGATACACAGATGAGGTTTTGAGACCACATATGCTGCCCGTAATGGACCTCCGTAGGCCGCACACAGCTCGTGCTACTTTTGAATTTCTAGCCAACCAGAACGTAACAGTGCTCCACTGGCCGTCCAAATCACCAGATTTGAACCCAATAGAACATTTGGGGGATGATTTGGATAGACGCGTGCGCAGTCGTCATCCAGCGCCGCATACTCTGCAAGAACTGCAGCAGGCTCTTGAGCAAGAATGGAGGAGAATTCCGCAAAACTGTATTCATCGATTGATTGTTTCTATGCCGAGATGGGTCCGTGCTGTGTTACAGGTTAATGGTGACAGATATTGACGTTGCAGTGACGTAATCTGAGCGCTATGAACTTTAATGGGATAAATGTTTACATGTGAATGAACTTTGAAGTCTGAACAACCAGTCTGCCAAATTTCAGTGTAATGTGATGCTTATTTCTGTATGAAAAATGATGTTGAAAATTCATATTTTGAAGAACAAAAATTGGATGTTGTGTTTCTTTTTTGGGAGAGTATAGCCTAGCGCACACGAGAGGCGCCGGCTGAGCTGCCGGCTACGCGTGGCTGAGAGCTAAGCTGTTTCCCCCATGTGCGCGTAAATTTTGGTGAGATTTTCGCCTCTCGAGTCGGTGAGGAAAGTATTTAGCATGTTTGATATTTTCTGCCTCTTGTGGCAAGAATCTCACCGTGTGCGCACAGCGTGAGCTGCCAGCTGAGCTGAGAGGAGGGATAGTCCAATAGCATGTGCCTATTAAATCATGTGACCACTTAGAATATTACGTAACATGGATAGTGACACTTGTGTAGGTCAGTGAACTTGAGTGACAAGGAACTGGCCTTAGCCGAGAGCTCATCGTCTGCGCTGAAATTTGTAGCTGTTCCCTTGGCCACGCGTGCCTTGTAGCTCAGCCGGCGCCTCTCGTCTGCGCTGGGCTTATATTAATACTGGGCTTCCAATCTTCAAATGTTCAAATTATGGACAGATTATATGTTTAAACCTGTCCAAGATATAGGCCTATTTTAACCGAGATTCATGACTTAATTGTTGGGGAGTTTTGGTGCTCATATAACTCCCCAAAGGTACCGCTTCGATATTAGTATCAACGGAAAGCTCTGATTTGGTATTTTTTGATAAAAATGACCAACAATTAGCTATTTCGGTTTCAACGAATTATTCCATATATTTTGCAGCTCTTGTCACTGTAGAGCATGACTCTTGTCTGTTCAAAGTATGTAGCCTGTTTGGGGCAACTTTTGCAAAATAGCTGACTTTTAGGGCGACACTGAGGTAGCGTATACGAACGAAAACTGCTAACTTAAGACTGGTCATTTGATTACCTTTCTAACACAGTTCTACAATCTTATAAACCATAAGATCGTGCAATCGAAAATGGTGGATCAAAGAAATATTTCGATGATATAAACCTACCCTAAAACATTAATGTTTAAAGACTAGTGAGAGGTCTGTGTTTTAGGTAAGCCACTATCAGCAGTTTTTGTAAATTGTTAAAGGCACACTTGCCGCGAAAATCAGGAATATTGTTTACATTAAAAAAGAAAGACCGTATTCTATATTTTTCCCAGACAATATAAGTTAGGAACTTTCTATTTTTACCAAAATTTAAAAGTTTGGACGTCACTTTGTATTTTTAATTTGAATTTGAAAATTTGAATTGTTACGTACCCGGAACGTAAACAAACCGATCTGCCCCCCATTGGCGATTTTATGTTTCAGTCGAGTGAGTGAACTAACGGCACAGTGTAATTTTACGTAGGCCTATTTATCTGAGAAATACAGACTGACGATCGGTTAACAGCGACTGGAAAAGCCTGCTGGTAATTGTTTGAGTGTAAACCACAGATACAAAGGCCTGAAAGGAGGGTAATCCAACACGAAAGTTGACCGACACTGATCGTTGTTGTTGTAATCAGGCTTCGATTCTTCGTTTGTTTTTCACCCCATTTTTACAGTCTAAAGCTAACTAGACGTGTTTTATGTGTCCTATGTTTAAGTTTAGTGGTATTAGTCGTAGTAAGCTCATGTAAATTGGTTTTCTTAGCAAATTTAAAGGGGCATGAGCTGCCAAAATGTTGATATTTTGACGTTAAAACAGAATGTTGAAATTATTGACTATTTTTCTCAAGACGTATAATTCAGAAGCTTTTTCAATGCTTCTAGTCTCGAAAATGTACGATAAAGTATTGTTTTGAACTAACTTTGGCTTAGAATGAATGAATGGTCGTCCCGGTTATTAAAATTCTGTTTACTTTTCTAACACGTTTTCGGTCCGTATAGGCCACATGGTGTATGGATTTTCCTCATTCCAACGCCAATCATTTAGTTTTTCGAGGGCCTTCAAAGCCTCTTACTGTCGAGACGATCAGAAATTATGAAAAACGTGTGAATTCTGGCAGCTCATGCCTCTTTAAACAGGCTACGGCGGCAAGTGTGCCTTTAACAGTTTCTTGGTATAAGAAAAAGTTGATCAAAAGCAGTAATTTCTTGGTATAAGCACAAAATGATTAAAATAGTAACTCTCAGCAGTTTCTTGGCATAAGCTAACGTTGGTTAAAATAGTAACTCACAACAGCTTCTTGGTATATGTTAAGGTTGATCAGAAAGTTACTATCAGAAAGAAAGGTGATAAAAGCAGCAACTCTCGTCAGTTATACAATATCCACAGTTACTGTGTATAATAAAGTCGACCAAGAGTAATAACTATCGACAGAAGTCTATCAAGGGGAAGTATGTAACTAGCTATCTCCCCGTGTAAACAGCATTGTCCACAAGCCAGCTGAAATAATGCATCATATGAAGTAGTAATTATTAGCAGATCCTTAGTACAAGAAAAAGCAGTTCAAAAATATTATCTATTAGCAGTTTCTGGGTCTAAGAAAAGTTAGCTTTCAACAAACACTCGGTATAGGGAAAAAGTGAAGAAAAAAAAGTAGTATCAAGCAGCACTTGGTATAAGAAAAAGTTAATCAAAAGCAGTAACTATCAGTATTTTTTGATAGATGACAAAGTTCACCAACAAGTAGTAGAACTTTAACAGCATTTGCATGATATAGGGGGAATTGTTTTTGTTTTGAGATAGTAGTTACTTCGTGAATCAGCAGTTTCGTGGTATAAGAAAAGTCCATCCGAGTATGTTTTGGTATAACACATAAGTTGATGAAGATGTGATAGGAAATGTTAGTCAATAGGTAGTAACAATCAGCGGTTATTTAATATAAGAAAACGTTGTCAAAAAGTAGTTACATGCATCCCAGTTTATCTCTGTCAGGTTAGAGAACACCGATATTGGGGTCCTTCTGTTGGGTATTGGCCTGAAGTGCTGCGATGTCCCACATATCAGTAATTCTCCTGATAGGGCCCTACTTAGCCTGAATAATCAGCCTCTGTCGTTCTGAGAATCTAACATACACTCCCTGACGTATGTGGTAATATAGAAATAATGAAAAACCGCACAGATAAGATTTTCAGACTACGGTCCTGCTCATTAACTTTACGCATCTCTCGACCGACAGCTGGATATCTTTCCAGCTTTTTTTAAGTGCTAGCAAGTGTGTCATTATGGTATGCCTTCTAGATGTAAGATCTTCCACAAACACTATTTTGGATCCGGCAAGTTTACGTCTGTTAGAAAGGACATGATCATTAGTTTTATGACGAATAAATTTAATTATGAGATTGCATGAGTCATTCCGACTTGATCAAAGCTTATGACAGATCTCAATGTCCGGATTTTGGTTGACGTCACCAGCTGACACATTTATCAGCCTTAGAGTTTTTCCTGGTATATTGTTCCAAGTTGTCATTATTTACATTCAGTTTTTGGATTTCATTATCAAGCACACATATTTTGCGATCTTTTGCTTCTAATCGCAGATCCAATGGTACAACGATAGCTTGTATAATGTCTCTTATTGCATCGGGAAGAATGTTATTGAGGGCTTCAGACACGGCGTGTTTCATAGCTGACTCGATAGTAGCCGCACTCGTGTGTCTCTATCCTGGTTTACTTACTTTGCCGGTCAGGTAGAGTCACACATTAAACCGCCATTATAAGGGTGAGATAACTCATGTAACCTCACTAGGCCAATTTTTATGCTATGCTTTACAAAGAGCGATTTAACAGTTTAACAACGGATTTCGAAGAAATCAACTGGTTCAGTGAAAAGAGGAATGTTTCAAGATATAATAGGCGGTAATAGCTGAAAGATAGTTGAGATTAAGGATAGTTAAGACTTAGCTTAAATCTGAAATCCGGTCCTTCCAAATAACTCATTTAAAAGCCGTAACTCGATAGCTTTATCCAAGGCAAGTTGTAACGAATGGATTATATAAGGAGTGATTTTGTCAGTAAACTTTCCACTTAGACTTTAATCAAATCATTTATGTGAGGGATTTGCTTGGTGGGTAAGTTACTGCCGACAGGTAAAGTACCGGTATCAGCCTGAGAGAATGACCGTGGCAGGTCAGACAGAGAAGCCTGTCCTCTGAGGGGCTGGACATCCATGACCATATCGTCCGAGTAGCTACTCTCAAGTTGAGTGCTGGGTCTTTCTTTGATGCCATTACAGTAGATAAACTTCCAAATAAACGCACTTTTGAGAAAGAAACCACAAAATGATATATCTAGAGTAGATTAGTAGAGGTACTCACAACTTGGAAAGAGGGATCAGCGGATTGGACCTTACAAATGACCACTTGAGTTGATAAGGCTAGTTCTTGTTGTCAGTCTGATAACTTCGGGGATTTACGTGCGTGAAATACCCTCTGATAGACTGCAGGTCATTTTGAATATGGCGACCAAATGTAACCGTGAGGCGTACAATTCCCAAATCCTCTTGATGGCCCCACAAAAGTGTACCGGTGATAATGTAATGGGCCGAAACACTTGGTTTGTTAACTTTCAGCCTCGATGACTTATATAATTGAAGCATTGGAGGATTCCTGATGTGACGGTCTAGAGGAGATAACCCCGCAACTCCATTCGTTGTTTCATCCTTCTTCATCATTTATTCATACTTTGTACATATTTCGCGTTATCTTTCATTTCCATTGCCTTTTGAACCCTCTTCTCATTATCATTACGTTAAATAAATGCCCATCAACATGTCCCATATAACCGTTTGTCTCGTTAAACGCTGTATATATTAATCAACTCAATTAAGAATCGAATAATACGGTAGGGGCCACAACATTAACATTAGTCTTTTGGACTAAAGTCAACGCTGACTAACCTGTTTAGAACGAATGGTTCTAGCTGCTTTCGCAAGGAATGTACTGTCAAAAACTGTCAAAAAAAATCCAATTAAAGTGCTGGGTACTATCCAGTAAAGCTGCGATTTGTTATATGGGGCAACATACCGGAAGGCGGGAGTATATGCGTCTGAGAGGTTACGGTGACAGCAGGGAAAGCCAGGTTGACAATACAGTGTTTCCAACTGTAGAGGCGGCGGTACAGCGTTTCCAGCTGTAGAGTTGGCGGTTCAGCGTTACCAGCTGTAGAGTTGGCGGTTCAGCGTTACCAGCTGCAGAGTTGGCGGTATAGCATTACCAGCTGTGGGCCAAGACAGAGCAGCGTTGCCAGCTGTAGGCTACGAAGAAGCAGCTCTTCCAGCTGTTTACTACCTTTCCTGTTCCGACGCTACCAAATTTGGGACGAAGACAGGCTCCTCCCCCAGAGGACGAGAAGCTTATAATACCCGCGTATCATTTATTGTATATAACACTTATTTCAAGTTTCATTCACATATTATGTTTTTTCTTTCTATTGCAATAAACTATCGAACTTTATTTTATGTCTCTTGTGTCTTTCTTTCATGGCCTTGTAATTGTCGTGTCCCTTTTAGACCGCGAGGTGGCGTTACACTGTCATGTAGGACTACCGAAACTGCGTCTGTCTACAACATGTGATTTACCGGGCTAAATAAAATATATAAACAAATCTCTTTCTAAATGATATTAGCATTTAATAAATTTATGTTTATTTTATTTTTTTGTATGTAGTGAAACATTTTGATATTTAATTTCGACGCAATTTTTATTCAGCTCAAAAATACGGTGATTTACCGTATAAAAAGCGCACACTGCCCGAGGCGTGTCAAAGCAATCGTATTCTTGCGAGATCTGCTTTAGATGTGGCTAAGGTACGACTTTACCGGACATAGCGCAGGAATTTTCGCGTGCGATCTAGGGTAACATTTTTAAAAGCTATTAGATAAATATAAAAGTCCTGATATCAAGCTGTACGTGAATATATATTTTGAATTTAAGAAAACGTTAAACTAGTAACGGAAACGTAGAGTCAATTTCACGAAATAGTCCCATATTGACGAAAAATGGCGACGTTCCCTGTCGATACGATTCACTTTGAACTGGCCACTGTGATAGCTTCCACGGGGCGTTTCCAATAGCTGTTAGTGTTGAAATGTGCGATGTAACTAACAATAGCTCGAGCTAAGTGTAAGAGAATAATGGAAAAACACGTAGATGCGAGCAAATGCCAGGTAAAATTCCATGGTGTTGTTGTTTTGTTGAAAACTTACAAGTCACATTATCAATTGACCTCCTGTGTGAACTCTCCAACCCCATTCCGATAGATATTTCCGATAAAAATGGCCTTAGAGGTTGAATCTGGCCTATAGAACTAGGGTAACTTCCAACTTTAGATTGGTGTCAAAGCCGACGGTAACGAGCGAAGATAGCTGAAGCGAGTTCCGAGTGTTGTTGTACTACACATTTCCTGCCGTGGACGGAAACCGGTTTTTCAGTTTGAAAATAGAGTAGCCTAAACATCATGCTTGTAGCGATTCCACAAGTGGAATACAAATCGTCCAAATCTTTCAATCGAAGCATTAGCCCCCTAGGAAATAGCAGACCCTGTTAATTGATCTCTTAATATTAAAATTAGCATTAAAACCTAACTTTTATTGTCAATTGAGATCGATTTCCAGTACATGTAATTTGTGTCCACATCTTCACCTACTAAGCTCAGCTTGCCAATGGGAAACCTCTAATCCGAGTGCAGGAAACGCAAGGGGAGATAATCGAATAAACCCGTCTATCTTGATTTTACAAAATAAAGTTCTGATGGGAAGGCTTTTCGTTTCTATAATGACTCACTGTTTTACATACGCTCCCTTGTAAGCACTTCTGGTAAATGTACGAGTCTCTTTTTTCCATTGGAAACAAAATGCAAATGGCGGCGACGACAGTATGTTGTAAGTAGAAAGCTTTTACTACTAAATCCTACAACTAAATCAGTTCCTTTCTCGATTCTGAAAAGCGTAAACGCTAATTTGTCTTTTTGGAAACCCACTTCAAGTCTTAATTTCTCAAACTGCAAGACAGAAACAAGGAGAAACAGTACAGAAAGTGAACAGTTCTGTCAAGTTTGACAACATCGCGCTAAAATCAGGAAGTTTAAAACCCTTTATTATGAGTTTATGGAATTCGATTTCGACATTCGAGGGTACCTACATGTATGTTTCTCGATACCTATTGTTCTTGGCAAATATGCTTCTCTGGATTAGGGCGTGTGGTTCCCATTTTTAAGGGTCCGAGAACTTGTGTCTGAACATATCTGGAAACAGACTAGGTACTAGGAAACATAAGTTGATTGATTCTTTGGTGTTTTACGCCGCGCTCAAGATTATTTCACTTATATTTGCGGCGTTGCCAGTGTTATTGTGGGAGGAAACCCGGCTCTGTGCCCGGAGGAAACCCACTACCTTCCGCTGGTAACTGGCAACCATCCCACATAGCTCGTTCGAGTGAAAACCCAGTCAAATTTTTTTCCAATTTTTGGACTGAGTGGAATTCGAACCCGCAACCCATTGGTGGAAGGCTGTTCGGTTTGAGCGTCAAACGTTCTACCTACTGAGCCACGGAGGCCCCCGGAAATATCAGTAAGTTAGGTTTTGATTGATTAATGTTTATCGCCGCTTGTAAAATTAATTTCACTTAGGCCTATATGGTGGCTTTGCCAGGTTTAGTGGAGGAGGAAACCGGGCTCTGCTTGGGGTAAGTATGACCTAGAGCTAGTCCGCAATATGTTGAGTGGATTGAAGTTATTCTGATACGCCCGCATGGGCTTATCAGAATCTATCCTTCAATCCACTCAACATATTGCGGACTAACCTAGACCTGGCCAATTAACTTGCAGCAAGTGAATGACTAACTCTGTTAACTTTTAGTTTTAATACGGTAACTGCCTATTTTAAATAATACGTCGACAACAAGTAAAATAGTTATCTGGTAGCCAAAACTTTGACCATACTCAATACTATAATAGTATGGTCAAAGTTTTGGTTAAATAGGCTAATTAGTAGGCCCATATGTACTAGTATACCGGGTACCATATGGTATATACAGTTATAATCTTATACATATTTATGAACACTAAAACACACGGGTACAGGGAAAATCTTCCCAAGGAGACAGGTTTCTTAGTAATATAATTATAATATACCGGGTAGGCCTACACTCAGGCTACATGTAAATTGTAATCTGGTAATAGGATTTAACTTATAAAAAGAAGAAAAAAATGCCTCCTTTATTCACCATCAGGCAATTGTAACATCAATTTCTCGAACATAGCCTACAATTAAATTATATCTAATTGGAAATAAATTGGCACCGAAAGAAAGACCGTAAATAACGTGTGTAATACAATAGCCATGTGCCCACTGTATGTTTACTTCCTACTGGTTTAACGCGTGCGCAGAATGGAACATGGAAATGGTTGTTAGAAAAAATAGTCCAAAAGTCCATTTGAATTCAGTCTGACATTCAGATGTGCGCAGAACAGACGTGGAATCACTAATGCTTGTTTCTCGAATCCCACGTTGGTACACAAGTATGTAAGGCTATAGTTCATCAATATGTGTAGAAATCCATAACCATTGATACCATAAATTCATACAACTTACACCACGCTGTCGGAGTGACTGCTATCCCGACGCCATGTTTTGTATTTGTTTACACCAAGTATATACGGGTACTATTAATCAATCCTAAAATTGAATTGGATTTTTCACCCGATCGTCATAAGAGGAAGGGGGTGCCAGGTATCCCACTCTGATCAAACTCAGGGATTAATGTACCTCAAATACAAGTACCCTAATTTTATCTGTTGTTTGATAAAGCTACCAAAGCAGTATTATAAACCCGAAAAACACGCTCGATATCCAACTTTGTGGACAAAGTGTACCAGTCGTAACGTAAGGAACGTAACACAATGTATTGGTTTACTTTCAACTGTAACCAATGCCATTCAAACCACTGGAGTTATCCAGATATCTACCCAAAATGCGTGTCTCAATATGTATTACACAAAATGCGTTAAATAATTTATATAAGCGAAAAACGTTGGGGGGGGGGGCATTTCAATAATTAATGATTAGTTTTGTTTCCCGTTTTTTGTCAGTAGTGAAATGTTTCCGAATGTACTGATTTGCGTTAATTGCTTTCAGATACCAAATAAAATGTGTAGCGTGTGTTTATGTAGAAGCCGGAAAGCTACCAGAAACAAAGGAAGATTGCCCCAAATGTCAGATAGGGCCTACTCGTAGTTTCCTTGGTGCAAAGAGCCCGATTTACTCCTTCTCTCTACTAAGACTGCTTTATAAGTGGAATAGTCCTGAGTGGGACGCGAAACATCAGTCAATCGATAAACGATAAACAACACAAAAATAATAGTCAGTTATCTTTACATTTATTGTTTGCTTCTAGAGCATGCTCTGTATTTTATGAACATAACAGGAAAATCACATGTACAAAGGATACTAATACACTGTATATACATTGGAAATTGCCAGTAGCCTGTGTCCACCGCGTCTAAGGTAAGATCGCAGGGTGAAATAAACTAACTAAAGTATCCACAAATTACATGGCAAAGTGTTTACCTTGAGTTGCTCAATGAGACTATTTTCTACGGACACCAAAGGACACGCAGAACAGCGAAAAAAGACAGTTTGCAGTATCTTTGAACACTGTTTAATAATAAAACAGCCAACCAAGCCGCTCTCAATATATATTGGCATATTTCATAATTATTTTCCACAGAATAAAAAAATTAGTAAAAAACAGTTAGAGATAACAAACTTGTATTGCGTAGGCTCTTACATCTCCAAAAGTATGCACAATCGACCAAGATTAGAAGAATAAAAAAACATCGCGTAACCTTTCTTTCCCTTACAACGAACTGGACAATCGGGTCAATAATTATATTTAAACAAACACTAAGTGATCATTCGGCTTAAACACTCAAATGAACTGAATCGTCGTTTTGAGGACTACCACAAATTCCTTGGGCAGATGGAAATATTTTCACCGGAATTCCGCCACCTTGCGACGGGTCGGTCATAGCCGTAAGCAGGTTCTCTAATGCTGAGACTGTCACTTTTCTCAAAGGAAAATCAACTTTGTTCATGAGATAAAAAGCGAAGGATTTAACCTTGGCACCGTCTACGTCCACGCAACAGCCAGCCATCCACACCAAAGAGGGAACGTTCACGTTGTTCCCAATTACTTCCCTTGGCTCATGTGAGGCAACCGCTCCGCTTACCAAATATAAAGAGCTTTTCACTTCTTCAGGATACTGACAATACACACCAGTGTGGTCTCTTTCCATTGTAATTCCACATTGCTTGATGGCGTATTCCTGTACACCTTCCATTGCCGATGTCCAGGCATAGTATTGGGTAAGATGCATTGGTACACTATTTGTAAGAGCAAATGAAGCGACTTTTGCAGATGGATGGCATCCCGTCAATCCAGGGATGATAAGTGGACCAACCCTGAAGCCTGATAGCTTGTAATCATCATAAAGGGCTTGGTTTTTCCCTAGCTTACAGAGATCCTCTTTGAATTTATTGGGCAGTTCATATTGTGAGGTCAAACCTTTCTCTGGGCTAGAAAAGAGCCATGATATAAACTCTCCTTCGTCTATCAGTCCTGTGGAAAAACAGAAACAAAAATAGAACTGTTTGCGATTTCACTTATCATAGACTTAAACTTCCACTTAGATAACCTTTTCCTACATAGCTACATGCTAGTCCTTTGGATTTTCATAATTATAAGCAAAATAAGTTATATAAATAAGTTATATATATATGGATACCAAACTATACTATTCTCTTGATAGTTTTCCACAAACAAACTCAATGATTTCGGCCGAAATAAGAAAATAGTCAGTGGCCTATACAAAACAAAACAGCCATGCGATACATCTCATTAAAGAAAGGCCGGCTCATATCTTTCAAGGAGCGATCTGGTATACCACAGTTTCATATACGATCGGATCGCCCGCTTCAAGGGTAAACCTGAATTCCCCTCTCATCGGTTAGTGATTTGTGAAGTTGTCTAAAAACGCATTTGTAAATCACTACCTTAAAAAGGTATCATTTCGTCACCCTAATAAAATAAATGCCTAAGTCATATTTACGGCTTTCGAAAGAAATGAAAAAAACTGTCTATATTTGTTCTTTATGTTTAGCTAACATAGTGTACAATGAAATGTTGATCCGAGGAATTTGTAAAGATTATGCTGTAAAATAAAAGTCTTTTGGCATTGTGCCTAAAGAGGACTAAGGCATTTTCTATACAAGGTCAGTGTGACTTAGGCAATCTGTTTTATTAGGATGACGATTTTAAACTATCCTTGTTTAATTAGTTGATGATTCAATGAAATATTTTTGGTTTAACAAATGTCATTATTCGAGAAATCGACGACATGGCGATTGTCCATGTTAAAACCGTTTGAAGCATATACTCTGATCCCATATGTGACGGTGGTATAACCGATTATGTCTTGAAAGACGCTATCTAGAAGGATCTTATTCTTGAAGGGATTATCTGAGATGTGTTCGAGAAATAAATGAAATTTTAATAACCTGGGTAAGCGATCATTAATTTTAGGCAAAAGTTACTTCTAAACGCAGCTTTAAATTCCTTAATGAAGACTACGATATAAGACTAATTTGTAATTCTGAAAAACATAAACCATAATTTAAAGATTTCGTTTTAACGGAAAAATACCAAAGCTTTAAGTTTATTGCCACGTGAGATGTTAAACCCACCTCTCTCTAATAGATAAGGAACCACTGGCCATCCACCATCAGACATCCTCTCTATGGTCGTCATAGAAAATATTGGAATCCGATTATAAGTATCGTAAAGAGTAGCATAATGAGCTACACCTTCGCCGAACATTGTTCCGAAACTTCCAGAAGAAGAGAATTTCTGACAAATAACACTATGAGAAGCTCTATTATCTTCAAATGTAGTCGGTGGTCTTCCCCCAAAGGCAAACTTCGTCCAGCAGGTGTCGAGTCTGTCATCTGGCTTGGATGTTTTTTTGTCTTCTTCATACCAACATTTAGACTGGCTGTGGCAGAAATAGTGCAATGCCATTTCACAGTATCCATGCGCGGGATAAAATGGTATGAATTGATTCCTCTTATGACACCAATTTTGCACATTTCCTTCTTTCAAAAGTTGAGAATAACTCCAGTGAAAATACTTGTATTTTGAATTCTTAACAGCATATAGAGAAAACCAACAATCTTCTGAAAGGATGAAAGAATTTCCTATTAGATAGTTCAGTTCCAGGTTTCTAGTCTTGGAATCAATGTAAATTTCGACCAAAGCAACAAAAAACAGGTTATTTTATGCAATCTGAATTGTACGGCTACGGGACCCGTTTTCATTTACCAAATACGGACACGTTAATTCCACAATACGTTTTCACACCGTCAAACAACATCTAGTCAGTGAAAATGTCCTTTGAATTTAAAACAACTACTTATGAAATAATGATTTACCCAGCCGCAGCAAGTCCATTTAAATATATTTCTAATTTTCATTTTTTCTGAATTACGAATCTGCATATTAAAATTTAAAACATAATATACAAAAAAAAGTTAAGCACTCCCCTGAAAAGGCTACACCGACCGATAAAATCATTGGTGTGTGGAGATTGTTGGCAAACTGATGTTGCAGAAACGATTGTGATCATAAAGGGCAACATTCTGGCGATAAGAAATCACCGTTAATGGCAATAAGCTATACAATTTATTCAGGATATCGTTAGCCAAATCAAAAGTGTATTTTAACAAAATAAAAAGATGCTTGTAAGCATCAAACTTCACGGTCCATCTGGCTTCATAGGGCGAAAATATTGAAGTAAAAATGTCACTTTGAGTGTGTAGAACACATCTCTAGAGCAGAAGGGCAATAGCGCGTATAGCCTCCATTAGCTTCCAACCTGTGTCTCAACCCTCCAGTGAGACGTAGGATCTATTGAAGGGATAACTGCGCGGATTTGAATCCTTTAGCGCACATTTGGTATAGGATGGGCAGAAACATTCAAGTCCTAAAGCATCCTGTATAAAATCTGCAGGAATTGGAAGCCGCATTACATCGGTATTGGCGGCAGTTACCCCTTCAACAGATCCGATGTCTCACTTGAGGGTTGAGACGCAGGTTGTAAGCTAATGGAGGCTACACGCGCTATTGACCTTCTGCTCAAGGAATGTGTTCTACACACTCAAAGTGACATTTTTACTTCAATATGTTTGCCCTGTGAAGTCAGATGGACTATTTTGTTAAAACACACTTTTGATTTGGCTAACGGTATCCTGAATAAATTGTATAGCTTATTACCATCAATAGTGATTTCTTTTCGCCAGAATTTTGCCCTTTATGATCATAATTGTTTCTGCAACATCAGTTTGCCAACAATCCCCCAACACCAATGGTTTTATCGGTCGGTGCAGACGTTTTTCTTTGTGTAGAGGATGAAATTTAAATAGTTGTACTACTTGATTATGAAAGCAGCTTCTCCCAAAGCTCTTAATACGAGTTGTTCTACGTGTTTTGACTTTTATTACATATTATTATTGAATGAATTGGAAAATGGTCAACTTACCGTAGCTGTTGTTCCCCATGAACACTTCGTCTGTTAACAAAGATGGAGAGTTTTGTTAATAATTGACTTGTGTAAACTTTGGCATTCGTTAGGTTTTTGTAAAATGCCCTTAGCATTTTATTTTTGTGGACATTGCTGAATACTTCAGGAGTTATGATCTGCCTTTTGCCTGGGAAAGACGAACATTGTGTCTTTTGGACAGATTAATAAACTTAGACATAATTCTATCTCGCAATCAATCAATTTTCAGATTTGTGATAATCTGGTTTTCTTAGACATTCCATTGGGGGGCCTCCGTGGATCAGAAGGTAGAGCGTTGGACGCTCAATACGAACAGCCTTCCACCAATGGGTCGCGGGTTCGAATTCCACCTAGTCCAAAAAAATTGGAAAATTTTCTGACTGGTTTTCACCCGAACGACCTATGTGGGATGGTTGCCAGTTACCAACGGAAGGTCGTGGGTTTCCTCCGGGCATAGAGCCCGGTTTCCTCCTACAATAAAACTGGCAACGCCGCCATGTAAGTGAAATAATCTTGAGCACGGCGTAAAACACCAAACAATAAATAGACATTTCATTGAGAAAAGTACGTAATTTAGTTTTAACAAAAAACATCTACACAACTGAAAACATAGAAATTTGTAATTACTTGAATCTGGCAAGTCGTGTCCATCTACTCCTTTACACTTGTATCTGTACTCATATCCTAAAGTACCATTGTCAGAGCGACAAACATTGGACCTCTCTCTACCACAAAGTCTCGTTTGAATATCATGACCAGCACAGTGGGACCTTCCATCGGGTCTGGCTTTGTCAGAACGACAGTGTCGGAATCGAATATCCTTACTTCCGGAGCGTATCCATAGTGACCAATCACTCCAGCCTGGTTCAGCTGACATAACAAACAAACACTTGTTGTGAATAACTCATCAAATATAAACCGTCCTTCATAATTGGATTTACGTCACGAAAACATTTCTTAGCTTTCAGATTAAAGATCATTCTTGATTGGTCTTCCATCAAATACAAACTACTAACTTACTTTCAGTTTCCATTCCACACAAAGGAAGGACTTGTTCTACTTGCAGTTCTTCACCTGTTACCAAAATAAAAGCACAATATATTGAGGATATTTTACAGTTTTTATCCATTTTTTGCAAACTCACATTTTCCCAAACACACAAAATAAATTTCGTGTGGAATCAACATTATACTTCCACATTTCATTTGGTGCTGATGTGATCAATCTCTGAGTTATACTTACACATTTCATTTGGTGCTGATGTGATCAATCTCTGAGTTATACTTACACATTTCATTTGGTGCTGATGTGATCAATCCCTGAGTTATACTTACACATTTCATTTGGTGCTGATGTGATCAATCTCTGAGTTATACTTACACATTTCATTTGGTGCTGATGTGATCAATCTCTGAGTTATACTTACACATTTCATTTGGTGCTGATGTGATCAATCCCTGAGTTATACTTACACATTTCATTTGGTGCTGATGTGATCAATCTCTGAGTTATACTTACACATTTCATTTGGTGCTGATGTGATCAATCCCTGAGTTATACTTACACATTTCATTTGGTGCTGATGTGATCAATCTCTGAGTTCTACAAGCAGCCAATCGAATTTCACATTGACTTCCATACACACGTCCATCGGAACCACACGTGACTTCCGATGCACTGTCCACGCACGTAAAATTACAAACACACTGGAATTGGACTGCACTTGGGAAGCAAACGCCACCATATTTACAAGTATTTTCATCACAAATGACACCAACTATTTACAAAAAGAGAAATGGAAAACCTGTCACCATTTTATAGCTTCAACATAAGTTACCAAATTGTTAGCAAAGGTATTTTTACTTCAAACTTGCGAATAATTATTTGTGAGTTGAGATACAAATCGGAGCTTTGTACCACAGACTCTAATAAAACCAAAGCTTACAATCAATATATAGCACCATATTAAAGATAAGCGTCCTTCTTTTCGGAGTCTGTAGCTATTTGAAGAAAGACATAACATTCTGGTTTTCGCCACATTGGGTCCTGTTTTGTTTCGACGGTGAGCCTAACAAGATACAGTGCTGAATAATCCCCATGTAATACTCACTTCCTGAACCCCCACCAGAAGGCCACCCACCGGATCCTAGATCTGTGGAAAACAATCATAAATACGTGAACTAAAAGATGTGTACGAAAACAAATGCTCTACACTTTGAAATTGACTTCATTACATGCAGAGAGTATCAACTGTATGTCCGAACTCGTTACAAGAACAACTTCTGTCAGCTTTACAAGACAATGTCAGAGCGCTAGAGTTTGGGTGTAACCAGGGCCGAAAGATGGATTTTCAGCATGAATAGTGAAGCTGGATATGTTGAAATGCAACCGTTCTCACCAGGTAAAAAGTCTTCGTCGTCGGTTATGATGATGCTTTCTGTTGGGGCTACTGTTCTCTCTTCAGTGTTATTGTCAACAATCACTTCTTCGATTTCTATTGAAATGAAATTATGATATTAGAACCTATTTATCGACTTAATATTTGAGATAGCATCCCATTAGAGCCGTATTTTATTGATTTCTTTAGGACTATTATTTAAAGTAAGACTGCATATTACGGGTGTTTCTTTTCGAAACGATAACAGTAATTATCTTTTGTCAATTAATTCCCTTGATGTAACAAATCAAACTTTAATAAACATGGATATACCTTTACACACGGGTACAGAATCGGACCATTGCTGGCTGATCAAGCAGGTACGGTAATGTTTGCCAATCAGTTCAAACCCCTGGTTACAGAAGAAATGTACTCGTGCACCAACAGTGAACTCGGAGCCTTGCCGATAGCCGTTTATGATGTAACCTGGATCTCCACAGTTCTTAGCTAAAACAATAGGCTATAAATGTTACCTATGTTTATGAAATAGGTGTCTTGGCACAGTATTGTGAACGGTACAATATGATACTCATACAATTCTAGACCTGTGATCGATGATCAAAGCGAATATATCAATAGTGAAAATAAATCCCTCGATGGGGAATATTGATACCAATTGACTATAAATACTTCAGGCAAACCAATTTCCCAAATTTTTAATGCTGTAAAATGGAGCCAATATACCTTTTTGGTAACGTTTTACTTTTGCCCAAACCAAGAATAAAGCCCACGAACAAAATAATTTACCTATGCAAGATGGTGGCAATCTTGACCATTTTTGGTCGGTTCCACAGAACATATAATTCTCCCCAACTAAATGGTAGCCATTTTCACAATAATAGAACACACGACCTCCGGTGGTAAACTCACTGCCCGAGTAATATCCATTAGATATACTTAATGGTGTCCCACAGGATCTCTCTGTATAACAGAACAGTAATGTCGGTACATAAACATCATCAGGGTTAACACATTTTAGCCGCACCTAAAAGCCATCATACATAAATGAAGGCAGACCTATAGGTTTTATGTGTTTCTAATTGCCAAGAATCGTTAAATGTCACAAAGCAATTATACTGCGATATTAGCTGCACAGAAACAATGTGTTCACTGTGCATCAGCATTTGTAATCAAGCGACCCCTTCTAATACAATATACTATTCTTCATTTTGGGGGAAATGTCTTCTTATAGTATTTATGTTTTGCCGTTTTTTCTAAAAAGACTATAAACATTAAATAGTTATGAAATGATGTTCAAACGTATTTTCCAGGTATATCTGACAATGGATCCATTTTGTTCCGGTATATAAAAAGTTTTCGCTCTAAATGAATTTTAAAAAATCTCTAAGGGCCTAATATGGTATTTTCCTCAGTTATGTTTTTTAAATGACGAGTTGAGGAAGCCTAAAGTCCTTTCATACATAGACAAATTATATGAGGCAAGACAAGTGGCCAAGCGAAATCAACATAGGTTGCTTTCTTTCACACTCTAATAGAATTGATACCATGAGTTTGAAAATATCACAAACAATATTATTGAGATTAACAAGTCACATTATTCGAAACATGTTGCTTTCATTTATATCTGTTAAATAAAAGCAATATAGGTTTTCAGTCATCAGAGGTGGATATTTGCATTTGTCGGTAGATAGAAAATAGTTGAGAACAATGCAAGTATTAATACGGTGGGAAATACGAAAGGACTTGGAATATTGTCCCGAAAGCAATCCATGGCTGTTTGGCGGATTGATTTTGAATGAATGCAAAATTAAATGAATCAATTTACGGAGTACAGAGTTTGTTTAAACACGTTTTATGAATCATTTACATTTAAAGTGTATAACAGTGAAATTTTCCACGTCATTCAATTAAATCTGATACATAAGACATCCCTTCGAGACAAAATCAATAATCAAAAATTAGTTAACGTTTAATGGTTGAAAATAATCTCCTTGGCCCAATTGGGCCTGTGGCTCAGTAGGCAGATCGTTGGACGCTCAATCCGAACAGCCTTCCACCAAGGGGTCGCGGGTTCGAATCCCACTCAGTCCAAAAAAATGGAAAATGTTCTGACTGGGTTTTCACCCGAACGACCTATATGGGATGGTTGTCAGTTACCAGCGGAAGGTCGTGGGTTTCCTCCGGGCATAGAGCCCGGTTCCTCCCACAATAAAACTGGAAACGCCGCCATATAAGTGAAATAATCTTGAGCGCGACGTAAAACACCAAACAATCAATCCACATTGGCCCAATTAATATACGCTTGTTCTGGAATAAGTCTGGAAAAGGTTTGCAACGTAACAGGGTGGAACGCCACAATAACAGTATCAGACCATATACATTAACTACGTTTAAATTATAGGTGAAGTATCCTGTAACATTTAAAGGAGAACATTAAAAATATCATCACTAAGTTGGGAGCTTAGAGAAGCAGATATTGTCCCATGGCACATACCTCGACACGTTGGTCTTGGCGTGGACCATGTCTGATCGGTTTGACAGGTTAAGTTGCTATTCCCAACTAACTCATATCCTTCATCACAGAAATAGAACACCACGGAGCCAAAAGAATAGTCGTATCCTTGACGGTATCCGTTGGGGAGTTCTCCAGGGTCTACACACCCGCGAACTGTAATATAATGATAACAATATGAACTCCTTGAAACAGTAAATTCTTGACAGTAATGTGTGCTCAGATGGACGGGGTAATTTTGATCCTTGTGTTAAACACTTAAACAAAACGTCTTGGACGTAAACATGTATGACAATAAAACAAGAGAGAACAAATGAAATACACTCATCAGAGGACCTTGAACTTCGCTTTTCAATTCTTCTAAAAATATACATCTCAAACACAAAGAAAATCACAAACTGATATGCACATTTGATTAATTTATTCGGTTATCTATATTTTCTTTGAAAGATCAGAATAACTTCGTGATACATGCTGACTGATCATTCACTTTATAAAAACTATTGGGACCCAAAAGTGACACGTTACCTTTACAGGTCGGGAGTTGCCCATCCCAGGTTTGATTGGGTAGACATGTTCTGTAGTTTTCACCCACCAACTCGTATCCTTCGTTACAGTTGTAGAAAACATGCGAGCCCACAGTGTACACCTGGCCATGTTTGTAACCGTTAGGTGGTACAGAAGGTTCACCACACTCCTTAACTAAAATAGTGATTCAAAAGATAATATACCGTAGTATTCCAAATATACACGAATGGTGAATAAGCATGAATTAAAAAACATTTAAAGGTTCATGAGCTGTCAAGTATAAGGAAATTTAAATGAAAATGAATTAGCTAATTTTAGGGTTATTTTTATCAGAAAGTACAAAACAAGAGCTTTCCCCTGATACTAATCTTGAAGATGAACGTTAAGATCTTTTTTTATCAGCAGCTAAACCCCTCAAAAATGAACTCGTGTATCCCGGCTATTTGCATTTTATCTGTTAATTAGCACACATCTTCGGTTCGTGCAGGCTACTGACTACCAATATTTTTTTTATTTCAACCCATATCTTTTAGTTATTTAAGGTACTTTAAACGCTGAACTCATCTTGACAATAATCTTTATGAAAACAATTTGCAGCTCATTAATTTAAATAAAGCGCGTTTCGCTGCCATAACGTTTCTCGTGGAAATATTCGTCTTCCATGTTCGTAACCAGGATGGTACCGAATGTCAATTAAAGCTTCGAAGCGAGTATAAAAGTGCCACAAAGTCATGAAAAAAGTGACATTTGTAGCTTTCAGTAGAGTGTAGAGACAAAATGCCAAAAGTTTCTTCATTAGAGAGACCAACATTATACTGTTTAAAGGACATTGGGACTATATTGTTTGATGAGGAAATAAAAACTAATTTCGTAGTAGCTATTAGTTTTTCCAAACCCCACTCAATACTCAACAGTATAGATAATAGAAAGTTGTATCTAATGTATGTCAATGTCGCTATCCATCGTTCTACAAAGTCATGCTAAGCGGTAGACGTCTGATGGTTCATTTATATACACTATAGCAGATCTCGATTGATACAATAAGACACCACGCGAAATAATCCAGCAATTTTATCTGAAGAAAACTATCTCTAACATAACAAAAAAGCAGTACAGAGAGATGATTGAAACTATAAAGATCTACTAAAACATTCATTCTAAATAAAAAACGAAAGGCCATGCTTAAAATGTAAATTTTAAAAGTATCAATATATTGTGTAGTTTTATGGACAGTTTTCCCAGAAAAACTGCAGATAATAAATTAGGTCAGCTGATATATAGATGAATATTACTTACTTTTGGGTGGATCTGATGAAACAATTAAAAAGTTTTAATTTGCTATTTTCATAAAACTGATACAAGATTTGCATTGCCTTCAAGTTAATAACAGCTATTAATTTGTTTCATACATACCCCGATAGTAACAGCGGTATTTTCAATGGTTTAGAAAAACACTTAAAAACAATATTATAGTGCCTCAAACTTTGCATAGTCTGTATCATAAGCAGTTTTATATCCACGTGACAATGAAGTTGTTTTCAGTGCCAGTGGTTGAAGTTCGTCGCATCTTTTATTTCATTTCGCTGACTCTATGACAATTTTACATAGACTGCATGATTAGATCACATCAGTTTAAACCTAATTTTGTGAAAAGAATTTCAACTCACCGACACAATTGAACCTTGGATCATCCCAACTACCATTTCGACAGGAGACGTGGGAGTATCCCTCTGTGAAAAACCCCTCAACACAAGTATACGTGATGTAGGAACCGTCTTGATAAGGCACCCCACTGCCATCATGCATGGCATTTCTCAACAAAGGCGGAGCCCCACAATAAACTATTTAAAGCAAAAGCAGACAAGCATAAGGACTTTGTTTTTTAGAAGACTGGCAAAATACATTATTTAAATGATAAACACTTTAAAGCTTTCTGAAATCACTGGATCTTGGAAATCATCAGTAAAAATGAAAACGTCGTAGGGGCCCATATATTTAAAATAGTTTTTAAATGATATTCACAAAAAATATGAATACGGTCTACAAGAACAATAATCAAAAACAGCATAGATAACTACCTGGCACCGGAGGAGTTGTAAAAACACCAACTTCTATCTCCTCATCCACGTCACCTGACGAAAACCCAGATCCGGAACCAGACGTGATTTCTGGGGGTTCACTTCCGGGGTCAACGGTCAGCTCATCGTCTTCATCGATATCAAGTGTTTCAGTTCTACCTTGTGCTGTGATCACATCATGTTCACCCAAACTTAGATCATGATCAGTGTTCTCGATAGAAGTGGCGCCGGAGGCCGATATCTCTGTTTGCCAGCTGTTACGATTATTGGTTTGTGGAGATGTTGGTTTTATGTGTCTAGTATTAAAGTCGGGATATGCCGCTGTTGGTGGATAACTGTATGGACTCGATACAGACCACGTTTCCGGTTTACTTCTTGAAGAGCTTGTAACATATGTGTTAGGCATATCTACATCTTTTTTGCCGCTGTCGATAAGTGAAACTTTCACTACAGAATCTGGATTTAATGGAATTGCAGAATTTTCTCTGTGACCATCTACAATGACTTCTTGGTCGATAGGTTTAGACGGTATAGTTTCATAATCATACGCTTCCTTCTTTATAGTTGAAGTTATGTCCACATCAATACCCTTGGTCTCCTCCGGGAGAACTTCTCCCGATCCCTTCTCTTGGAACACAGGCGACACTTCAACATCTTTGATGGCTGAAAAATAAAATTTCCAAGCGCATTTATTTTCTTGTATAAAAAAAAACTAGAATATATTCTTGTCATAGCTTTAGACGCGTAAGCATTGTCAGTGTAATACAAAATTTTCCAGAAAATTATATTGACTATGGTCAAGCTCCTGTCAGTCGTCAACCTAATGAAATATCACAGGTTTAGCTTATTATAACAATTTATGATGGGGTATAAAGGTCTAAATGATATACCTCTTTTTAACACAATTAGAAACTCTCCATGGTTATTTTAGACAAGAAGATGTTCCCTGTGCCCATGTGTTTTAGTGTTCATAAATATATACACCAAGTTATATTCTGTGAACAGTCGTAACTACATACTGGTGGATTTTTAACTTGTGTTACAATCTTTATCAGAAAGACATCGTCGTTGGTCCTTACAATTTCCAAAATTTGAATTTTGTTTTCCCTAATGAATTATCTCCTTTCTCAAAGTACAAAACAGCCAGAAAGTTGTAGGCCTTATTAAGAAAAATATTAAATTAAACGGCGGTGGGTGTCGTGAACAATCCGTAGTAGCTGTCATTACGTAGTATCAACATTGTCAATCTGTTATAGCCATTACCCTTTTTTGTAGACAATGGCATAGAATCAATACGTCCAAGCTCTGTGGCTTTATCAATAACCAGCGTCTATGTTGACTTAACGCCGAGCGTTTACTGGTGTAATTTTCTACATGATAAGAGCATTTGGCCAATCCTTACCCACTCACATCCGTGTGACCACAGTCTAGACTACTTAATTCTAATTAACATAGTAATGCCACTTTGACCAGTGAACATAATGGTAATAATAATGGTATAGGGTCAAGGAACAATGATTCTTCGATTTTCTTCAAACATATCGGCAATAGAGACTAAAAGTTCGAAGGGCTTTTATTTGAGAATAATAGATATCAAGAGCCATTATATTGGCAGTATATACAGTGCTAATAGATTTAAGTAGCGAGAGTCAGTCGAAACCTTTTTACATTTAACCTCGACTTCAAAAATTGTATCTTTATGATACCATAAAAGCAATTAGCACATTTATCTTATGGTCTTTATTAGTTTATCGGTATTTTTTAGCTAATAAACATAAGTATATCTCATGGAAAAATGTAAACTTGTTCTAATGAATTAGTGAAATGGTTTTAATTCTACTACATGGGATAGTCATTCCAGCACGTTTCATTAGACTTAGTAATCATGAAGAGACTGATCCTATTCCTAGGAATAGGTGACTGTGTTCTTGGATTGATTGATTGATTGATTGATTGATTGATTGTTTGGTGTTTTACGCCGAGCTCAAGATTATTTGCCAGTTTTATTGTGGAAGGAAACCGGGCTCTATGCCCGGGTGAAACCCACGACCTTCCGTTGGTAACTGGCAACCATCGGTATTATTATGGAAGTTACCCTATAATGATACAGAAACGACCTGTCCTATCCATTATATTATAAAGCACAATGTTTTTAAGATTGACCGATTGGTTGACTTTTTACGCCGAACTCAAGATTGCCAGGTTTAGTGGGAGAGGAAACCGGAATCTTTGCCCAAAGGAATCGCCCGACCTTGGGCGAGTACTTGGCAACTCGTCTACATAATACGGATGGGTTTAAAAAAGGAACAGAACTTCAATTTTAAAATGTAAGAATACTGAGCTTTCTATCGTAACGCTTTTATCTTTTTGGTTGTGGTTTTGTTGAGCGTAATAAAAACACGTATCAGGGACAAGAAACTCTCTTAATATATTTCAGATTAATTTTTGCAGAGTAATGACTCAGCTTAGGACTAGGTCTCATACTTTTAACTTTTATTATTTTGCGTCTCTGACCAATGCATGAGCTGCGAAATCAAGGGAAAATTTCGTTGACCGAGAATGAGCTAATATGTCGCCATTGTTATCAAGGAATATAGAGCTTTATGTTGATACCAATCTGGAGGATGTACGTTAAAGTGGCATGAACTGTCAAAATTCACACTTTTTTCATAATTTCTGATCGTCACGACAGTAAGAGCTTTGAAGGCCATTGAAAAACTAAATGATTGACGTTGGAATGAGGGAAATTCATAAAGTCTAAGACCTATACGAACCGAAATAGTGTCCGAAAAGTAAACAAAATTTAAATAACCGGGACGACCGTTCATTCATTCTAAGCCATAGTTGGTTCAAAACAATAATTTATCGTTCATTATCGAGACCAGAAGCACTGAAAAGTTTCTGAATTATATGTCTTGAGAAAAATAGCCAATGATTTCAACATTCTGTTTTAACGTCAAAATATCGTCAATAACGTCAGAACATTTTGGCAGCTCATGCCACTTTAACATAGTTTTTTTTATATAAAAAAGACCACCTAAATGCCACGGTGCTTCAAAGTGCTTCAAATGCATAGCTTTTCTTGACAATCAGAATTTATGAAAAAAGTTCGAATGTTTGGCATCTCATGCCACGTTACACAAAAGTGACAGAAAATAACAGCTTTCAGCTGATACCAGTGTTCGGTATGTGCGGAAAGACGGTATGTGCGGTACCCATTCATCCGGGCCATTGAATTGTGTCCGTAAATAGCATACATAATCGGTTTGTACTGGCTTTACCGATATTTTTTCTTATTTCAACGTCAATCCTTTAGTTTTTAAAAATGTGTAAATAGTTAACAACATTAGTGGCACGACCGTTAGATATAATCGGGCAAGGATGGTACTAAATGGACATAAGGTGTTTCCCGAGACTTGAGTGTACCGGGAAATACCACATAGTATGTCGTTAAAAGGTTCCAACACCAAACCCCATGTCTAATCTGGTAAGCCATCGACACCTGGGGACTTTACGGGATACATGGCCAAATTATATTACAAGTCACAGGAGCTCAATATAGCAGAGGTCTATAGGGATATAATCTGCTCAGACAAATGCTTTAGGTTCAAGGAATATGGATTAGTATTAAACCCCAAAAGTGCATGTAAACTCTTATTATAATTTAACAACGTTCAATATATTTAGACCCACAACCAAAGTGTATTCAATACAATACAAACATTCCAATAGTCTGGGATTTTTTTGTGAAATTTGCCCAATGTAGAAATTTCAATAATTCAATATTTCCTAATACTGTTCATTCGGAATTTTTCTTGAAATGCTTCAGTCCTATGTAAAGAACCTATATTGTACCAAGGGAATGAGGTGGTGATATATTTATTGAGGATACTACAATAGTGCCCAATCAATAACATTTATTTGATGTATAATACATATTAAGTGCTCCAGCAGAGCATCTGTTTGACTTATCTATCCTATTAACAGTGCCATGGAAATGGTTATGTAAATATACTGCACAACCGGGACTGGTAATTGATGTAACGGATTATATGTCACTTCGACTGTAACATGGACATCTATGCAGTAGTACCCGATTTGGACAGATCAAAATTATACCACCAACATCACATAGAAAAGATACATTTGTATTTTAAAGAAGCATGAGCTGCCAAAATTCAGACGTTTTCATAAATTCTAATAATAACAGACAAAATTCAAATAGTCATTAAGAGTTTTTGCTGCTTAAACAAATTACCTTAACGTACATGCCTAAGATTGGTATCACTTCTTGCCAAAAATACGAACAATTGGTTAATTCTGTTTGATCTAAATTTCCCTTGTAATTTGGAAGCGTATGTCACTTTAAACAACACAAAAAGGTCGCTATGCCTTAATCGTTGAAAATTAACAGACTTCAGTTAGTAAAGTCAACAAAACATCTTAGGATGTTAATGCATCGTATTTGCGTGATTAATGGGGATACATGTTCCTCATTGATAATCAATGGATCTATGCTTAACTTATACCTATGCTGTCATTTGCCGATTGAACGGACAGTATATATATATATACTTGTACCACTGGAACATGTTTTTAGAATTGACGATGACCATTCACATATTTGTATTTGGATTATAGTGAAAATATAACAAGTATCTTTTACTGTAAACGAACCTTTTCTGGACAAGTACTTACCATTACATACAGGCAATGATCCCGACCATTTCGTGTCTACCTGACAGGTAACATAAGTGTCACCTGTTAGTTGATAGCCCTCGTTACAGTAGAAAAACACTCTTGCACCGTATGTAAAATCTGAGCTGTGACGATAGCCGTTAGCAGGGTAACCGGGATCGCCACAAGATTTGGCTACAAAAAATAACACATATATCAAATCATACGATAATCGATTGTATTCTTAAAAGGATGATAGCTTATCAATTCTATAAATATATACAGAAATTTAGCCATATCTAGAAGTATTTCTAATCCCAATGCAAAAAAGGACGTACACATGATATGAGATTTAAAAGTACATCCCTAATCAACATTTGTAATACTTTCAGGCAATATCGAGTTCACACGCTGAACTGCAAAACAATTACCAAGGTTAGAGCATTAAGATTGTCAACCTTAATATAACTATTCCAACAATTCTAATGGACACTAAACCACGCGTTTTAAACAGCAACATTTTGTTTATCCGCCATCTTAAAGTCGAAAGATAGAAAGGTTGTTGTAAAAACGCGAAGACATGTGGTTGACAACTCGGGAATAAAACCGCCTCGTTTCGGCCTCGATATTTCTATGTTTCGTTCGTTGGTCTATAAATATAACATAAGCGAGGGAAAACATTAAAAGACTCGATTCATCGTTTCGACTTTTCAAATGATGAACAACCTGAATGGTCGAAACATCGTGGTAAATTGCGAAATTTTTACCATTGGTTTGAAGATCGGCTATTTAAAAAGTGGAGTCGTAATTTCTAAACGCGTCAGGCGAAAGTTAAAGGTGTCCAGGTGAGAATGCCACGGTTAATCTCTTTCTTTCGCCTTGTGATTTGAGCTTTCAATCGGACAGTTTCGCGTTTTCACAGTGACGTTTCTACCTCTCGGCTATTTGAAATGGCAGGATGACCCGAAAGGTTGGCGTTTGGTCAAGTCATGTTGTTTTATCAGTTTGGATTGTCCTCCCATGTTAAGCCCATACAACTTGAAAATTCACAATGACGTTATCAGTCACCATAATATAATAGAATGAATAGACGGATTTTCAAATCCGTAATCCTCATATATTGCTAGAGTGTAAAAGGGAGATTGTTATTCACTGATTCACAATAAGTTTATTTGAAAATATACTTTAATGTGAAACCGCATTTAATTGCTTCAACGGTCTAAAAAATTCGAGAGAAAACGAAGCTTTTCTATTCACTAAAAAAAATAAGGCGGTAAAATTGAAAAAAATAGCCATTTAAACTGTAACCTAAAGCAAACAGAACAATATTCGATTGATAATCTTTTGTTCTTTTGATACTGTTATACACTTTACTGGATATAAGCTCCAACTTTGGCAGTTAATTTGTCAATTCCGTTTGTCAAAGAAGATGAGGGTGTTAAGGACTGGCGTTCAAACGAAAATATTAATAGATCCTGCTCCCTGTAACGGTTTAGAAAAAGTAAACAAAACCAAATAACCAGGATTCACATCAGCCATTTAAGGCATCTGTGAATCCTAAACATTATCATAACGTGCAACCTGCAGAATCGTGTCAATGAAGAATTATGTGCACATGTTCACGAGAGTAGCCGATGATTTTCTAATTGTGTATTATCAAAAAACATTTTGGTAGCTTACGTCACTTTAAATAATTGAGAGTCGCAGAACTTGCAAAACATATACGCCTTCTGAAGAAATTGACAATTGTCTCCGAGTAGCAGCTTTCAAAAACATAATAATTGGTTTTTAGATGCAAGTTGCACACATTATGAACAGGTTATCTTTCATTACATTGTTTCATAAATTCTCAACCACAAGTATATCCACCAATGATACAAGTATCTGAGTTGAGTGAGATAAAATCTGTGAATCGATATTATACAGGGTCTTGCTGGGGTTGTAAATAACTCGATACTCGATACAACCAAGACAATATTCGCCCAGAGTATTAACAGAAGAACAATTTATATGAATTAGTGCCCTTGAACTCTAAGGCAAGTACTTATACACCAGCCAAAATGTCTTTTAATGGCGTGGATTATTCCACGTGTCGCCATGGAATTTGAGCAAGGTGTAAAGCAAGTCTGGCCTTCCGATCGTTACTGTCTTATTGTCTGCATTTATTACCAACATCATTGATATCAATTCAAAAAAGGTCAGTAAACTTATCCTCAGTGGAAAAAGTACACCAACAAAGTCCCTATAAACTTATTGAGAAATGTGTTGCCCGATGTAACACGAATAAGCTGCAATTGAGTTGGTCGGGTGGCTACGTCTATTTTATTCTGGTTAATTACACATCAATATCTCTTTATTGACTTACGTTGACAAGACATTATAGGCCCATCCCATTCTGCGTTCAAACATCTAGAGTAGGGACTGCCATCGAGATAATACCCAGCATCACAGACATATAGAAGTGGAGTTCCTTCTTCATAGGGTGGTCCTTCGCCGCTTATTGAAGAGTGGGCAATTGTTGGAGGATTCCCACAGAAACCAGTGGCAGCTGGATATAAGGCAATATTTCAAATAGACTTTCTCAGTAAAACACAGTACAATGCAAAGGGCGAATTCGTGCCCCGGTTTTGCTTGCCGTTATATTTATGCGAAGTATAATTGAAATTCGCCGAGATTGTAAAATTAAGTCCAATTGTTCAATTGAAGCAGAACTGTAAGATCTATTATATTGGCACTTTATGCGTACAGGCTAGGATGATACGTTGTTTAAGTATAGTATAGGCAGCTGCATGCTGAAGCCTGTTTCACTAACCCTGAATTTTCACGTAACTTTCATAGCAACGTAAATCTACAGTATGGGTTTTATGGCATTTACGTAAAAACTTACGCTACGCCGCTTTGTGAAACAGGCTCCTGGCCATATAGAAGCAGTTAGTGAAAAAACTCTTAGTTAGTGAATAAAGCGACAGCCTTGTTACGTAAGCCAAAACAGGGATGACATTAGTCTTAAATATTAGTACTTTAGTACTTCAGAAAAACACATTGAATATCACGTTAAGTTCAATAGGCAAAATAAAACCTTAAACTTTAAGTGTTAGAAGGATTAAATCAATGATTATAGAGAAAGCTTCGATAGGAATTCATAACGTTAAACGTTTGCCAACTGATGTTTCGTGTGTTAGTGTTAACCCTTGACATCAAATCGAGGGGAATAGCACCCCAAACACGACACTAATTTACTAGTAAGCTCGCTTCTCTCGCTTAGCCCAGGAAACAACACTATTGCGTATTGATTTGCCAATATTGAACCTCTAAAACCCTTAGATTGAGGCTACGTGACGGCGAAAACTGGAATTGTTGAAGAGAAAAGCCTTCGCACTCGAACATCTGTGTACCAGACGCTTATCTTACATCACGGATAAACTACGATAGTCGATAAAGTGTCTGAAATTAGTCCGGTGTATTGGAAGGACCAGAGAGTCTCTATACTATCGAATGTCGGCAATACATTTACAATTTCTACCAAAATGGGTTGAGATTGGGCAATGGTTTGGTCGTGGATATTAATACGAAATGTACTTTTTTGAGAAAAAAAAGATGTGTAATACATATATATGATATAAAGTGAAATTTATACATTCCTCTGTATGATTTTGGTGATATTTTCTCCTGATGTACTGCCAGCTGGTATGTTGACAATACGATTATGTTCAAGAATGGTATATACTCGTCTTATAACCATTTTGTGATATTTTCTTCGTCTTTTTTGTAATATTTTAAACGAAATCGATGAGTTTCAATCTATGATGGAAATTATTATACATAAGTTATTGATAATCTAGTATAACTGTTTACTGATTTTGAATTCTACGACCATAACATATACGGTATTTGTCTGCAGGCGCCTGGACAAAAGGCCAGACCTAATTGTTACTGAATTATTGAACAAGACCACTTCGACTATTTCAACAGTTCAACCCTGGACAACAAAGCCTATCCCAAAATAGTACACCAAGCTGGTTGAGGACTAGACAGATGGAGGTGGTCTTAACCAATTTCAACCCAGGGAATATTTTGGCAGAACGATTGGCAGTTGTTTTACATTTCTAGTAGTTAAATAACATCAATGTTAAGAGAGACATGTCATGTTGAAAAACTTTTCGTTAAAAGTGGTGCAATAACTACAAACAATTTTTTCTATTAAGAACCAATCGTTTTAATAAAAAAATACTCGATGACGTCACATTTAATTTTGTCGTGATAATAAATAAAGAAAACAAGACAGTAGAAAAGGTGTCTGTATTATTGAACTAAACTTCATTCCAGCCAGCACAAATTTAATGCAACTATTATATAATTAAATTTGGAATTAAAGAATCGTTCCGACCCATATGTAGAAGTTAGATAATTCATCAGATAGCAGGTTATCTTAAAATCTCTGTCAATCCCCAATTTACCTAAATCTGTCTACTTCTTTTTTTCATTTTTCAACTTTTTCTGCTTTATCTTTTTTCTGAGGGTTGGGCGGGGGGGTCTGGCGTCATTAGGTATCTTGTCATTTTGCATGATAACAAAAACATAAATGGTGTAATTGATGACGAACATGTTATATCCGCTGTAGTATAAATCCACCGTCAAATATTTGGTTCACATGAACCTGCCTTATGTACACAATAATTAGAGACCCACTTTAAGTAGTGTCTATATTTTCTGGTACTGTACCAGCTAGCATGAGAGATACTATTATGTGTGTAATTTCAGACTTTCCAGCCTGGTACATATTAAGCAGAAGACGAAAAAAATAGCAACGATTCGCGTATACTTTCAATAGATTAGTGTTTTGTTTGACTTGCCTTCAAAGGCTTGAAGACCGCCCGAAGGAATATAGCCACAGTTCGCACTTATTTTTCGCTTCCAACGTCGATTTTGAAGTAGGTAGTGATTGATTAGCCACTATCGGCCAACAACTTGATAAGCAGTTTTCTCATGAAAAATTATTGTTTTCCGTGTACTAGTACTGCATAATTTAAAGGTTTCGTAGAACATTCCTAGATAGATGCATCAAGTTCGACCATATATGTCGATCAAGAACATAATGAATGGATCTAATCGGACGAAGTGATCTCAATCTTTGACTTATATAATGCTTAATTCACTGACGTTACACTAGTTTTGGAGACAATGCTGATCATTTAATGGGGACATTAGTTATTGGGGAGGTTCAATGCCAAGATTATTTCGCTTGCTTAGATGAGTGACAAATCTCTTTTGTGTCCTGGTAACAATGCCAAGTATAATCCATGGTTTGGGGATTAGCCGGTCATTTCCAGATCTGGAGAATCAGCCATGATGGTTTCACCCACTTGGATCTACATATAATATATTATATACTTTAGCTGTCATAGGATTTCATGATTATATACGGTCGGATAGTGACAGTATAGAAGAAATAATAGAATAGCTCCTTCCACAAACGAAAAACGTTTAATGGCAACAGGATTATACAAATAAAAGCATCTGCTCCAAAGATTTATCCGATCCTTTGTCGTGTTCTTGTGCATATTTTTACCACTTATTTCATGGCATGTGATTAAGCTATGGAATGCAACTTTATATATATCAAACATTTACAAAATGACAACACAAAAATAGGCTGGTCATGCGTAAATGCCTTTATGATTCAAACCGTTGAGCAGAAGTAGCAATGTGTAGACGTCAGAACAGTCCTTCTGTAAATTACCCAGCAATCTCTGATACACGAAGCCGTTCACAAAACATGTACATATAAACAAGAACACATAGATATGCAACAGCTACTTCAGCACCATGCATATACTTCCCACTTAAACGCTAACGAAATTGCATAAAATCCGTGAGAAAAGTTTGTATATAGGGCTTATATAGATGGACGACAATATCGAATGAATATATCCTGTTGTGTTCTTAAGAACCTTAAAAAAATATATTGCAGCCCTTGGTCCAATCCAATAAACGTATTGACAGCGTAGTGGCAATGGAGATCTCAGTATTATAATGTCAACCTTTTAGCTTCTAATGATTGTATTGATTACGAGAAAATGGTGCTCTGGGGATGCTTTTCACTGATGGATTGTCAAGATTTTATAGGATTTCAAAGGTAATTATTCCTTGGAGATTTCTGGTGGTTATTGAAGACTTAACCGAAAAGGAAAAGATTTAGTAGAATTAAACTGATTGATCCATCGGGGGAATATATTTGTAAAATAACAAAATTGAAAAACTGTAAGATTTGCTGGACGTTTTCGATACCGGTTAAAATTTAAGTTTAAATTGATTTCAAAAATTTCACAAGCTAAGATCCTATTCTTAAAGCACAAGTGTATCAACTATTCTACCATAATATTTTTGATCACGTTTTCCTTCTTTCAAGCAACCATTTTTTATTTTCGTACTTACGCGTTGTTGAAGGCGGGGCTGTTGTAGGTACCGATTCGTACTCATTGGGGTTCCTTGGTGGGAGAGCAATGCCGACTGTTATCAGGGCCAGGAACACACAGATTTCTAACATCCTGGAATGGCCAGTGGAAAGACCTGGACAAAAATAGACAAGAGTGAGAATTTGTTTATAGATAAAAAAATGTTTTAGAGCTAAACAAGTTTAAATATGGTATTCATATATGAATCTTTAAGTTTAAAAGATTTCACGTTAATTTCTTAAAATGTATGTTGTACTGTTAAAGAGTTATCGGTAGACATAAAACTAGCAGGTGACAATTTCGATTCCTTTTAAGACCAATATATATATAGTATGTTTAACTACATTGCTTTTCTTTTGGCTTAATCTCAGCTGTTGCCTTAGACAGATCTGTGCTTTAATTCCACACTCGAATTAATTTAAAGCTTCGATATCTGAGGATACGGACACAGCGCTATTGCCTGAAACTGTCCCAATTATCGCGAGCATTCAACCGCAATTCTGTTCGCGACTAGTCTCATTTTGAAGAAGATATTCAATCACGACCAATGTTGCCTACACTCTGAGGAACAGTTAAGACGCGTCAGATGCAAAATAGCCAATCTCAAAGCTCGCCACTCAGAAAGATAAATGGTAGACAGAACTGTCATATGGTTGGTAGGGCAGAACTAAACAGTAGATACACCATGTTTCCCCAAAGGGTTTGGCGGGAGATGATAAAGCTTAACCTGTGTTCGCTTCCATACATGCTGTAGGCCTTTCTAAATGATGGTTTAAGGGCAACACCCTAGCATGGTCCACGCTCTAAAATACTATGGGTTCCAATACCATGTAGTGTGATAATTACTTAGGATTTCAATTTTTTGTCTCTCATTTATAGTGAAAATGTTCATTTCAAGAATATTATTAGGTCTTATTTCCTTACTTTCTCATTAAGCTAAAATGACACAAGAGCCATAAACATCATATGATATATCCTATCGATTCCAATGTTTCGAAACAAAGCTAGACCATCAACCACTAAATCAATCCTATTTTTGCGAGATCTCCTTAAGACGTAGCTAAGATAGACATTGTATGCCTTTACCGGACATAGCGCAGAAATGTTCACATGCCAACTAGCGTAACGTTTTTAAAAGCTATCCAAAAAATATAAAAAAAATCCTGACATCACGCTGTATGTGAAGATATACTTTGAATTAACGAAAACGTTAAACAAGTAACGAAAACGTAGTCAATTTCACGAAATAGGATCGGCTCATTTGTCGTGGGTTCAACACTTTACACGAAGCTCAGCATAAAGACGAAAAAAAATCAGAAAACGTTACCATGCCCCGACTTACGACACAACAAAGGGAATGTGCCATTGGCATGTTACAGGCGGGTCTCAGTTGTGCCGCCGTAAGACGTCACATGCAGTGTCATCCCTCCACAATTAGTCGCCTCAGAATCAGGGAACATGAAACTGGCAATGTTGCCGACCGACCACGCCCTGGTCAGCCAAGGGTCACTACAGCCCGCCAGGATCGGTACATCGGTTTGTTGCACACACGTGACCGATTTCGCACCGCGACACAGACTGCTCGTGAGACAGTGGGAATTGGAAAGCCCAGGGTAAGCCTCAGCACCATCCGACGCCGTCTCCAACAGATACAGAGGCATGCACGCATCCCCTACCGGGGGCCCATATTGACACCCGCCGCACACCAAAACCGTTTACGACGGGCTCGAAATCATCAGTGCCCACACTCTGCAAGGTTGACACAAGACTTCTTGCAACAGAATAATGTGAACATCATGGAATGGCCAGCTTACTCCCCCGATCTATCGCCCATAGAGCTCTTGTGGGATCAGCTTAACAATGCTGTTGCACAACGTCAACCCAGGCCACGCAACCGACGTGAATTGATCCAGGTAGTGGAGGAAGAGTGTGACCGGATCCCACAGCACAGAATAGCCACACTCATCAGGTCCTTGCGTCGCAGATGTACTGCTTGCGTTGATGCCCGAGGTGGACATACCCATTATTGAATGATGACACCTTCAATTTCTGTATCAACGATTTGTTTGCAAGGCATAAAAGTCACCAGGGTTTCACATATTGTCCATTCTTTGTCTCATTGTGGCCAATGCCTTGTTCTTACAATATTTTACACTTTACATTTCTCAAAATAGTTTACATTCTTTGGGTCGTGCGTTTTTAATGGCGCTAAGTATAAATACAAAACTGGTGACAACTCATTTGCTGAAATTCAAATAGTACGTCGATATCATTATTAGGACATAAATAGTGTGTTCGTACATAGGATCTCTTAAATGGATATTTGTTTAATTATATCAACACGTCTTCATTAGTGGTTTGGCAATGCTGACCTACATATGAGAAGACCCGAGAGAGAGAGAGATTGATTTCCCCTCAGATTTAAAGATGATATTAATTTACATCGGATACAACTCTGACCATTGCCTTCCAACGAGAAGCAGATCATACCTTTCAAGGAATGATCTAGTATAACACCATCTCATATATACAATGATCTAAAATAATCTGGTTATATCTTGTGTTAAGTAATAATATAGTTTGGATGTCTACTATGAGACATTGTTCATTTAGCAGTTATTGTCAAATTAAATGGTTATCGCCAAACGCTTTGTAGACGAAACTATAGTTGACACATGGTTTGTTCATAAATCGTTCAATTTGATGGCCAAGACTCTTTTAAATTCCTAAATAATAAAGGGACTTAAGCTCGTCTTAAGGTTGATTCGTCTTTGTACTTGACTAAAACGTAAGATGTATGTAAAATCAATAAAATTGTTGAGAATCCGTTCTTGTGGTCCTAAATAAAAGTAGGTGCCGCAAAGCCTGAAACATCAATCAATCTATTAATTAAGACCACCTTTAAATGCACGTTTATTTGTCTTCATTTCTTTAAACGCGGTCGGTTAAAAGTGTGTAACGTGTTCAAATGTCAATTTATTGAAAACTAAGAACGAAGACAAGGATAAAAGCTAGAACTATTTTACATAGTTTGTAGATACCTACGTCCTATACGTCAACAGCATCAGTTTTTAACAAAAACCTCAAAATGCGTAATGCATATGGCGCGTTTCCCAGCATAAATATCCTTTGTCACGTGGCATGAGAAGACAATCTGCAAAAATATAATTTAACAATTATTTTGTCGGGCAGAAGTCCGAGTGGAAGGATATATCCTCCTGAGAACTCATCCATTTCCACGTTATTGCTATGACAGTCAGTATATTAAACTACAGATAACCCTGTGTATATATATATATATATATATGTATATATATATATATATACGTACACATATATATATATATATATATATATAGGAAACTCAATCCGTCTGCCCCTTTGTATTTTCGCTAAGGGTTTCTCAAGAAATAAAAATCGATATTGTGGATTTATGATTCATGAATTAGATATATCTCAATAAATCCCGGGATTTCAATAGCATGAGTGACAGTTCAGACAATTGATATGCCTATACCAATTATTTTGTCGTTTTAAACAGGGCTGCTCTATTCCGCCAAAGAAAGCAATCGTCCTCAATACAAAGATCATCAAGCTGACATTTACCCAGACATGCCTATCAGAGCTTCGGGATAGTCAGAATAAGCTGTATTATTTTCAAACAAATGCCCGGTTTATATTAAAAGCGAACACAACGTCGAAGAAAATATTATTGATGATACACGGAGACGGGGAGGTCAAAAACTGAAAATCCCTATACATCGATTTCGCGGCCAATTATGTTCTACACAAGACGCTTATATTTTTGACTGATCAATATGAAGAAGCAAATCCAACAGAAGAAAATTAGTCCAAAAACTCAAATAATTACTCATAATGCAATCGTTAAATGGGAAGATAAATATCCAAATAAACTCCTGTCTGTCGTCAACCTAATGAAATGTCATGGGTTGTGGTTTATGATGACAACTTATGATTGGGTATAATGTCTACTCTAAATGATATGCCCCCTTTTAGAAACATGGCTATTTTAGAAAAGAAGATTTTCCCTGTGTCCGTGTGTTTTAGTGTTCAAACAAAAACTATACTTGTAAAGGAATTTACCAATGTTCGATGCCACCTGAATATACTCATAACATGGCAATGACTTACTTAAAAATAAAAAAATAAAAAAAAATTGTTTCTAAATCTGCCATTGCTGTCAGATCGATCGTATGACAATACATTCGGGATCAATGTATACCGAATCACAAGTCGACATACAAATCTGCCAGGGAATATCGAAATTTCCCAGAAGTGACACCAAAGTGAAATCACCAGACAAACTCCCACTTTCAATCAGGTATAAGTTATTCCAAAAAACGGAAGTATATATTTGAATGGCCATTAGTGTCTAGATCCATGCAGACTTTATTAGTCTATACACTCTATATCATAAGGTATAAAGGTCTAAATGACATACCCCCTTTTAACACAACTAGAAACTTGTCCCCATTGTTATTTTAGCTTAGAAGACTTTTCCCGTGCTGGTGTGCTTTAGGGTCTATAGATATATCATAAGGTTCGGCAGTTATGCTTCACATTCCCAACAATGCCATTATCAAACATTGTCCTCTGCAAATATAGCATGATCAGATCAGATCTGGACAGAATGAGATATATCAGAGTTTATCAAACCTTTCAATGATACTGATGAGTTCTTCTCATCTTCTTATTTTATTGGTTGACGATGTCTCGATGTAGTTCTTCCACCGTTATCAAACCATTGACTTGGACTACATTGAGATGGCCCATTGACTCCATTGAAATGTACATTGACTTCAATAATAACTACGAAAGAGCCACATTGAAACCCCATCACCCAACAAAGCAAGAAAGAAATATCTTTAAATAATTCTTCATCCTTATTTAAGGGAAAGTTTCATCGTCACTTGATATTAAAAATTGATATTGGTGAGGAAAATATGTAGATCACGTTTAATCTTACAGAATTACGACACAGTTCACTACTGACCAAAGTACGGCTATTGTCCTAACATTAAACTGTTCAGTAATTATGTGTATATACTAGTACCGGATACAGTTTTGAAACCTGTCCACCACTGAAATATTCTGCACCTTCTCATTCACCCCACAGTTATATGACCAAATGAATTAAAAAGGCTATTTGTAGTGCTTCAGAGGCGCACTCAATATATATTTTGGGGACACAAGACTAAGTTTCTGTGAAAATTCGACCCCCTCCGCTTCGTGCCAGCTAGATGGCATCTACCCAGAGTATACCTAATCATTTTTGTCAACGCAATCGATGTAGTCATGATAAAAAAACAGCACATTTGATTATCGTCCCATTACTTCTGTACTTACAGAAAATAATTTGCCCTTACAAGTAAAAATACCGATACAAACACGGTTTCCCTTCGAAAATCCTGAGCACGGCGTAAGGAATCTTTAAAACGGACCCAATTCCAACAACACTTCATTTCTATCGATATTATCCCTCATGGCATGTTGACGGTTTTAAGTAACAGCCATTGATAATAACAGATGAAATGGTTGGTCACTTACCCTATTGAAATGATACTGAAGTAAATCCTGGTCTAATCATCCAAAGATCCCACTAATGTCAGTTGATGTTCAAAGCCAATGATGCTTGAATCGTTTTGTTCAGCATCCCGATCACTTTAAACTAAAGGGTCTATTCTGTATTGACATGCGACTCCCCAGGAACAATTTTGCTCTCGTCCAAATACCAAGTCCATTAGGCAGGGAGAATTCTGCCAGACCGAGGAGCCAAACCCTGCTCCAGCAAAATCCACGTGGTGAATAGTTCAGTTTCCTATACTCTACCCACGTCAATATTGTCGATTACAGTCAATACGGTAGACATGAAAAGGCCCACAAAAGAGGAGGCAATATAGGCGCTGGTTTTGGAGGGAAGCTGGTCGTATGTAGAGCTGATCAATGAGTAATGAGTTCAGCCCCTTCAATACCACCAATCGATGCCGAAACCCACAAGGAACAGAAAATGCTGCCAATATAGACTTGTGTAACCCTGCCTTACGAAGAGCTTGATTTATAACACAACCACAACATAAAGAAGCATTTTTGTCGATACTTTGCCTCAGACCCGGATTCCTTTAATCTCAATATCGATTTTTATTCCAGACAAACAGAATTAGTACCTCTACCTCGAGAAACCAATGATTGAAAGTGTGTATCTTATTCGAGGTGAAGAAATAACTACACATGCTATACAAAAAAAGTTGACAAATGATCAAGACCTTTAATAACTGTGGATTATTTACAAAAATAACACAATGAACAGGCTTTGGAAATGTTAGCCTATTTATTAAACTACATATTTACAAATGATTTTATGTCATACACGCTTAACAAATTATAGCCATCAAAATAAAAAGAGGATCACATAAATGGCCAAATATGGGACGAATCTGATTCTTACTATAAAATACAGGGATTCGTGCAATCGCTTTAGCTTTTTGTGATCAACTGACGTAGAACAAAACTCTGCAATTTATGTCTGCATTGCGAAGAAGTCAAATCTCGAAAGAATTTCAAAATGTCATATTTTAGTTTTGAAGACATCGGCCTTGCGTTAAAATTCAATGGAGAGTTGTATTTAGACATTCGTTGCCAGACGTTCCTATAAAACTGGCGGCGTTCGAATGGTTATTTGAATTAAATGTCCATAGATAGACAAGCACACAGAGGCGTTGTGTCAGTTTCGGTTTACACCGTGAATTTAAAGGGCATCGTCCGTCTGAGGAAACATTTTAGAAAAATTCGCATATGTTACTGTCGTAAACGTAATGGAAACGTGTTGATCACTGGCAACCCTTTTCTCCCATGTGGGCCGTTTAATGACTACTTAATTAGTTCGATTTTTTAAATTCCTTTACAGATGATTTGTTCTGTTGTAGTATCAGCCAGGCGGGGGTTTCTAACAGAGGCTCGAGAGTGGGCTGTTGACAGCTTGCAGCCTGGCCAGTTGTTTTCGCTATTTATTGTGTATGATTCAATATGGCTTATCGCATCACGTGCATGTTGAAACCAAAAATATGATGTATATAGAGGCATTAGGATCAAGGCAAAAGTTGAAACTTGACTCTATGATATGCCCGATTACACAAGTGTATGCATGGTGTAAGCGGGCCAAGTGATGGACTCACATGTTTTAAAAATGTTATTGAAAATTATGAAGTGATTATGTATTTGTTTATCTTTTTTTTTATTGAGCTGTAAGCATTTACCTTCTCCTATTTCAATGCAAAGTTTATTTGCTAATTTTAGTGGCATCAGCTGCCAAAATTCGCAATTTTTCATAAATTCTGATTGTCACAAAAACAAAAGGCTTTGACTGTCATCGAAAAACACCATGATTGACTTTGGACAGTGTGGGACCTGATCGAACCGAAAATAGTGTAGGGAAAGTAAACAAAATGTTAATAACCGGGGCGAACGTTCATACATTTTAAGCATAAGCCAATTCAAAACACTACTTTCTCCTTCATTCTCTTGACTATAGATGGCACTAAAAACCTCCAAAGTGTAACGTCTTGAGAAAAATATCCGATAATTTTAACATTCTGTTATAATGGGAAAATATCAACATTCTGACGCTGCTCTTATCACTTAAACTGAGGTTTCTGTTTTTGTGGATCAGACCTGGAGGCAATCTTGGGTAACCCTCACGAGATAATAACAAAACTATCTGATAGATTCAGTATTTAACGACCAACTATCTTTGAACGTATATCTAAATATCTAATATAAAGATCCGTGTATGTGGAATAAACGTTTCTTTGGTATATATACAACATAACGACTTACAGTCTATAACCTCACCGAATGCAAACGTCATTGCATTTCCTTAATCAATAAATCTGTGCAATTTAATATAGCAGTCTATATGCGATAAATGTAGTCATGGAGATTTCAATATATAATTCATATACAGACGTGGGGGTTATTTACTCTGAGAAAGATTATATTAACACTATCTGTCATATTCACATTTTCACAGTTAAGGAAACACATTTGTAAAATGTAGGCGTGTTGTTAAAGTTGAAACATTTTTTTGTTAATTAAGTTTTCGTTGTTGACGGCGGTAGTGTGATTACTGAGTTCTGGGTTACCAAACAAACAGACAATCGTATACCGTTTTTGTGATAGTGACCATAAAGCACAACAAGACTATACTCTGCTGTTCTTCTAAGAAATACCATGAATTTACCAGACAACCTTTGGCAATTGTAAAAATAACACTATATATACAAAGGTAGAAGTTAAAACGGCAATCTAGAGAACTTGGAAAATTGAGACAATTTAACACCTTTTCTTATCTACTTTAGATGCCTGTAAAATCCCTTATATCCTGAGGGTTTTTGTTTGTATTTATAACGAGAACAATATGGCAAATTGTTTGTAATATATTGAATACCGTATTCTCAAAATTACATAAATTCTTTGGCAGATCTCGGCCGATCCCGAAATTGTGTATTAATATCGGACAAAACTCAAACGACGAGATCTTAAGGTTTTGTGGCTTATAAAACCCCCCTTAACGTACCTACCAAAACATGAAGAGCAATAAGTTAGTTCTGTTTTAACGAAATTTAGTCATAGCAATTGAGCAGCTACCAAATACGTACCTATAACATGCAGTTTCCGTTAGATGATGACCACTGTAAAACATATATTGTAACCTGTTCGCAAGTGGTTCCATAGAAACAAAGTACAATTCAACAATATAGACCAATACATAGTCACGATCGGAAAGCAGTGTTTTTTTTTTTTTTCAAATTAAAGAATTCCATAAGTTTCCATTTTTCTTTTTTTATTATTGAAGTGTATCTATAAAGGGATCTTGATCTTCTCTTGAGATTCCATCCTCTAGTCTTAAGTATTTGTCTATTTCTCTAACGGTTTTTGAGTGATACGCTATAAAAACAGATAAAACATGTATAATGTAATCAATCATCGTCGGACACCCAAGATACAGGTCTATAACAATAAATTGTTAGCAGGGGTTTAGTTTTTGCACATATTTCTATTTATAAAAAAGTTGTCCTTAAATTAACGCAGGTAACAACCACTCGAGCATCGTGTCTGTGATGGAACGTTATGGTCGTCCTATGGGAGTCATTCCAGAGTTAAGTGCTGCCTTTGATATAGATGTCTCACATATGGTCCTGAATGGAACACATGCGGATTGTTTACAGTGTGCTGGTGCAAATAGATGGTTTTAACATCACTTTAACATAAAACTTAGAGCTCTTATACCTAGACCCATACACTTGGAGCAGGTATTAATACGACTTCTTGGAATACGCGTCATGTTTTGGGGGAGCCATTTAGGACATAACTGGGGGTCCTAAACTTTTGCATTCCTTGTAACTAAGACAGATTTGACGTAACCTGGTCGAATCTTACTAATCAACGACAAGTAGCTAAAATTATCATAGATTTCCCATGTCTGAATAGTTTCGAGGTCATTTATGGTTTTCATTATAGCAACAGACGACATCGATAAGACAGGAAAGGATGTTTATATAAAAACTTTGGATCGGTAACGAAGCTACTTAGGCTATATGTCCAGACGAATAAAACATTGTTAGGGTTGCAAGATTTTTCGGCGGAAACAGAAGCAGAGGTCAGGATTTTCATGATTGTAAGATATTAGTATTCTGTAAGGCTTTGAAGAATACTGCTAATTATGGTATTTAAAAAGTTAGAAAACAAATTACCAGGCGTTTTTTAAAGGCACACTCGCCGCGAAAATTCAAAATACTGTTTACATAAAAAAAACAGTGGGCGCTTTTCTGTATTTTTCCCAGACAGAAGAAGTTAGAACCTTTCTATTTTTACAAAAACTTGACAGTTTTGTCCTCATTAAGTTTTTTAATTTGAAATTGAAAATGAGATTTATCAAGTACCCGCAATGTAAGCAAACACCGAACCTGTGCATGCGCACAAGCGCCCTGTTCAATCTGGTAAAAAAACAGACAACCTTTTTTCTGCTTTCCGTGGCGAATATGCCTTTTACTTTTGCTACATTTTTATACTTGATTGGCAAATATATTAACGAGACCAAGGCAATGTGTATACCAGACACAGGCTTTCTACACGGGCAAACTGAGAAATGACTCAATAGCGACCCTTACAAAGAACGGAAATAGACTTGTGTCATGCATTATGAACGCGAAACTATATTGGCGTTAACGCTTACATGAGACTATTCGTCAGCATCCGTCAACACGTGTTAACATTACAGGGGGTTAGGCGACATCATTAACATTGGCATGCATATCTCTACATAGTCTAAATGTTATATACTTTATAAACAAAAAGTTCAGTATTTTGATGTTATTACGAGCAACTCAGAAGCAAATATCAAGCAATCAGACTTCAACATCGTTTTGACGGTGAATGAAATCAATACTTTTTTCGTTTTTAAGCAACAATACAATTTTTATTTTACGTTAAGATTGCCCATTTCTTCCTAAAATAGTTCTTTTAAGAACTGACTACTTTTTTAGTTTAGATGTTTCCTCTAATAAGACGAAAGACACTGAACTTTATCTGTCGAGAGTAAAAAAGATTAAGTCAAGAAATACGACATACGGAAATCATTCAGTTTGGCAATTTTACTAGTTCTATGTTGATTTTTCTGGTGGGGTTTTTTTTACCAGAATTTGTCAAATAAACAATCTGAGGATAATAGTTTATTTTCCTATCAGTTGCGTCATAAAACCACGTGACATCATTTAAACGCATATACACGTGCTGGCGAGTAGAAAGCAGATGGCAGCCAGATAATACAGTCGACAAAGGGTCTGTAATCATTTTCGTGCGACAGTAAAACATTGGACTTAAAGTAAAAATAGATTGCAATAGCAAAGTACAAAGAATGCACATACTGGTCACTCAGATATAACGTTATTTGACAGCAAATCTCATGACAAACGTATATCAGATGCAGTACTTTTCTGTATGTTATACCTTATATAGGATTTCCATTGGATTTTCGTTCAGATGCTTTAACGAGTTATTTTGGTTATGGTGGTGATGCTCAATGAAAATGAGATTACTCTCATTTGTTTGTTATTATGATTTACTTTCAAGCAATATAATTATATAGCCTACTATTGGTCATCCCAAACGTGTAGTGTTTCCATTATATCTATACACAAATCAATAAGTATCCCCTTTTCTATATTATTCAATAAACAGATTGGTCATGAAATATTTGAGTATCTCTTTAAACGTGGGTTCCTTTATTAACCTATCATAACATTGTATTGTACAGCGGGGATTTTCTTTTATAGAAACGAAATTGTAAGACGTAAATCAAAGAAAGGATTAGTTTGTATTTACTTCTATTGCGTTTTATGAACTAATTAATCCCTTAGTTTAAATAGGCAAAATGTCTAAGAAAAACGCTTTTAAGTTCATCTAACCTACGAACCTGTTTAGTTGTTTAGCTTAAAAAACCAAGAGGACAACGACATTTTCATTGTTGTCTACACATCTAAGATAAAGCCTGTGTGAATTATATACATCTACACAGATCGTGAATTGGGGAATTATGAGTCTTCCCAAACACTATTGTGTTATCTTACACAATGGTACATTTGTTCAAAATGACAGAAAATTGTCATTGAAAAAACTGAATATGAAGATCATTGATTTTAAACGCATGAGAAATAATTGACTCCGTGAGGGCAATGAATTGAAATACTATCTGTATGTAAACGTAAGGAACAAAACCTGTTTTACTCTTATACATTAGCATTGCACAAGGTCGAAGCAATAAATATAGCAAGTTATGTATATAGTTGAGGACGTCGGAAAGAGCTGGAATATTTTGTGTAACCCCTGCCATTCATGAATACCTGCATATGCGTGGGTCTCGACTCAACAACCTGCAGAGTTCTTATGTCTATAGACTTTTTGTCTGACACAAAACAACATGTTTGTTGCACGTGTTTGTACAGATTGAAAAGGGGTTTAAATGAGACCTACGTGGATTCTAATAATAATTCTCACTTAAAATTACATGTCGCTTCTGCTATACTATTTTACAAAGAAAGTACATGCCGAAATAAAAGGATAAAACAAAATAATAATTGTATAACAAAGCCATGATGAAAATATAATTCTCAGTCTGAATTATAAACAAGAAGAGAATTTTATGCGTAATTTATGTTGCTATTCATGATCCAGTAATGCAGAAGCTGTACTTAAGTTAACGTTATGATATCTTATTACCTATATAAGTTCTCACTGGTAATCAATTGTATTGTAAATTCTGAAATTGTGTTTTTCTTTAATGTGAAAGTGGTGCAATTTAAGGTTGTTTTGTATCAAGTCATCATAAACATTTGAGCATGGCCGGGCTATCTGGTTAATGTAAAACAACATATATCAATGTTCAAGAATAAATTTCTATCTTGTTTGAATTCACCCTTCTGTGTTTAAAACGAATATTCAGCGCAAATATTTTTGGACCGAGATATTTAAGTTGCGTTAAATTATTGAAAATCTACATCTTGTTTTAATTTATGATTTAATTCTTGATAAAATAATAATTATTGTTTGAACTTACCAAAACGAGGACAATAGCTTTCTGTCAAATGAGACTGGGAAGAAAACGTGGATATTTGGTAAAGTAGATTCGGCCGCTCTGCCTCTACTCTGGATATCGCCGAATTCTAGAAAAGGGAGGAGAGTGAAGAAACAACAGTTAAGTAGTTTATGGAAAATATTGCGCTTTGTCACGGCTACACGCAATGTGTCTACATGTGTTACCGCGCCATGTATTCTCCTGCATACGGCACATGGCGACGATCCGAAGACCAGAGGAAATCATACACACTCCCATAAGGTTTATCGGATGTTGAGTTAACTTCATATGACGTCACCGGTAGTTCCCTCGGTGCAGACGGATTACCTTTGACCTCGTCTAAATACCTGATGATCACAAAGATGACAGTTTTGTTCAAAAATATGGAGTGGCTGGGGAAAGAATTCACAATTCAACAGGTAAATGCAACAAAAAACGATAACTTATTAATGCGAGAAGGACTAGCTATTGTGGACCGTGGGCCTACTCCTTCACTAAATAAGAAAGCAATGAATCACAATTTAATTTACAAGGAGTTGAGCTTACAGGGCATGTATATATATATACGGTTATTGGTAAGAAGTCATTATAGCTGATGTACGGTAACAATTACGGTCATATAAAAGACGTTAGATAATCTCTGTGTAGACAACACGGTTCATTTTGAGATGATTGTACGGCTGATCTTCTCTTTGCTGATGCAATGTAATGTTATATCACTTATAGGCGTTGTCAGATTTAGTGAGTGAGAAAACCCGGCCCATTGCCCGGAGGAAACCCCCGACCTTCGGCGAATACATGGCAACCACATACAGCGATCGATTGAAAAATCCACTCTTTTCAATTTTTTTTTGGTCTGAGTGTGATTCGAATCCGCGTCGCATCGATGGAAGGTCTGTGTGGGACTGAGGGACGATCACCCTAACCCACTGGATCACCAAGGCCCCCATGTCATATAGAAGATGATAGATAATCTCGGTATAGACTACACGGTTCATTTTGAGATGATTGTACGACTGATCTTTTCTTTGATTGATGTTTTACGCCGCACTCAAGATCATTCACTTATAAGGCGGCGTTGTCAGTTTTATTGGGTGAGGAAACCGGACTCATTGCCCAGAGGAAACCCCAACCTTCGGCGAGTACCTGGCAACTCACCCAATCTAACCGACTGAGCCACCGAAAGCCCCCCCCCCCCCCCCCCCACGTCCCTCCCCTCATTTATTTGTTAATCGGGAACAGATCGAGCAGATCGTTTTACATAAACCTCGTTATGACTTTTCCTTTTCAAACTTTTCAAATGGATACAAACTCTAATTCTCACACCAACGGCATGCAAACTGGATCTGCTTTCCTCTGATCATTGCACCCCCTTTCTCTGTTTACATCAATCAAGAAGCAGTCAGTCGTTTACGATTTTTAGTGAGTTCAGAACGCTTGATTGGTCTTGATGCCTTCCACCCTCAGACGATTTCTAACTGTTTCGCAGCTGAGCGGACAATGACGGAGCCAGGGAAGTTTCAGCGTGGAACTGGAAGCAATTGGATTGATTGATTGATTGTTTGGTGTTTAACGCGGCGCTCAAGATTATTAACTTATAATGGCGGTCAGTTTTATTGTGAGAGGAAACCGGGCTCTATGTCCAGAGGAAACCCACGACCTTCCGTTGGTAACTGGCAACCATCCCACATTGGCCGTTCGAGTGAAAACCCAGTCAGAAAATTTTTCAATTTTTTTGAGGAAGCAATTGGATGACGCCATACTAGCCTCGGCAAACTTTTGTCATCTCTGTTGCGTGGTCTGCGGTTACGTTTCTCATTCGCTTACTGCCCGATATATTCTAGCAATCGCCTTGAATGGAAATCAAGCTCTACGCAGGTCGATAATCTGCCCCTTTGTAGGTCCATCTACCTGGCTGGCATTTCCTGTTGCAGTGGATAAGACTGCTTTCTAGTTGATGTTTACCATAGAGTAGTTGCCGTAGAAAACCCCGTTGTAATTAAGAATTTCTAAGAGACCCACACTGATTTAATATCCGCCCTGCTGTACTAAACCCTCGATCTTCACCCACAACATCAATACATTCCAATTTGTTGAACTGCCAAGAACACGGACAACTGACGCCATGTTATATGAGCAACAACATTTATTTTTGCTTTGGTCCATTCAAAAATGTATAGAAATCTCAAATACATACATAACAATTGCTACAGGTAACTATTAGTAAGTTGTATTGATTAACACATGTAACGGTTTGCTCTTGAAAAAAAATGGCGGTCAAATCTTTGAACTTTAATTCTGTTAAACAAGACGAAAATTATGGTTGCAGTTTTTTCATATTGAGGTGTCAGCTAAAAAAAGACGAAGAAGTAACAATATTGCCCACGAACTAGACCTCAAACTGCCGGGGTTTATTAAACCACAACTACTAAAGTGACATGAGCTGAAAAAGATGGGGAAAATTTCGATGAAACACAATTTGCTAATTGTACGCCTTTTTTATCAAAAAGTACAAAATAAGAACTTTCCGCTAATACCGATCTTGAAGATGTGCGTAAAGGTACTGCAGTTTTAATATGAGCATGAAAATTCCTAAAATGAAGTCCAACATACTGGTTATTTGAATTTGATCCCTTATTATAGCACACGTCTTCAGGTCGTACGGGTCATTGGCTTGGTCAATAATTTTTATTTCAACGTCAATCTTAAGTTTAAAGTAGGTACTCCAAACGCTCAGTGTCACTTGAGAAACTGAATTAACTTTGGTAGCTCATGCCACTTTAAAGGTAAAAGATTGATGTTTTAGAACTGTTTCATCAATAACTGATCCAGCAGCTATCCAATACAATTGACAACACCTGGCTTCGTGTGACAAAGCACTATGAATAAGTTATTTCAGACACTTTAAAAAAGGCCAAGATAACAGACATGAAGAATTTACTAAAGAGCACCACCAACGGAATGCTACCAGAATTTACACTCATGAATTAAGCTAAATGATAGAAATAAAAAGTTGCATGATCTGCCAAAATGTTTTTGTTAAAACGAAATTGGGAGTGCAAATCAGAAGCCCTAATATATAGACTTTATTGACAGTATATAGGCCATAGACCCAAATACATACTCTTTGTTTCATGTACAATACACTTTTCATTTGTTTACTGTATTAAACACAACATTAAATGATAATTCTCTTAGTTATTCGCTAATGTGATAACAAGATCGAGAATCCAAATAAAGGTATTTTGTTTAAAGGGAACATAAGGTTACAATCTATGCTATTATTTGCATAATTTTCAATGGTCTTGAAAAGTTGAGCGTTTGAAGTAGCTTGAAAAACAAAGACTGACGTAGAGATGAAAATATCGGTAAAGTCAGCAATCCGTGCGAACGGAAAGTGTGACTGTGTGCTGATAAAGCCCAAAATTCAAATAGCCGGGATGTTAGAGTACATTTTCGAGTCTTCGTTGCTTAAAATAAGAAAAAAGTAGACGGTCGTCATTAGGGCCCCCCGGGTCTTGGCCAACGAAATTGAAGATATATTTCTTTTCCAGACAATCAATTTTCTATAGGCTTCCTTTGCTCGACATATTGAACAACTGTGTGAAGTTGTGAGTGAAAAACGTTTTCAGATAAACCGTTTTACAAGGTACAGTGGACAGAGTTTCTCCTGGCGGCAACATAGATATCTTATTATAAGATATATATTTGCGGCAATGTAAAAAGGGGCAGAACTCCAGTAAAGAACATTGGATCAAGTTGATTTCCAATAGGCTTCTTGTACTTGCATATTGAACAAAGATTGAAATATGAACAAAGTTCCTATTCCTTCCTTCTTGAAAAGAATTAAAAACAATTAGCTAATTCGGTTTCAACGAAATTTCCCCTATATTTGGCAGCTCATGTCACTTTCAAGACTGTTTTTACATATAATCAAGTATTCAATTTAGCTTGTAATTAAACTTCAAACAAAATTATGAAAAAAATCTGAATCTTAGTAGTTCACGTTACTTTATCCCAAATAATAGTACATAATTACTCTTGTTTTGTCCACTACTCAAATAACTATCAAGGGAATTTTGCTATTTTCAATACAAAGTTTAATCGATTCAACAGCACAAAATGAGAGAAGAAAATCTAGAACTATAAAACTTAATAGAAAACATAATACATTGACTACTTTTAACAACATACTAACCTGACAACACTTTCAGACGAACAATACAAGATTGTGAAAAATGAGAACAAACAGAAGTTGACTAGCTTTAATATAGTACAATGTATTAAAAAGTTATTGCTTTGGCATTTAACACTTTTATGTTCTAAATTGATATTTGCAAAGATTTTGTTGTGGTCAGCAACTCGGAATGAGGAAACAAAATATATGTTCTCATTTTATGGTGGAAGTGAAAAGCTAAAAACAGACACAAAATGATATCACATTCTCAACTTCCAGTACCTAGAGACAATCAACATGTCAAGGGGTAGGAGATAGTGGGGATGGTGGTTTATGGTTTAACTTTGTATATTATTGTATTACAGTAGGATTTAAACCCTCAGATCAGGGTTAATCTGTACACCACAGTATTCTTGGAGACAAATTAAAATTGGCCCCAAAGTTATATTCACAAGAAATACACATATTTGGTAATTATTTCATAAAAACCATTTCCGTATAGAAAGGATGTTGTTCGAACTGTATGACATGGACGTCATTTCTCTGTTGAATGTGCGATGACGCTGATCTACATGTATCAAATAAGATTGATACAAAACCTAAATGTCATTTTGTCATATACGAAAATGCTACGACAATTCTTAAGCCAAGAGGGGTTAGAAGGTGAATGTAATGTTCTAGAGTCAATTGTTAGAAGTTTAAAAATACATGTATGTTATTGTGTTATAAAACCAGTTAGGTTTAAAACCAGAGAAGGATTATCATATGAAGTCTAGACATAAATGGATTACTTTTTGCAGGAAAGAAAAAAAACAATACAGGTTGCAATCATCTTATATCTAGAATAAAAGAATTTTTGATCCAAATGAATTATTTACTGAAATTGAAAAAAAATGTACTGAACATAATTCTAGAAAACCTAGAACATACCACTCCAGTTAAATGAACTCAGTTGCTTCCACGATTATGTAATATCTAACAATCATCTGACAGAGTCAACTGAGGCAAACACTAAGTTGTGGATTTTTAAGATTGCAACTGAGAACTATTGCAAACAACAAATGAAAACATTAATTATAAAGGCATTATGATGGCAAGTAGAAACCAAAATAAAACTCATTGATTTTCAAACCAGGCAGATTTTGATTTTCATACAAGTAAAAACGAAAGTCAAAAGCAATATCAAACATAATATTTACCTATCAAATTAAATATATTTTCAGTAAACATCAATACAAAATTCAATAAATGAATGTCCAACTAAATATGACATCTATATACTCATGACCAGCAAAATATTTGTAAAATGTCATAGCAAACAATACATCTGAGAGCATAAGTAAAACAAAATATTCAAATATATGTATCAAATAAAAGGCATAAAAAGGCATACAAAACTATGTAACAAATTTCTGAACCATTTTGAAAACGGGATTCAAATTCTGATGGTCATATAGCATAATACACAAAGATGTAGATTGTATTACACTGAAATTCCCTCAAGCTTTCCTGACTTCTTGAAAGTATTACGTTACCAAGTAATTCCAAAATACTTTGTTTCATGAATGTCTTATAGATAATAATTTATACACAGTCTAATATTTACCTGGGAGCTCACACTTGTTCTTTTCTCATTTATTGTTATCCAATCAGTAGTTGACTCATGTTATTCATCCATCATCGTCACTTTCGTGTATTATATATACGGTTAGCTAAACTGTTGCTTGTCAAAGGTTTGATAAGGATGTTAGGATCGACATCAAAACGTCACCAGAAATAAATTGAGAAGTTGTTATCCATAAGTAACTCGTTGACTTGTAATATTTACCTCCATATGCTTACACATTTTTTTATTAAAAAAAAAACAATTATCTCTATAACCCAGCTATTTTTAAAGAATCCCATTTTCAAGGGTGCTTTAGTACAGGCTATTAAAACATCATGGCATTTAAAAAAAAATGTATCCGTCCATCAAGTTAAGACGGGAGAATGTTTGAACCCAGACACCACTCTTGTTATAGGCCATTGTGACACACCTTTTTATATTGGTGGAAAATCTTGGTCAACGTTAAAAAGCTAGGAGACGTTTCACAAACCCCTCACACAGTGGGATCAATCGCAGTGGTCGTGACCTTGTATCTCTTCAATATGGTATAAATTAGCAACTAGGCTTCGTTTGTGATGCAACTGCTTTGTGAAACAAGCCCCAGGGGTCCAAATGAGGTATTATATGAGCCTGATATCCTGGGTGTCAATCATTGATATCTAACATTTTAGGTGCCATATAGTATTTTCAAATGATTTGTACAAGAGATCTTATATTAGTAATTTTAAAAAACTAGATCCTTCACTAGCTATTCTACCAGTTTCACTCTATCTTGCCCCATTGCCCATTTTTCATCCATCAAATGTTGCCATTTAATGACTTGTTTTTCAAACTGTTTAGTGAAAAGCTCTACAACTTTTCCACAATTTGTTGTTCGTGTGGCTTCTAAATTTCTCTTCATCTTCACCAGTAGGTTATACTGAATTGACTCACCAAGACGATGCTGAAAACAAAATATCATATAATTGAGATTTTCCGATACAAAACAATTATAGAAAATTATTTAAATAACTTTCTGGTTCACTGCTCGTTCTACTTTTGCTTCGAAAAAAAATATATTGTTCAAATATGTCCAAAGATATTCAAACTTTCTATGAATAATACTAATAATTATGCTTTGATTTTAACAGTTTGATATAAATTGAAGCCAATATAAACAGTCTCACTAGCATGTTACATGTACGTGATTGCAACATTAACAGCCTCAATAACATGTTGCGAGATTGCAATATCAACAGCCTCAGTAGCATGTTGTGTGAACGCAATATTAACAGCCTCACTAGAATGTTGCGTGAATGCAATATAAACAGCCTCACTAGCATGTTTAGTGATTGCAATATTAAAATCCGAGAAAACACAATCATCAACAAATCAGCAATATTAACGCAATAAACTGATTCTGCAGATGGACAAAAAAATTTAATCCCCCACTAGATTTCGCGGCCACAACACCATGTGATTTTTTAATATAATTGACATGTTGTGGTAAACCAAGCAAAACAGTTATTAGTATCAACTGGTTGTTTCCCAGGGAAACTATCCAGTCAATCTTTTACTTTTTAGTGCATTATCTCCCCTTAATTCAAATAGTTTTGTGTATTTTCAGGACACCAGCACTAAATGTCAGACACCAAATATACACACATGTATATTTATGAACACTAAAACACACGGGCACAGGGAAAATCTTCTTGTCTAAAATAACCATGGAGACAAGTTTCTAATTGTGTCACACATGTATACATGTACATATGATCAGGTTCGGTGTGGGGAGGAAACAGGGGTCTTTGTTTGGAGGAACCCCAACCTTCAGCAAGTACCTGGCATCTCTGTGTACACACTGAAGCAGACTGGTCACTATCCGTATTAAGTCTTATACTTTATAAGGTTCTTGTCTGAAAATTATCTGTTATTTTGTTGCAGCATGTAAAAAAGAAGGCTTTGTCTACATTTGTAAAGAGCATTCAGATAAGAAAACTGGTAAAACATTGAAGATGATTGATTAAAAATAAAAGTATTCTCACCCCTTTAAAAGCTTCATACACAGCTTTAAATGTTGGTTGTTTTTTGTTATGTAAAACTCCACGATTCCCATGTAGAACTGAAATACCCGCCTTCTCTGCAGATTTACAAGTACTGAGGTACATACAATGGTCTGGACGATAGTTCCAATCACAGTCATATACAAATAAATGCTCTGGGGAAAATTAAAAACATAAATTACCCAGATATCACACAGTCAAATATACACAAATAAAAATTCAATGGAAATCCATATACATTTATCACACATTCATATACAAATATGTGTTGCTTTTTTTAAACCCAAATAAAATAATCATTTAGTTACAAATCAATAACTGCATGTTTTACCAGAATTCTATGAATGGGAAAGTGTGAAACGTCCGGTTAACCTATATTCAGGTCACAATAAACAGCGCCCTCTCTTGGCTGCCGGGTAATGCTTTTATAAAACCAATGTATTCTCTGAACTGCAGTTACTGGCAGTGTCAATAGATTAACGGAGAGTGAATTTAAATTAAAACCATATAACGTAGTATAAGCAGGCTGGCAGTGGCCAAACTTGGGAATATGGGGTAATGAGACGTAATGGGTAAATGCTCTATGAAAGTCAAATATATACAGTGGAAAGTCATTAAGTCTGAGACAAAATGTTTTACTTCACATTTTTAACTTTAATTATGTCAGATTTGTCAAGATTACCTACAGCCTAAATGTATTTATTAATAGCCATTCCAATTATGTTAAAGAAGAAATGCAAATTGAAAAAGTGGCATGGCCTTGGAAGTAGGAACTTTTGTCAGTATTCAACACAAAGGAACTCAATGAAATGCGTGAAAACCCTAAGTTAAGGAGTTTAAGATTCTATCAGGAGCATTATTAAACAAGCCATCACGAGAAAACAAAACTGAAAAAGAGGAAAATAAATTTGAAAGAAGTAATCATGAAAACATACACAAAACTAAATACTTCAATACATACCTGGGAAATAATGAAAAATAATGTTAATGAGATCTTGATCTCCCCATGAAATTTTCAGTTTATATTCTTGATAATATTTGAGCACATGTGTTAGCCAACCAAACTCTCGCATTCTGGTTAAGTTCATTAACATTACACCTGAGTTTACACCTGAATGGAAAGAATGTGGAATATTTGAAATAACATGGTTAACATCATAACAATAAACCCAAATTGAAGGACAAACAAGTTGAGTAGTTACATGTAAATGTAAGAGGGTGTTAATAATAATAATAATAATTCTTTATTTATAGAGGGTTACATATAAATTTCAGCCTTTCAGATTCTTCATGCAGCAGTCACTTATCCAAATGGTCATTCTGACATCCCACATGTACATATCACCTGGATTGATTGATGTTTTCCGCTGCGCTCAAGATTATTTCACTTATATGGTGGTGTTGTCAGCTTTATTGTGGGAGGAAATGCCTGGAGGAAACCCACGACCTTCCAGTGGTAACTGGCAACCATCCCACATACATGTAGGTCGATCCATATCATATAGAAAAGAAAAGTGCCAAGATTCTTTCAAAGGCGGTACCTTTAAAAAATATTCAGTATAAGAGTATGGCTATGGTTATCATTGACATGAGCTGAAAGGGTAAAAAAACTAAAGCTTCCTATGAAAGACCAGTACCTAGGTGTCCATAGTAAGGGTGGCGAGCAAACCGTTTATACCAGCTGGTCTGTTCATCCTCATTCTCAGGAGATAGTGCAGCAAATTGGGACGAGTTAAATTGATGAAAATGCTCCCAAACATCATCTACAGGACGCATAAAAAGGGTGTCTGTGTCCATATACAAAACAGAATCCACTTTTTCCAAAAGAACCTACAAGAAGATAACCAAGTAGTCTACAGTGATAAATAGGTCAACCTTTAGTGGCACACAATAAGTAACTAACAATAGGTTTTCAAAGGAAGTTTAATACCTGATGGGTATGTTTAATGACACCCAATTAAAAGAAGGAAGAACTAAGATTAGTTGACTGTAAGGTGTTATATGTATCACATAAGATTATAACTGGATATGCAGACATTGATCATACCAATTTCAAATATTTTAAATTGTAGGACCATAAAAATCCTTTGGATAATTATGTAATTTTCTGGGAATTCGAACTAACAATCAAAGACAAATCGTATACAAAAATTCTAGCATTAAATACAGTACATTCAGCATACATGTATGAAAGGAGATAGCACAGTACATTGAACTTATGATTAAAATTAACCACAGCTAAAAATACATATGCTTACACAAACAACCATACTTACAGGAATAAATAATCTTTGTGAAGCACATGGTTTAAAAAGTTTTTTCCATTCAGCAGCATTTTGTCCGTCGGGGAATGTGATAGGGTAGACGAAAAACTCAAACTTCTTTTGGAATTCCTCAGGCCAAAAAGACAGCTGGAGAAATAAAATTATTCAAATTAAAAGATATTCATGTATATATAGGAGAAACTCAGAATTCTCTAAGACAAAGAGCCACTAAACATTTATTTAGTATTAGACTAGACATGATGTGCCCGATACTCCCTGTGGCACAACATTTCAACAATCTACATGTAGGTTATTCAGGTAAGGACCAATTCAAAATCATTCCCATCAAAACAATGCCTTTTCTCATTTCCACTGCAAATACCAAGCACAAACGTTTGGAAAGGGAAAGTTTTTGCATTCAAACATTACAAGCTCTTTATCTTTTGGGTTTGAGCTTGGACCCCGAAAGTCATGAAAAAACTATTATACCATTTGTGATCCAGTATATTATAACAAGGCCAGCATCGATATAGCATATAACAAACTACTTTAAAGTAAAATGACTTAACCTCTGACCAAAAGGCCAGGCATTGCTTGTAAAAAGAATAAGTGTTTGACAGATCTACTAGCCTGGGTTAAAGCACTTTGCCTGTCTTCTTAGTTCTACCTATGTATTTTGGGGGACCAAAAATATTTACTTTCTTTTCTCATGTTCCTATTGGGTTCAATCTGAGTTTACTGATATTCTTCTTATAGCTCAAGATGCGTACACATTGTCAATATATTATTGTTTCAGAAAATTCCACTGACAAAAATCCAAACTCCTGCTTGTCATCAACCTAATGAAATATCGTGGGTTTTAGTTTATTACTTTTTATTGGATATACGGTCAAAATGATATACCTCATTAACACAATTATTAACTTCTCTATGGTTATTTTAGACAAGAAGATTTTCCCTGTGCCTGTGTGTTTTAATGTTCATAAATATATATGGCTGATAATGTCATATTTAAGATAACTTCCAGAACAGCCATCAACTATCAGACTCTTAACAAAAATTCATGTGTTATGCAAAGTCCAGAATTACTGTACTATGGATCTGGTCAGAAATGTCTTTTCAACTTTAGTACAACACATTGGTGAAAGGCTTATCCAGCTCTCGACATAAGAGGCGATCGAACCGGTGGATCGCCTGTTGATCACCTGAAAAAATATTTGGGGGATCAAAATGTCGGTCACCATAACAGCGGCTGGAGATCGATTTCCTTTGGAAACAGTTACAGTGCCGAAGGAGAATCCCTGTGGCAGTTAAATGCGCCGTCCGCGTGCAGGTTCAGTTTTAGCTCTTATAGCTGAGCGCATGTGCTTTATAGTAGTTCCATGTATATGTCCGACAGCAAGAGAAATATGTAGCCTACAGGGGATTACGTGATCACTTTGACCCTACGGTGACCTGACCTTGTTTTGAGCGCGGGAAAGAAATTATTGCAACAGAGAGGTGACGTGACAAGATGACACGTTTTCTTCCTCTTATTCCAGAATACAAGCTAAGTACAGCCCTTGTAATTAGCCTTGGTAAAATTGTGTATAATAAAGGTACTATGGGAGTCCAAACGCTATGCCAATGTTTATTGTCTTATAAGCATTCAACTGTCAACATGTGCATTTTGATATGGAGGATTCTGTAGACGTACTGCTTTTTCTACCTTATGGAGATATACGATCAGAATAAGCGGCTGAAGTGGAGGGGTAAATGCGATTGAACAGATTCTACCGACTGCTGGCTGATATACGTCACAGCTGACGCAGTTCATACGGGTCATTTGTAATTCGCGGACCTGTACAAAAGCATTGCAAATCGAGACAATTATTGCCGAAAAGATTTCTGGGAAGTCAGTCGCGCGAACCTAAACGAAAGCATTTTAACTTGACATGGACAAGGAATGATTTTTACAAAATCAGCCGATCTTTCATCAGATTATAGTCGCGGATAATTCATTTTTTTGTTGTAGGCCTATAAAGCCTTTACGCGTAATTTCTGTTTTCGTCGATGTTAGAAAACAGTAGGCCTGCTGTTTGATTACAAATGTTAGTTGATTTCTCAAAAGTGACATACGATCGCCTCCTGATGTTGGGGTAATGAATCAGCCATTATCGCGGTTTTATTTTTAGGATATCGGGACTGGTGGATTCTACGATTTACCGTATTAGTATACAGCCATTGCAGGCCTTGGACAAATATTAAGACTGCCAAATGAGGCGATCGATATGGGCGATCGAACGGTTATCTGATAGCTTTGAGGAGAACGAATTTCCGATCACCAAAGTCCAAGATCGGGAGAACGATTTTCCGATCACCATATTTTGCCTTATGTCGAGGGCTGCTTATCCCAAATACTCATCAAGACTTAGTAGTAAACCAAAATCAACATAACGGTAGGTATAAGTTGTGATGAAAAGAGTTGTTTCACCCAAATTATCTGGCCTAACTTACCCAATCATGAAAATATTTGTGAAGATCATTTTCTGCAAAAATATGGACAATAATCTTTCCTCTGGAGAGTAAAATGGCTGACTTGATTAGGACGACAGCTTCTTCCATTTTCTGTTGTCCACATGCCACAACTGATAGATGCATCACTTCTAACTCTCTGCAATCAATATTTCAAAATTTATAATCATGGATCATAGATTCATTATAAACAATCATTGAACAAACAAATGAAATCCACCTATAAATACATTGATTAGTTAAAAAGTAATAATTAATTATATAAAGTCAATAACTATTTGAACATTTTGCCACCATATATTATAAACATGATAAGGTTAGCACATGCACAATACAGCCGGCTAATACTATCACCAATCAATCAACATTTTTAATGGTAAATTTGTTCACTAAATTTACAGATTCAAGACATGTTTGAAAATAGAAATACAGCCACTGCCACAGCATCTGTTAACACTATAAATATAACAAGCATTGAAAATACAGCTGCTTGATTGATCACTGTTTGAAGTACATGTAGCCAATCAAGATTATTATTCCATATATGTAAATGCGTAACCATTGTCAATGTGTTACAAAAGGAATCCAGAAATTCTACTGACCAAAGCTAAGCTCTTGTCAGTCGTCAACCTAATGAAATATCATAGGTTTGGTTTGTAACAACAATTTATGGGGTGTAAAGGTCTAAATGATATACCTCTTTTTAACACAATTAGAAACTTGTCTCCATGGTTATTTTAGACAAGAAGATTTTCCCTGTGCCCGTGTGTTTTAGTGATCATAAATATAATTGTATATACATGGCAACATTGCCAGGTTTAATAAGGAGGTGGTGTGTTGGGGATTGGGGGGGGGGGGGAGGGTAACCAGGTTCATTTTCAGAAGAATATTCCCCGCCTTTAGCAGGTAAATAGCAACACTACCACATAGATGTAGGGTGATCAAGTCAAAACACACTCATTACATTATTGAAATAAGTACCGGTAGATAAATATAGCCAAGACATACAATTGGTGGGTAAGCAGAAATTGTCTTCGAGTAGATAATTACATCCACTCAATAAGGCAGGTAAACACATAGACATATAATTGAGAATCCATCAAATAAAAATTAAAAAAAGACTATTCATAAATGAATTGCTTGCCAATGGCAGTATTTCTTAAGATGTTTTATTTGAGGTTGTATGTACATACTTTAGAGAGAGATAAAGTTCTCATCACACACTCTCGTGTTTTCCTCAGGTAAACATTGTTCACAGGTGTTACACGCTTACAGGGCAAAGGTTAAAGTAGGCAACACAAAAAACAAACCTAAAAACGGAAAGTGTTCTGAGGCAAGTGAAATAAATGGGGTTAAACCTTGCCTACTGTATCAGAGTGATTGGCAGATTATTTGATGAGCTTAACCAGTGTTTACTGGAGGATTGGACCTTAATCATCATTCTATTATCTCCCTTGGTTAAGGAATTCAAGTGAGAGAAAATAATGAATATTTAATTCTTTGAGTATAAAAGTTTCCTCAGGTACGTGTACTTGTTATCGGTAATTCAAATGAGTAAATCTACATGTATGGGTTGGTTGGTTGGAAAATTAAAAAACAAGAGTCATCAGAGGATGACGTATCCCCCCGGCCCCACAGAAGATTGTGGAAGTGGAAACATACTAAGAACAGACAAAAGTTCCATACAGGATTTCCACATCCTCACTTGATAACAACCATCCTCACCAAGTTTCAACAATATTCAATACAATATGTAGGGGGAAATGCATTTAGAAACCCATATCAGGTGGAATCAACAAAAAACAACAGGCACAGTGTTCTGGAAGGTAACAATTTAGCAGGGTTGTGATAAGGAGCATGCAGTGCCCTGAAACACTATGTCATCAGAAACAAGCACCTATCTTTCATGTCTTCCTGTACAGTTGGAAAAGGGCAGTAACTCTAAAAATAGAAAAACCCGCGTAAACCAGCATAAATCGCATGATATCAAGCATGTCCAGCAAGATCAAAAAATTTGATACAAAATGTGGGAGAAGATAACGAGCATCCATTGTCTATGTCTTCGTATACATCCTCACATGATATCCAACATGTCCACCAAGTTACGAAAAAAAGCTATGAAAACTGTGGGAGGAGATGCGATAATAAGCACTACATGTAATTGTCTATGTCTTCGTATACTGTCGGAAAAGCGCAATAACTCTAAAAATAATGAAATCAGCGTAACCAGAATAGGAGGTGCACAAAGTCGCATGATATCCTACATGTCCACCAAGTTTCGAAAAAAAATGCTGAAAACTGTGGGAGGAGATGCGATGACAAGCACTAATTGTCTATGCCTTCGTATACTATCGGAAAACGGCATATAACTCTAAAAACAATGAAATCAGCGTAACCAGAATAGGAGGTGCACATCCTCACATGATATCCAACATGTCCACCATGTTATCATTTTCAGATGTAAGGTAAATTTTGTTTTCTGTCTGACTGTCAGTACACAAACAGCTGAGAATGCACCACATGCTCAGCTGTAAGCATGCACAGCTAAGCCCACTCGCTTTATAACCCAAACAAAGGAATTACCAAACAAAACTTGATGAAGCTAGGCAAGTTACAATGTGTACCAACGGCCATATCTGGAAACCTCATCTTTATATAAACAGCAGCAGAAATTTAGCTATCTTCTATTCAGTTTCCTGAAAATGTTCTTTTAAGCGCTGTTCATAAATCCTCTAATATATAGAGATCAGCAAAAAACTCTTAATTTGTTTCAAAGAAATTTTCCCCTTTGCTCATGCTTAGAACTTTAATTGGTTCTAATGACAAAATTTGATTAACTCCTAAAATTAAGGAACATGACTATACCTCCGCGGGCAGCAAATTAAACACAGGAAAATATAATATTTAAATTATTTAGCAAGTGACCAAAAGTGGGTGAATATTAAGTATATGTACGTCATATACAATGTACATGTATGTAGCCTTTAATACTGGTGACAACAGAATGGGGCCATAAAAGAATCAAATAAGAAATTATGTATGTATGTATGCAACAATTGATATTTGTCCAATAGTTGATTGCTCAAACTGATATGAGCCTTGCATTGTTGAGTTGTGGGATGGTTCGATCATATATGTCAGTCCAAATTATGGAAAACACTATAGCTGGGTTAGTTACCACTGGACGAGTCAGGTTTCTTCTGGCACTAGACCTGGAAACAACATTGTCGCAGCCAAAGAAGTGAAATAATCTAACTATGGTGGCAAACACCAATCATTTCATCCCATGGCTCTGCTAAAAAGTATTCTCGTCAGTTTGTCAAGCATAATTTTAACAAGAGTTTCAGGAAACCCAAAATACACCCCGAAAGGCAGAGTAACTGCAAACCATACCAAAATAAATCCTTTCACATACATGTGAATTTTTTTTTATTCAGAGGATAGGGGTTTAGCATGGTAAAAGTCGGGTGTATTAAAATAGAACAAAAAAGATGTTCATTTGTCAAACTGAAGAATATTTTTGAAACCTCAGAAACTTTTTTACTGAACTTTCAAACATCTGTTAACATAGCCAATTTCATATAAATTAGAAATAGTTGAAATCAGAAAACTACAAATGTACTGAGCAAACAGGCTTGAAATGAGCTAAGAATGTGAGGCACAGAATGACAAACACTGATTGACACACAATAGCAGCAGGATGGGAGAGACTGAAAAAGTCACGTTTTTAGCTTTCTTTCAAAAATAATTCAACACTTTCATACAAAAGACAAGTAGAGAGACTACATGTACATCCCATTAAATAAACAAATGTGTTTTGTATTGTTCTCATCACCAACATAAAGTGAAACCTCAAATATCATGGAAGTCCTGAAGAGTGATCCAGAGGGGTTTTGCTCTGGGCCCTTTACAACAAACGAAATTTAGTGATGTATTGAATTTTATTCAAATTTTGTCTTTATTCCATGAAGGCTTAGGGCGTGAGAGACTATCCAAGGCCTCTTGATCAGTCCGGGTCCCTGACTCCCTGGAAGAAGCATTTTTAATATATCTTGAACTGGATTTTATGACACTGTTGTGTTCTACACATGCTTATAGAGATTTTTCAAGTTCAACCTTTGTAGTGTTAGAGTGAGCTTGGGAAAAGAAAAATCAACCTACCAACCCTTTATTTTCAGAAAACAAACACTTTTTTTATTTATGGCTCAGATTCAAGTCAAACAGAAAAGAATACTATTTACACAATAGTCAGGTCTATGTGTAAATGTAAATTGGTAGGCTTTAAGCCAAACTGTGAAATTCACAGATATTTAAGGATCATAGGATTACAGCATACTCATAGTATTAGCATGGAAGGGGGAAAAAAACAAGAACACATTAAAAGTACACGCACATCAGGGGCTTGCTTAAAGGGACATGCACGGAACCAGCAAAAGAAAGATCCTTAAAATGTGTGCTATTCAACTGTTTTCTTTAAATATAAAGATGAGGTTTCCAGATGGCAATTGCTGGTAACTTTCCTATCTCCCACCGACTGCTGGATCTAAGTTTCATTTGGGGATTTCTTTGTCTGCTTTGTTGAGTTAGGTGTGCAGCACTGCCCTTTATGGCTGCAAATGAGGTGCATTCTCGGCTGTTTGTTTACTGACTGTCAGACAGAAAATTGACTTGTGGCCTTTTATACGATAGATTTTACTTCTTGTATCTCAACTAATTTGAGGGTCAAAGAAATCTCAACAAATGTTTGTGGTGTGTCCTTTTAAGCAAACTTGAAACTGAAAGTTGTGTATGGGCTTACAGCATGGAATTGCACCTCAGAGTTGGGCCATACATACTGTCATAGACTTCTGATACTGTACAATGTAAGTTCCTATACTTTAATATTCATTGGTGACAGGTGTAACTTATGCCAGCTTAGTAGAACAAGCCACAGAATGTCTACATAGAATTTACTCCTTTGGAATTTTGATAAGAAAGTAATCTCTTTCTTTTCCTTATTTTTTTTCTAAAATCTACAAAATGTTACATATTCTTTCTCTGAAGAGAGACATCTCCAGTTAAGGATAGGTTTCCAAATCTCAAGATTACTTGTTTAAGACTTAGAGGCATATAGAAGTTGGAAGGATAATGAAATAAAAGTTCTTTGACAACATTTTTTTAAAACATGACGTTTCGATGTTAATTCTAACTAACATCGTTTTTAAGCAAGTTATACAAAAGATTGCGGTTACAAACAACAAACTATGTGTTCATTACGTAATAAGGTGACTTCTTTAGATGAACGTCATAAAAAAGTTCGATACGGATATACAAACAGCGTAATAAAAAACCAAATATGTCATAAGAATAGTCACTTACGTCAAATATCGTAACGGAAAAGAGAATACTGTGTGTCTAAGGTTACATTAACAAACAATACATATCTACACCAATACAAAAATTAGTCTAAAATGTTTAAACAATAAGAGCTGAAACTGAAAATCTAAACATTCATTCGGAGTTTTGTTTTAGAAATCAATGAGTATCTTGATATTTTTCTATTATTTTTTCCAAACGATGTCTCTTTTTCATAAACAAGGAAAATGAAAATTGTTCATCGTTAGTTTACCAACAAACTCACCTCCTTAAGTCTGTCTCTATCTTTTGACTGTCGGTCCCTTTCGGCAATTTTCTGGCTCCAGTGCCATGTGGGACATTGCCTTTGCCAATATTCGTTAAGGGAGACAAGTTAGAGTCATCATCATTGAGAAAAATCATATAAAATAAGAAGACTGTCACAAAAACAAGCAGTGTCAGCAAAGCCTTGAGAATGACTTTACGCCTCATTTAGAGATGCTAGGGAATTTCTCTTTTTTTAGAGATGAGTAGATTTTAATCCACAATGATGAAGTAACATAGCTTAGATGATTTGTTCACTGCAGCTGATGGACAGATGATGACACACTGCAGACAACATCCCCTTTAAAACATTACTAAACTTGGCTCCACTGGTCGTCCCATTCATTCTCCACAAATCCTCTCAATCGATCACATTTTACGTCATTCCAGTTCCCAGTCGAGACTGAATTTAACTGGTTTCTTAAACTATGAAAGGCTCATCAAATAGCAGGTACCTCAACATGCCATTGACTTAGCAGTAACAGGTTAAGTCAGCCAGAGACAGGGCATGTTTGATGGACTGAGTAAATTTGAACACCAACACTGTCAAACCACCTGCTCATAGATGTACAAACAAAACCAAATTCAGCTTGGGAATTAAGTCAATTTTAGGATCAATAATGGGTTTTCCACACATTTTGCCTATATTATCTGAAACAAAAATAAAAAAATGTTTGTTATTACAATTAAATTAGTCCAATTTCTCAATAAACCTATCCAAATATATATCCTGAAAAAAAAAGTATATGAAGTATATTTATGACCACTAAAACAAAAAATATAGATTTCCTAATAGTTTTATTAGACCACAGTTTGCCGTTTTATTTTTGTCATTATTTAGTCAAAAAGATATCAGAGAAATGACAATTTCTCTACATTTCTTGTAAATTACCTATAAAAAATAGTTTTAACAGATACAATGTTGATGTCATCAATCTATCAAGAAGAAAAGTTTTATTTCTTCCACTTACAGCTATGTTATGGTTGTAATTCATAAAAAAGATCATTTGATTAAGTATGAAAAAAACTTAATTAAAATAGTTAATTTAATCAACTTCATACTTCTTGATTGCTTGATATTTTATGGCACCTTCAGATTATTTATTTCCCTAATTAGCAAAATTGGTATATTTTTCAGTAAGGAAACAACCAGACTCTTTGCTTGAGAAAACACCTACCTTTTTGGAAAACTTCAAACTTTCAAATGGGATTAAAGAGAAGGCTTTAGATGACTAACATTTGTAAGCGATCAATAATCAATATTTGGTACTTAAAGCGACATAAGCTGCTAAAAAATCAGATTTTTTCATAAACTATGATTGTAAAGAAAAAATGAGCATTAGAATTTAGAAGTACATTGAAAAACGTTGAATTAAAAATTTGGGTAAAGCCAGTAACCTATATGAACCTAAGATGTGTGGTAATAACAGTTGCTTATTAAAACTACCGGAAGTTCGCAACACAAATTTTTCCTTATGTTTGGCAGCTCATGCCACTTTAAGTAACTGAAATGACCAGGAAATATAATACAGTACCATTGTTTCTCAAATAGTCAAATAAGCCCTCACTTTTAAAAAGCAAAGCCTACTGAAGTGGTCTACCTGTGTGTAGTAAATTGATGAGTTCCCTTAATACTACATGGCTGTTATCTTGTAGCCTAGTATAAAGTAGGTATAGCCTGCCTTTAGATCTGGTTAAACAAGCAGAAGAAGGGTATGAGAGGACCATCAGTGGACTTAACACATTCCTGGTGGTGATAATCATGAAGACCTGGACAGATGAAGACGTGACCTCAACCACACAGGGACGTGAAGAAATTCTACTTTGGGGTTTTCTTGGGAAATGTCAAACATTTAACCCCTGGCCTATTTCATCTAATTTACACTGTTTCTCAACATTCACCCTTACTGGTCATTAGTCCAGGTCTGAACAGCAAGATGAAACTATCCAGAACCAGGAGCTGCCTTTTTTAGTATACAAGGTGCCTAGAAAAAGTATAAGATTGCCTTTCAAAAAAAATCATATCTATATTTGTCAGTTTTTGTCGTTTTAACTAACAGCCCTGGCTCTCAAAATAATTCTTTTCTTCCAGGTTTATCCTAAAATTTGGCCCATTCCATAAGAAGCTTTGTACATGTATCTCATTTAACTCATATAGATCAAGGGAAACAATTTGCAGGTAACTTGTAGCACATTATCAGATTATCTAACACATTAAAGGAACATACTGCCAAAGATTTTATTTTTCTGGGACATTAAAGTGGCTCGAGCTGCCAAAATGTTGATATTTTTGCATTGGGAAATTATCTGTTATTTTTCTCAAGAAGTACAAATTAGAAGCTTTTTAGTGCTATTAGTCTCGAGAATATACATTAAAAGTCTTGTTTGGAACTACATGTAAATCTGGCCTGAAATGAATTTCAATTTTGTTTACATTTCGAACACTAATTTGCTTTGTACAGGCCATAGACCGCATGGATTATCTTTATTTCAACATCAATCATTTCGTCTTTTCGATAAACTTCTAACCCTCTTTTCGACCCTCTTTCCATAAATTCTTAACAATCAGCATTTGCACAATATCTTCAATGTACCTGAAATGTGTACAGGTTCAACCAGAGGGATGTCAACACGTATTTTGGACACGGAATGTCTGGTCAAAATTCATCTTATTTGGACTCTCAATAATCCAGCAATGTAACATGGTCAAAAGTAGGTAATTTTAGACACGCACTCTGTGGAGAATGTGTCAAAAATGCTATGTCATACAACCTATTTTCATGTCCTGGATCAGTGGTAAATGGTGCACATAATATTTGAAAGCCTGCCTTCTAGCACCTTCAGCCCTTGGAAATCCTTAAAATGTACCAGAGAAAGTTCACAACATGACATATGGTCCAATACTATTGATTCTATCCAATCAGGCCAAAACAGTTAAAAATCAAATCAGGAAGAAATTAACATTAAAAGGTTTTATGAACTGCCTTGGGCAATACATTGTATTTGTGTTAAGTGTGTTGTCTTGTCGAAAATTAAATTTCAGGTGCAGCACATACAAGATTCAATGCTACATGTGCATTTATTGCCATAAGATGGTTACCAAAATTAATGATTGATTGATTGATTGTTTTACGCCGCGCTCAAGATTATTTCACTTGTATGGCCACGTTGCCAGTTTTATTGTGGGAGGAAACCGGGCTCTATGCCTGGAGGAAACCCACGACCTTCCGTTGGTAACTGGCAACCATCCCACATAGGTCGTTCGAGTGAAAACCCAGTCAGAAAATTTTCCAATTATTTTTTGGACTGAGTGGGATTCGAACCTGTGACCCACTGGTGGAAGGCTGTTTGGATTGAGCGTCCAACGCTCTACCTACTGAGCCACGGAGGCCTCCCAAAAATAATATACAATCTCTGATGTGTCAGTGCCTCTTTGTGGCAGTTTATACAGATCATAGGTCATGTATGACATCATGTTTGAAGAGTTTTGCCACGTAAATACGAAAATTTGCATTTTTCTACCTTGCTCCTTTTTTGACTAACAAGGAACTAATCCAGCAAGTACAGTAGTGCTCATGTGAGGTCTCTGCAGAGCAGCCTGTATGAGCATTGTTTTTCTATAATTACCAGGGAACTAACGCAAAGGTTGTTTTGTTTCAACTTATGTTTTTAAAATATACATTTAGACTTAGTCCATATTCAAACGAAAACATTTAGACTTTGTCCATATTCAAACAAAAACCAGCTAGTATAAGGTCTGTTCATAATTCCTTTATTAATCAGAGAAAATGAAGTGATTCTTTCAACAAAATTACATTTTCAGCAGCCCTATTGAAGGGCCTGGGATGCTGTTGTTGATGGCGTCCAGAGTCTTTCTTCAATCAGACAGCCATTTTTGAAAATAGACCCAACACCAAATATTCTTTTTAGAGCCAACTTTTTACCAAAAAGCCTTATTTATTGTGTAGTTTGAGAAAAAGATTATCCCACTCGAGCCAGTGTGTTTCAAGGAATATCACCCTCGTTCGTTAATTTCCAGAGGCTCGTGGCTTTGAAAATTAATAGACTGGAGTGATATTCATCGTAACACACTGGCTCTCGTTAGATTACATGTATATAAACCATGCTTTGACTCATTTGAGTAGGGATGTATAGACTACCTCATTTGTCCTAGAGCTGAGTGTGCACCTAAATGTAAGCCCTTTGAAAACGCTGTTGTTGAGTTTATCTGATTGGTTACCATTACTAGCTTAGCAATGTTTGACTGGTTCTACACTGGGATGGGATACAATGATACAGCGACTGAAATGGTTAAAATTTGATTTTTCAGAATCTCGATGAGCAGGTTTGAAACTTTTATAAGAACAAAGGAGGCCATATCTATTGCATCCACTTTAATGATCTGTTTAACCTTGAAGGTTTTAAATTTGACTACACATCCTTACTTCGAGCGCAGGCACTCCATTCTACCCTCGATCTTTGCTTCTATTTTTCTAAAACAGATAATATTATGTGTTAGAACTAATATAATTAGTTATACTTATAGAAGTTATACTGTAGTGTACTTCACTAAAGTAAAGGTGTTACTCCGTTATTTGATAATTTCTGACATTTAAGGTACCGACCATAGATATCCAAACATAAAAAACGAGGTACCTGGCTGTAGACATTTAATATTATTATTATTAATAATATTAATATTTATTATTATTGAATTATTTATACTAGTAGTAGTAGTCAGTAGTAGTACGGGTATCCGATCAGTTATCGTACACTTTTGCCGGTTTTTCAAGGCTAAAATTTACATCAGTGTTTGCATTGACAAGAAATTTCACAGAAGTGAAGCTGGGCTCAGCCGACTTTTGTTATAATAGTTTAATTTCTCCCAAGACTCTGAAATAATTTTTTAGAGACCGGACATTCACCCGCTCGTCTGCATGTTTTTGTTGAGTGACGGGGACCAGTTATCGTACACCCAACGTTAAAGCTGTTGTGACGTCATCTTTCGTGTTCGAAAATTCCCCGACACGGCCAAAGGCGACTATTCTTACATCGCCTGACAAATGTAACTTCATAAAAAGTTCTATTTATATTTGGAGGTTGAAATTTTGCAAGAAGATGCCTCGATGAGTAAGCTGGCTGTCATCGACGGGAAAACCCGATCGCTTGGGTTAAAGACGCATAAGTGTTGGGTGTACGATAATTGGTTCTGTACGATAACTGATCGGATACCCGTACAACCTGACAACTACAATCGTAACAATCAGACAATGTAGAACCAAACATCGAGTTAGATTGAAGTGTCTCGGCGTCTGTGACTTCTAGGTATGACTGGTAGAGCCAACAAACAAAAGCCCCAGTACCAATTCATTGTTTCTCACCCTGAAGCAGCATAGCTGCGTTATCAAATTTAAAAACTAATCAGCTGTTTGTGTGAAAGTCAACAAACAAACGCACACGTCCCATTTGACGTTTCTCCCGCTTCGATGTTCTTCCCGCAGAAGATTTCTCGAGAGGGGGAATAAATCATGCATCGTCTTAGTTTAGTACGGTATCCTTTTTAGCTTTTGTCGGGTTCAAAGTTGTTGAAGATTAAACTTACTGGCATATATTATAAGGCGCATTTGGATGAAAAATTAAAATTCCACCGAGCAAGTTTACCCTTTTTATGTCAGATTCAAATAACCCTATTAGTATTATGTCCAGTATCCCCAACCCCCTAAGTAATATTGATCTAGGCTTCCTAGTTGGGGATCTCCAAACTCTGTGGCCAAAGTATATTGATGGAATGATGATGGGTGACCAACAGAGTTGGAGAACCTGCCATATTATAACATGTACATTCGGAAAAACAACACATTTTCTCTCAATTTCTCCTAATTTAAGCAACGCAACCGGCTTAAGTCAGATTGACATCCATCCTGAGGAGCCCCGATTCAATTCCCACTGAACGTGACAACACAATAAATTCAATATAACTAAGTGACATAATCTAGAATGTGGCGTAGAACACAAACCAATCAAATTAGCTATTTAGCTACATATATAATTTGCCTTTGTATCAGTTATAGTACGTGGGCCATCTATGCATATAACCATGTGTGCTAGACGTCGGGAACCCATGTCTATGACCGACGTCCAATGGATGTCCATTGAGCCAATTTAAGGGCAGATATGCAGTCGGCTGTAACTGTAATCATCTTCGACGGCTTGTGGACGTCTGTTGTACGCTTTTTTCACAAATTTTAAAACATTATCTGTTTTTTTTTTTTTTTTCATTGGTCGATTAAGTCGTTTGAACGAGATAATAAGTCGTTCAAACGACATAATAAGTCGTTCAAACGAGATAGCGAGAAGCTAAAAAAAATTCCAATGTCACTTCTACGGCTCCGTAGTTTGGAGATCTCCAACTATATAGGCTTCGATCCGTGTACTATTCCGGTATATTAATACGTGTGTTGGAAGGGGCACAGCAGATCTTAAATTTTGGATTTCATTGTGAACATTTTTTTTTCTATAGGCCTATTAGCCTATCATCTTTAAACCCTAAGGATCTTTTGTGAAAAAAAAAAGATTATAACGTTACGTAATATATTATACTGAATATTGGACTGATTAATTGATGCTTTACGCCACTATCAAAATTTTGGTAAAATAATTATAGCTTAATTATCATAGGACTACATGCATTATACCAACTTTAACAGATTAACAGTATATCACACATGTAGCCTAGCCTATTTGTCAAATTCATGCGAGAAATGGCTGAAAACGCACTTAGTCCGAGTTTCTAATTCCAAAATAAACTCTTTTTTTTTTAGATAATGACGGCCGAATAAAATACATTTTGAAGTCAGAAACCGGGTACTTTATCTGCATGGTGGTCTAGGGCCTGGTCGTTTCCGATGCCTTTACACAACTTATTTTCAGGTAATACTTCTGAAAACTATAACGCGAAATTCGCGTTTTAGGGGTAAAAAAGGCTCCGCCTATCTGGGACAAAAATAATGAGGCCCCTAAACCCTAAACCCACCTATACCCCGCAAGTCCTCGCTATGCTACTTCACGTACGTAAATACCCAGGCATAAATAACGAGGTACTTCTCCATGTACGATACTCTGTCCCAACTTAATAAAATTTGCGAGCACCCTAGCCATCGCCAGAGCCGACGACTATAAGTTACTGTTGGTCTGGTGTCTCATTTCCAAAGACTTTAGCAACCTATTAATATTGGTCCGAGATGTATGCAAAATTTCAATGTTAAAGGCCCACTTACCGCCGTAGCCTGTTTAAATTTGCTAAGAAAACCAATTTACATGAGCTTACTACGACTAATATCACTAAACCTAAACATAGGACACATAAAATATGTCTATAGTTAGCTTTAGAATGTAGAAATGGGGCGAAAAACAAACGAAGAATCGAAGCCTGATTACAACAACAACGATCAGTGTCGGTCAATTTTCGTTTTGGACTACCCTCATTTCAGGCCTTTTGTCAAACAATTATCAGCAGGCTTTTCCAGTCGCTGTTAACCGATCGTCAGTCTGTATTTCTCAGATAAATAGGCCTACGTAAAATTACACTGTGCCGTTAGTTCACTCACTCGACTGAAACATAAATGCGCCCCAGCGAGCAGTTTGGTTTGTTTACGTTCCGGACACCTAACAATTCAAATTTTCAAATTCAAATTAAAAATACAAAGTGACGTCCACACTTGTAAATTTTGGTAAAAATAGAAAGTTCCTAACTTATATTGTCTGGGAAAAATACAGAAAACGGTCTTTCTTTTTTAATGTAAACAATATTCCTGATTTTCGCGGCAAGTGTGCCTTTAACAAACTTCTAAAGCCATAAACTTGTTATCTGCGATTTCTTGAGATAAAAGAGCAGCATATTTTCACTCATCTGTCAGTGAAATTACCAACACATTTCTTCTTCCTTTTTTGGGCATCTTTTCTTTAGTGAAATCGGCATTGAAGACTAAATCTAGACAGATTCATCTATCAATGCGGGACGTGATTTGACTTGATCTGATCGGCCACCAACTGTATCCTTGGCTAAAGTGACATAAACTGCTAAACAATTTTGTTTAAAAAAAAACCGTGCAAATAAACAAAAAAGCCTCACTAATATACTAACATTTTATCAAAATTTTCAAGAGATCACCTAGTTCAGGCCACATGTTTGGTGGATATATTTCTTATAATATTAATTCATTGTCAATAATTCCTGTGATCTTCGAATTTTCATATTTTTTTTACAATTTGATTTTTTTAAATAATTGCAAATTTTGGTAACTTTGCACTGGAAATTGCGGCATAATATTTTCTTTATCGGGTCATGGATGATCTAGGCCCAATTCCCTGCTGGAAATAATGTTCCAGCGAGAGCAGCAATTAATACGAGTTGATTTGGTAATTCCAATCAATGAACTATATGCGTGGAATGGACACGTCTCATTGGCTGGTTTGGATCTGACTTTGTAAAATGTTCCGCCATTGATAGTTGAAGCGCGTGTGCATAACCGATCTGGATCGAAATTGCACCATCTTCTAGTAATGGCGGCATTCGATGCAAATCAAATACTACATGACCTCCATTCCACGCATATTGTTCATTAATTCCAATCCAAGATGGTGGACGTGACACGAGCGAGCATCTTACTTCAGATCCAAACAAGCCAACGAGACGTGTCCATTCCACGTGTAAAATTCAATGGTTATAATCAATGAACTACGCGATCATTGGTAATAATAACCAAGTCGAGAAATAAATATGACAAAAATCAATATACAAGTTAAAATATATTAATTAAAGTAGCATGTGCAGACAAATTCAGGCTTTTTTCATTTGAAGTTTATTATAAAAAATAAATGATTGATGTTAGAATAAGGTAAATCCGCACAGCTGTAAAAACCAAATAGTGTTTGAACAAAAGGAAAACTTAAATAAACCAAGCTAACATACATTCGTTTTTGGGTTAGTTCCAAACACTACATTGTACATTTTCAAGACTCGATCAAAGAAAAAGAGCAATAAAGAGACAATGTACCACTTTTCTTTGCAGAGATTTTACTTCTACGAAGTGGATTATTTCAAATCACAGAATAAAAAATGGACGGCTTTCTTTTTATCATCACAGAAATTCAAATAAAAATTTGAACCTGGAACTAATACCAGACCTCCCCACTTAAATAGAAATAACAAATACCAATTGAATATATGTTTACACATTGCTAGAATAACATTTCCCCGACCAAATATCCTCGTTTACTTTTGATCATGAAAAAAAAAAAACTATCTATTAAAGGGAGGTAACCATGTCTGTAATAGTTGCGTTCTCCAAATGGTTACAAATTAGAGTTATCTCCCCTGATGCATTTTTCATCATAGATATCTTTATTATAAGATATCTATGTTTTTCATAAGGACCTTTTATGAATCTCAATAATGATTGAAACAAGATAAGCATTAAATTATAAGTCTCTTGGACTATTGTACGAGAAGAATGCAAATGGTTCCTTGGATCCGTCACATGGTGTAATTGGCTGAAATAAAAGAAACAGAAATAAAATATTAATTCATTGCATTTAAAAAAAAATGTTATATTATCTTCAGTCAATACATATAAAAATGCTGATGTCTGTAACGATAATGTAACTGTAATCCGTTTCGTTTATAGCTTATTTATGCCTTTTGTATTCCCCTTAACATTGTGTTTAGCGCGCATCTGTTGTCGCGAGTTTTACGTAGAAAATAGAAGTTTATAGTTACTTTGCTCTTCGTCTTATCTCTCTCTCCGTAACTGTTCCTCCTAAAGAACGTAACATGGTGTCAGAAGATGGTGATAAGTACTCATAAGGAACCTGTTTGTTAACTTAATTTGTAAACTAACGGTCAAATCGCAGATAAAAACTGAAATTTATCGAAACCTCATGGTTATGTGGTAGTAGACTATTAACTTTCCTAGTAACTCCGACCAGATACTACCCGGGTGACGTCAGTGTAGACGAATAATTGAGGAGTAGACTATTATTGCCTTAGAGCATATAGCACCTAAAATTTACCCCGGAACAATTTTTGCCAGTATAAAAAACATTCATATTTTGCCCGGAACTTTTCTGTTTCGTTTCTAATTGGTGGAATAACTTTATGAAAAGTACTGTGCTATTTTCAAAGAACGATTAACAGTTTATTGAGACTTTAGCAACATCATGGATAGTTCTAGTAACGAAAGTGGAGCTGCTGCTCAAATATTTCAAGTGCCAATGAACATACCATTTCCTACCAAGTTAGAACTTCATGGCAATTTAGCTACAAACTGGAAGCGGTTTAAGCGAGTTTGGGTAAATTACGAAATTGCTAGTGGTTTGTCCAACAGAGACATGAAACAAAGAACTGCAACATTTTTAACCTGCATTGGGCCAGACGCGCTTGATGTTTATGATGGTTTAGTTTTCACAGACGAAGAGGAACAAAATGACGTGGCAATTATTATCGAAAAGTTTGAATCTTTTTGTCTGGGACAGACAAATGAGACTTTTGAGAGATTCTGTTTCAACAAACGAGATCAAGAGTCCAATGAGAACATTGATTCTTATGCTGCAACACTTAGGAAATTGGCTAAAACTTGCAACTATGGCCAACTAGAGGATGATCTTATCAGAGATAGGATTGTTGTTGGTATAAAAAACAACAACACCAGAAAAAAATTGCTGCAACAACCTAAACTGCGTCTACAAACTTGTGTGGATATTTGTAGAGCAAATGAGACCACAAGCCAACAACTGAAAACAATGACTCAAGAGGAAGTACAATATCTACAGAGAGGTGAAACTCATAAGAAAAAGTGGAAAAGTAGCCCAAAAATTTACCCTGGTAAACCCCATGATAAAACTAGATTCAAGAAATCTGCTGAGTGCAAATTTTGTGGACTATCTCATGTGTTTGAGAAAAAAGCGTGCCCAGCATGGGGAAAATTGTGTGACCTTTGTGGGGAACAAAATCATTTCAGTTTGAAATGTACTTCCCGCAAGTCAAAGAAATCAGGCCAAGGGAGACCAAAACGAGTCCTCCACAACTTTGAGGAATTTTCAAGTGATGAAGAGGAACTTGTGCTAACTATGCAAGAGGAAAGTGTCCATGCTGTGAGTAGCAACAGTGGATTTCCTACTAAACTTCATGCTGTTATGAACATGAAAAACACAAAGGTTGAGTTTCAGCTTGATTGTGGCTCAACTGTGAATGTCTTGCCTTCTTTAGTTTACTCGAACATAATGCAAGATCCAGACTTTGTTGGCTTGGAGGAAACAAGCACAAGTCTCATTATGTTCAACAAAACCAAAACCAAGCCAATAGGTAAACGCAGGCTGCCAGTGAAAAATCCAAGAAATAAAAAGAAGTACAGTGTTGATTTCTTGATCGTCGATGGTGGTGTAAAGCCAATACTGGGCTCAAGAGCTGTCCAGCAAATGGGCTTAATAACAGTAAATTTTCAAAACTTTATTGATGAAAATAATGACTCTGTTAAGAACACTTCAATTTCTTCGGTTTCTACAAACTCTAAGCTTGCTACTACTCCAGTCACCATGGATTTTCTGAAGACAGAGTTTAATGATGTTTTCCAAGGTGAAGGGAAACTAGAAGGACAATTAAACCTGACAGTGGACGAATCGGTGATGCCTGTTAAATTACCGACTCGTAAGATACCAGTTTCTCTGAAAGCAAAAGTTAAAGCTGAGTTAGATAGACTTACCGAACTTGATATTGTTGAACCTGTTCATGTACCCACCGATTGGATCTCGTCTATGGTTGTCGTAACTAAGCCTTCTGGTAAGCTTCGGTTATGCATTGATCCAAAGCCTTTAAATAAAGCTCTGAAGAGAAATAACTATCCAACTCCAACCATTGAAGACATTCTTCCAGATTTGTCCAAGGCTCGTATCTTTTCAGTTGCTGATGCTAAAAACGGGTTTTGGCATGTGGAGTTGAGTGAAGAAAGCAGCTATCTTACTACAATGGGTACACAGTGGGGAAGATATCGGTGGAAGAAAATGCCATTTGGTATATCTCCGGCGCCAGAAGAATTTCAGCGCAGGATTGACGAAGCCCTTACAGGATTACCTGGTGTCAAAGCCATTCATGATGATGTAATCATATGGGGAGTCGGAGAAACCGACGAAGAAGCAGCCGTTGATCACGACACAAAGCTATTAGCCTTCATGAAACGCTGTCGCGAAAAACATATTAAAATAAATGCTGACAAGTTTAAATTAAGAGTTAAAGATGTCGCCTATATGGGTCATCGTATCACTTCAGATGGATTAAATGTGGATCCCGATAAAGTGAAAGCTATTGTCGATATGCCAGTACCGTGTGATAAAGCTGGTGTTCAGAGACTGTTGGGTATGGTTACGTACCTGCAGAAGTTTGCACCTTGTTTATCTGAGGTTACTGCACCATTGCGTAATCTCCTCAAGAAAGACATTCATTTCCAATGGGAACCTGATGTTCAAGGGAGAGCATTTACAAAAGTGAAAGAAATCATTTCTAAGGCACCTGTACTTAGTTATTTCAATCCAGAGAAAGCAACTGTGCTTCAGTGTGATGCGTCTCAATCAGGATTAGGAGCTTGTCTCCTTCAAGATGGACATCCCATAGCGTATGCTTCTCGCTCTCTTACTAAAACAGAAGAGAACTATGCTCAAATTGAAAAAGAGCTTTTAGCAGTAGTGTTTGGTTTGGAGCGCTTCGAGAGTTACGTGTATGGACGTGAAGTGCTTGTGGAGTCAGACCATAAGCCTTTGGAAGTAATTTGCAAAAAGAGTCTTCAAGGAGCACCCAAACGTCTCCAGCGAATGCTCTTACGACTCCAACAATTTGACTATCATGTGACATATAAGAAAGGTTGTGAGATGTTCCTCGCTGATGCTCTCAGTAGAGCCTATGTACCAAACCAAACTGAAACAAAATCTTTGAGACGCGTTGGTCTTCTCACAATTCTACCACTTGATGTTCTTTGCACAGGCTCAGCTTGACTAGTATTTCCATTTGGCACATTTGTCAACGGTGACTGTACAACATTGGTAGGCAAAGTGTCCCTTTGAGGCGAACGTCGAGTCGGAGTGGAAGGTCGTTGCTGGGGGGTGACACTTGGTTCATTAACTGGAGAACCCATCACTCGAGGAATATCACTCATTCCATCATTTGAAATTGGTTCATTTGAAAATCGGAGATGTTTTCGATTTCTCCTGAACACTCTACCATCCTCTGTTCTCACTTGATACGAACGTATATCCACCTGTCCGTCGACTTTAGCCTTAATCCATTGTTGAGAATAAAACCAATGGGTCGATCTCAACAATGGATTAAGGCTAAAGTCGACGGACAGGTGGATATACGTTCGTATCAAGTGAGAACAGAGGATGGTAGAGTGTTCAGGAGAAATCGAAAACATCTCCGATTTTCAAATGAACCAATTTCAAATGATGGAATGAGTGATATTCCTCGAGTGATGGGTTCTCCAGTTAATGAACCAAGTGTCACCCCCCAGCAACGACCTTCCACTCCGACTCGACGTTCGCCTCAAAGGGACACTTTGCCTACCAATGTTGTACAGTCACCGTTGACAAATGTGCCAAATGGAAATACTAGTCAAGCTGAGCCTGTGCAAAGAACATCAAGTGGTAGAATTGTGAGAAGACCAACGCGTCTCAAAGATTTTGTGACTTTTAGTTAGAGTTTTTATATGAACTTTAAATGTGAAAAGGTAAATGATAAACAGATGCCAAGAAAACAGACATTCGTATCATTTCACTCTATTATTTGATCTTCTTGTTCTTGATGAAAGTTAAGTGTTAACGTTTGCTGATTTCTTCCTGAATTTATGTTTTTTTCTAAAGAAAGGGGGATGTAACGATAATGTAACTGTAATCCGTTTCGTTTATAGCTTATTTATGCCTTTTGTATTCCCCTTAACATTGTGTTTAGCGCGCATCTGTTGTCGCGAGTTTTACGTAGAAAATAGAAGTTTATAGTTACTTTGCTCTTCGTCTTATCTCTCTCTCCGTAACTGTTCCTCCTAAAGAACGTAACAATGTCTATGGGGAAACCCATATTTCACAAAGATCAATACACTGATTCCTTAATGATGTCATGGGAGGGATAAACATGGCGCATGGAAATTAATCTACACAGAAAAGAATAAGTTTGCAATCATGCATGCATGTCACTTAAAACAAGATCACTCTTCCATGCCATTCTTTTTTCGAGTAATGTCATTAGCCTTTGAGCTTATGTTGCTTACTTACAGAGCCTATGTTGCTTACTTACATCTTGCCATCTGGGATACTAACCTTACAACCTGCTGCTTCTGCCATGCCGGTAATTTTCTCACAGAATTGTTTGACCGGCTCCTCTTTCAATTCCAGCATGAATCTGTAGAGATGAAAATATGAACTTGACAAAGTTGTAGAACTGTAAAAAATCGATTGAACCGGGCTTATTGCTCGGAGGAAACCCCCGACCTTCAGCGAGTACCTGGCAACTGTTCCACATACAGAGACCAAGTGAAAAATTGACTCAGAAATTTGACAATTTTATTTGGTCTGAGTGTGATTTGAACCCGCGGTGCTTTGATGGAAGGTCTGTGTGGGACTGACAGATGTTCACTCTAACGGACTGGACCACCAAGCCGCCTCCCCCCCCCCCCCCCCTTCCATCAAAAAACGCTTATGTAATACAACTAAACCACAGAAACAAGCTAACAGAAAAATTTTATGGAGATTATTACCTCAGTTTTCATGTGGGGACAGGATTTTTTACACTCAAAGTTATTTTATTATTATTTTATTACAAATACTGATTTTACATCTGATACTAAACGTGCACTGGAAAATAAATTGAATATGACTATTCAATATAAATTGAATCTTTGTATTGAAATCTATAAATTGAAACTTCTGACTTACTTTGCTGTTTCCACAATCAATGATGCTTTGTCTTTGAATAACCTGGTCAGATCTGGAGTAAGTTGATGGACCATGCTGTGCAAACAAATAATAATGGAATATTGCCAATTTACTGTATATCGTAAAGAGTAAGGAATGTACATACAGTATACCTCCTTTTGGACACAATTAGAAACTTTTCTCCATGGTTAAGTCAAGAAAAATACCCCTGTGTGCAATTGTTTTAGTGTTCATAAATATTAATTTACTATATATACAAAATTATCACAAAAAGTAAATTTAGGCAATGGTAACTTCCCTCTATTACGCTGTTAATCACTGGGGCTTGGTGAATTTTAGTATTTGACACATCGCCTATAAGCTGCTACATATATCTGAAAACTGTACCAAAGTTACTTGCAAAAGTGTCTACACTACATATGGGCATACAACAGTAATTTCATTTAATTACAGATAAAACAATAGAAAGAAGGTACTCATTTGGTCCCCATGGTTATCAAAAAGTTGTTTGGATACAATTAAGCTCTACTGTGAAACCACAGACAGATTTACATCCATTTCCTCAATTACTGAATGCCAAAAGGCTGGGTGACCGTTTTTGGTAGACACACATAGCGAGACACATCGTCTATATGTAAGCTAGCCATAACTAAATGTTTTTTAAAATCCATGCAATATATAGTTCCTGGGTTACTGAATGCCAAAAGGCTGGTGACTGTTTTGGTCGCCACAAATAACATGACCCCAATTTAATTTGGTACAGGACACACCATCTACTCATAAGCCAGTTATAACTGAAATTTTTGTTAAAATCCGTGCAATAGTTCCTGGGTTACTGAATGCCAAAAATGCTGGTGACCGTTTTGGTCGCTGCAAATATCAAGACCCCAATTTAATTTTGGTCAGGACTACACCATCTACACAACAGAACACACCATCTACTCATAAGCCAGTTATAACTGAAACAATTTTTAAAATCCATGCAATCGTTCCTGCCAAAAGGCTAGTTGACTGTTTTTGGTCGCCATAAACAGCAAGGTCCCAATTTAATTTTGGTACAGGACACACTTACTACTCATAAGCTAGTTATATCTGAAAAAAAAATTCAAATTCATCGAACAGTTTTTGAGTTATTTAATGCCAAAAGGCTGGGTGGCTGTTTTGGTCACCAAAAATATTGAGACTCCAATTAAATTTTGGTACGCGACACACCGTCTATCCATAAGCTACATATATCAGAAGAAAAAAAAAATTCAGGCACTAGGTTTTAAGTTATGGAGCGGACAGGAATCCGGGACGTACAGACGCATAAAGATATACCAATATACGCCCACTTTAAGAGCGGGCGTATAAAAACAAAACAGTTTGACAGGTTGATTTTATTGCAAAAATAGAACAAACCAAGACCTGTTAGAAAAGTAAACGATGTCAAATTTCTTCCTGAACTTGCTTTTGGATGACATATCAGGTAAACTGTTGATGGGGAGTAAAGTTACTTTTACTCCTGCCAATGGAATTTGTTCTGAAAAAAAATCATGAAAATGATTATTTTATAGCTGGTGTTTGGTTCCACACAATACATATATATATATACCTGATACTATGTAATGGTCTTATTGATGACTATCTATGTAAGCACATTATGATTCAAAATTATATAATTGAAAATATCAGAACAAGTGTGTGATAGAGTACAAAGTAACTTTGTTATACAGAATTGTCTCCCTTCTATCTTAGATCCCCTAAAAATCCCAACTAACACAATAATACTCTTGTCAAAAAGCTTACTAGAATTTTTTCATTATAGAATTGGGAAGGTGGGGGTAATTATATCATCCCTCGGCACCCCCGACTCCCACCCCCCCCCCCCCCCTTTCCTCCATTCATCTTATTAATCAGTTACTTTTTTATTTAACCTTTGATAATAACATCACCAACAAAAAGGTTGACATATTAAAGAGCTGTAGAAATACAAACCATAATCTGTATCTAATGGGTTGGATTGTGTCAGGTCACTGTGTTTAGCCTCGGAAGATTCTGTCTCTGTAGAAATTACCTCTGATTCTTCTTCGTCTTCAGTGATTTCTGGAACATATCCCAAAATGGTAACATCAACATTATGGATCAACATTATGTCAAACACACAAATAGCTTGAAGAATTGACCTTTCCATCAGAGCCAAGTGATCTGGGAAACAGGTTAAGTTCTTGTATCTCCTTGGTTTCTAACAGTTTAATCAGGGCCCAGTTTCACAAAGCGATCTTAGCCTAAAGATTACCAATGGCAATGTATACCTTTAGCATTGATTGCCATGGTAGTTAAGATCACACTTAGCTAAGATCGCTTTGTGAAACTAGGCCCAGGTATCTAATTGTTAAGAAATACAAATCATCTCTTTGTCAAATATGAAGTTGGGATCAATTTTGTTGAACTTTGACAGATTGATTGTTTAGTGTTTTGCTACATGTTTAAGATCTGGATTCTTTTAAGGCAAAAAACAAGGCTCTATGGCTGGATGAAAAACCCAACCTTACCCGCAACATAGGTTAATTAAATGATAATCATATTTCCTCTCTTATTTCTTTTTCATTTTGCTAGAAAGTTTCTTGAAGTACAGTAACATTGATTGATGTTTTCCGCCATGCTAAAGAATACTTCCCTTGTATGGAGGCATTGACAGGTTTAAAGGAGAATCATTGCCTGGAGGAAACCCCAGACCATCAGTAGGTACCTGGCAACCATTCTACAACAGAATGTTCAATCGTTTGGGACTGAGACGGATTCAAACTTAGGACCCATCCATAGAAGACATGAGAGACTGTCTCTCTACTGAGTGGGATTCAAACTTGCGACCCATCCATAGAAGACATGAGAGACTGTCTCTCTCCTGAGTGGAATTCAAACTTGCGACCCATCCATAGAAGACATGAGAGACTGTCTCTCTCCTGAGTGGAATTCAAACTTGGGACCCATCCATAGAAGACATGAGAGACTGTCTCTCTCCTGAGTGGGATTCAAACTTGGGACCCATCCATAGAAGACATGAGAGACTGTCTCTCTCCTGAGTGGAATTCAAACTTGGGACCCATCCATAGAAGACATGAGAGACTGTCTCTCTCCTGAGTGGGATTCAAACTTGCGACCCATCCATAGAAGACATTAGAGACTGTCTCTCTCCTGAGTGGAATTCAAACTTGCGACCCATCCATAGAAGACATGAGAGACTGTCTCTCTCCTGAGTGGAATTCAAACTTGGGACCCATCCATAGAAGACATTAGAGACTGTCTCTCTACTGAGTGGGATTCAAACTTGGGACCCATCCATAGAAGACATGAGAGACTGTCTCTCTCCTGAGTGGAATTCAAACTTGCGACCCATCCATAGAAGACATGAGAGACTGTCTCTCTCCTGAGTGGGATTCAAACTTGCGACCCATCCATAGAAGACATGAGAGACTGTCTCTCTCCTGAGTGGAATTCAAACTTGCGACCCATCCATAGAAGACATGAGAGACTGTCTCTCTCCTGAGTGGGATTCAAACTTGCGACCCATCCATAGAAGACATGAGAGACTGTCTCTCTACTGAGTGGAATTCAAACTTGGGACCCATCCATAGAAGACATGAGAGACTGTCTCTCTCCTGAGTGGAATTCAAACTTGCGACCCATCCATAGAAGACATGAGAGACTGTCTCTCTCCTGAGTGGGATTCAAACTTGCGACCCATCCATAGAAGACATGAGAGACTGTCTCTCTCCTGAGTGGAATTCAAACTTGGGACCCATCCATAGAAGACATGAGAGACTGTCTCTCTCCTGAGTGGAATTCAAACTTGCGACCCATCCATAGAAGACATGAGAGACTGTCTCTCTCCTGAGTGGAATTCAAACTTGGGACCCATCCATAGAAGACATGAGAGACTGTCTCTCTCCTGAGTGGAATTCAAACTTGGGACCCATCCATAGAAGACATGAGAGACTGTCTCTCTCCTGAGTGGAATTCAAACTTGGGACCCATCCATAGAAGACATGAGAGACTGTCTCTCTCCTGAGTGGAATTCAAACTTGCGACCCATCCATAGAAGACATGAGAGACTGTCTCTCTCCTGAGTGGGATTCAAACTTGCGACCCATCCATAGAAGACATGAGAGACTGTCTCTCTCCTGAGTGGGATTCAAACTTGGGACCCATCCATAGAAGACATGAGAGACTATCTCTCTCCTGAGTGGGATTCAAACTTGGGACCCATCCATAGAAGACATGAGAGACTGTCTCTCTCCTGAGTGGAATTCAAACTTGCGACCCATCCATAGAAGACATGAGAGACTGTCTCTCTCCTGAGTGGGATTCAAACTTGGGACCCATCCATAGAAGACATGAGAGACTATCTCTCTCCTGAGTGGGATTCAAACTTGCGACCCATCCATAGAAGACATGAGAGACTGTCTCTCTCCTGAGTAGAATTCAAACTTGGGACCCATCCATAGAAGACATGAGAGACTGTCTCTCTCCTGAGTGGGATTCAAACTTGGGACCCATCCATAGAAGACATGAGAGACTATCTCTCTCCTGAGTGGGATTCAAACTTGCGACCCATCCATAGAAGACATGAGAGACTGTCTCTCTCCTGAGTGGGATTCAAACTTGCGACCCATCCATAGAAGACATGAGAGACTATCTCTCTAACGACTGTCTCTACCACAGTTACAGTAAGAAATATACACTCAATTACTAGATGTAGTTTATACCTGTTAGTGTTGGTCCTTTTGATGGAGTATCATCAGGCTCCTGATTGGATGGAAGAGTATAGCGCTCTCTGGTGGCAAGTTCATGAAACGTGGCAACAATGTTATACTCAGCAATATCTTGTGCTGTCTGAAAGACATGAACAATAAGCTTTCAACCTCAAGCAGAAGATGACACATAGCATTATCACCTGTATATTGTCCAATAATGTCTTACATGATAACAAGATAACCTTTCATGCAACTCAGAATATTTCATTAGGGATTAAAATGTTACAAGCTCAAAAATATTTTACAAATTAATCAATAAATAACTTATAATAATAATAATTTTATATTATAATGATATACTGTAATACATGTAATACCAACCTTTCCATATGCCTCATTGTACTTCTTATACATACTAAGTTCTTCAGTTTCCACACCAATAGCAATGTATGGACTGACAATGATATCTCCCCAATATCCTCGCTTTGCCTGTTTCTCTCCATTCTGTGAAATAGAATGACATAAACTGAATACATGAGACTATACGTGTAGCTCCTGAACCTCCAAACAGACATCCCTCTCCATGCTTTAGTCATCCCATATCGCCACACTCCAACGAATCTTTTAAATATTACTCAGGTCAAATATCCTATAATCGTTATTTTTCCTTTCCAACGGTACCAAACACATATTTTTGAGATTTTTTTCATGGGACGTGATGAAGTTCATAAAATACTGTATAATGTTACATACACAAAACTAATTGATCAACTTTCGAAATCTCCCTTTAAACCCAGGTTAATTTCACTCTCTTCAAAGTATCTCCATAAAATTGCTTTCCGTTTCTCATATTGAATTACAATGGAAGCTTTGAGGAAAATGTGGTTAGCAAAAAAAGTGGTCAACGTGCCATATTGGTTAGTTACGAAAAACCTTGAAGGGGATGAATTTAACCTAGGTTTAAATGGAAGATTTTGAAAGTTGACCAATTTGTTTGTATATTGTGATCTTTTATTAACTTCACTGTCGGGCATAAAAAAACGCACAAATACTTGTTTGGTACCGTTGGTGAGGAAAGATTAGCATGCTTCTTCTGAACCCTAAAGTGATTTTTAATTTTCTCTCCTTTTAACATCGGCCAACTGCCTATAGAGATGTCCCTTACCTCTTAGAGGGTAAGTTTGGAGGGGAAAGTGTCACTTGGACTCAAGTTTGGAGGGGAAAGTGTCACTTGGACTCAAGTTTGGAGGGGAAAGTGTCACTTGGACTCAAGTTTGGAAGGGAAAGTGTCACTTGGACTCAAGTTTGGAGGGGAAAGTGTCACTTGGACTCAAGTTTGGAGGGGAAAGTGTCACTTGGACTCAAGTTTGGAGGGGAAAATGTCACTTGGACTCAAGTTTGGAAGGGAAAGTGTCACTTGGACTCAAGTTTGGAAGGGAAAGTGTCACTTGGACTCAAGTTTGGAGGGGAAAATGTCACTTGGACTCAAGTTTGGAGGGGAAAGTGTCACTTGGACTCAAGTTTGGAGGGGAAAGTGTCACTTGGACTCAAGTTTGGAAGGGAAAGTGTCACTTGAACTAAAATTTGAAGGGGAAAGTGTCACTTGGACTCAAGTTTGGAGGGGAAAGCGTCACTTGGAGTAAAGTTTGAAGGGGAAAGTGTCACTTGGACTAAAGTTTGAAGGGGAAAGCGTCACTTGGACTAAAGTTTGAAGGGGAAAGCGTCACTTGGACTAAAGTTTGGAGGGGAAAGCGTCACTCAAGTTTGGAGGGGAAAGCGTCACTTGGGCTAAAGTTTGAAGGGGAAAGCGTCACTTGGACTAAAGTTTGAAGGGGAAAGTGTCACTTGGACTCAAGTTTGGAGGGGAAAGCGTCACATGGGCTAAAGTTTGAAGGGGAAAGCGTCACTTGGACTAAAGTTTGAAGGGGAAAGTGTCACTTGGACTCAAGTTTGGAGGGGAAAGCGTCACTTGGACTAAAGTTTGAAGGGGAAAGCGTCACTTGGACTAAAGTTTGGAGGGAAAAGTGTCAGTTGGGCTAAAGTTTGAAGGGGAAAGTGTCACTTGGACTCAAGTTTGGAGGGGAAAGCGTCACTTGGAGTAAAGTTTGAAGGGGAAAGTGTCACTTGGACTCAAGTTTGGAGGGGAAAGCGTCACTTGGAGTAAAGTTTGAAGGGGAAAGCGTCACTTGGACTAAAGTTTGGAGGGAAAAGTGTCACTTGGGCTAAAGTTTGAAGGGGAAAGTGTCACTTGGACTAGTTTGAAGGGGAAAATGTCCCTTGGACTAAAGTTTGGAGGGGAAAATGTCCCTTGGGCTAAAGTTTGAAGGGGAAAGTGTCACTTGGACTCAAGTTTGGAGGGGAAAGCGTCACTTGGACTAAAGTTTGAAGGGGAAAGCGTCACTTGGAGTAAAGTTTGAAGGGGAAAGTGTCACTTGGACTAAACTTTGGAGGGGAAATGTCACTTGGACTAAACTTTGGAGGGGAAAATGTCACTTGGACTAAAGTTTGGAGGGGTAAATGTCACTTGGACTAAAGTTTGGAGGGAAAAATGTCACTTGGACTAAAGTTTGGAGGGGAAAATGTCACTTGGACTAAAGTTTGGAGGGGTAAATGTCACTTGGACTAAAGTTTGGAGGGAAAAATGTGACTTGGACTAAAGTTTGGAGGGGAAAATGTCACTTGGACTAAAGTTTGGAGGGGAAAATGTCACTTGGACTAAAGTTTGGAGGGAAAAATGTCACTTCGACTAAAGTTTGGAGGGGAAAATGTCACTTCGACTAAAGTTTGGAGGGGAAAATGTCAGTTAGGCTAACATTGCGTGCAGTTAACAATCTATAAGCTTAATTTGATTGTGTATTTTAGAAAGTGAGTATAACAAATAAAACAAGAATACTGTAATCCAGACAAACCAATATAAAGTAGCTGACCTGTTTAATGATGAGACCAGAAGCCAATGTTTTATTGGGAATATCATAAGTTCCATCTCTTATTTGGAAAGCCACTCCCTTCTCACGCCAACCATTATACTCAGATTTATGAATTACATCCAACTTTAAAACAAATATGTTGACTAAATGAAAAACATGACCATATTTCAAACATGTATCAAGAAAATTAAATTGATTATACAAGTTAAGAAATTTGGTATTAAATATTGACCTAATTGTATGGATGAATGCCATAATAAACAATGAAACTTAAAAAAAGTACCTGATCATTTTTCAAGAAGAAGTGCATATATCTAGGAATTTAAACACCAGGCAAAAATAACCACGTACATTGTTTTATATCCAGCATAACTACTCTATGCTGGCATTGAATCAAAACGTTACAAAGCCATCAACCCCATTCGTTTCACATATTTTTTTGAAAGTTGAATATGGATTTGTTCCACTATAAAGAAATCAATTTGAAGTTCTATACATTTGAATTCAGGGGGAATAACTGTGACACTGCATACAAGAAGAAACAGTACTTACATGTTTACCTCTTTGAATTAAATTCATGTGATAGTCCCAATCAAATGCATTCATACGAGAATCGTAGCGAGCCTTTAAATGCTGACGTAGACGGGCATCCCTAAAAGTAGAAAGACTAATTAATAGAGAAAGTGGTTTGGACTATATAATTTGAAAACTTCTTCATTTTGGCAAAAATAATGCTACAGCATCCATCATGTAGACAACTGAACTGATTAAGTGGTTTTCATGTTACTGAGTGTCTGAGAGACAATGTCATGCCTGAGTTAGCAGAACAATAATCCCTCAGTCATGAAGACAGCAAACCTCTTCTGTCGATGGATCACAAGGTTCAATTTTGAAATTTATAAGTGTTTTTTTTTACTTGATCCCATATGTGGAAGAGTTGCCAGGTACATACTCGCAAAGGTCAGGGTTCATCTCCTACTAAACCTTGGAACAATACATGTAATTTTGAGTGTGATTTATTATAGCTCATTCATTAAATACAATCACAATCAATGTAACCCTTTCTTAAAACCTGTACAATTCTTTTGTTTTTACATGCTTTAACTTGTTGATCTTCCTTCTGCCCTGTACATATATACATATAAATAGTTGACCACCATCATTGATTGTACATAGCCTGATGAAGCTGGAGGCATATCCAGCGTAACATCATGTTTAATAAATAGTAATCAAAGTAGTAAGTAATCAAAAAAAATTGTCCATGTCTAATCCAGATAAGGAAGATAAAGGCATGTTGATAGTCTTATTTTGAAATAATATCTGGTTCATCCTCAGAAGACATAACTATAGATATTGGTTAATACTATAGCTCATTAAATATTAATTAAGTATATCCATCATCAAAACTCACCAAAATTTCCATACTTCAAATACTTTGATGTCTGGATTCCTCCAAAATTTAAAAATACCCTCTAAGAAATCTCTTTCTTTAAACTGTGAATCGAAAAAATTACAATCCTAGTTTTATAAATGGCATTATATTGAAGAAACTGCAAATGTACCATAGGGACAGTTCAGGTTTGTCATATTAGATTGGTTTATAGTCAAACAGCTCAACGGTAAAAAAAATGAAAACTAAATCCGAATGGAACACATCAAGAACTACAAATGTAGGATGAAATGCTAAATCATTGTACATTTTCACAACACTCAACATTATCTCACATACTAGATTCACACACCTTCGGGATAAAAATAAAACTTTTTAATTTCTTTTCAAAATCAATTCATTAAAAGATTTTTAGGTACATGGTGGTTTTGGGCTCTATTTTAGAATGGTATATCTCACTCAAATGCACAGTGTGAAGATATTTATGTGGAATCTGGGCTTCAATGCAGACCGTTTCCCATTCACTATTATCACTATCATCATGGAGTTAACAATACTGCTATGTCAACAGTCATCTTTTTCTGATATTATACATTGGAGAGGGTGGATACCAAGACACCTTACACTGATTAAGTACCAGAAAGTTTGTTCAAATCTCACAAGAGCATCAGACAACGTACCTTTAATTGACTAAGATCTAAAATAGGTAAAACTTTCTCAAGGTAGTCAAAATCTGTCACCATTCTGTTAATAGAGAAATATACATAGGTGAGATATAAAGAAGGGAAGACCGCACATAGAGATAATAAAGTAAGTTACAGGAACCTTATCTGAATCTAGTGATGTAACTCATTGTTACTCACCTATCTCCAAATTCAGGTATGGTTCTTGTAACTCATTGTTACTCACCTATCACCAGATTCAGGTATGGTTCTTGTAACTCATTGTTACTCACCTATCACCAGATTCAGGTATGGTTCTTGTAACTCATTGTTACTCACCTATCACCAAATTCAGGTATGGTTCTTGTAACTCATTGTTACTCACCTATCTCCAAATTCAGGTATGGCTCTTGTAACTCATTGTTACTCACCTACTGTATCTCTGAAGTCAGGTATGGTTCTTGTAACTCATTGTTACTCACCTATCACCAGATTCAGGTATGGTTCTTGTAACTCATTGTTACTCACCTATCACCAAATTCAGGTATGGTTCTTGTAACTCATTGTTACTCACCTACTGTATCTCTGAAGTCAGGTATGGTTCTTGTAACTCATTGTTACTCACCTATCACCAGCTTCAGGTAAGGTTTCTATACCTCATTGTTACTCACCTATCACCGAATACCGGTAAGGTTTCTGTAACTACTCAGGGTTACTCAACTATCACTGAATACAGGTATGGTTCTTGTAACTCATTGTTACTCACCTATCACCAAATTCCGGTATGGTTCTTGTAACTCATTGTTACTCACCTATCACCAGATTCAGGTATGGTTCTTGTAACTCATTGTTACTCACCTATCACTGAATACAGGTAAGGTTTCTGTAACTACTCAGTGTTACTCACCTATCAGTGAATATAGGTATGGTTCTTGTTAACTCATTGAACGAAGAATTCTATTGCAATTGTCAAAATTTTCCGACCTTATTTCCTTATCAAGTTTTTGGTAATAAAGGGATGTTTAGCTGCCATATGACCTCCTCAATCATAATCCTGTCTAGACATACATGTAATAACTATTGTTGAGAATTTATCAGCAGGTTTTTTAACGATATATGTTTTGACGTCCCATTAGCTTACTTTAGGCAAGACATTCTGACTAAGTAAGGTTATGTTGGTTTCTAGGATTAGCTAAACCATCAAATTTCTTTGATACCGAGTCGAATATAAGTATGGTTCTTGTAACTCATTGTCACTCACCTATCAGCCTTACTCCTTGAAGTTAGTCAAAATTTGGTAATAATAAGAACCATAAGATTCCCCTGACTTTAGAATATCCACCATTTTGCAATATTAAATGAGGGTGAAGAAGGAAGGGGGTTAATAATTACTTATGCAAAAACGTTAAAATATATAATATAAATGAAGGAGAACGACTTTGAACTAATTACATATAGATGATTATAAGCTGTCACATATGTGGAATGGAAGAGTAAAGATAAATGGCAACAATTATTACTTGATGAATAGGTTTGCCATTTTCTGTATATATTCACAGGATTGTTGACGAATCAATATGTTCCCATATAGTTCCAAAAATAACTCAGTTTTTTCTGAAAAGAAATAAGAAATATCTTATTCAAATGCAACATTACAATTAAAATGGTACGAGCTGACAAAATTCAGTGGGTTTTTTTTTTTTCATAAATTCCAATTGTCAGGTGATTGAAGTATCTTGATAAAAGATTGATGTTGAAATAAAAAAAGTTGGTAGAGTCAGTAACCCATAAGAACCTAAAATGTGTGGTAAAAACGGACAAAATTCAAACAGCTAGGATGTACATGTGTGAATCCATTTCAGGATTTTTCTTGTACTAGATAAATGTACATCTCCAGGATTGCTATCAATGAAAAGCTCTTATTTTGTACTTCTTATAAAAATGTTTAGCTAATTATGTGTCAACAAAATGTTTTCAATACTTGGCAGCTCATGCCAATTTAACTTACCCAGTAAAAAGTCATAAAGCGTATTTTAACAATAAAATGCACAAGTTACAATGATGTTATGTAAATGAAATAATCTTGAGAGTGGTGAAAAACACCAATGACTGATGTGGTACAAAAGATTACCTTGCAAGCCCATCCTGCCATGTGTCTCAAGTGCCACTGTTAAAAACAGTATATGTCTGGCATACAGTTCCAGATTATTCTCCAAAATGTAAAACTAAAACATAACAAAACAGTAGGTTCAAGTAAAATTTACAATGTGTGTACAAAAATAAACATTACTTTACAGACTTTTATCACAGCACAAAACTACATGCATCAATCATTGCGCAGAGACGAAAAGACTTGTCTTGATTTTTTAAGCCGCCGATTGTTTTTGAAAAAGTCATATTTGATATAGTCGTTTGATGTTCAAATATAAGTCCTAGTTATGCATTAAGATTTTATATTTCATCTAAACAGAGTATGCACGTACGTGTAGTGGACGCCCAGAATGTCTATGAGCTTGAGCTATTGTTTTCAGAATGTGTCGACTATCCCCACTTCCAATAAGCAGCATACATAGGTCTTCTGAAAATGAAACATGAAATAAAGCAATAATAAAAGAAAACATATGTCTAGCTTTGAAAATGAAATGTTTTAACTTAACATAGAAAAATATTATATCGCACCTTCAATAGAGTTGGAATAATCCAAAGGCTGCCTATGATCAGTTGAAAGATACATGTATGTATTCCCAATCATTATGACATTTGTAAATTGGTATTTTTTCATTTTGTTTACCTGGTTTCTTCTGTCCATTTTCAATATTCAAGTCATCCAAAGCTTCTGAAAAAAAATGTTTAATAGATAGAGTATGAGCCAGTGTGGGTGGTGAATGCAGTGAATCAGACTTACTAAAGGAACAGAGTTTAAAAGTATAGCTTTCAATGATCCACCGAAAAATACAAGCACATCATATTTTTGCCATACAATAAAAAGCATTACTTTTGTCAGTCAATAAAAAGGTATCTACATCTAATGGCTTTGAATACAAAATGTAAAAAGTATGGATTGTAATTTATTATTATTTTATTATTAAAGTGGCATGAGCTGCCAAAATTCACACTTTTTTCATAATTTCTGATCGTCACGACAGTAAGAGGGTTTCTAGGCCACCGAAAAACTAAATGATTGGCGTTGGAATGAGGAAAATCGATCCAGTATGTGGCCTGTACAAACCGAAAATGTGTTCGAAAAGTAAACAAAATTTAAATAACAGGGACGACCATTCATTCATTCTAAGCCAAAGTTAGTTCAAAACAATACTTTATCGTACATTTTCGAGACTAGAAGCACTAAAAAACTTCTGAATTATACGTCTTGAGAAAAATAGCCAATAATTTGAACATTCTGTTTCAACGTCAAAATATCAACATTTTGGCAGCTCATGCCACTTTAAGTATGATTAGGGTAACAACCAATCTCCATAGCCTAAGCCTAATGCAAATCGAACAGCAGATTGGTGAAGGTTATACTACAAAACAAAGGTCTCGCATTATCTCACGTGACTTTGACCAAACCAGGAAGGGTCATTAATTCAAATTATTGGCCCCAAAGATCTAGATATTTACATCTACATCTAGCATTGTAGGCCTATATTACAGTACATACTAACTAACATAGCCATAACTGCATAAGCTAATGCTTGGGTTAAACACACATGGGAGTTGGGTGTACGATAATTGGTTCTATACGATAACTGATCGAATACTCATATTATTGACAATTAATTATCGCGACATGGGGTTTTATGGTGTTAGGGTAAAGTAACATTAAATCAGTCGCCGAGCACAGAGAAAAGCTACAAGTAGCAAATAGAGTAGATTGTTACCAGTAATGGTAGTAGTAAATTAATTAGTGTAGTAAGATAGACCTATAGACTATACAATAAGTCAATAATTAATGTAAATACAGTATAGCCTAGTCCACAATATGTTGAGTGGATTGAAGTTATTCTGATACGCCTGCACTGGCTTCTTCAATACCACGTCAACATAGGGTGCATTTAAGAAATCTAAGAGCTGCTCTGACAATTTTTAAAAAATGATAACTATAAACTGTGTTTAAATTCCCTCTGCGTTAAAATCGACTTTCCCCGACTGTCGTTACAGCTGTACGGGCCAGTACGGGCTTATCAGAATAACACCACATATTGCGGACTAAGTATATCCTAGGTTTATAGATTAGTGAGTGCAGCGAAGTCTATACACAACATGCGTACGTAATGACGTTTCTATACTCACTTCAAAGTCTGGTCAACTTTGTTTTTTGTCGAAATGTTCCATATTAATTAAATGTTGGATAAACAAATAGAAAAATAAATCTGAATAATAAACTGTCAATATCCCGGGGGAAAATTCGCACACAGAGAATTTCAAGGTCAGGCTTGTACTTTTCTCACTTTATAAAGCTGTTCGCCAATTATGGTTTTGACGTGACATCAGACATGAACGCAAAGCATAGACGTAACAATAGCAATGACGCAAAATCTGTGTTGACCTTACATGTACCTGAAAATGACTAACGGGAAGGTGGTCATCACAGCTGGTGCGAAAACTACAAGATGGCGTGCGTCCATGACAAAACTATTAGAATTAGCCAAGGCCTTATGATTTTAAGATATTTTTAGTGGGAGTGTCCCGAGAGATTTCGAGATATCCGGTGACAGATAATGTTTTTGTTCTACGTCACATTTTTTTTAATTCTAGGGAGAATGTTCTCCGCCACATACGCAACAGCATCACCGGTGACAGGAAATTTGTGAAATTCTCACGATACATGTACTCTCACTCCCTATATGTATATGGGTTGTTTAAAAAAACTACACTGATATATTATGAACTTTAAGTTTACTTTCAAAGTCGCATAAGCTGCCAAAATTCACATTTTTTTCATAATGTCTGATCGTCACGACAGTAAGAGGCTTTGAAGGCCACCGAAAAAACTAAATGATTGGCGTTGGAATGAGGAAAATCCATACAGTAGGCTAGCCGCACTTGTGTGTCTCTATCCTGGTTTACTTACTTTGCCGGTCAGGTAGAGCCACATATTAAACCATATTAAGCCACATAGATAACTTGTGTAACCTCATTAGGCCAATTTTTATGCTATGCTTTACAAAGAGCGATTTAACAGTTAAACAACGGATTTCAAAGAAATCAACTGGTTCAGTGAAAAGAGGAATGTTTCAAAGATATAATAGGCGGTAATAGCTGAAAGGTAGTTGAGATTAAAGATAGTTAAGACTTAGCTTAAATCTGAAATCCGAAGTCCTTCCAAATAATTCATTTAAAAGCTGTAACTAACAGTAGGCTTATGTGGCCTGTACGAACCGAAAACGTGTTCGAAAAGTGAACAAAATTTAAATAACCGTGACGACCATTCATTCATTTTATTATTTTTTAAGCCAAAGTTAGTTCGAAACAATACTTTATCATACATTTTCGAGACTAGAAGCGCTAAAAAGCTTCTGAATTATAGTTTTATACATCTTGAGAAAAATAGCCAATAATTTCAACATTCTTTTTTAGCGTCAAAATATCAACATTTTGGCAGCTCATACCACTTTAAGTTATTTTCTGCGCTCACTTCTAGGCTTTGCCTAAATTACTAGTATTACATATTGCATTATTGGTTATTACACAAATTCACAATTACACTGTAGTGTAAATGTAAGTGTAAATTGGTGTAATTTACAGTTACACAAACCGGCTGTTGTTCTGTCTTGAAAGTCCAAAGAAGGACTAAATCCCCACCAAGTTATGGCCCCCAAACTGTCACACATAGCTGACTACCTGTCTCAACTGATGACCAAAGTTAACACTGACAGAGAGACATTTGAGTCAAACATTCAGTTCGTCGAGTCCTGCATGCACATGTCAAATTGTCACATGGCGTCCATTTGTAAACAAATATGCCCTGCACCAAAAAGTATTCGGTGGAAAGTAAATTTAAAAAAATCCCAGTGAAAAAATGAACAGCAATAAAAATACTAATGGTTTTTAGAGTACTCTAAAAAAGATATTTCATTTTCACATATTTTCTGCGGCCTGCCAATATGTCAGCGCCCATCGAAAAGTAATAACATTTTACAATTTTTATTCAATTTACATGAACAATTATTCACTCTTAACGGCAATGTCTTCAAAAGCTATGAAAATGTAAGTTTGTTTTATTTATGCATTATTTTGATTTATTTACTCTGGATTTTTGGCAGATCATTAATAGATTAAGTTTAGTCTCTTTCTTTCATAATCCGAATCAATCCTACTCAGCCGACGGGTATCCGATCAGTTATCGTATACTTTTGCCGGTTTTTCAATGCTAAAATTTACATCAATGTTTGCATTGACAAGAAATTTCACAGAAGTGAAGCTGGGCTCAGCCGACTTTAGCTATAAATATACCACAATGATAGTCCTTTTAGTTTGAACATTTTTCAAAGATTTTTTGTCCATCAATGGATAAACAAAATAAAACCCGAGAAATATACTGCACTGATGGTCTCTGTGTCAGGACAATGATGTTTAACAAGATTTTTTCAAACATTTTGGTAGATTAGTTTTAAAATGAGACAAGAAGAGAAATATATACGACAAAGTGAGCCATTGTGATTTAGATAAAATATATATATTTCAACTAGATTGTAATTTGTATCATACATTGCGGCAGTGACTGGTTATTTATATTAATGAATTCAACTAACATTGCAGCGCCATAATGGTGAAATAGATCTTTATTTCAAACAAGACTTCTGACTTGTTACTCATTTATAGCAATAAAAAATGCATCTAAAAATAAAGAAAAGGCAACCAGAGTTATCTCCCATCCGAATAGTGATGTTGTAAATTGACAAATTTGTTTCAAGTTAAGCAGATTATCGATATAACAAACCTCAAAAGCACACCATGGAGCTCAAGTAACACAACATCATCGTACATGAACGTTCTTGTCGTGTAAATACTGTACATTTTGGTAATTAGTCCACTGCTTTGGCAGTGAGGATTGTGAAACAGGCCCCATCAAATAATTACGTTCTTCCCGCCATCCCTTTATTCTCATGAAAAATTGCATTCACTGATGCAATAAATGACTTAAAATCAACGGCACACCCAACCTTTTGGGTCTTAATATCCACCCACCTTTTTGTCAAATTATAGGCCAGGCTTCACTTGATAGGAATTTGTTATGTTTTTAAATGGCTTGTTTCTGTATAGTTTGGCCCTTCTCGTCTTACAGCAAAATTAAATGCTACATTCCACAGCTACCAACCGGAAGCGTTTGGTCTGTTTAACTGAGGTATCTACAAGCCACAGGTGACTAGAGAACTATTGGTAGTAATACTCATATACTATTTGGAACAAACTTCGGCAATCTTCTCTCGCTTTTGGTTGTCTTTGTCATACCTCGGACTAGTTTGGGTTTCTGATTCCAAAATGATTATTTATTTTTTATTCTGGCGGACATATTTTGGAGTCGGGGCTTATTGCAATCAAAAAGTGTGTTAGTCAGATTTAGATGGTAAATAACAATATAACTTACTCAAATAGTGTCTTAACGATGTTCATGAATAGTTTAGCTAATAATTACAGAGTCACGCTTGTCGTCCATATCAGACAGTCACACTTGTAGCCTTGTAGGTAGCTAAATTATTTGCGGACCCACTGCTATAGTATATATCATAGTGTATTCTCATTTTTAAATCACCCTAAAGAAAACCGAAATAGACTGATGTAAAAAATGTCCAACATTTTGACTGAATCAAATACTCAGTTATTGAGCTATCAGTAAAATATAAGAATGGAAATAAGGAGATTAGTACAACTTGAGCAGCTAACCAGTGGCTATTTTTTTGTTTCATTGTTACAGTTTAGTTTGTGGTGATGTGGATGGACAGTTTGATCAAATTTTTAAAAGAGTTGATTCCATCCAAAAAAAGAGCGGACAATTTGATGTAAGTTTCTCTCTTAATTCTAAATGGCGATCTTCAGAATAGAATCAACACAATAACTCCATTCTGATTCTGAACTCAATGTATCAATACTGATCCATTGTCTATCCTTTCATGTTTCTAATTCTCAACTCAAGAGAACTCAATAATTCTCTTCTGATTTTAAACACAATGGTTTCATTCGGTTTCTCAACTTCTGATTCTCAGCCGTATTTTGATTCTCAACTCAGTAACTCCCTTTGATTTTCAACCCATGACCTCCCTTCTGATTCTCAACTCAATAGCCTTGACTCTGATCAGTAGTTTCCTTCTGATTCTCAACTCAATAGCTCCTGACTCTGATCAGTAGTTTCCTTCTGATTCTCAACTCAATAGCTCCTGACTCTGATCAGTAGTTTCCTTCTGATTCTCAACTCAATAGCTCCTGACTCTGATCAGTAGTTTCCTTCTGATTCTCAACTCAATAGCTCCTGACTCTGATCAGTAGTTTCCTTCTGATTCTCAACTCAATAGCTCCTGACTCTGATCAGTAGTTTCCTTCTGATTCTCAACTCAATAGCTCCTGACTCTGATCAGTAGTTTCCTTCTGATTCTCAACTCAATAGCTCCTGACTCTGATCAGTAGTTTCCTTCTGATTCTCAACTCAATAGCTCCTGACTCTGATCAGTAGTTTCCTTCTGATTCTCAACTCAATAGCTCCTGACTCTGATCAGTAGTTTCCTTCCGATTCTCAACTCTATAGCTCCTGACTCTGATCAGTAGTTCCCTTCTGAATCTCAACCCTATAGCTCCTGACTCTGGTCAGTAGTTCCCTTCTGAATCTCAACCCTATAGCTCCTGACTCTGGTCAGTAGTTCCCTTCTGAATCTCAACCCTATAGCTCCTGACTCTGGTCAGTAGTTCCCTTCTGAATCTCAACCCTATAGCTCCTGACTCTGATCAGTAGTTCCCTTCTGATTCTCAACTCAATAGCTCCTGACTCTGGTCAGTAGTTCCCTTCTGAATCTCAACTCAATAGCTCCTGACTCTGGTCAGTAGTTCCCTTCTGAATCTCAACTCAATAGCTCCTGACTCTGATCAGTAGTTCCCTTCTGAATCTCAACCCTATAGCTCCTGATTCTGATCAGTAGTTTCCTTCTGATTCTCAACCCTATAGCTTCTGACTCTGATCAGTAGTTTCCTTCTGATTCTCAACTCAATAGCTCCTGATTCTGATCAGTAGTTTCCTTCTGAATCTCAACCCAATAGCTTCTGACTCTGTTCAGTAGTTCCCTTCTGAATCTCAACTCAATAGCTCCTGACTCTGATCAGTAGTTCCCTTCTGAATCTCAACTCAATAGCTCCTGACTCTGATCAGTAGTTTCCTTCTGAATCTCAACCCAATAGCTTCTGACTCTAATCAGTAGTTTCCTTCTGATTCTCAACCCAATAGCTTCTGACTCTGATCAGTAGTTTCCTTCTGATTCTCAACTCAATAGCTTCTGACTCTGTTCAGTAGTTCCCTTCTGAATCTCAATTCAATAGCTCCTGACTCTGTTCAGTAGTTCCCTTCTGAATCTCAACTCAATAGCTTCTGACTCTGATCAGTAGTTTCCTTCTGATTCTCAACTCAATAGCTTCTGACTCTAATCAGTAGTTCCCTTCTGATTCTCAACTCAATAGCTCCTGACTCTGTTCAGTAGTTCCCTTCTGAATCTCAACTCAATAGCTCCTGACTCTGATCAGTAGTTCCCTTCTGAATCTCAACTCAATAGCTTCTGACTCTGATCAGTAGTTTCCTTCTGATTCTCAATTCAATAGCTCCTGACTCTGTTCAGTAGTTCCCTTCTGAATCTCAACTCAATAGCTTCTGACTCTGATCAGTAGTTTCCTTCTGATTCTCAACTCAATAGCTTCTGACTCTAATCAGTAGTTCCCTTCTGATTCTCAACTCAATAGCTCCTGACTCTGTTCAGTAGTTCCCTTCTGAATCTCAACTCAATAGCTCCTGACTCTGATCAGTAGTTCCCTTCTGAATCTCAACTCAATAGCTTCTGACTCTGATCAGTAGTTTCCTTCTGATTCTCAATTCAATAGCTCCTGACTCTGTTCAGTAGTTCCCTTCTGAATCTCAACTCAATAGCTCCTGACTCTGATCAGTAGTTCCCTTCTGAATCTCAACTCAATAGCTTCTGACTCTGATCAGTAGTTTCCTTCTGATTCTCAACTCAATAGCTCCTGACTCTGTTCAGTAGTTCCCTTCTGATTCTCAACTCAATAGCTCCTGACTCTGTTCAGTAGTTCCCTTCTGAATCTCAACTCAATAGCTTCTGACTCTGATCAGTAGTTTCCTTCTGATTCTCAACTCAATAGCTCCTGACTCTGTTCAGTAGTTTCCTTCTGATTCTCAACTCAATAGCTCCTGATTCTGATCAGTAGTTTCCTTCTGATTCTCAACCCTATAGCTTCTGACTCTGATCAGTAGTTTCCTTCTGATTCTCAACTCAATAGCTCCTGATTCTGATCAGTAGTTTCCTTCTGAATCTCAACCCTATAGCTTCTGACTCTGATCAGTAGTTTCCTTCTGATTCTCAACCCTATAGCTCCTGATTCTGATCAGTAGTTTCCTTCTGATTCTCAACCCAATAGCTCCTGACTCTGATCAGTAGTTCCCTTCTGATTCTCAACTCAATAGCTCCTGACTCTGGTCAGTAGTTTCCTTCTGATTCTCAACTCAATAGCTCCTGACTCTGTTCAGTAGTTCCCTTCTGAATCTCAACTCAATAGCTCCTGGCTCTGTTCAGTAGTTTCCTTCTGATTCTCAGCTCAATAGGCCCTGACTCTGATCAGTAGTTTCCTTCTGAATCTCAACTCAATAGCTCCTGACTCTGGTCAGTAGTTTCCTTCTGATTCTCAACCCAATAGCTCCTGACTCTGATCAGTAGTTCCCTTCTGATTCTCAACTCAATAGCTCCTGACTCTGGTCAGTAGTTTCCTTCTGATTCTCAACTCAATAGCTCCTGACTCTGTTCAGTAGTTCCCTTCTGAATCTCAACTCAATAGCTCCTGACTCTGTTCAGTAGTTTCCTTCTGATTCTCAGCTCAATAGGCCCTGACTCTGATCAGTAGTTTCCTTCTGATTCTCAACCCAATAGCTCCTGACTCTGATCAGTAGTTCCCTTCTGATTCTCAACTCAATAGCTCCTGACTCTGGTCAGTAGTTTCCTTCTGATTCTCAACTCAATAGCTCCTGACTCTGATCAGTAGTTCCCTTCTGAATCTCAACTCAATAGCTCCTGACTCTGGTCAGTAGTTTCCTTCTGATTCTCAACTCAATAGCTCCTGACTCTGATCAGTAGTTCCCTTCTGAATCTCAACCCAATAGCTCCTGACTCTGGTCAGTAGTTTCCTTCTGATTCTCAACTCAATAGCTCCTGACTCTGTTCAGTAGTTCCCTTCTGAATCTCAACCCAATAGCTCCTGACTCTGATCAGTAGTTCCCTTCTGATTCTCAACTCAATAGCTCCTGACTCTGTTCAGTAGTTCCCTTCTGAATCTCAACTCAATAGCTTCTGACTCTGATCAGTAGTTTCCTTCTGATTCTCAACTCAATAGCTTCTGACTCTAATCAGTAGTTTTCATCTGATTCTCAACTCAATAGCTCCTGACTCTGGTCAGTAGTTTCCTTCTGATTCTCAACTCAATAGCTTCTGACTCTAATCAGTAGTTTTCTTCTGATTCTCAACTCAATAGCCCCTGACTCTGATCAGTAGTTTCCTTCTGATTCTCAACCCAATAGCTTCTGACTCTGATCAGTAGTTTCCTTCTGATTCTCAACCCAATAGCTCCTGACTCTGATCAGTAGTTTCCTTCTGAATCTCAACTCAATAGCTTCTGACTCTGATCAGTAGTTTCCTTCTGATTCTCAACCCAATAGCTTCTGACTCTGATCAGTAGTTTCCTTCTGATTCTCAACTCAATAGCTCCTGACTCTGGTCAGTAGTTTCCTTCTGATTCTCAACTCAATAGCTCCTGACTCTGTTCAGTAGTTTCCTTCTGATTCTCAACCCAATAGCTCCTGAGTCTGATCAGTAGTTTCCTTCTGATTCTCAGCTCAATAGGCCCTGACTCTGATCAGTAGTTTCCTTCTGAATCTCAACTCAATAGCTCCTGACTCTGATAAGTAGTTTCCTTCTGATTCTCAACCCAATAGCTCCTGACTCTGATCAGTAGTTTCCTTCTGATTCTCAACTCAATAGCTTCTGACTCTAATCAGTAGTTTTCATCTGATTCTCAACTCAATAGCTCCTGACTCTGGTCAGTAGTTTCCTTCTGATTCTCAACTCAATAGCTTCTGACTCTAATCAGTAGTTTTCTTCTGATTCTCAACTCAATAGCTCCTGACTCTGGTCAGTAGTTTCCTTCTGATTCTCAACTCAATAGCTCCTGACTCTGATCAGTAGTTTCCTTCTGATTCTCAACTCAATAGCTCCTGACTCTGATCAGTAGTTTCCTTCTGATTCTCAACTCAATAGCTCCTGACTCTAATCAGTAGTTTCCTTCTGATTCTCAACTCAATAGCTCCTGACTCTAATCAGTAGTTTCCTTCTGATTCTCAACTCAATAGCTCCTGACTCTAATCAGTAGTTTTCTTCTGATTCTCAACCCAATAGCTCCTGACTCTAATCAGTAGTTTCCTTCTGATTCTCAACCCAATAGCTCCTGACTCTGATCAGTAGTTTCCTTCTGATTCTCAACTCAATAGCTCCTGACTCTGATCAGTAGTTTCCTTCTGATTCTCAACTCAATAGCTCTTGAACTCTGATCAGTAGTTTCTTTCTGATTCTCAACTCAATAGCTTAGGACTGACTCTGTTCAGTACTTAGTTTCCTTCTGAATTTCAGCTTAATTTATGTACATGTTGCTCAATCCTGAGTTTATTGAAGGGCTAGAGTTTGATTAAGAACTCAAGACGTGAACATTGTTTCCAGTTAGTTTTTAGGTCAAATATCTGCCTCAAAATGACCATAAAACTCAAATCACTCCATGAAAAAAAAAATGGATTAGGCGACCATTAAGAATTAGGCGGTTGCGGGTAACCCGGCTGACTCGATTGAAAACGGGCCGACCAAAATGTTTTTTTTAATGATTTTCAGAAAATAATATTCAATTTCAGGTGCCTAAATTTGTAAAACTCTCAATAGACCATTTGCCAGTTTTTCGCGCAACAATGGCATGACGTCGTGGCACCAATCTTAGACCGGACAAGCCCAGCTTCCAATTAGACTTAAGCTGTATTCAGTCGAGCTCCCGCTCATGCTAGATTTTTTCGCATTACTTGATTATTTCAGACATATACTGTCAGAATATGGGGTTTCTTTTCTAAAATATGTTGTAAAATAGCTGAAAATTTTGAGGTAAAAACAGACGGATGCTTTGTCCGGTGCACTACATAGAGCCGTAATTGTGACGTCGCTAAATTACGTCATTTGCAAGTAATTGGCAAATCACCTATTGGACTTGACCTCAAAACTTTGGTAAAAAATTTGAACTTTAAATAGGTTTTAAATATACAATGACAGAGCAATTAGTGTACAGTATTTCTGAATTTCGTCAACTGTTTTATTTTCACTATTGTGTAAAATATTTTAGTTATGTTATTTAAGGCTATAATTTAGCTACAAAAAGGGACAGTGTTGCTTTCAGTACATTGTTTATCACATATATATTTGTTATTTACTTTCTGTTACTACAGTTGTTACTCTGTGTTGGGGAGTTTTTTGGAGGAGATAATTCACAATGGCAAAAATATGCGAATGGATCAATCAAAGGTTTGAAAACATAAATGCAACTCTCAGTTACTTTAATTGATTGCAAACCCAGTTAAATGTGAAGTGTGGTCTCTTATTCTGGGTCACCGTGAGGTTTGAATCTCTCTGAAAAAAGTCTTAAGAATTTGATTTCATAAAATGGAATTTCATCATTTTTCACTTAAGATATCCTGCAATAAAATTGCATTTACTTTATTTTCTTCTGATCATTAAATTAAGACTATGTACATACATGCACTCTAAAAGAGCCACACCTACTATTTTTCTACTTGTACATTGTATATCAGTTTAGCTTGCTTTGAACAACATAAATTTTCGTACTGATTTTATCTTGTCATTTTTGTGTTGTTTACAGTTCCTGTGTCTACTTTGGTACTTGGTCCAACAAAAGAGGATAATGCTTCCTACTATATAAACAGAGATGGTGGAGAACTTTGTGAAAATGTCACATATTTGGGTAACTAGAAATAGTAGACAACACATCTTAGTTTGTGTGTAGTTTAATAATCACTAGTCTTTCTCTAGTATTAAATGCTGATTATTCATAGTAAAGCAATTACCATTATCATGACTTTTTATGATTGCCCTTATTGTATGGCAGCATAGCTCAGATTGTTGCAAAAACTAGTGAGCTTTTTGTTGTAAATTTTTGTTTATCTAAAATTTTAGAAGAAAATTTTACACTTGCTTCAAATTCTATCATGTATTTCAGGCAAGACTGGCCATTTTACTGGAAGCTCTGGTCTACACATTTCTTACCTCAGTGGCCAAGAGAGTTCTACTGGAGAGTCTGATGCCACACATTTTAACAAAAGGGATGCGTCAAAACTGCTCCTGGGCTATAGTGATGATGCTAACTTCAAAGGAATTGATATCTTACTTACATCCCAGTGTCCAGTTGGTATTGAAACTTATCATAAAGCTACAGTAAGGATTTAGCTCTTTTTTGGTCTTTTTTCTGTGTTTAAATTACTTGTTTGAATGTGTGGAGGCTTAATTACAGTGTATGGTTGTTGATTGGAAAATATTTGTTAGCAGTTTTGACCTACATTGTCAGTTATTTCCTTGTCGACTGCTTTCTTGAATTCTTCCAAAGATTGTATATCTTTTGTTGAGAAATACAAATTTAAATCAGATGATATGTGTATATGACAAGGCTAATTCATTCTAATCTACCTTTTTATAGGAAACCATTGATAGCTCTACCCATGGATCTGAAATAATATCTCAGCTAGCATTGTCTTTAAAACCCAGATACCATTTCTCCAACATAGCTGGGGAATACTTTGAAAGACAACCCTACAGGTAAATATCAAAGCATTTTTGGGTTTCCTCCGGACGATGAGCCCGGCTTCCTCCCCCACTAAACCTGGCAACTCCGCCATATAAGTGAAATAATCTTCAGTGTGGCGTAAAACATCAATCAACCAACCAAGCAACAAAGCATTTTTAAAACTCACTATATGAACAAATTTTTACAATTTTTTCTCATGTAAATTAAAAATGGCATAGTACATGTAAATGGCTCAGTTGGCAGGGTGATATTATCTCAGTACGACACAGGCATGATATTGATGAGGCACAGTTTTAATTCCCACTAGCTCCAAAGAGAAATTTCTGATTGGATTTATCACCTTGTATGTTGCCAGAGTTGCCCGGGACTCGCCAATGGTAATTGTTTTTTTTTTTTAGGGTAACGAGCTCAGTTTCCTCCTCCTCTAAAGCTGGTAGCACTGCCATATACATGTACTAGTAAGTGAAATAATCTTGAGTGCGGAGGAAAACATTAATGAACCAACTATTTCCATGACATTTTACATGTATAAATGAGCCTTTATTCTTGAAGGATACTGAATAGTGCGATCTTTACCAGAAACTAAACGATGATTTGGGGTTTCTTTAAGGCAGCTCCATTGCCCAGGCAAGATTTGTGTGTGCAAACTCCGAAGCTGTATATGGGACCTGCTCTTGTGGTATATCATTGAAATTGTTTTCAAAATGAGAAATTGGAAAATATCTTTGGAGGTGAACAAAATGGATATATCAGTTATTATATACTTTCTTCTTCATTTATGTTTTATTAGAAATCACAAAGTTTTGGCTGGTAACGCTCAACATGTTACAAGATTTATAAGTCTGGGAAAAGTTGGAAACCAGGCAAAGAAAAAAGTAAGTATTTACTATAACATTATTTGCACTGAAATTGTCATCTTAAAGTGCAAGAGCAACCAGAAACCAAGCTGCTCTGAAATGTTCCCTTTGTTTTGTTTAATGGTTTGAGCAAGTAGAAGTAAAAATTTTTTAACAATAAATTAAACAAACTGCTAAATGCTGCTTGGGTTCAGCAAATCATGTACATGTATGAGGCTACGGCTAGTGCGAGTTTCTACCAATAGAGACTCGAAAACCAAACTACATTTCTAACGAACATAAGAAATGGATTTTTTTGATAACTTGGGAGTGAACTGTTGGGCAAAAGTGCTATGTGACAGTTTCCTGTTGTGCAAGTTCGTGTACATGTATGCTGGCGTATACAGTTTCCTGTTGTGCAAGTTTGTGTACATGTATGCTGGCGATAGATAGTTTCCTGTTGTGTAAGTCTGTGTACATGTATGCTGGCGATAGATAGTTTCCTGTTGTGCAAGTTTGTGTACATGTATGCTGGCGATAGATAGTTTCCTGTTGTGTATGTTTGTGTACATGTATGCTGGCGATAGATAGTTTCCTGTTGTGCAAGTTCGTGTACATATATGCTGGCGATAGATAGTTTCCTGTTGTGCAAGTTTGTGTACATGTATGCTGGTGATAGATAGTTTCCTGTTGTGCAAGTTCGTGTACATATATGCTGGCGATAGATAGTTTCCTGTTGTGCAAGTTTGTGTACATGTATGCTGGCGATAGATAGTTTCCTGTTGTGCAAGTTCGTGTACATATATGCTGGCGATAGATAGTTTCCTGTTGTGCAAGTTCGTGTACATATATGCTGGCGATAGATAGTTTCCTGTTGTGCAAGTTTGTGTACATGTATGCTGGCGATAGATAGTTTCCTGTTGTGTATGTTTGTGTACATGTATGCTGGCGATAGATAGTTTCCTGTTGTGTATGTTTGTGTACATGTATGCTGGCGATAGATAGTTTCCTGTTGTGTATGTTTGTGTACATGTATGCTGGCGATAGATAGTTTCCTGTTGTGCAAGTTCGTGTACATATATGCTGGCGATAGATAGTTTCCTGTTGTGTATGTTTGTGTACATGTATGCTGGCGATAGATAGTTTCCTGTTGTACAAGTTTGTGTACATGTATGCTGGCGATAGATAGTTTCCTGTTGTGCAAGTTTGTGTACATGTATGCTGGCGATAGATAGTTTCCTGTTGTGCAAGTTTGTGTACATGTATGCTGGCGATAGATAGTTTCCTGTTGTGCAAGTTTGTGTACATGTATGCTGGCGTATACAGTTTCCTGTTGTGCAAGTTTGTGTACATATATGCTGGCGATAGATAGTTTCCTGTTGTGTAAGTCTGTGTACATGTATGCTGGCGATAGATAGTTTCCTGTTGTGTATGTTTGTGTACATGTATGCTGGCGATAGATAGTTTCCTGTTGTACAAGTTTGTGTACATGTTTGCTGGCGATAGATAGTTTCCTGTTGTGTAAGTTTGTGTACATGTATGCTGGCGATAGATAGTTTCCTGTTGTGTAAGTTCGTGTACATGTATGCTGGCGATAGATAGTTTCCTGTTGTACAAGTTTGTGTACATGTATGCTAGCGATAGATAATTTCCTGTTGTACAAGTTCGTGTACATGTATCCTGGCGATAGTTTGCTGTTGTGTAAGTTCCTGTACATGTATGCTGGCGATAGTTTCATGTTGTGTAAGTTTGTGTACATGTATGCTGGCGATATACAGTTTCCTGTTGTGCAAGTTTGTGTACATGTATGCTGCCGATAGATAGTTTCCTGTTGTGTAAGTTTGTGTACATGTATGCTGGTGATAGATAGTTTCCTGTTGTGCAAGTTTGTGTACATGTATACTGGCGATAGTTTCATGTTGTGTAAGTTTGTGTACATGTATGCTGGTGATAGATAGTTTCCTGTTGTGTAAGTTTGTGTACATGTATGCTGGCGATAGATAGTTTCCTGTTGTGTAAGTTTGTGTACATGTATGCTGGCGATAGATAGTTTCCTGTTGTGTAAGTTTGTGTACATGTATGCTGGCGATAGATAGTTTCCTGTTGTGTAAGTTTGTGTACATGTATGCTGGCGATAGATAGTTTCCTGTTGTGTAAGTTTGTGTACATGTATGCTGGCGATAGATAGTTTCCTGTTGTACAAGTTCATGTACATGTATGCTGGTGATAGTTTCCTGTTGTGCAAGTTTGTGTACATGTATGCTGGTGATAGTTTCCTGTTGTACAAGTTTGTGTACATGTATGCTGGCGATAGATAGTTTCCTGTTGTACAAGTTTGTGTACATGTATGCTGGCGATAGATAGTTTCCTGTTGTGCAAGTTTGTGTACATGTATACTGGCGATAGATAGTTTCCTGTTGTGTAAGTTTGTGTACATGTATGCTGGCGATAGATAGTTTCCTGTTGTGCAAGTTTGTGTACATGTATACTGGCGATAGATAGTTTCCTATTGTGTAAGTTTGTGTACATGTATGCTGGTGCTAGATAGTTTCCTGTTGTGCAAGTTTGTGTACATGTATGCTGGTCATAGATAGTTTCCTGTTGTGTAAGTTTGTGTACATGTATGCTGGCGATATATAGTTTCCTGTTGTACAAGTTCATGTACATGTATGCTGGCGATAGATAGTTTCCTGTTGTACAAGTTCATGTACATGTATGCTGGCGATAGATAGTTTCCTGTTGTGCAAGTTTGTGTACATGTATGCTGGCGATATATATAGTTTCCTGTTGTGTAAGTGCGTGTACATGTATGCTGGCGATAGATAGTTTCCTGTTGTACAAGTTCATGTACATGTATGCTGGCGATATATAGTTTCCTGTTGTGTAAGTGCGTGTACATGTATGCTGGCGATAGATAGTTTCCTGTTGTACAAGTTCATGTACATGTATGCTGGTGATAGATAGTTTCCTGTCGTACAAGTTCGTGTACATGTATGCTGGTCATAGATAGTTTCCTGTTGTGTAAGTTTGTGTACATGTATGCTGGCGATATATAGTTTCCTGTCGTACAAGTTCATGTACATGTATGCTGGTCATAGATAGTTTCCTGTTGTGTAAGTTTGTGTACATGTATGCTGACGATATATAGTTTCCTGTCGTACAAGTTCGTGTACATGTATGCTGGCGATAGATAGTTTCCTGTTGTACAAGTTCATGTACATGTATGCTGGCGATAGATAGTTTCCTGTTGTGCAAGTTTGTGTACATGTATGCTGGTGATAGATAGTTTCCTGTTGTGTAAGTTTGTGTACATGTATGCTGGCGATAGATAGTTTCCTGTTGTGTAAGTCTGTGTACATGTATGCTGGCGATAGATAGTTTCCTGTTGTGTAAGTTTGTGTACATGTATACTGGCGATAGATAGTTTCCTGTTGTACAAGTTTGTGTACATGTATGCTGGCGATAGATAGTTTCCTGTTGTGTATGTTTGTGTACATGTATGCTGGCGATATATACTCTAGTTTCCTGTTGTGCAAGTTTGTGTACATGTATGCTGGGGATAGATAGTTTCCTGTTGTGCAAGTTCATGTACATGTATGCTGGCGATATATAGTTTCCTGTTGTGTAAGTTTGTGTACATGTACATGTATGCTGGCCATAGATAGTTTCCTGTTGTGTATGTTTGTGTACATGTATGCTGGCGATGTATACTGTAGTTTCCTGTTGTGTATGTTTGTGTACATGTATGCTGGCGATGTATACTGTAGTTTCCTGTTGTGCAAGTTTGTGTACATGTATGCTGACGATAGATAGTTTCCTGTTGTGTATGTTTGTGTACATGTATACTGGCGATAGATAGTTTCCTGTTGTGTAAGTTTGTGTACATGTATGCTGGGATAGATAGTTTCCTGTTGTGCAAGTTCGTGTAAATGTATGCTGTCGATAGATAGTTTCCTGTCGTGCAAGTTTGTGTACATGTATGCTGTCGATAGATAGTTTCCTGTTGTGTAAGTTTGTGTACATGTATGCTGGGATAGATAGTTTCCTGTTGTGCAAGTTTGTGTACATGTATGCTGTCGATAGATAGTTTCCTGTTGTGCAAGTTTGTGTACATGTATGCTGGCGATATATAGTTTCCTGTTGTGTAAGTTTGTGTACATGTATGCTGTCGATAGATAGTTTCCTGTTGTGCAAGTTCGTGTACATGTATGCTGGCGATAGATCGTTTCCTGTTGTGTAAGTTTGTGTAATTTTATGCTGGCAATAGATAGTCTCCTGTTGTGTAAGTTTGTGTACATGTATGCTGGCGATAGATAGTTTCCTGTTGTGCAAGTCTGTGTACATGTATGCTGTCGATAGATAGTTTCCTGTTGTGTAAGTGCGTGTACATGTATGCTGTTGATAGATAGTTTCCTGTTGTGTAAGTGCGTGTACATGTATGCTGTCGATAGATAGTTTCCTGTTGTGTAAGTGCGTGTACATGTATGCTGTCGATAGATAGTTTCCTGTTGTGTAAGTGCCTGTACATGTATGCTGGCAATAGATAGTTCCCTGTGGTGTATTAAAGTTTGTGTACATGTATGCTGGTGACCAATTGGGGCTTTTAATTGTTATGTCGTTCATGTGACATCATATTGAAACTAAACACATCCTGAAGATGACCTTATTTGTCTTTTTCTTTTTTCTCGAATGTCAATACCAAACGCTGCTTGGAATTGCTGACATCATAATTTGTGAAAGTTTTGACAAGAAGGAACACAGATGACGCTATATTGTCAATATGAGGGAAAAAAAAGAACCCTCGTTTTTACTGCATGTGCATAGGCTATGGACACTTTAGTATATAGAGGATATTGAACAGTTTTGTTTGAATAGCACTTATATTTTTTCGAGTGAAAGCCCGAAAATAACTCATGATCGTGTCAAGTGGGTTATCCGTCTGCCTTTCAAGAGAAAAAATATAAATGTTATTCAAACACAGCTGTACAATACTCTGTTTATTATCTATACAAACTTTGTTTCACTAGAAATTATTTATTAAGCAGCCCCTGAAAAGGTATGCTTATAGGTTTTGTCTGGTTTTATCCGCCGCTGCCGCATTTTGTTTTTGCAATAGCTCAGTTACCTGAAGGAACCTGATTACCATATTTCAGATGTGGGACAAATAGGCCTGGGGACTTTTTTTCACACATGTCACAAAGGGGTCAAAGATAAGGTCACTGAGAGGTCACACATGAGCTAAAAAGCTTGTTACCACATTTCTGAAAAAACAGTTGCTTTAAATTACGTGAAACTTGGGATATATCATTGCTATACTAAGGTTGTGAGCTGAATGACTTTTGACGAACATCGGTACAAAGGTCAGGGTTACATAGGAGTTCAAATTTTGGACCAAACAGCTTGTTACTACGTTCACAAAGTTCACATTTCTCAAAGTTTGGTTTGCCACCGAAAGTGAACTTTAAAGATGATATTTCAACTAACAACAAACGTTGCACATTCTGTAACTGTAATGATCTATTAAGGGGGTTATAATGTCAAATAAGAGTTAAAACAAAGCCGGGCAATTACTAAAAATTTGAAATGATTCAACATCAAGGAAGTTTGGTTCCACCACTGCATTGTCTAATTGGGGTTCATTAATTGTTTTCCAGTACATGTATGCTTTTAACATCATCCCAATATCTTCCATGGAGCAGTCAGAATTAGTCAAACAACCAGATGGGGTCACTGAATGTCCTTTCACGATCTCCCCTTCTATCATGGGATCTCTTCAGAAGTCACAAGATTCTCAGGTACATGTAAATCTCACCTTCTATCATGGGATCTCTTCAGAGGTCACAAGATTCTCAGGTACATGTAAATTTCACCTTCTATCATGGGATCTCTTCAGAAGTCACAAGATTCTCAGGTACATGTAAATCTCATCTTCTATCATGGGATCTCTTCAGAAGTCACAAGATTCTCAGGTACATGTAAATCTCACCTTCTATCATGGGATCTCTTCAGAGGTCACAAGATTCTCAGGTACATGTAAATTTCACCTTCTATCATGGGATCTCTTCAGAAATCACAAGATTCTCAGGTACATGTAAATCTCACCTTCTATCATGGGATCTCTTCAGAGGTCACAAGATTCTCAGGTATATGTAAATCTCCCCTTCTATCATGGGATCTCTTCAGAAGTCACAAGATTCTCAGGTACATGTAAATCTCACCTTCTATCATGGGATCTCTTCAGAAGGTTCTCAGGTACATGTAAATCTCACCTTCTATCATGGGATCTCTTCAGAAGTCACAAGATTCTCAGGTACATGTAAATCTCACCTTCTATCATGGGATCTCTTCAGAGGTCACAAGATTCTCAGGTATATGTAAATCTCCCCTTCTATCATGGGATCTCTTCAGAAGTCACAAGATTCTCAGGTACATGTAAATCTCACCTTCTATCATGGGATCTCTTCAGAAGGTTCTCAGGTACATGTAAATCTCACCTTCTATCATGGGATCTCTTCAGAAGTCACAAGATTCTCAGGTACATGTAAATCTCCCCTTCTATCATGGGATCTCTTCAGAAGTCACAAGATTCTCAGGTACATGTAAATCTCATCTTCTATCATGGGATCTCTTCAGAAGTCACAAGATTCTCAGGTATATGTAAATCTCACCTTCTATCATGGGATCTCTTCAGAAGTCACAAGGTTCAGTGTTGTAACTTAACGCTTGCCCGCTGCCCGGGGCAACTAAATCTTGCATCGGGCAAGTAACTTTTCAGAAACGCTTGCCCGCGCTTTTACCAACCGTGTTAACTGTAATCTTGCTTCAGCAGACGCATGAGAGGCAAACCCGTTTATGAAACTGCATGCGTAAATAATTTATTCGAAATAAACAGCTGGTAAACTTCTACGACACGGAATCACGGCAGACATTATGTTGAGGATTTCCTCGTAATCAAGACGAGGCTCAGATGTGTACTCTCCACGCGTCGGCTTTACAGTATCACACACGTGTTGTCGGGTAAACTCCCATCATGCGTAGAAAGTTCACCACACTAGTCATTCGAATACGTCGTTGTTGTAATACAAACATGGAGCGATTTTTAGTTGACTACACAGGAAAATCAGCTAAATTAGCAGTGCGGAATTTACAATAGGCGAGGACACATAAAGAGTATGACAATTATAAACGCCAAAGGACATACGTCGAATCATGGAAGAATTCATTCCCGTGGGCAGTAGAAATTGAAAGGAATTTGGAGTCAGCTTCCAGTTCAAGTAAATACATCGTGTGTTCTATGTCGCAAATTTTCAAATGTGAAAATGTCTGACAGCCCTACAGAGCAGGACTTCAAAGAATACCCGTTTATTCATGGGTGCAGCTCTTACAGAAAATCGTCACTGGAAGCCCACGCAAGGAGCATTCAACACATTCAATTTGTCACCAAACAACATAATTTACAGGCTGGAGAACCATACGTAAGTCGGATTTTAAAACCACTGACAGATAAGGAAAAAACTCACCTTATGCATTTGTTTAAAAATGCTTATGCAATTATGAAAACTGGGAAGCCCTGGACAGACTTCGAATTTCTGTGTGAACTTGATGTTGCTAAAGGCTTGGACATAGGGAAAACTTACCTCAACCGGAACAGTGGAATGGAATTTGGAACTCACATTTCTGGTAATCTGTTAAAGGAAATTGTGCAAGACTTTTTTGGTGCAAAGTTCTGTGTCATTATTATGGATGAAGCTACAGACGTCAGTCATGTTGAGCAGGTTATTTTATATATCCGTTTTTCAAAAATGGGCATTATAAGACAAAGTTTTGTGGGATATTTACTGTTACTAGAGCCAATGCCACTCAAATAACAGAGGGTCTACTGGACTGTCTTAAAATCAGGTTGGGGTGGAAGCACAGGGGTCAGGTGTTTCCCAGCATTGAAATTGAAGAGCCTGATAAGCTTTTAATAGCAGACAGTGATCACCTTGTGGTACCTGAATTGGATGTAAATGACATGTCTGACATGGAATTGGCAACTGGTGTTGAGGTTTCGGATCTTGATGTCCATATGTCTGACGTGGACTCTGACAACATGTCTGATGTTGAGACTGAGAACAGTACAAACACTTATACTCTAGATTATCTTAACAATGACTCTAACAATGATTATGAACATTCTAACATTCAAAGTATTAATAAACAACCACTTTTGATTGGTATGGTGTCTGATGGGGCAAACGTATTATCTGGCAAAAATAATGGAGTTCAAGCCATTCTAAGCAAGTCTGTTAATAGACATTTGACATATGTTTGGTGTGTGTCACATCGTCTTCAATTAGCATTAAAGGACGCCCTGAAAAAAGGTAGCAAATTGTTTTCTGATTTAAATGAGTTTTTAAAGTCCTTATACCTATTTCACACTAACTCTAATGTTGTCCATGCAACATTTAAAAATGCAGTTAATTTGAAGGGAAGAAAAGGAAGTACATCGGTTTTAAGAGTAGATGGGACAAGGTGGATTAACCATATGGTTAATGCACTAACAAACGTCCTCAACACCATTGATTGTCATCATGATTGTTTAGCAAAACTGAAAAATGCTGAGAAATTCAGTCCGTCACAAAAAGCTAAGTGTATACATTTTCAGAAAAAAATTCAGCAAACAAATTTTGTAGAATTCATGATCTTTATTCTTGTGTGTTAAGAGCTTTGTCAAAATTGTCTTTATTTTCCCAAACCCGGAATGTGAGCTTCTCGGCTGTTCAATCTTCTCTTGACAGCTGTATTGACAGGTTGGAGCTGTTAGAAAGACATCCTACTAGAGGATCAGAGTGGATGACTTATATAAATGGGGGCTATTCTGATCGCTTAGAACAATGTAACCTTGGCCAAGATAGACATCTATCTGAAAGTACCAAAACAGAAATATTAGGCATAATAATTCAATGTCTCAAAACACGTTGTTCCTCGTCTGTACCAGAAGAGCTGACTATACTCTCCCCTCTCATTGACACAAAATCTTGGAAAAAAGACAATCTTTTTAAATTGAAAGGGGTTTCTAGTAACGGTATCCGTTGTTGGGAAATCACATCATGGATGGATAATGACATCCAGGCTATTTCTGGGGTAAATTGGATTAGAGATCAGTTGGTACATCAGGGGGTTTGTGTAGAGGATTTAGTTGTGGAATGGAGAGCCTGTAAAAGGAAACTTCCTTACATGACCAACATTGTTTGGGAAAATACTGAAACCATAAGCTGGTCGTCTATTCTTGAACAAACTTCTCTAGAGTGTCAGAACCTTACACATCTTATTGATTTTATTGGTACATTTGGTGTCTCCAGTGCAGAGGCTGAGAGGGGATTTAGCCAGCTCAAGCTGGTAAAGACTGACAAGCGCTGCAATTTAAAACAGTCCACACTAGCGGAGCAACTTTTTGTTAAATTGGAGGGGCCTTCACTTTCTTCATTTGATCCTCTTCCAGCAATTGAATCGTGGTTCGAGCTACAAAAACGCTCAAAACGCCCCTCATTTATGGATTATCAAAATACTAAATTTGGACCAAAACCTAAAAATCCAAAAAAATAATAGGTGACCGTGTACTGTAAGACAACTGAACATATTATATTTGACATTTGTTCATATACATGTAATGACCAGAAACTCATTATACTACACTTAATGCTTGAAATTTACAGTCAATAAAATGTTTAAATTGTCTTTTTTTTATTTAATGAGATACGCTGACTTTATTGAAATCATAATTAAAACTGAGTTAAAAATTTAGGGCAACCAGATTTTGAGTCAGGGCAACCAGTTTCCAAAACATGGTTGCCCTGGTGGCAACCAGCCCTAAAACTTAAGTTACAACACTGAGGTTCTCAGGTACATGTCAGGGCCTAATCTAGGCTGATTTTGAAACCCATATATGGGGTTTGGGCTTCTGCAGTTTGGGCGCCCAAACCAGGGTATGAGAAAAAAAATCTTGTGATTGTTGCTTTACATATTGAATTATAGTAAAAACTGCTCTGCAAAGTATTTAAAACATAGATATTAGGGACATATTACACAGAAATGGTGGTTTAAAGTAGGAGTTCTCTCCATGCAGCTGTCATGAACCCTTGGACGGTATTGTCAAGGCGTACTATGGGTGCCCAAACTTTTGCCCTGGATTATGCCCTGCATGTAAATCTCATCTTCTATCATGGAATCTCTTCAGAAGTCACAAGACTCTCAGGTATATGTATATCTCACCTTCTATCATGGGATCTCTTCAGAAGTCACAAGGTTCTCAGGTATATGTAAATCTCACCTTCTATCATGGAATCTCTTCAGAAGTCACAAGACTCTCAGGTATATGTATATCTCACCTTCTATCATGGGATCTCTTCAGAGGTCGCAAGATTCTCAGGTACATGTAAATCTCATCTTCTATCATGGGATCTCTTCAGAAGTCACAAGACTCTCAGGTACATGTAAATCTCATCTTCTATCATGGGATCTCTTCAGAAGTCACAAGATTCTCAGGTACATGTAAATATCACCTTCTATTATGGGATCTCTTCAGAAGTCACAAGACTCTCAGGTACATGTAAATCTCACCTTCTATTATGGGATCTCTTCAGAGGTCGCAAGATTCTCAGGTACATGTAAATCTCACCTATCATGGGATCTCTTCAGAAGTCACAAGATTCTCAGGTATATGTAAATCTCACCTATCATGGGATCTCTTCAGAAGTCACAAGACTCTCAGGTACATGTAAATCTCACCTTCTATCATAGCATCTCTTCACAAGTCGCACAATTCTCAGATACATATAAATCTCCCCTTCTATCATGGGATCTCTTCAGAAGTCGAAATACTGTAAAGCAGGACGTAAAACCCAAATCACTCACTCTTTAGAAGTCATTAGATTCCCAGGTACATGTATATCTCCCTCCCAATAGGAGATCTCTTCAGAAGTCACAAGATTCTCATATTCAAGCGTCTAAATTCTTCCCAATTTCAAGACATTGTTTTACATGATGTCACATGTAAGACGCAGCATCTTCTTTACTTCAAGTTTTTAACCTAATCAATAATTGAAAAGGCTTCTTTTTGTTTGATTGGTAAGTTGTTTTTATAATTCTTTACAACCTATTAGGATGAGGAGAAACCCCTGCAATATTTTTACAGTACCCAAAATCCGGACGATAGAAATAGAGGACAAAAACGGCAACATGATGGGAATAATGAGAGAAGACCCCCTAAAAAACATCGTAAGTGTAGGTTTTTTGGTTAAACATCAACTTTCTACGGTTTTTCCACAGTAGCAACACAAGCCTTCCATCAATGTGTCTACGATAAGAATCCCACTCAGTCAAAAGACAAAAACTAAAAAATGCCCCCCTCCCTACTCCTTTCATTAGAACTGGCAATGCCATAATATAAATGAAATAATCTTGAGAGTGGCATAAAATATCAATCAATCTTGTTTTTCTTAATTTTGTGACATTCTAGTATCTTTCTACTCCAGGCTCCACAACTAATTTACCTTATTCTCAATCAATGAATTTTGTGTCTGCTTCATAACTTGAGCTTTGTCATATCACTTTGAAACTTATGGCAAAACCAAATAAGATGGCTTTTATTTAAGCCCCTATTTGTAAATATGGGGATCAAGGGGATCTTATGGCTCTTGTTTTTCTCCTGGATCATTTTGATTCCATCCAATTGGTGTTAAACAATCCGGAATCTCACAAAAATAAGGTATATACTTTTGCAAAGGACATGAATTTTTCCTCTAAATAATAAGTCTATCAATTAGAGATAACCAACGATATGGGTATTTAGGCATGTTTCTTATTAGGTGGATCAAATGCTTGACATCCAATGTTTGGATAGCTATACTCTCCACAAATAAACCTTTAATGATAAATATTGAAGTCACCAAATCAATTTTACGTTTCAGCTAAACCTTCAGGTCCATGCTGGTTCTGTTTAGGAAGTCCAGAAGTGGAGAAACATTTGGTGGTTAGTGTTGGTCTTCAGGTAATTATACAACGTTATTACTTACAGCAAGGTTGTTTATAGAATCTTTAAAATAAAAGCCCACACCCAAACAAGGTTTAACAATGACATAGCCAAAAAATGTGAATGGGCCCTCTTTCTTGCCTTAGGAAATTGTCTGTCTGAGATAAAAGGGCTGGCAAGAATTTACTTAACAAAACGTGTTGCAATTGACTACTTGATTTATTTTAATGATTTTCTCTCTAATCCAAGGGGCCTCGGTGGTCCAGTCAGGGACTGATCTAGGGAAAATTTGGGCATACCATTTCGGTTCAAAATGTTCCTACAATAAGACAAAAACAACATCTCTGGCCCAAAATTCAACATTAAATGCTATTTTGACATTAAAATCTGTTGGTTTTAAGAATTTGGGCGGATTTTATGCTTGTGAGTTGGGGCGCCCATACCTGTATACAGGTATCAAAATGTCTCTGGATCAGTCTATGCCACTGGGTTAGAGTGATCATCACTCAGTCCCACAGACCTTGCAGCAATGGGGTACGGTTTCAAATAAACAATGAAAACTTTCTGAATGGATTTTTCACTCAGCCGCCAAGTGTGGAAGAGTTGCCAGGTACTCGCCGAAGGTCGGTAGTTTCCTCCGGGCAATGAGTCCGGTTTCCTCCCCTACTAAACCTGGCAACGCCGCCAGGTAAGTGAAATAATCTTGAGTGCGGTGTAAAACATCAATCAGTCTCTCTAATCCACCAATTTTGCCTGAATATTTCCCCCTTATTTATTTTTGTTTTTGTTTCTGACAGTGTTACTTGGCACTTGCTAAAGGAGGTTTGGTGGAGGACCATGTACTCATACTGCCTATAGGTCATCATCAGTCAACTGTCTCTACCACATCAGAAGTCCGAGAAGAAATAGAGCAATATCCTTATCTATCAATTCAAACCTATTGGGCAACCTAAGTTATTATGCACACCCCATCTGGTCTCTGCTCCAGCTCTAAAGCCATTTAGTTTGCTGTGGGAAGGGGGTCTGTACCAACATGTTACTACCACCTATGTCACCACCCACATCCCCTCACCCCATCCCAGTTTTTGGAATAAAACTTGATTCATATATATCATGTAGGCCTACATATAAATATTTTTTTTATATCTTATAATTATTCATAACTGATGTTGTGTCCCTAATTGTCCTTAATATTCTGTAGATATAAATCTGCTTTAAGGAAATGTTTTAAATCGCAGGGAAAGTCTGTTGTTTTCTTTGAGAGAAACTTTCGCACTCAGCATCTTCAAATACAGGTTTGTTGAAAGGCATATTTTTATTCAAATAAAGTAGAATGTAAGGTGTTTGCTATTATTTTATATTTATGAACATTAAAACACACGGGCACAGGGAAAATCTTCTTGTCTAAAATAACCACGGAGACAAGTTTCTAATTGTGTTAAAAAGAGGTATATCATTTAGATCTTTATACCCCATCATAAATTGTAATAAAGTAAACATATGATATTTCATTAGGATGATACTTCACATATTGTCCTAGACAATATTTCACTGGGACTGTTTGAGTGAAGCCTGAGCAGAAAGCAATAAACTTGAATCTTTTGCTTGATGAAAAAGATTCATTTATAAACGTCGATGTTAATGAGAAAGTAATTGAGTTGAAGTGGTGGTATTATTATCTAAAGTGTCATACTTTTAGATGACTTCATTATGTCTTCAATTTGTTTACATGATTTTGTCATAGGCTGTTCCTATACCACAAGCCAGCATACAGGAAGTGAAAGAAGTCTTTACAGAAACAGCTCAAGAGCAGTCATTTGAATTACATGAAATACCCAAACACTCGGATCTAAAACAGGTTAGTTATTCTATTACATTTGATACCCTCTGGCCAGGACAACATACAGCCTGTTACCGGTTAGTTATTCCATTACATTTGATACCCTCTGGCCAGGACAACATACAGCCTGTTACCGGTTAGTTATTCCATTACATTTGATGCCCTCTGGCCAGGACAACATACAGTCTGTTACAGATTAGTTATTCCATTACATTAGATGCCCTCTGACCAGGACAACATACAGCCTGTTACAGATTAGTTATTCCATTACATTTGATACCCTCTGGCCAGGACAACATACAGCCTGTTACAGGTTAGTTATTCCATTACATTTGATGCCCTCTGGCCAGGACAACATACAGCCTGTTACAGATTATTTATTCCATTACATTTGATACCCTCTGGTCAGGACAACATACAGCCTGTTACAGATTAGTTATTCCATTACATTTGATGCCCTCTGGCCAGGACAACATACAGCCTGTTACAGATTAGTTATTCCATTACATTTGATACCCTCTGGTCAGGACAACATACAGCCTGTTACAGGTTAGTTATTCCATTACATTTGATACCCTCTGGCCAGGACAACATACAGCCTGTTACAGATTAGTTATTCCATTACATTTGATGCCCTCTGGCCAGGACAACATACAGTCTGTTACAGATTAGTTATTCCATTACATTTGATGCCCTCTGGCCAGGACAACATACAGCCTGTTACCGGTTAGTTATTCTATTACATTTGATACCCTCTGGCCAGGACAACATACAGCCTGTTACCGGTTAGTTATTCTATTACATTTGATACCCTCTGGTCAGGACAACATACAGCCTGTTACCGGTTAGTTATTCCATTACATTTGATACCCTCTGGCCAGGACAACATACAGCCTGTTACAGATTAGTTATTCCATTACATTTGATGCCCTCTGGCATGGATTGATTCTCTGCGTAAACACTGGGATAACTGTAAGTTTTTGGACGAGGGCCGTAGTTTTAACTTTAATGTAAAGAAAAATTACAAGCATACACAGCCTGAAATCCTCATTTGCATTTAGGTGATGACGTCATCCAGTGGCGTTGTGTTCTATCAGGTCACAAAAATTTGAAAATGATGATGTTCAGTGTCAGGGCGTTTGACGTCACTATGAAAACGTTATCTTCGTATATGCTAGTTTATACGCCAGCTTTGTCCTATCTCAGAACATGTAGGGAAATCACGCATGTGTTAGAATTTGGAATATACAGGGACTGGTTTGAACCAATCGAAAGGAAGTATGCAGTATGAGATGGGATAAAGCCTGATACAGGTCTCTGTTGCCAGTAATAACTATGTTATAAAAACAGGACTGTTGCCAGTAATAACTATGTTATAAAAACAGGACTGTTGCCAGTAATAAGCATGTTATCTGGTGTACAACAATATACATCAGTATGACAAATATCTGTGGCCTTTCCTTTGTAAAGTCTTAGGGTTATTAACACATTTTGCACTTTAATGGGAACTTATCGTTATTTCGGCTAGACAGAACCTATTCAATCAATGTGAATTGATTGGATAAGACAAACAACTTTGGAAGTCTGTTTCTCTGTTTTGTAGGGGGCCAAGGTGGCTCAATCGGCAAAGTGATAGTCCCGCATTCCAACACAGGTTTCATGCGTTGCAGGTTCGAATCCCACTCAGGCCAAATAAAATTTTAAAATTTCTGTGCAGATTTTGTACTCAATCGGCATATGTGGAAGAGTTGACAGGTACTCCCCGAAGGCAAGGGTTTCCTACGGGGCAAAGAGCCGGGTTTCCTACCCCGGTAAACCTTGAGTGGAAAGTAACACACCAATCAATCTCGGTCTGTCAATCCTGGGGTCTGGCAAAAAGCACAGCTCAATCTCTTATTGTCAGATAACTAGTAGCATTTATCCAAAACTAATAATTAATGTGAGAAATAGCCAATGATTTCCTCATTCTGTTTTTCCGAGAAAAAAAATGTAAACCTTTTGACAGTCCATGCAACTTTAAATGTTTTTTTTTTGGTTATTTATGTATCATAATTAAAATCTATATTTCTTTTTTTTTTTACCAGATTGTACCAGAGGGCGTTCCTTACTTTTATTCAGAGCTTCCATCAGGAGAGAAACTCCTCCATAGGATCTCAAAAAGTTTCCCCTTACAATTTGGCAGGTAAAGAATGGACAAACTGAAACATAACTTAAAGCATAACCCCACGAATGCAGAGGGGACATGGCTCCCTCCGTCTGTCCGGCATCTTCTGGACTCCATATCTTGAACAGTTTTTACCTGATCATGTTCGAACTTGTGCAATTAGCAGATGAATGAACTTAATTTTGGCTGGTCTGGGTAATTAATTAAGAGCTTAATTGGTTTATCGGTAAATCTTAATATGTTTGTTTCACGTCTTTTTGATGCAATATCTTGAATAGTTATAATCCAATAAAGTTCAAACTTGGGCAATAGTTTCATACCACGTCGAGACGACAGATGGGATTGATTTTTTAGCATCTATGTAATTGATAAAGAGCTTTATTAGGTACATGTAATTAATGTGGTTTAAGCTTGAAGCGCTTGTTCAGTACCTTGCAAACAGGATATCTTGAGCAGCTGTTATTCGATCATGTTCAAACTTACGCAATTGCTTCATACATGTACACTGTACCATGCTGAGGACGGTACACAGTTTTGAATTGGACTCCAAACAACTGGTGGTACGTCACATGGTTTCCAGGTACCACCCCATTAAAAGCTTAACACCATTATTAAAGTGAATACTTGAGTATGTTGAGTGTTGCATAGCGTCTAAAACAATTGATCAACCAAACCTATTCTAAGGATTGTTAAGCTTAGCACAAATTTTCAACTAATGCACAATGTACCTGCCAAGTAGAGCAAGCACTGAGAACCGAGGAAAGGTTAGCTGGTTCCATTTTGATCAAATCTAATCAGGCATAATCGTGAATGCAATGTCAAGTACTGTGACTTAAACTTCTTATTTTTTTGTTGTTTCAGAGAGGCTCTTGTCCATCCAGAAATTTTGAATATGCCTGAAAGAATTGATTGGAAAAATTGCAAAATAAGTAAAGACAAAGAAACTGAAATTGCTGCTTCTTTCAAAAAACTATTTAAACCCCATGACTTCACCTTGTTGTAATGATGCTTGGTTGTTATTATTCTATTTTGATTGGAGCAATAGACAACTTGGAAACTAGCTCTGTACAGGTTACTTTTACACCCATAGAGATGCTGTTATCTCCAATTTGGAGGTCGAATAAAAAGATTTATATTTTATCATGCTATAAAAACCAAATGTGTTATTGATTATTTTCTTTCAGTCCAAATTACTAAGTCCTAGTGTTCTGAGAATTACATAACTTGATTAATTTAAAAGATATCAATACAAAAGGCCTGGAAGGTTTTCGTTAGAATGTTTTGCTACTGCAAAGTATTTCAAAATCTTGGTGGAGATATTCAGTTTCAGTTAGACAGAAAGAATTAATTACATTGTTTTTTAAATCAACTATTAAATCAAGAAATAGGGCTTAAATAAGTAAAGTGCCAAACAATGAGTAATGAAGTTTTATATTATGTAGGATAGGTATGTATAATACTAGATAATGTATTATGACAGAAGAAAAATTAACAAGACATTAAAGACAAATTACATGTAAACATTATATACAATTTACCTCTCACATCTACCTGAATTTATACATAAGTATCACAATTGAAGAAATTACTCGTGTAAGTATTGACTTGTTTCAGTCCATTTTATATTAAAGTCTGTAAGGTTATTCCAGTTAAAGGCGATCGTTTTCTCTGTAACAATAGCTAACCTTACAAGTCTAATGAAAGCTGCTAAATCAACATGTTTTTGTTGGATTTTGCATGAATAAATGTAATTTTTAGCCAGCAACAGTATATGATTTATAGATTTGTGGGTTTTGTGAACTCCGAACAGAATAGTCTGCTTATTCAAAATAACATGCTTTTTTGTAATCTGATTAATCCATTTATTAACTTTCTATAAGAAAAGTTTTATAATAGGGCATATAAAAAATAAGTGTTGAAGTGTTTCATCTTCATTTTGACAAAAACTACACTTAGCATCTGGTACAGCATTGATTTTGAACAAAAATGAAGTAGTGGGTAAAATTCGATGAAGTAATCGAAATTGAAAATACCAGAGTTTTGTATCATATGTTGACAATTTGGCAATAGAGTACTTTGTATACCATTTAATATTATGCATTTCTCAAAATAATTCCCATTTGTTTTGGGCGATTGGGGCCAGACTGGAGCTAGACATTATATTATATATATATTGCGACAACCTTTATCATTGCTTAAGACAATCCTTAGTGCTGTGGGGAAAATTGGGCTTTACATATTATTCTGGCTAGATTCAAAATTCCATACCGGTAAATTTCGTATTAATCTTTCGTAATGTCAGAAGCTGCCGTATAGATTAAATGTTTTTTTTTTATCTCCTCAAATAGGCGTACTCTACCCTTTTCATCTAATAAATCTTTTACATAATTTAGCCCAGACTTTGCCCAATTAGGAAAGATAAGTTTGCTATCATTAACATTTTTCCATAAAGGTTAAGATATTAATTTTTCAGGGTCAATGTAAATTTTTAGACCACCATGATCTCACGGTGGTCTTATCAAATCGCTTTTTGTCCGTCGTCCATCGCCCGGTGTCTGTAAACTTTTCTTGTGCTCGTGATTACAAGAGAACTACTGGCCGGATCTTCATCAAATTTCACAGGCCTGTTCCCCTTATGGTCTAGTTATGCAACATCTATTTTGTTTGCTCATTTGCATAAAAATATGTGATTTTTTTGTGATTTTTATACGCCCGGCTTGAAAAGCGGGCTGTATTATGGTATCATCTCCGGCTGTCCGGCGTCCGCTTTCCCTTCCGCTCCATAACTTCCAAAGTTTTGATTCCAACTTGACAATTTTTTCTGAGTATATTTCTTATGGGTAGAAGGTGTGTCGCGGACTATTTTTGACATCATACATTGCATAATATGGCAGCCATATTGGGTTATGTAATATTTACTTTTTCTCTCCATAATTTTAACAAATATGATCCGATGTTTTCAAATCTTTCATGTTACATACCATATTAACAGACAATGTGTAAAAAATTGTTTATGATATCAACTATTGCAAATTATTGGATTATGTTTATTCCCTTTTATTCTTACTTTCATTTTCATGAAAATAACCTTTAAATTATAAAATGGCTTCTACTTGTCTGATTCTCATCCAATTTTTTTTTATTTTAAATTACAATAATGTTTCTAAATTGATTAAAACTATTCTTAAATCAATATATAACATTCAAATCAAATGAAAAATAATTATAAGGATTAAAGTTTTATCTACAGACAAAGAGATAAGTAACTCAGCCTTGTTCTATTTACACTAGCTCTTATCTCAAGTGCTGTGAGACTTTTATTGCCTTCCCTCTACCACATGGCCTCCATAAAATTAAATGTAGGCTTTGTACAGCTGTATTAATGTTTGCCTTTTCATAGGCATGCTCAACTGTTATATATTTTTTTGTAGCCAAATAATATATATAAATGATATCATGAGAACAATTTTCAAATCTACTTATTATTATAAAGTGATGTGAGCTGCGAAATTGCCAATTAATTACATTTGTTTAAGTATGATTAGTAAATTATAAACTGCTTTTCTAAAAAATTGAAACATTTTAGTCCAACCTATATTGACAACAAACAATGTTTAACATCGCGATTTAACAGCAGCGAGAATTGATGACTTGTACCGAGTACAAATCTAGTTATTAATCGTTGATCCAAATAGCCCATTTTAAATTTGATACAGATGGATTTTAAAGGTTTTTGTGGTAAGATTTCATTTCGTTGACATTACATCACCTTTTACCAAGCTTCAACCTCCTTCCTCTGAATTTTGAAAATCAAATTCAAATAAATATGGAAGGACTTGTTTTGGTATGGCTGCAGTTACTGTGTCTTTCCGGGCGTATTTTGGGTTTCCCGAAACTCTTGTTACCTACATTGTTTGTGATCGCGGAATCTAGAAAACCACCAAGCCGATCATGATGAAATGATTTGGGTTGGTTCCTCAGTTGACAATAAAAGCTTGTGGAATTCCTTATATTTACAGCTTCAGATCATAATATATATTTTTCTTGTCTTCAATATACTGACAGTGAGTGAGATATTTAAATATCTATGATTAAAAAGTGCTAAAATCGGGTGGTGAAATTAGTCCCGCTGTCAATCACGTGGCCCCTACAAATGCATTTTAATATGCTTCTCAGGCATGACCTAGTTAAATTTTACCGAACTTATAAAGATATTACATATACCAACCGTTGGTTTATGTAATATCACCATAAGTTCGGTAAATTGACCCAGTTAAAGACAAGTTCTTTTGGCACAGAGGACGTTATTTGGAGCTGGGATGAATATGAAAGGGATATGAAACGCCTTTGTATTATAGTGTCTACGAGCAGCAGTTTGGCTCGCTATTGTCTGTCCCAGACACCCCGTGAAGGCATTCCGATTCATTCGCAGTCCATTCATCCACAACATCAGGTTTCGGCACTCTAAAACTTCGGGGATTTACATATGTGAGTGTCAAGCGGTAGTGTAACCTGATAGCTACGTAGCTGTCACTTACCGTTAACACATGTGCGATCGAACCGGATGTTTACGTTTTAATGACTCGTACAGTGCTTTGCTATTTTTAGTAAAACTATTATTTTTATGTGCAGTTTTTCATAGCTAAAAGTGGCCAAACTTATTTTGTGTTTAAATTTCATAGCCTTGTGAAACTTGTTAGCAAAAACTAAAGCATTTTAATTACACGTGTTTGTAAAATTGGACTACCCGTCGCCATCTTTGTAATCAGCGATACGGAGGTCACCAAGTGTCAAATATGTACGAAAGCCCAGAGAGCTCATTCGAATTTCGAGTTTCAAGATTTGAAATTCGAAATTCGAAACTCACCTTCCAATTTCGAATTTCGAATTTCAAAATCTGAAATTCGAAATTAGGAAATTGACTTTCAATTTCAAACAAATTAATTGCGAGTTTACAAAACATGGCAGCAGAAGGTGAAATGCAATGAATATGTCTCATTGGCTGATTTGGATCTGACTTTGTGAACTGTGCCGCCATTGATAGTTGAAGCACGCAGACATAGCTGGATCGCTAGTGCACCATCTCCTAGTAATGGCGGCATTCGAGGCAAATCAAATACCACGTGACTTCCATTCCAGTTCATTGGTGTAATGAGTGTTTGAGATCTAGACTGCCATCTTAAATGTGACGATTTCGTTTTGAAACCTCGAAACTCATGTTCCAATTTCCAATTTCAATATTTGAAATTCGAAACTCGCTTTCCAATTTCGAATTTCGAATTTCAATATTTGAAATTCGAAATTCGAAACTCACCTTCCAATTTCGAATTTCGAATTTCAATATTTGAAATTCGAAATTCGAAACTCACCTTCCAATTTCGAATTTCAATATTTGACATTCGAAATTCGAAACTCACCTTCCAATTTCGAATTTCGAATTTCAAAATGTGAAACTGGGTATCAAAAAATTGAATTTTAATAATGAAATCGCTGACCTACCAGTGCATATATAGACCTATTTATAGTTTGATTGGTGAAAACTAATTTAAAAGGTGTCAGTGATTGTTTAATTAACTAACTGTGAATCTTGGATTTCGAAATTAAGAAATGTGAATTTCGAATTTCGAATTTCAAAATCTGAAATTCGAAATTCGAATGAGCCCTCTGGGCTTTCGTAAATATGACAGGGTGTTTACCCTATTTTTATCATGTTTGCTGTAAAGCCAGTTCTATTGGGGTTATGGTGTTAGCCAGATATTAACGAACGCTCCCAATCAGGAATATGACGTTGTTTGGAGATGTATATTTGTAACCTCATGATGTAGCTGTATCGGCAGCCTAATTAATTACTGCCTTCCTTCGCTGCCTTCCTTTCCTTCCTCCTTCAGTGCCGTCAGTAGCGTAGCCAGGGGGGGGGGGGGGGGGGGGGGGGCATGGTGCCATGGCCCCTCCCCTCAGCCACACCCCCAAAAAAAAATGTGTGTCAGAGCACAGCACAGAGCACTGTTTGATTGCAACAACAAAGTTGCACTTTGTAATAATTGTTACAAATTTGAATTTCAAACATTCAGAGAGACTTAATTGGTGAGGGGTACCTAACCAAAGTGTAGTTCTAGGTGGATGGGAGTCTCTTCGAGTTCGAATGTATGAAAATCGAAATAGAAAAATAAATCTTCACAAATTAAGTTCAGATTTATTCCCTGGAAAACGCTCAGAACGCATCTCTGGCGATCTAGGACCCCAGAGCTTCCGGGGCCTGGGCGGCCCCTGGACCCTCGCCTTGTTGACCTGTGATAATTGGCCCCCCCTTGAGCCAATTTCTGGCTACGCTACTGAGTGCCGTATAATTACCTCTCCACTGTTTTTCCTTAAGATACATTCAATAGACCATTTGCCAGTTTTGCGCTCAACAATGAAATGACGTCGCGGCATCAATCTTACACCGGACAAGCCCAATAGTCATCTTGACTCTTGCCGTATTCGGTCAAAATCCCTTTTCATCCACAATTTTTTCACATTTCTAAATTCATTGGGATATAAACTGTCCGAACAAAGTTTTTCATTTCTTATATCTGTTGTAAAATACCTAAAATTTGATGTTAAAAACAGACGGATCCTTTGTCCGGTCTACTACCTGGGGCAGTAATTGTGACGTCGCTAAATTACGTCATTTGAAAGTAATTGGCAAATCACCTATTAAGAATCAATACCTTTCTTGAAGAGGTTTCTTCAGTTTAACGTCTCCACAAAGAGACTTTGATGATTTTCATCTGGAACTTTATTTCGTGTTCTAATTCTTCGTGACCTGTTTTCCACATTGTGTGTTGTTGAGAGGCTTTGATGATATTACGCAATTTTAAGCATACTTTTTGATGAACACTTATTAATGCTAATATAGAGGATATTCCGGAAGTGAACAACAATCAATCAATATAATTATCCACCCCATTTACATCGGTTACGACATTGATGAACAATAATTGTGTGAAAAGGCCATTTGTATTCCGACGACATCCATTGAAATTATTAACTCTGTACCTGTGTTCTATTTTGTGTGAATAAACTGTTCATGTGTTGTAATTTGGTGTTCTGCCAATCCTTCATTACGGACCATCGGCTACAGTAGCAAGCGAAGATAGCCGAAGTGTGTTCCGAAAGGGGTTTCGTCTATTCTCGAGGCTGATCGGAATACCGTCACGGGGTGACTGAAACGAACAATAGCGAGCCAAACGTTCTGCCAGTAGACTGACTACAATACAAAGGCGTTTCATATCCCTTTCATATTCATCCCAGTTTGGAGTTTCGGAGTCCAGAGTAGTGAAAAAAGACATTTATCAGAGCTTTATTAAACCTCAGAGTGAAATTGCGATCCTCGGGTCATTTTAAAACGTGTAAAAATCGACTCCTTTCAGGTTCCCAAGGGCGACTATAAGAAATAGTTTATTTATGCGTGTTGTCGGACGCCACGGCCTGTTCGAAGTCGGTAAAATGGCCTTCTCGAATTTGGATTATAAACACATTCATTCTTTCCAAAAATGTAACATTAATAAATATTTTTGAAGGAGAGTGTTCCCTAATACAAGCGATATCACTGACTGGCCTGTGTGCAAGTACATGTACATGTAGCCAGGAATTTCGCTCCGGGGTTTTACTACTTTTAAGCCATCTCTGCTGTCTGACTGGCGTGCTGTGGCATGGACAGAGCTGCGGTACCGAATGAGTATAACTAGGCTTATAAGCCTCTGAGGAGCCGCCTACTGGTAAAACACAGTTTTACTTAATTTCCAAAAGCGTGGATGCAGTATATGTCTTACTTACCGAGATGTAGACCTGCCGGAATGTAGACGCGCAGAGAGAAATATGTTGGTGTATGGTTTACTTACCGAGATGTAGACCTACCGGAATGTAGACGCACAGAAGGAAATCTGTTGGTGTATGTCTTTCTTACCGAGATATAGACCTACCGGAATGTAGACGTCACGTGCAGAGGGAAATCCTCTGGCAATGCGAAATAATCATTAGTAAATCAACCAATCAATGTCTCATTCAATATATACCTCTTTTTAACACAATTACAAACTTGTCTCCATGGTTATTTTAGACAAGAAGATTTTCCCTGTGCCCGTGTGTTTTAGTGATCATAAATATAAATATAGTAATCCCGTAGTGGGCGGAGACAAATGCACTAAATTTTGTGAGCTCAACCTAAAGACATGTTGTTGAATATCTTTCTGAGACAGTTCAAGGCTTTCTTGGGTGTCAATCGTTTGTATAATCGATGTGACGTATAAGAGAAATATCCATAGACACACCCACCGTTCCTGGTGTGTCCAGACCCGACACAGCCTGATTGGGTATTTGGAGAGCTATGCTCAGCCGATTCCCTCTGCATAATAGATATGCAACCAGATCTATGTTTCGGACAGTTTTACGGATAACACCATAAATGATTATGGGGCCGAGCGTAAGTCCATCATCAGGGTCTACGCTGTAACGGCAATTATGGTCTAACATTTTGACATTTTCAGTATTTCCTTGAGATTTTTCCCCCGTCGGTATGCCATTGCAGGCGGAGTTTGGAAAACCATAGAGGCGGACTTGTTTTTAGAAATGATATTCCAGTGTTTGCTGATTACACGTCTGACAGCGGGAGAGCCGGACGTATAGTTAGTAATAAACCGTAGTGCTTTTTTCTCAGTCTTGTTGTTACCTGCTTTGTGCTTAGTGCGACACAGCATGCGTGTTCTGTTTCCGTGTTCAACGTCTCGCATAGAGGAGTCAATTTCTAATTTAGTGTGCCCACGGAGTAGCAGCTTAGTTTTGAACTCTTCACATTTCTTATGGAAGTCATCCACGTTGTTGCAGTTTCTTGCATATCTTGTAGTTTCACATCTAATAAAGGATTTGAAACAGTACGCTGGGTGTGACGATTCTCTGTGTAGGTACTGGTATGTCTCAGTACTTTTGGTGTGACAATTAATGTCTAAGATATTCATTTTGGGAGAATCGATCTCCTTTGAATATTTCTGTGTCAAGGAATGATAGTTTGCTCCCTGAAATTTCAAAGGTAAACTTCAAAAGAGCGTGAGCTTCATTAGCACACGGAAGAATTCAATCATGTCAGTGGTTGGTCCGTCGTATAGATGATGAATCCGTCATCACGAAATCTCCAGTGTCCTAAAATGTTTTCTTTTTCCTTGAAGTTAGAAATCAATCCGCCAATGTGCCTAAAAATAGCTATATCGCATAGCTCTGGGCTGGGGACGGCTCCCTGTGGGGCGCCCACAATCTGGCGGTAAGATTTCTGATGAAAGCTGAATTCATTATTCTGCTTTGGCATATTTGAGTTCATCATGCATGGCATACACAAAACTTAAGCTATATAAAGGTCTATCAAAGACAGACATGTCACTGTACTCGGTTCTGTTGACTTAGAAACAATCACTTCTGGATTAATCATGGTTCGAAAGGTTATGCGTCGTTTCCCTTATGGCTCCTGTAAGAAGAATTGCGAGGAAGATCAATGCTGTATTTTCTGCGATTCTTGTAACAAATGGTTTCATAACCATTGCCAAAGTTTAACTTCAGAACAGATGCATCTGCTGTCCGACTTGGATGGGGAGTATCTGTGCAACAGCTGTACTCATTCAGGAGGAGAGTTTAATTTTTAAATTCCCTAGCCCGTCTTAGTGGAGCAGTGAAGGCGTCCTTCTCTTCGTTGAAAGGCGCAGCTCAGCTAGAGGAAATCCTTTTGAGGGAGACATTCCACGAAAACCCAAAAGAAAATATAAAGTTAGTCGACAATCGTGTGGATAAAGTTGCCTTTGAGTTATTGAAGAAGATGGGAGTTACCGATGTTCGTCCAATCGCAGTGAAGTGTGATGGAAACTGTCTTTTCAATGCCATCTCTGTAGCTTGCTATATATGGAGATGAGACCAAGTCCGTAGAACTAAGATTGCGGACATCTCTAGAGTAATTGATACAAAACAATTAGCTTTCTACGAGGAGGAAATATCCAGATCAGATGCAACACTTGTGTCCGCCTACGAAGAGGCCTGCTTGGACTGCATAAACCTGGGTAGTTTCTCGTCTGTTTGGACCATGCATGCTTGTGCGACGGTTATGAAGAGATCCATCACTTCGGTTTACCCCACTGTCAATGGAATCCAAGATAGTTGTTTCCCTATCCTCAATGCAGCACGGAAAAGTAGAATCCGTTCACATGCAGATCCGATCTTTATCATGTGGAGCAGTATGTGTCAGAAGTCTACAGGTACATGGACTCCAAGCCACTTTGTTCCGCTATTGCCTTTAAGATCCGAAATCCCTCCAGTGTTTATTAACATATCTGATGAAAGTCGTTCCTTAAACACCGATCAATGGGTAAGTCTTGATTTATTATCTTCCAAATGTTTCGACATCTCTCCAGAGAACATATAAAACTGTATCTTAATGTCTCTATTTTCACCCGATCCTCGCGTTGTTAGCAGCTATTAGCTCAGTTCTGTTATCGCTGTTACCCCGTTACAAGCAGGTAAAACGGACAGGCCGTAGGCCGTGCGGCCTGCCAAAGTATAACAAATCCAGCTTTTACCTTAAAGTTAACAACTGGCCTATGAATGCATTGTAATAAACCTCTAATGGAACTCTTTTGTACTTGAGGTAAATAAGCTGTGTTTCGTTTTTGCTTGACGAGGCCTGCGATGCAAGGTGAGTTACTTTTTAAAGTTTTTATACGATTTGCAATGGAAAGTCGAAAGCATTTCTGTAAATAATTAATTGAGGAAACATTCTTCGTTTATTTGGCTATCAAAACCACACTTATTATTCTAATACTAGTAATAGTAATAAACAGATAAAACGAATTAAATGGCCGTAGCCTGGGAGTAGGCCTACCACTGCCAGTTATCGAGGGTTAGGCCTAGGTACGTGTAAAACCAAATTCACACTTTCCTAATTTCCTTCATTGTCAAAGTGCCGATTTTGTAATTTGGTCCGAGCAGACGATGTTATCAGCTGGTTATAGCCGCACTCATGTGTCTCTTTCCTGTGTTACTATAACTTGCCGGTCAGGAAAATAACGATGCTATTAAAAATCGATCGGCAAAAAGGTGCAAATATAGAATAGGTCCGTCGTTTTTAACTTCTCTTCAAATTCGTCTTTTAGATGTTAGTTCTTTTAGCTTTTAGTAGGGATAGTTTAGTTTTAAGCTTGTAATACTAAATTAGTCATAAGTTCTAGAAGAAATGAATAAAACGGGGGGGGGGGGGGTTTAAACTGACGATTATAGCGGTTTGAGACTGACGAACCAATTCTATACTATAGTCTGTCCGACAAAAATTAGACATAGTAACAGAAGTTTAAAAAATCCTTAAACTTAAAGTATCAAGAAATTGAACAAATATTAGCTCCCAGAACCACATATTAACATTATGGATTATATCGCATGAAAAATAAACATAAAATTTTTACGAGAATAAGTTCGAAGGGCGACTTCAGAATCTAGGTCAGTCCTTCAAGTGGGGACCCGTCATTGGTTTGGTTAGCTCCGGTATGTAGCGTTACTGTGAGGACCGCTCCCAGCTGGTTAGACCATTGTTTTCTACAATTATGGTTTGGTTATCCTAGTACCTCCATAGTATAGGTTAACATAGGCAAACACATAAAGGACCGCTCCCTAAAAGTGTTAGCTCAGTTCATGGTTTTCGTTTACCGCTTTGACGATTTGGCTTTTGAAAGTGGCCCTTACCTTACTGTCAATTGTCTATTATTTTCGATAAACGTGCTTATTTGTAGAAATTTTTGAAAAAAATGATCAAAAAAAGGGAAAAAAATTCCCAACCCTCGATAACTGGTTCCCTCACTGTTGAATTTTCAGTCGGACACCAGGCTGACTTCCCTTCTGATAAAGAAAAGGCAATCACCCAGCAATGCTTAACTATTTTTAATACGTTAACGTAGCAAACAGGTTCATATTGGCACTCCCAAAGTTACATTACTTTGACCCAAGCCAATTTATTAGACGATCAATGAATATTACATTTACCCTCTGTAACCGGTCCCCTCCCCTTAAAGTGGTTGTTGAACAAGTTTACTTTCAGCTGCAGGTTCGAAAGGTTTACCATTAATATTTCTGTGAATGATGAATAGTAAGGGAAAAAAATAGCAGGAAAGGCAGAACTTTATGCATGTTATTGCATAAAGACCCTTCTGGCTGGGGACATTGTGGTTTTACCTTAGCCATGTTTGCTGACCTAGCAAGGAGGACCAGACAGTAACTATGCCAAATACATTAGCCTTCCTGATTTTCTATCGTCTGTGGAGCCTTGTGTCAAAATTTAGATTTGGAACGAAGGGGGAGGGTGGGGGGCACAGGGAGGGTAATCTTTTGGTCAGTTGGTTTCTTTGTCGCCATATAACCTTAATTGTTGAGTTTGATGTTAAGCCCCAATCAATCATAAAAATTTACATTACAGTATATTACATATGCAGATAGGCGATTGCTAAGATCATTTATACCTGTAAAGTTAAAATTGTTTATACACTTTTTTTTGGCATGAGCTGCCAAAATGTTGATATTTTGATGTTAATACCGAATGTTAAAATTATCGGCTATTTTTCCTGAGACGTATAATTCAAAGACTTTTTAGTGCGCCTAATCTCGAGAATGTACGTTAAAGTATTGTTTTTAACTAACTTTGGCTTAGAATGAATGAATGGTCGTCCCGGTTATTTAAATTTTGTTTACTTTTCGAACACTGTTCCGGTTCGTGAAGGCTACATACTGTATGGATTTTCCTCATTCCAACGCCAATCATTTAGTTTTTTGATGGCCTGTAAAGCCTCTTACTGTCGTGACGATGAGAAATTATGAAAAAAGTGTGAATTTCGGCAGCTCATGCCTCTTCAAGTAACTAGCAAACGGCAATGTCGGTCATTACCAACGCCTTACTGGCTGGCTACACAAATCCACCTACAATATATGGTGGCTGAGGTCTTCATTCCACGAAAAAAAGCTATTTCTTTCGCAGAGATGCTTATAGGATAGAAAGAAAGATTCTCTGTGGAGCAGAGTAGTGTGGTATAATCTTCTCTAACAAAATGATAATGACAGCTAAAATCATAGAAATGTTCCTGATCAGGGTGTAAGGCAGCAATATGGTGAATTGGCACAGGCTCCACTTATAATCTCCATCAACTGTGTAATCACTAAGCTTTATATCTACGATATTGTAAACACCCTTGTACAGGTTATTTATGCATCATACTTGGACTCCGAACTAATTATTATCATAAATCTGTATATATGAGAATAATTAGTTCAGAGTAACATCCTAAATAAGACATCTAACATTTTACACAGACTTAAGTTGCAGTTCTTAATAATAATAAGTAGGCTATCCTTATTTATTGCCTTAAGTTGAACTGTGACATCCATAATTTGTGAGTTTAACTTAATGAGCAATAATGTACTAAGGCAACGGACTTGGATAAGTTAGTCAGTTATTTCCCTGATGATAATTGCAGCTTGGGTAAGTTATATGTGAGATTTTTGAGTGATAGTGATTGTTTTATGCAGACGAGGGGACACTCTGTGTTTAAAAACAAGATCTCTTATTGAGAAAAACATTGCTAAGGATGGACATTCAGCTCTGAATATGACTGACTAACCAATGGTATCTTTATAACAGATGTTAGACTGCTGATATTATGTCATAACTGTTTATTTCACTGAATCATCCTTCTCTAATACTTTATCGGTCACTCAATTGAATGTTTCAAACAAGAGTGACTGAACTACATAAAGCCCCAGAAGCTAGACAACGACCAGTCCACACTGTCCAAGTGAACTTGTGGACATGTAGTTAAAAAACTAAACTAGATAGTTGATACACCATATTTCTGGGCTTAATCTCTACTCGGGCCCATGTCTTTCAATCCCTAAATACATACACGTCCACTGATGCTCGATTTGAATTTGCAGGTTTAATAATGCATTCATCATGTTTCTGTAGTAAATCAGTGTATGTGAGAAATTGTAATAATTATGTAACCTTTCTCTTTAATCAGGATTTTGGCTGTTGCTGAAAGGGAGAACTGACAGAAAAGCAAAGTTGGTTAGTTTGATAAAAGGTTTGATCCTTACGGGACGTGTATCTTTTACCAGGGACTGATCCAGGGAAAATTTGGGCATGCCATTTCGGTTCAAAATGTTCCAACCATAAGACAAAAACAACATCTCTGGCCCAAAATTCAACATTAAATGCTATTTTGACATTAAAATCTGTTGGTTTTAAGAATTTGGGCGGATTTTTTGCTTGTGAGTTTGGGCGCCCATACCTGTATACAGGTATCAAAATGTCTCTGGATCAGTCTATGTTTACATACCCAAGTTATACGAAATAACGACTACAATAGTGATAGCATATGTAACATGTAACATCACCTTTATCACAAACAGGTTCATTTAATATGGTATGTTGCCTTGGTTACAATTTTGTTTTTAGGGGTGGACATGTAGCATATTGAGTAAAATAAATTTGTTGTTATAGGCCTTCCATGAAGTGTTTGCATTGTATTTACCTTTGTGCCAACAACAGTATCCAAAGACATTATTACACTACTACAATTTCCAGCTATACTGTTGTTGTCCATCTCATTTAATTAGTCACAAGTTTGAAAGCTGTTATAAAATGTGCTTTTAACTGAAGTTTATTTTTTCTTTCACCCATGCACATGTAGTACTATTTTGGTATAGGATTCAAATTTCAAGTTGGTATCATTAGCGTGAATAATTTGAAGGAGTTTTTATAGTGTTTTTCCATGAATTGGATTAATTGTTTGATTTGTGTTTTTAGCAGGTTTAGTGTTGGTGGAAGAAAGAGCCTAGGGGAATCCCCAGACATTTCGGTGAGTACCTGGCTCCCACATACAACGATTGTGTTAAAAACCCACTCAAAGTATTTTCAAATTTTCTTGAATTGAATGGGATTCAAATTTGCGGACCTTTAATGGGAGGCTTGTAGCTGACAGAGACTATTGCTCTGCCCACTGAGTCATCACGGCCCCTAAAAGAAACTTGCAGACAACACCTATGATCATCATTGATAATTTGAATATATTAAAGGATTTTCATGAAAAAGGTTGTGAAGCTTTTTATCTCTACTGTTATCTTCTTGTAAGCCAATTGATTTTGTTTAATGTTGATTGATAAAGATTTCAATGTAAGTTTACTTTATACACAAAACTTGATACCCAGGCATGGCTTCATGTTTGAAGTAATGTGAATTTGCTAGAATTTTGGGTAGAAATGAACACACATGTACAATTTTTCATCTGGAGTTCTTTTACCATCGTTTTTCATCTTTACAAAATAGTTTTTAGTGGCAGTGTAGAGTTCAATCTGTTTGAAGAGTTCTTCCTGGCCTTGAATCATATCAAATAGTCAAATGTAGCTGACACATTCAGTTCTATTCTGTATTGAAATGTCTGATTAAATTTATATCTTTAATAGTTTTATGCGATCTTCTTTTCTAGCTCTATAAGAGGGAACTTTGGACAGCAAATCTGCAATTACCACTCAAAAGGGAAGGAATATGGAGACTGGTAAATATCTAAGCAATACAATCCATCTAAATATTCTGTAACACTCTGGCACAGGGGAACAGGTTTTGACAAAAGTAATTAATGAAAGAAAATCTAGCACATGCTATAAATGAGCATGTAGCTTGAACTTTAAATGAATTATACACTTGCTTTCTGAGATTGTGCTTAAAAATCGTAAAGTTGACCCAGCTTTATAAATGATCTGATTACATTTCATATTCAGATGCCCAAGAAGCCTTCATTTTACACACCAGCAAGGTATATGTGTCAACTTTATTTTAGTTTGGCCCTCTATTGTTTGTCTCAGACACCTGGCAAGGGCCTTCTGATCCACCCCAAGAATAGCAGAAACCCTAACTGGAACAGACTTCAGCTGTCTTCGCTCGCTACTATTTTCTGACTGGGTTTTCACTCCAACGACCTATATGGGATGGTTGCCAGTTACAAACAAAAGGTCGTGAGTTTCCTCCGGGCATAGAACCCGGTTTCCTCCCACAATAAAACTGGCAACGCCGCCATAGAAGTGAAATAATTTTGAGCGCAGCGTAAAACACCAAACAATCAATCGCTCGCTACTGGTTTCAGAGTGTCAGAGCCGACCGATAGCAAGCAAAGACAACCAAAGTCTGTTTTCGGAATGAGGTTTCAGCTGTTCTTGGGGTGGATCGGAATGCCCTCACCATTTGTCTGAGACAAACAATAGCGAGTGTGATAAAGGCGTGTTCCTTCTATATTAATCCCAGCTTTTACACATCAACAAGATGCATCTATGTTCAAGACAGCAACTTTATTTTACACACCAACAAGTTGCATATATGTCTTACATAGCAACCTCTATTTTTCATACACAAGATGCACGCGGCAGTAACTTTATGTTACCTTAGTTTATGCCCACAACGATAGTCATTAACAACTACAGTTTCAAGCTTTACTGTTATGGTCTGTATCATTTAAGAAATCTCAAGTTTGGAAGCTGATAAAAAAATCTGATTTTAAGTGAAATCTCCTTTTCTTCAACCCATGACCATGTAGTGTAACAAAGTAAGTTCTATGATCACATCGTTTAAAGGCCGTCTATCTTAACAGGTTATTAATTTTTCCACTCCCACTGACCTCACAGGTACATCAGTGTAAAAGGAAGCAACTTAATTTAAGACAAAGGGCCATTTGTGTGTGTTTAGGACAACATTATTTTACACATCAAAAATATACATGTACATATACATGCATGTATAACACAGGATATTACTTATTCGCCCACCTTAAATGTACATGTATGTCTGGGATAGTAACTTCGAATTTCATTCTTCATTTTACACACTAACAAATAACATACATGTAAAATACAGTAACTTCATATTTCAGATGTAGTTTTGAAAATAAAATTACATTGACTCAGTGACATTAACAAGAATGTTTTTTTTACTAGAAAAGCTACATAGGCAAGTTACATGCCAGCAAGGTACACATACATGTACTTACAAGACAAACATTTACTTTTACACATTAACAAGGTGCATCGGTTTGTTAATCTTTATATGATCTATCAACAAGGTGATTGTTTTATATCATTTTATGTACCGGTACATTTATGTTTGATATACCAACAAATCTCAGTCAATGTATTCATTTAACATAGCAACTAGGTTCATTTGTATTCAGGGCAGCAACTTCATTTATAGTTCTTTGAGATGTATATTTTGTTCCACGACTAATTAGATAATCCTGTTTCTAAAATCTGCTGTCAAAACTAAGTGTAAATGGTTTGAAAGTGCTTTTCGATACGAACACTACAAACCCTTATCATTTAGGTGAAAATTTAGACCCTGGTAGATGTAGAAAAGAAAGTACTATGCTGTATGTTTTTCAGCATATTAATTCAAGGATGCTACGTCTATCAAACAAACTGAATCGCGGGATGTGCAGGGGCTATCGTTTGAATTAGGTTTTGTCTCAGTGTCTGGTCAAAACAAACTACATGTACATGTATAAACGATTTATCCTTTAGATTAAGCTGAATAATGACTTGTATATCTCTTTTTTTAACTCGTCCCCATAGTTATTTTAGTCCATAGGGCATTTCCTGTGCCAGTGTGTTTTAATTAGAAAACATTTAGTGTTCAGTATCTGAATTAAAGGTTTTCATATCAATCTGTAAGTTGACTTAAGAGATGCTTGATTTTGTCATCATACTGTCCTTTATATTAATTACACTTATTCTTTTTGAATTGCAGATCTTGATTATTGAATACTAAACTTAATATTTGAAATGGGATGTCTCATCTAAAAAAAAGTGGAATTGTAAAAGGGTTTGTATTATTCATTCTAACTCTGCAGTCAGAATGCATTATAATGATATTAATAACGACTTTATTTTAAATACTGTAGATAACAGTAGTGATTCCTTGTAAGCTCAAGTTAGGGTGATTTGTAAAGAACATGGAATAATAGTTGTCCCTTCCTTTACCATAAAAATGGAAAACAAAAAGAGAAGAAACAATACAAAGTCTTTAAATACGCATATAAAATGGCAAAACGTGAGAATGTAATTGCGGAAACAGACAGTAATGAAAATTTGAAATATATTCTACAGGCTTTAAATAATCAGGGTGGTATTTGGAATTACAGTCATCATAACAGACAATTTTACTTCTGTTTGTGATCATAAAATTGAAAACATTTCTAAATATTTACACTAAAATGTTCTCAAATCCGAGCATCTTTTGCATCATATATGTAATGTTACGTGTACAATATCTTTATTTATTAATAAGATGAAAGATTAGAAGAATCACAGAATGATGTATATGTAATTTCTAGATTCACTGTACACAATTAAATTTCTAATTCAGATTGTACACAAGGGATTTATCCTGGAGATGTTACTTGTCCGGCGGTATGATGAAAGGTTGACTCCCACTTAAAAAGTTCACTGTATATATATCTCAGATGATCCTCATATTCGGAGAAAGCTTTCAAGACTGATGGCTAAAAGTACATTGTATGTCTGAGTAACCATAATTTAATGTACCTAATAAAAGGGTACCAAATGTTTTTACAGAAACCAATGTTGTGTAAAATTCCTATTTATTAAACCTACATGTAGATCATATTTTTCTAATACTACTGAACTAGCCTGCCCCTATCTAAACCCTCCCACGACTCTAGGCCACCTGGAATTGAGATATATATTTCAAATACTATACTTTATTGTTGTATTTGATCTTTACTTTAGACCTGGCCATCGTTCTAGTTAATGTGACTTGAATAAAATATGTTTGCCACAATCCTACCTGATCCAATCCATTTGATTCCTCTACAGTAATAGGGTCAAATAGGAAAAGGGGAGGGGCTTTGTATTACATGAGCAAGCATATTATTTGCTGCGACAAAAGTCTGTGTTAGGTTTTTATGCTGGACTTGAAACCGCACATTGTTTACTTTATTTATATACAACTTAGATTTGTCTCAATGGTTATTTTAGTCAAGAAGATTTTCTCTGGGCCTGTGTGTTTTAGTGTTCATAAATATACATGTATACAACTTAAGACTATGTTTTGCTTTATATACATGTAGAATGGCTGGATAAAAAGAAACAGTGGAGTTTATGGTTATGTGGATAGAAGGGACATAAAGATGGAAGCCAGTGGAGGATATAAACTAAATGTTAACATTCTCACATTTTTTACACTGATGTAGTGTAAATTCAGTTTTCATCAGTTCATTAAAGGGGCATGAGCTGCCAAAAAGTTGATATTTTGACGCTCAAACAGAATGTTGAAATTATCGGCTATTTTTTACAAGACGTATAATTCAGAAGCTCTTTATTGCTTCTAGTCTCGAGAATGCACGATAAAGTATTGTTTTGAACTAACGTTGGCTTAGAATGAATGAATGGTCGTCCCGGTTATTTAAATTTTGTTACTTTTCGAACACTATTCCGGTTCCTATAGTCCACATACTGTATGGATTTTCCTCATTCCAACGCCAATCATTTAGTTTTTCGATGGCCTTTAAAGCCTCTTACTGTCGCGATAATCAGAAATTATGAAAGAAGTGTGAATTTTGGCAGCTCATGCCACTTTAACCTATAGCTTGTTTGTCTTAGTATCACTACAGTGTAATTATCACAATATACATTTCATGTTTCAAGACTAAATGTTTCATCATCAATGTCACAACAATGTTAGAGATTACCTGTTTTATAAGTTCCAATGAACAATGGTGTACAGTGTTGACCTCTCAACTTCCAGATACTATTAAATTTGGTACTCTTAACAGAAATTTCTCTAAATCTCTATTATAAGTAAGTTTTGGTTTGTATCCCCTCGCATATTATGAGGAATTTTTGCCTGGCATTATTTGTAACAACTTTGCTTGTATATTCATGTAGGGACTCTGTATTACATTAATATCCCACACCATTGTATGGAGAAACCCCTTAAATGTTGTATTTTATGTTAATGAAACTTAGAATCAAACTTTATAAAAAGTGAAGTGATTAGATTTAATATCTGCATGTACACTGTAGTAAGATGATATTTATGTACAACTGATTTGATGATGTTAAAGTATTTGTAATAAAAGTATTTGTACAATGTGAAGAATGCCTGTGGTTTTGTTTATAACACATTCTGGATCGACTCTCGAAATAGTTTAAGTGAAAACTTCAGGTAAAATATATAAAACTTTTAATTTAAATACAATTTTCCACTGTTTTCAAAACAGATTTCCCACATATCTCTGACCTGTGACCACTGGAAAACTGCCCTCCTACCATGACCCCTGGTCGAAAGGTGAACATATATCTTTGAAATCGTCTTACTTGACCTCTGTGAATTATCAATCAAAGCTCCCTCCTTTCAGAGATTTCTCAAAAAAATAATATGAACAAAGCATGTTCATGTAAAAGGTGAATATAAGGTATTTCATCGCAATTTGTCACTTTAAGAGATCTAAAGAATTGAGGTAAACTTTGGACTATTAACAAGTGGTAGAGATTCGTGACAAATTGCTGAGTCAAAATCAGACTAACAATTTCTCTGAACTCCAGTCGTTTGATCTTTTTTTGATTGATTAACAATAACTGTAGGATGCCCGACACAAGATTAATTAATTGACGTTTTTTGTCACACTCAAAAATTATTTCACTGGGTGGCGTTACCAGGTTAAGGGGGAAACCCTGAACCTTCGAATATCTGACAGCTCTCCCAAATACAACCAATAAGTAAAACTCCTGATCAGGTGGTAGACAAGACTATTTTACTTTATGGTGGGGTTGTAAGGTTTATTGGAAGAATAATCTTTGCTATGTGTCCAAAGCTGCTGATGGTTTCTGCTAACTGTTCCACAGACCGTTTTATGAGAAATTAAGTTTGATTCGATCTCATGCTCAATATTGGCAGAAGTTTTTGAAAGGATTTTGTGTCCATGATAGTTAGTCTACTTTGGATGAAGGGAATCCACCCTAAATCTGAAAAAAATGCAAAGAATGATTGTCTAAGTTTTTAGCTTTCACCGGGCCATGGAATACTCACGGGTGCAGTGATAAGTCGTTATTTGACAAGTTCTCAAACCCCGAATTCTACAGAAATTAGGTGCTCTTTAAATGGTGCCCATAGCCATTTGGATACCAGCAGACATTGGAACTCGTCTGCTTAGAACTATCATTTTGTTTTTGGTATATGATACCATTGACCATTCCAAAGATATCAGCAGTGAGAATGTTTATTAAACAACCTCTACCAATTGGTTGGGCCATGACTACAAACAAATAAATTGAGTGTTTTTGTTGCTCTTTTCTTAATGTCTCCATACGAAAACACACCGCTTGATTTCTCATTGAGGTTTCGGTAACATTTGACCCATAAAACTCCGAGATGGGGTCTCCTTGTTTAAGTAAGTCAAATTGGATCAAATGTAAAGAATATAATTTCATCGTTCGTTTTTAGGCCCATGGTTACATGTCAATGATGCTCACGTTGGTTTAATTATTGGGGTTTGAAATGACTCCACGAGCCGTCAAAGAACAGCTGCTTTGGCAAATCTTGCATGAGAAACCTCAACTAAGTTCACAAAAGAAAACAGGCTTGAACAGCATGGACATCTACATGTACGATGAACGGCTGGTGTTTCTTACAGGCAAGATTTGCCAAAGCAGCCGTTCGTCGTAGTTGTTCATGCTATTCAAGCATGTTTTCTATAGGTAACTTAGATGATGTTTCTTATAAATATGCAAGATTTGCCAAGCAGCTGTTCGTCGTAGATGTCCATGCTATTCAAGCATGTTTTCTATAGATAACTTAGATGATGTTTCTTATATGCAAGATTTGCCAAAGCAGCCGTTCGTCGTAGATGTCCATGCTATTCAAGCATGTTTTCTATAGGTAACTTAGATGATGTTTCTTATATGCAAGATTTGCCAAAGCAGCCGTTCGTCGTAGATGCCCATGCTATTCAAGCATGTTTTCTATAGGTAACTTAGATGATGTTTCTTATATGCAAGATTTGCCAAAGCAGCCGTTCGTCGTAGATGTCCATGCTATTCAAGCATGTTTTCTATAGGTAACTTAGATGATGTTTCTTATATGCAAGATTTGCCAAAGCAGCCTTTCGTCGTAGATGTCCATGCTATTCAAGCATGTTCTCTATAGGTAACTTAGATGATGTTTCTTATATGCAAGATTTGCCAAAGCAGCCGTTCGTCGTAGATGTCCATGCTATTCAAGCATGTTTTCTATAGGTAACTTATATGATGTTTCTGATATGCAAGATTTGCCAAAGCAGCCGTTCGTCGTAGATGTCCATGCTATTCAAGCATGTTTTCTTTAGGTAACTTAGATGATGTTTCTTATATGCAAGATTTGCCAAAGCAGCCGTTCGTCGTAGATGCCCATGCTATTCAAGCATGTTTTCTTTAGGTAACTTAGATGATGTTTCTTATATACAAGATTTGCCAAAGCAGCCGTTCATCGCACATGTAGATGTCTATGCTGTTCAAACATGTTTTCTATAGGTAACTTAGATGATGTTTCTTGCATGCAAGATTTGCCAAAGCAGCTGTTCGTCGTAGATGTCCATGCTATTCAAGCATGTTTTCTATAGATAACTTAGATGATGTTTCTTATATGCAAGATTTGCCAAAGCAGCCGTTCATCGCACATGTAGATGTCTATGCTGTTCAAACATGTTTTCTATAGGTCACTCAGATGATGTTTCTTACGGAAGATTTGCCAAAGCAGCCGTTCGTCGTAGATGTCCATGCTATTCAAGCATATTTTCTATGTGGAGCTCAGAGGTTTCTTATAACTTGCCAAAGCAGCCATATCCGTTTGGCTACCTATACAATCCAGAAGCAAGAGATGAATTTATATCTATGGAAAGGGGTTTTTGGCAGAGGTTACTTATGGAACCATCCAATATACTAAACCTGGCAAAAACGCCATATCTGTGAAATAATTTTAAGTATGGAGTTGAGCAACAACCAATCTGTCATATGCAGACTGCATAATGGTGGGGAGAAAGGGGGGAGTCAGGGGTTAGGCCTTACGTCAAATGTGTGGGGGTCGTGTCTTAAAAAAAAGGTGCGACAATAATTCCTCTGATCTGTTGGCGGCATGGCCTGATACCAAGAGAAAGTCAATGTGTCGTTCAAATAACCAGGCAAGTGAAGTAATAACGAGTACAAAAGCAAACATTCTAGCCATTTGTTTTATTAAACACGAGTCTTTGATCTAAAGGTACGAAGATGCAAATATATAATTTTGAGAGATTTATTAAATTTGGGCCTAGTATATACCACAGCTGTGTTCTTTTTTCCGAAGGATAGTTTGGGTGGATAAAATTAGAACTATCTCATTTTTGATTACTGGAGATATTGGTGAGACAAATGATGGTGGCTCATCCCTTCATCCCCAAAGTCCCCCTCTCCCCACCACCCCAAACATGCAAACCAGCAGGGCCTCATCTAGGGCACCCATAGTACAACTGGATAATACCATCCCAGGGCCCATAAAGGATGCATGGAGAGAACTCCAACTTTAAACCACCACTTCTGTGTAATATGTCCATAACATTTATGTTTTAAATACTTTGCAGAGATATATAAAGCAACAATCACAACAATTTTTTTCGTCATACCCTGGTTTGGGGGCCCAAACTGCAGAAGCCCAAACCCCATATATGGGGTTTAAAACCAGCCTAGATTAAGCCCCGACCAGTCTCCCGCTGGAAGTTCTTCAAGACTAAATACGTATTCCTTCCCATGCATTCCCACCGAAATCATCAAAGATTTAGTTTTAATGGGTTTTAAGAAAAAATTTATTGTAAAATACGAAAAACAAAACAAGAATATATGATACTTTTCGCAGCATAGCCAGTTTTATTGTGGGAGAAAACCAGGCTTTATGCCAGGAGGAAACCCACGACCTTTCGGTAGTAACTGGCAATCCTCCCACACAGGCCGTTCGGAGTGAAAACCCAGTCAGAAAACTTTCCATTTCCAGGGAGGCTGTTCGGTTTGAGCGTCCAACGCTCTACCTACTGAGACATGGAGGCTCCACGACAAACAACTGTTAGCCTCATTTTTAATAAAGATTATAGTTTTGGGTATATCATTGACAGAGGGTTTTAACCAGTGAATTATTATTGAATAGGCTACTCAGTTTGTCAATCCAAGTCTCTACACACAGAGCGATGTTGCTTAAGTGTGTTTATACACTTGGACTGAACCTGACTACCAAGTTTGGCTAATCTGAGCTATGATCTAATATATAAGCCGTATGGCTCCTTTATATAACAGGGGTTTTGAGTTAAGTAAACACAAAAACCTAATGTAATTTCTTGCAAAGAAATCCCATCTACTTTTCCAGGAAGGATAAAACATGAGAGGACCTTCATATACATACAACTAAATTACAATTTTTAATAAATGTTGATGACGCATCTGTTTTTTGCCATTCTTGATCAACTACATTGTGTATAGCTACCTGTATAGTATACTATTTAAGTTCTGACAATAAAGGTAAATAATCAGGCACATATATTTCTTCAAGGGTATGGGAACTTAATTGCACGGAGAAGCCATAGAATCTCTGGAGTAAACAGTAACTACAATTATATAACCCCTAAGGATATGAAACCATGAACAATATCTGCACATCACTAATGGGTCCTTGGATATACACTGGATACAAAAAATGGAGTTTGATCTAAAGTGCATGGCATGTAGATTTGGTTATGATGGTTGAGGTTTAAGACAGATTCAAATGAATCACCTCTTAGTTACTGTTGGTACAATCACAGAGTTAAATCACTCTTTTAAAAAAGTCCAGAATAAAGAAAGTCTATTGGAGGTCAATAATGGGGTAAACGGATCACATCAACACATTATACTGAATTGAGTTTTCTAAATTAGAGTTGGACAGCACTGTCTTTGATAATAACAAACGTTGTTTTAATTGTCAAAGTAAGACTGGCAGTCATATTAGTCTTCAACATTCTCTCTGAATATTGGATGAACAGACTCCATCAGTTGCCTTCCTAAGTAATCATGGCTTGTACATCTGAAGAAAAATAAAGATAGCATTAGTTAAAAAAAACAGAGTTGTAAAGAAGTATTTTGAAATCATGATTAAAGTGTACATTTCTTTCCTTGTAACAAGTATATATTATGCAATATATAAGAATAATATCAGTTACCAGTGTCCAACTTATTTATAAGAAAACTAGGACAATGAATTTCTTAAAATGTACATGAAGTGACCAAATACATGTATGATTAATATTTGTACTGAACTTAATTTGATTGCATAAATTTCTCTACCTTTCTATCTTGATATTAAAAGAAGATAAACAGAGCAACTTCTAAATCTTTAAAGAAATCCAGACAGAGAGGTCTTCAGATACCACTCAAATCATTACAAAGAAGATTTGTTCTCTGCTGTTTTCCAGGTACTGTTGGTATGACAGGAGAGTTTCTCTTATAGACCCCTTCTTACACAGATGATGTTAGAACCCTGAAATAAAGAAATGCATTAGTCAACTCATGGTAAGCATTTCATATATGGCGGTCAAGTTACAATTCACATATTTTCTCTTGATTCGCTACTCACAAACAGAACAAATGTGAAACTATGTTGCTTATTGATGAGGACAGAAGATAAAATATACATACGTCAACAAAAAACTACCAAATGAAAAGCTAGGGACGCCTTAAACACCAAGCACATACAATGTTTGCACTTTATACTGTCCTTATATGCTGCTACTGCCCAGTGACTCCCTGCAAGGTGTTAACTACATGTACAAGAGGTCTATTAGTCCTGTGCTAAGCTGACTTGTGTTATTCTGCATAACAATGGAACAATGATAAAAACAATGGAACAGTGAAATAATCCCAACTATGTAGAATGAATCAATCTAAAGGTAAAGTTCAATGTAAATTATACAGCATTCCAGATATCTCTTTTAAATTAAACTAAACAGTACAATACAAATTGGGTTGTATGTTTTTTTTCCATAATTTTATACCAATTTCTCTTCTATTCGCATGAAACACTGTTTCTTCACATTGTAAGTGACCCAAACCTAATATAACTTACCTCTTCTGTGTTTTGTTTTATTTGTCTAATGGGAGCATATATCTTCTTCTCTAGTACTGTACAGGTAGCTGAAATAGTAAGAGTTCAATTTATATAGGCAAATATTCAATTAATGAATCAGATAGACAACAGCAGCTTTGTAAGATAGTTGTAAGTAACCAAAAGGAAGAGAGTTTTTTTCCTTCCTTTGTCATAAATTTTCTTCCTGGTTAAAAACATTCAAAATAAAGATGCAGTGGAATTTAAGCCTCTATATACCGAAGTGATTGTTTATTTCTTTTACAAAATGTTAAGTTTACAGATTTTAATTAGGTTAAGGATTTGAGAATATGTTTGATAAAGGGTTAATCTTTTTTTATAAACTTAATAAAGGAAATTAAGAATAATTTACCCTTATGTTATAATTATTGTGTTGCTCACAGGAATATTTTTTTATAATGTCAGTTTAGAATTACATGTAGGTATATAATTCCAGAGAATCTCACTAATTTGCAATTCATTTTTATAATAACTGAACAATTTTATTGACAAAATAGCGCTAGTTATTTTATATCAGGAAACCAAGGTTTAAAAAGTTTACCAGAATCTGTAGTTCTCTTAGCTGACATGTGGATTTCAATTCAAACAAATTTGGCTGTTCCGTCTGATCTAAAGAATTCTATGAAAGAAGGAAAAAAAACAGTTTGAACCATAACATTCATCCAAAATATATCTCACTATAGCCACATCATACCATGAAAATGTTAGGGTTAGCTGACCAGTTTACAGTAGGGTGACCAGTACGGCTTGTCATTCTAGTTAATGGATGGAAATGAGAGGAAAACCATCTGGGAGTATATGTTGAACCTGGTACTAATATAAAAGAGACAGGAAACACCTTTGTATTACAGTCAGTGGGATCCTAGTTGTTTGGCTCGCTATTGTTTATTTCCTATACCCTGTGACTGTAAAGGCATTTCCACCGCCTCGAGAATAGCCAAAACCTGAGCTGTGTATTCCTAACCTTACCGATAGCTAAAAGATATGTCAGACCAGTCAATAAGGCAGTTGTTTTCTGTTATTAACTTACGAGTAGGCATGCACAGTCCATATATATTTATGAACACTAAATCACACGGGCACAGGGAAAATCTTCTTGTCTAAAATAAGTTTCTAATTGTGTTAAAAAGAGGTATATCATTTAGACCTTTATACCCCATCATAAATTGTTGTAATAAAGTAAATCTATGATATTTCATTAGGTTGACGACTGACAGGAGCTTGGCCTTAGTCAGTAGAATTTTCTGGAACACTTTGTATTACATTGACAATGCTTACGCATCTTAAGCTATAGTAAGAATATTGTCAGACTATATATTATGGGGTCATGGGAAAAGACAGTGAAAATTTGCCCCCCCCCCCCCCCCCCCATACCCCTTTCCCAGAAAACCTAGGTAGAAGGCAGACAGGGGAGTTTAGCCCTGACCAGTATGTCTTTCAAACTCTTGTTCTTTTTATAAGCAATGACTGGCCTTTGGGTCAGAGGTCGAGCAAGTTTACTTTGAAGTAGTTTGTATTCTTCTACTATAATCTTGGCCATCCCGATGCTAGCTTTGTTATACTGAAACACAAATGGTATTATAGTTTTTGCAAAATGGGAAAGTTTCGGAAAGAATCGATACACAACAGGACTTTGGCTATTCTGGGAGTGGATCCGAATGCCCTCACCAGGTGTCTGATACAAACAATAGCGAGTGTGATCAGTGACTTATCACACTGGCTGTAGTACAAAGGTGTTTCATATCCCTTCTATATTAGTCCCAGGTTGGACTTATATGCTATAGGTTCATTTGTTAGATGAATTCAATTAAACTTTTTGACAGGAAAACAAGAGGTACACATATAACCCACCATTTTGTAAAATCACCAACACATTTTATTATGTACAACAAAGAGATTTCTAGACTACCACATTGGTGGAAGACAGCAGTTGCTTTAAACTTTCTACATTCCAAATAAAAGTGAAAAGTCTCAATTCATCAGTAATACTCTAATCAGGTATTATGGATGAAATTGAGAAATGACACCCAAACAAATATACAAAGAAAACAAAACACAGTAACACTACAAGCTGAAAGAAAATGAGAATAAAACATGGTCATATACTCTGTACTAACATGTATCTATGCAAAACTACTAAGAGTTCTTTTTTTTAAAACACAGCAGCCATCATAAATCAGTTTTACCTACATGTGTATAAGCTGGAACCCTAATGACATCAACAATTGAAACTAATGAGCTACATTGTTGGAAAATTAGAGGGATCTAAGTCTGCCATTTTCTTGGTCCATGTTGTAAACAAACATGCTCATCAGTTCACAGATATCCTACATGGGTCAAACATACCAAAAACTGTTTTGTCTAGGTTACATGTAGCAATAGAAACAATCCATAAAAACAATCCTGTCTCATTATTCCTTTCAACTCAGTTTTCTTATATAATTTCTTATATAGTTTTCTTGCGCTTCTCAGCCGCATAAAACACAATACTATTGGCCATCTTGTAAACATTTTAACCCCCTTCTGATATCCCATCATAATTCACAGGGCTAACAGTTGATGACATCATTAGGCAATTGGTCTATTACCTATTTAAATTAACTCTAGTTCTGGTCATATTGATGTGGTTTCTGTCTTTTAAATACTGTTTTTTGGATGTTTGTCATTCCTCAAAATATATCCCCTGAGAAAAGCAAAACAAATATACTTCTAAGATAAAGAAATTATTTATATAACACCCCCTGGCTGAGGCAAATTGCATATCCAAAATATGTCCAGATTTTACTGTTGTATACATATTGGGAAGGGGTTTGGATGATCACTGGTAAAGTTCTTTCCCCTGATAGACCATTTAATGACGAGCTTAATATGATTTTTGAGTTTCTTTGCAGATGGTTTGTTTACTTCTAGTTTTAGCCAGACAGGCTTTTCTAACACAGGCTCCAGAGCGGGCCATTAAATGCTTACAGCCTGGCTGACTATTTTGTCGTCATCTATGTATTTACATCCACCAGAAACCGTCGGTCAGATAATAAAGACTGTAACACGGAACTCCCACTAACTGCTCGTAAGTTTTACATTTTCCCTGAAAAAAGACCTACCACCTTTCAACCAAAGTCAAATCACTCTAAGTTTTCGAATTAGTTGAAATAAAAAGTAAACAATAATACACAATCAGTCCCTTTAAGATCAGATTGCACTACATGCAACACAATGACCTTACTACCTTAACACCATGGAAAACATTGGTATTGGCATAATACACGCTTACCTTCTATGATTTTACAGTCAAAACTGTCAAAGATATTTTCGTCCACAGAAAATTGTCCTTCATGCTTTGTGGATTGCTGACTTTTCTAGAAGTTTTCTTTCTGACAAGTCTGCACCAAACAAGAAGATTGTTGTCTTGGACTAAGAGAAATAAAACGTTTTTTTCACCTAAAGGATTAAAAACAAGATACAAGTATGGGAGAACAATTATTGATTATTAATACCACTGATCTTTCATTACTCACACACAGGGTGGCAAGATTATAATTAAATTGAAGAAAGAAACTGCAAACAGCTTCAAGACAATAACATTATTACATATATAACTTTAAAATTGGCAAACCACCAAACTCTAAAGCCACTTCCATGTACTTATATACTAATCTATGTTACCTCATTAAAAACATCAAAGGCATGGAATCTTGTCTGAGGTCATCAAGGCTATGATCTGGATTGTGATGGCAAGGAATCTCAATGAAGTCCCTGGGGTGTTTGACACTAAATGCCAACACATTGCAGGTCTGTTTGCCTTTATGAAACGGTACAAAGAATTATTATCAGTAATATCATGAAATGTCAAAATGATAACTCAAAACTCTTCAAATTCATATATTACCAAAATATGATTTATTGATGTTCTACGCTGCAAACCAAAATATGAGACATGGACAAAAGAAAGATATTGACGAAAGTCTCAAACACTAATTGTAAATTTTTACGATTTTTTTAAGTGGCAGGAGCTGCCAAAATGATATTTTTGAGCGAATAAATAATTTTTATTTTTTGGGGAGCCCTTTCTTTCAAAAAGCTTTTTAGCGCTTCAAGTCTTGAAAATGTACGTTATTATAGCGTTTTGAACAGACTTTCGCCTAGAATGAATGAACATTTGTTCAGGTTATTTATATTTTGTTTAGTTTTGGACACAGTTTTCCTTATTCCAAACTATGAATTTTGGCAGCTCATGTCACTTTAAATAAGTCAAGTGTTTTGTTTTTAAAGCTCTGTAAGGAACCTTAAGAATGACATATAACTCATATTGACCGGATAAATTGATTTTTTTCTTCAAACCATCTCAAGGAGTTGAAATTAATCTCATTCTTTGCCCACCCCGTCCCCCAATGAGTTCTATTTCCATTAGTAGAACTCTTCAAAGTGGAGGTGCATTTGGTGGTATGAGTGGGGAAGCTTCGTTCTCATTGTAATGCACAGGAATACAAACAAGGAAAGAAGGGAAAAGATCTATTTACAGATAATTTCCGTAGGTTTTTTATTATTTATTTAATAAAACCGTTGTATTTATTAGGGATGTGTGGTCTACCTCACCTTGTCACCATAGTGTGCACCTAAATGTAAGCCCTTCGAACATGCCTTTGTCTAGTCATTATCTGATTGGCTGAGAGGTTATCACTGGTTTAGCATTGTTTTATTGGTCCTAAGAGCTCTCAACAATGAAGGCAGGTTTTCTTTTGGCATACCGGTACAGCTACTGAAATGGCAACATTTGAAGGCTGATTTTTCACAATCTCAATGTCTGATGCAGGTTTGAAACTTGTATGCGAACAACTGAGGCTATATCTATTGCCTACACTTCAAAGAGCCTTCAATCTTGAAAATTTGACACTTCATCCCTAGTATATTGGTATTTTTACTAGCTGAGGTGAAAGCCAAACAAAATTTTGTATTTATGGCCTGACTACACTTTTTTTATTATTGTAAACATTGTTCGATGTTCGATGTACTTTTCTTTTGTCTGTATATATGTTATTTTAATTTTTCAAAAGACGTCACCATGTCCACAAGAATTATACCAAAAAACATTTTTTATGGGATAGAACAAGCTCCATGGAGTTTTATTTACGCCTGTAAGTAATTTTTGTCATCCAAATTTCTGTTGATATTTTAACTTTAAGGTGAATAAAGAGGGGGAGCACACACTGTTTTCTAACTCAATCTTGACCATACTCAGTTACCGCTTTAGTCGCACTTGTGTGTCTGGGGTAATTCAACAATATGAAAAAGGTACTTTACGTAGCTTGTGGGCATTTGCATAATTGTTTTGATGTGAGCGGCGAACTACAAAGTAAAAGATCTATCAGCCAGGATGCACCGTCAATTTCAACCAGTGTAGTTGCTTGAATTAGAAGATCAGGTCCTGTGAGCAAAGAGTCCGGTTTTCTTTCCCAATAAACCTGAAAACGCATGATATATAGTGTGAGTTAAACAATCTGGAGTGCAATGTATTAAAAACATAAAACAATAAATCTGCAAGTGCAACAACAACAACACCATGAACAAATGTAAAACTAATCTTATGATCTAATGTAGCGATATGTCATATAGACAAACTACTGAAACAGGAAACGACCGCGAGGGCTGTACTAGTAACCTGCACAAAGGCCGGCAGTTATATGTGAGGAGAAATACCTTTGTTATGATCATGCACCTTAAGCAGGATCACCATCTTATCTGTCGCCGCTTCTGGGTACTGTACCCATGATGCAACAGGAGAGTTGACTGGGGACCAGCCAATCGTTGACTACCGAGGAAAGTTAAAGCTTGAAGCTGGATTTGTTATACTTTGGCAGGCCGCACGGCCTACGGCCTGTCCGTTTTACCTGCTTGTAACGGGGTAACAGCGATAACAGAACTGAGCTAATAGCTGCTAACAACGAGAGGATCGGGTGCTATTTTTATAAATGTATAATTTCTGTTTTTCTTTTTATAGTCAAAAGACATTACCAACCAGTTGCCAGATTTGCCACCATCTCCAATCGACAATGATCCGCTGTTTGAGTACAGTCGCGAGGAAGTTTTTGATGATCTCCCTCGTAGTTCCAGTCCAGCTCTTGAGATTCACACCGCTGCAACAGAAGTATATCTATATCTGTGGAACAGATCAAGATAAATTTCACCAATTGCCAATAAGCGGTAAATTTCTTAAAGGGGCATGAGCTGCCAAAATGTTGATATTTTTACGTAAACACAGAATGTTGAAATTATCGGCTATTTTTCTCAAGACGTATAATTCAGAAGCTTTTTAGTGCTTCTAGTCTCGAAAATGTACGATAAAGTATTGTTTTGAACTAACTTTGGCTTAGAATGAATGAATGGTCGTCCCGGTTATTTAAATTTTGCTACTTTTCGAACACGTTTTCGGTTCGTACAGGGCACATACTGTATGGATTTTCCTCATTCCAACGCCAATCATTTAGTTTTTCGATGGCCTTCAAAGCCTCTTACTGTCGTGACGATCAGAAATTATGAAAAAAGTGGGAATTTCGGCAGCTCATGCCACTTTAAATTACCTGAACTTTTAGAGACTTTCAAATCTGTTAAACCCATAGGGCATTTCATCCCTAGCGGTAGAAAGAGTGATGTTTTTTGTATGATTAATAATTCCGGTAACATCGAGAAAAAGAAACTGAATGGCAAGAGTGATTTCACTGATGATTGTGGGGTTTGGGATAGTACTAAGGGAAGGACTGTTTATAGTTACCTGTTTTTTGATGGCACAGGGGGGCTTAAGATCATTTTCTTAAAAAAAGACGTGTTTTGTTACGAAAGTAGAATTGATGGTAAAATAGTATGGATTCCTCTAGATCCTCAACCTAAAATTGAAATGTTGGTAAAAATGCATAGGTATTGTGCCACTTTGAAGTCAGATAATAGTTATAAAAAAACGTGTAACTTGTTTGATAGGAGGTGAACTTGATGGCTTAGCTGTAGTTGAATATAGTGGCATTCAGCCATGTGAATCCAAACCGCATGGGAATGCTAAGAAATCTGCACAAAATTTTCTTAAAACTAAACCGTCCATTTTGAAACGGATCGGTGCAGAAGTTCTTTCAAAGCCACCTCGGCAGGTTTATAAGAAAATGGTTTGTGAAAATTCGTTTGAAGCTCCCAGGGATTTTAAGCAGGTCAGAAATAAAAAATATAATGACAACAAGAAAACCAGACCTGCTAGAGCCAATATTGCTGACGATATGTTAATAGTTTTGTCCATGTTAAAGGAAAATAAGTTTGTGCAAGAGATAGTACATAAGAAAGAGAAGGCTCCTTGTGTTATCTTATATTCGCAGGAGTTATTAGCAGACATGGAAAGAAATGTAGGAGATGGTAATGTCCTGGGTGTTGACAGGACGTTTAATTTAGGTCCATGTTACTTGACCACCACAGTGTACAAAAATTCTTCTGTGGTTCACAAAGAAACTGATCAAAGCCCATTGTTTCTTGGTCCGGTTTACCTCCATTGGGATGGTGAATTTGAAACTTACCATTCATTCTTCTCTCATTTGAAAGCTAAATTGAATGTTGATAGCGTCAATTTAAGGATTGGAAGTGATCACGAACTTGCTCTAGTGAAAGCAATGGAAAGCTGTTTTCCGAACGCTCAATTTTTGTTATGTTCCAAACACCTCAAAGATAATGTTACAAGGTACTTGGCAGATACAATAGGCTGTGGTGTGAAGGATCGTGTTGAAATACTAAGGATTATTTTTGGATTGAACGGTTTGGTTGCTAGTAATGATGAGTTTGAGTTTGAAAAAAAGTATCAGTTATTGTTGCCCTTTTTTGATAAACATACAAATTTGAAATCGTATATTGAAAAATTGAAAAACACACTAGGCCCTATATACAAATGTTTGTTTGCCAAACAAAATATGGAGAAGTTGTGGACGAACAACAATTGCGAATCTCTGAACAACATTTTAAAGTTGACAATAGAATGGAAGCCACAGAAGCTGCCCGAATTAGTGGAAAAATTAGTGGTATCAGCAAGTTGCAAATGCTTGATTTGAGAAGGGCGTTGTAAGGGGCAGGGAATTATATATTGATACCTAAGTTGAAAAAATATTCCATAGCAAAACACGTCTGGCTTAAAAAAAACTGAGAAAGAAAAGAATGTTTGTTTAAAGGAGGGGAAATCTCTAGAAATACATAGGGATTATCGTCGATAACAACCTTCAAGGTACTTCGAACATCTCACGTCAATTACCTCCAGTGACTCTCAAGCTAATAAAAACAGACAGAAGTATGTCCTTTCAGTGGCTTATCTGTGTAGCCATTTTTCCGTTTTAGAATGACGTGATGTTGGTGCAGCTATTTTTAGATTAATAATGACGTATTTTTACCGCTCTCTAATGTATAATGGTAGATTTAGGCCCAAAAAAACATGGCGACAAACTTGAAGTGGGAAGATTGTCTCCGAATATATAGGTCAGTATGCAACCGCGCGCCATTGCTTAGCCAGCCATTGGCTAAATTGCATCACATGACTACTCTATAACGCACTTAAATTTTTATTCAACAATAATTGGATAAAACTAATGAAAAAATGGCGGCAGCCTTGTGAATGGCCTATGGAGCTTATTCTCTATTGTAACGCCACCTTCAAATTTCAATTATTCACTTACGATGGGATAAAACATACATTGGACAGTTGTTTTGGACTAAATGAACTCTACTCTTTCCATCTAAACTAGTCTAAAGCTTAGATTTTCTTCCCCTTTAATGAACTTTGTGTGTAGGCGAGAAAAGAAATCAGTTATTCAAGCCAGTGCCGTTCAGTTCTCTATGCCAGTCACAAAGACAATAGCCAGAAAACCCGGTCATCGAAAACGCACAAGAAGCGAATGTACCACATAATTTTTTTTTCCTCAAGTTTGTTTAGTAAATACGTGTCTGTATTGTATAAACTATTGCTTGATATATTGTATCTGTTATTAAATTGTCAAATAAACAAAATATTAAACAAATTCACAGTGTTTGAATATATTTCGTGAAACATTGTGGAAATTTAAATGAAAAAGAAAACACACCTAGAGGACACCGCAATGGTAGTCCTTTTGTTTGAACATTGTGGTTTTACAAGATTTCGCCAAACATTGCGATAGTTTGTTTTGTTGTTGCTTTGTTTTGTTTTTTTCAATGAAAAGAGAAAATATAAACCGCAACGATAGCCATTGTATTTAAGTCAATGTCGGCGATATGTCGTTCGGGGTTCACAAGATTTCTTAAAACATTGCGGTAGACTGTTTTTTTGTTTTTGCACGACTATAGAAAAGAAATATGTACCGCAATGATAGTCCTTGTGTTTGAACATTGCGGTTTTACAAGATTTCGCTAAACATTGCGGTAGTTTTTTTCCAAATAAAGCACGATTAGAAAAGAAATATATACCGCAATGATAGTCCTTTTGTTGGAACATTGCGTTTTTACAAGATTTCGCCACACATTGTGGTAGGTTTTTTTTCCAAATTAAGCACGACTAGAAAAGAAATATGTACCGCAATGGTATAGTCCTTTTGTTTAAACATTGCGGTTTTACATGATTTCGCCATATGTTACCCCTTTTTTCACGCCCTGAAATGATCGACAAACAACCGAGTTGAGTTTGAATTCATTTACTTGGTAAACAACATGGAGGCATGAAGAAGCCATACTATAGTATGTAGGGTTGACATAATTTGGAGACTTTTATAACAACATCTAGGTAATATAACATGAAGTCATCTAAAATGTTTCAGTTGCCTAGTGAAATATAATGAACAATCGCTAACACAGTATCAACACCGCATGGTGGTTCATTACAGACCTCCGTAACACTAACAATACATGTCGTTTGTCTCATAGTCATACATCATTCATACTGACAGTGGTATTTGAAAATACCATTAAAACACATATACTTTGGAGAAATGGTTAATTACGTGTGTTCATGGAAAATGTGTATGCGTTCTAAACAAGCAAATGAACGAACAAATAACAAAAGCATAAAAAGAACGACCGCCTTATTCGATCTCAAAAGGCGCAAAATAGTGCGCATGAAAGGGTTAACATTTAAATTAACAATCTGACGTCATGGGTAATACTTATAGGATAATCTAGATAATCGAGCGTTATTGAATAACATACAAACAAGACCACACCTTAGCCTTTCGTGACCTAGATTTAATCAAATAGAACTCATTTACAAATTTCCCTAATCGGTACATATCACTTCTTCATCATATTGTTTGAATAGAACAAAGTTTTCTCGTGCGAGAATCAAGGCATTCACATTGACATCATCAATGGTCTATCGCCGAAGACAGCGGCAAAATAGGCCGTGAAAATCATAGTTTTATATGTAATTCACAAATCAAGTGTTTCTTAATGATATCATAATACCTGAAGCAGTTATTTGATAGTTGAACCGTACCATTAACTTGATATTATTTAACGGCAACCTACCTGAAATGATCGACAAACAACCGAGTTGAGTTTGAATTCATTTACTTGGTAAACAACATGGAGGCATGAAGAAGCCCTCCGACCAATCAGGTCCTCAAACTCCAGTCAGCTGACTTGCCAAACTTTCTGGAAGGTTTAACCCCTGAACAGCCACACATAAGCGAAAATGCTATTCATTTCAATTATAGAAGGAAATAGAAACCTTCGTGACTACACAGCTGTCACACTCTACCCCACTAATTAAATGTCGCCTCGACATTAAACTCCCAAGGTGATAAAATCACATAGATTTTTTTTAAAAAATTACATAAAAATGGACTTTAACATTTACTATTTGTCGAGTCCCTATTTAAGACCCTTAACGCCAAAGGTTAATTTTTCGTCACACCAAATAATAAAAGAAAAAAAAGGCAATTATCAAAACAGAAACCCCTTTGGCAAAAAGGGTGGTATCGGTGGGTTTAAATGGAACGGATAGGGGGAAGTTAATGTATTTATAGCCTGGACTGTTGGTAATCTCGTCTGAGTCGCCTGTCCCACCTTGTCATACGTCAACCTAACGGGTGGTCTACGCTCCCTCGGAGGTCGGGGATTTCTTGTAGGGGATATTGTACGTGTCATGCTATCTGCAGGAGCCGTTTCAGTCGCTAGTGGAGCTCTTAAGTTCTCTTGCATAACCTCAGTCGGTCTTAGGTTTTCTCCTGATTCTCCACCGTCAATATTGTGGCTAGTGTCTAAGTTATGTGATTGGTTCAAATGATATGGAATGAATGTTGGTGCTTCCGGATTTCGACCCGGGGGAATAAAATGCAGTGTCCATGTGTCATCATCATCCGGTGTTTCATGCGCCTCTGGCTGTTGGACAGTCGAAGTCGGAGTGTTTGTTTTTATGGGATCGTTTTTCTTTTTAGCCAAGGATTTTGGTAGTTCCAATGGGAGACCGTCACATGGAAGAAGTAAGTTTCTATGGACAGTGCGCTTACGTCCTGTTCCATCCTCGGCCGCCACTTCGTACACAGGGCTGTCGTCGCCAAATCTCTTGAGCACAACATGCACTTTATCTTCCCAAAAGGATCTCAACTTTCCAGTCCCTCCCCTTTCAGAGAGATTACGGATCAGCACCCGGTCATTTGGGAACAACATGTTACCTCTGGCTCGTTTGTCATACGTGTTCTTACTTTTTGCTGCCGAATAACCTGACTTTTGAGACGCAATATCATAAGCTTCTTGCATCTGAGCTCTCCATTGCTCTACATACTTTTGAGTGGTGACTTTATCATGCTTGTTAAGACCAAATATTATGTCGACAGGTAGTCTGGGGGAACGACCAAACATAAGAAAATATGGGGAGTATCCAGTCGCGTCATTTCGGGTGCAGTTATATGCATGGACTAACTTACTAACATGGCTCTTCCAGTCGGGCTTAAACTGCTTAGGTAAAGTTTTCAGCATCTGAATGATGGTACGATTTAGCCGTTCAACTTTTCCGTTTCCCTGAGGGTGGTATGGTGTGGTACGAAGAGGAGAAATACCGGACATTCTCTGGAGATTGTGAAGCAGGTCATTCTCAAACTCTTTGCCCTGGTCATGGTGTAGTTTGGCTGGGTAACCAAACCTAGGAATAAAATCATTGAAAATCTTTTCAGCAACGGTTCTACCTGCTTTATTCCTAGTTGGGTATACCTGAGCAAACCTTGTGAAATGATCCACGATAACCAGCAGATATTCAAACCCACCCTTGCATATGTCAAGGTGAAGAAAGTCAATTGATACCAGTTCAAAAGGGGAGCTTGTAACAACCGGAACCATGGGGGCCCTAACTGGTAAGGTTGGTTGTTTGTCCTTGAGACAGGCACAACTGTGGAGGGTGTGTTGCTGGATATCTTTGCTCATGCCGGCCCAGAAGAATCGTTCCCGTACCAAAGCTGTCACGCGGTCAACCCCAAGATGTCCCATGTTGTTGTGCAGTTCATGCAAGACGAAATTGTGAAATTTCCTTGGCAAGACAAGCTGAGACCGCTGATCACCCCCCGGCAAGACACATTTTCGTACAAGAACACCATCCGAATCTAAATCTAGTTTTCGAAGCTCTTTCAACAGCGGGTTTTTGTTGGATTTCTTTAGCTGCTGGAAAGTGTTGCGCTTTCCCTCTCGAACCATCTGGATAACAGGTGAGATAATATCGTCGTTTTCTTGAGCACTAACAAGGTCGGCGGGACACAACACAGGTAAGGTGGATCCAATGACTGGATCAGCTAGTTCATTTAACAAGGAACAGTCTACTGATATGGAGGAGACAAAACTAGGTTCATCACCCGCCTTTACTTTTTGGTAAGTAGCTTCTAACACATCAGTAGTCACAGTCTCAGTGCATTCTCTTAACATTTCCTGAATGTCTGTCGAAATTCGCGAAAGCCCGTCTGCGTCTCCATTTCTTTTACCAGGTCTGTACTTTATGATAAATTGGTAGTCAGCCAATTCAGAGACCCAACGATGCCTTGTACTATCCAACTTGGCACTGGTGAGGGCGTAAGTTAGAGGGTTGTTATCTGTATAAATTACAAAGTCTTGGGCGTAAAACAAATAATCGCGAAACCGTTCACAAACAGCCCATTTCAGTGCAAGGAATTCTAATTTACCTGAATGAATGTGGTAATTTCTCTCAGACGGCGTCAGGGTTCTTGATCCAAAACCTATCACACCAAGTTGACCGTTCTCTTGTGGTTGATAGAGTACCGCACCAAGACCTGTCTGAGAGGCATCGACGTGCAAGATAAACATCTTGTTAAAATCAGGGTAAGCCATCACCTTATCCGAAAGGAGATCATCGACGAGTTCATGAAGGGTAGTCGTATGTTGTTCAGTCCAAGTGATAGGTTGTGAGGAGGGAGCTTGCTGAGAACGCACTCTCCGTTTGTTTGCTTCTTTGTGTTTATGGTCACAGTCTTTTTTCAACAGCCCATACAGGCAACCGGCCCTCCTCGAAAAGTCTTTAAGGTACTTCCGATAATACCCCAAAAATCCCAGCACTTTACGTAATTCGCCCACGGTCTGAGGTCGTTGGTCCTTCAACTTCCGAACGGGCTCTTTCTCGTTTGGATCCATTCTGTAGCCATCTTTAGATACAATGTGCCCAAGGTATTTTGTCTCGTTTCTGAAGAGTTCACATTTTTTGGCTTTCAGCTTTATTCCACTGTTACGAAGCCGTTTAAATACTTGTCTGGTTTGATTTAAGTGTTCGTCAAAAGTGTCACTGAAAACTAAAACATCATCCAAATAAGGCATACATATCCTGTCTCTTAGATCTTCCAATACTGTGTCCATAAACGATTGGAAGACCATCGGTGCCGTCGTCAATCCAAAAGGAATCCTCTCCCATTCATACTGACCCCAAGGTGTAACAAATGATGTGTAATGTCTACATTGTTTCTTGACAAACCCTTGGTGGTATGCACTTCCCTGATCTAGCAATGTAAACCAACGTTTACCCCCAAGTCCATCCAAAGCATCTTGTATTCTTGGGATAGGGTGACGAGCTTGTATGGTTTTAGCGTTCAGGCGACGGTAGTCAATACAGAGCCTTAAACTGCCGTCTTTTTTTCTTACACACACCATTGGGCTTGCATAGGGAGAGTTACTTTTCTTAATCCAGCCTTTGTCAATAAGATCAACAAGGTAGTCCTTTACCTCTTGGTATAATGGTCTGGGTATTGACATGTAATTGTGGTGTATTGGGATATCGTCGATTAACTTAATGTCAAGTTCAAGATCGGGGGCACACCCTATGTCAGTGTCGTCGCGGGAAAAAACAGGCGATTCTTCATAAAGTAATTGAGTTACTTGTTGTCGTTGTTTATCTGTCAAGTAACTGGAATTTAGGTCAACGGGTGAGTGCCAGAGGTGGCCTTTCTGAATATCGTCGACATTCTCAGTATCAGTCCAGGTTGCAGACGATTCTACATGGGATTTATTTTAAAATTTGGTAAGTATTCTTTGCCCCACCACATTGGCAACAAACAAACCTGGGAACCGGTGTCCCATAACACGTCAGATTTGACCCCATTTAGATAACATTGCATTTTACATTGCGAGCCAATAAGTTTTACCATTTTATGGTTTTTAAGTAGACAACCTTGGGACTCGCTTATTTCGGGCTTACCTTCCAACCTCTGGATTGTTAAATTTATGTTTTCTTTAAATTGTTCTGCTTTTGGATGGCAGCTACCTGAATTGGATGAAGCTGCATTTTTCTTAATAATTTCAGGATGATGTAGGGACTTGAATTTCGAACGGGCCGACACTAGTCCCTGGATGTCCGCCCTCGGCCGTTTCCCTGACTCTGTTGTCGCCTCAACCGACATCCAGATTGGAAATGCTCCGAAGAACCGCAGAAATAACAATGTTCACAGTTTTGACCATCTCCATCTTGGCGGCAATTTGGACAGCCCTGGCGCCGCCTTGGCCTTGGGTTCATCGACGAATGGCGACCTTGCATTTGTTCGTGATAACTCTCTGCCACGGCCGCCACGTCTGCTTTCAATTCTCGCCTTAAGTCCTCAATGGCCTTCAAAAATGGTGACATCTCTGAGTCGGTCGCTTCGATCTCGTGTACCTTTGCTTTTATCATTGAGCCTTTGGTATTCTGTGCTTGTTTCTTCTCGCGCTCTTCAAAAGATGCAACTGCTTTGTTACATGCTATTATGACTTCTTCATCTGATGGGTCAAGGGCCAGCAATTCCTTTAAATCGTGACTGATACTCGGATTAGCCAAGCCAGTGTAAATGCTGCTCATAGTCATTCGTCGAACTAAAATGGCATCATACCTCATATCAGCGCCATTCTGTTGAGATAAGAAAAGCACCTGCTGACCCAAGTCAAGCATTCTCAACACAAAATCTAAAGTGTCCTCGTTTGGCAGCTGTCGCCCTTCGTTTAGATCTTTATAAACGTCTGTAGCAGAGCGATCTTTATAATACGATCTTAATAGTTTTTTTAGGTTATCAAGTGTCAAAGTGGACAGTTTTCCCTCCAAGTATCCTCGCAACTGTTGTGAAGGTGGTGTTGCTAGCATAACAGCCCCTATTATATCAGTCTCGGTATAGCCGTTTTTCCGCGCGGTTTCTATTTGATGCATGATGTTGAGTAAACTTACACCATCCTTTGTGGCAATTGGGCCTATAATCTTCAATTCCTTTCGAAAAGCCCAGTTTGGCTGAATCATAGGTCCAGAGGAAACGCTAGGTAAGTCCATCTTAGCAGAATTATCATCCAAAGAGGTATTGTTATGGTCCACAAGAGAATCTTGGGATTTTATCAAGTCCAGTAGTTTTTGAGGGACATCAATGTCATTTGGGTCAAGTGTGGTGACGTATTTCTCGATGAGCTTAACCAAATTGATCTGCTTCAATTCAGTATGTTTAGTAAGTATATGCAGTTCTTCTGTTATGGATTTCAATTTTTCAACAGAGAGATGGTAGATTTCTCTTCTCACCTCAAAAACCAACTCATCAAACTCAAGGTTAACTGGTGGATCACTCATGGCGCTGAGCTGGTGGTTCCTTCAGATTAGTGTCGGGCAGACTTGACCTCGTGCGACCCACAGTAGGCTCCCTTCTCTTGACACCAGTCCTGGCAAGCTCGCCAAAATGTTACCCCTTTTTTCACGCCCTGAAATGATCGACAAACAACCGAGTTGAGTTTGAATTCATTTACTTGGTAAACAACATGGAGGCATGAAGAAGCCATACTATAGTATGTAGGGTTGACATAATTTGGAGACTTTTATAACAACATCTAGGTAATATAACATGAAGTCATCTAAAATGTTTCAGTTGCCTAGTGAAATATAATGAACAATCGCTAACACAGTATCAACACCGCATGGTGGTTCATTACAGACCTCCGTAACACTAAGTAACAATACATGTCGTTTGTCTCATAGTCATACATCATTCATACTGACAGTGGTATTTGAAAATACCATTAAAACACATATACTTTGGAGACTTAACCATACCTCCAATGGTTATGAGTATAAACTAACTTTGTCAAGCTTCCATGCTTTAGTTAAATGTTTTAATAGCTTAATCTTCCCTAGTTTACAAAAATATTCTTTAATCACCCAAGCCCTTTTTATTTCCTGTCATTTTTCCATATAAACACATGAAATTCAACATAACTTTAGACTTTTTTCTACGGCTATTGATAAAGGACAGCAAATCCGAAAGGCCTCTAGCAAAACCGTGTGCGATCCCGTTTTCTGCTAAGTATTCTTTGCTTACTGTAAAACGTTGTATATATTACTTTCTTTTATATTCCTCTTATACCTTTTTTATCTCTTTATATATTTTCATTATTTAGGCTTACTATTGTTTTGCCCTTTTATTTATGATTTAACCTTATCTTCCATTTACAGCCCTTGTATATTTTTCTTCCAAATTTTATTTCTAGGACTTCATTATTATTTCCTGTTCCAATTGTACATTAATTTTAACCTTAGTGTCTTATTAAGTTGTTTTTCCTTCCCGCTCTATTTAGTCTTCCTATGCTTATATATCTCACAATTTGTGACTAGATTTATTACCCTTTTTACTTTAGTCCTTCTGTCTCCAGACACATTTTATTCTTTATCTCTACCTCTTTGTAACATATATTTTCCAAATTCCATCTTTTTTGTCCCCTAAGTCAGCCAATTCAATTAGGTCCTTTTATCTCTAGTTTGTATCAATTCTTTTTGTTTCCCGACATATTTTTCCTTTCTATCTCTGTCTCACTTTCCCAACTCCATTTTCCCTTTTCATCTAGTTAGACTAATTAAGTATATTGACATTTAGGCAGAATGGCAAAACAAGGGCGTGGTAACAGAAGCAGGCAATTTTCAGTTAGCAATAGGCATGGAAATTCAAAATCTAAAAGTCCCCAATATTCAGAATTCTCGGCTCTGGTGAAAGCCCTTTTCAAAATTTTACAATGTCTTCACCACATTGGCATCCTTGAGGGACATTTACGTGACCAAACCCTCCCAAATTCCTTAAATAATAAAATTAAAGAGCTTAATTCTTTTCTTAAACCGGCTCAACGCAATCGGGAAGTTGATATTGCGTTTGACCATGTACACAAAAATTGGGCCCATAGGATCATACAAGAGATGATTTCACATTATGCGGCTTGTTTAAATAGATTAAAAGCACAGGTGACTTCTGCCAGGTCATCCAATGGTCTAAACTTTGACAGTGCTTTCAATAATGCTTTAAAATGGGGCAAACAGAATTATAAAGGTAAATTACAACTTTCGACCATTTAAAAATTTTTTATTCTTTTCTTTCCATCACTAAATCTGTCACTTCTGCTGCTACTACTCAGTTTAGTCCACCATCGTCTCCCCAACCCCATCCGCCTGTCAGTCCGTCGACATCTGTTATCTCACCTCCAACTCTGCAGTCACAGACTCCTAGGTCTGTAACTTTACCTTCTGTTTCCCCTTCGCCTTTCCCTACTGGTACTCCCCCCCTTAGACCTACTACCTCTGCCCCCTCTTTTTCTTCCCCTCAGCCCCCCTCCCCTAGACCTAGTAGAACATCTGTCCCCTTTCGTCCCCCGTCCTCTCCAGTTTCTACTAGGGTCTCTTCTCCTAGACCTAGTACATCTAGTCCCTCTGCTCCTCCCCCATCCCCAGTTTTGTCTGTCCATTCTCCTATGAGATATTCAGATGCAGTGAGATCCCCTCCGAGGGGTCAGCGCAACCCTCGGAATAAATTAGCTAATTCTAAATTTTGGAAATTTCGGCACACTTCCTCTAATTGGCACCTTCCTAATGTAACTAAGAAAGTTCTTTTACTTGGGGATTCTAATCTTTCTAGAATTAACCTTGACCCCCACCCTGATATGCAGGTAGAATGTTTTCCTGGTGCCAATTTCAATTCATTTCGGACTCTAATTCAAAAGTATCAAGGTCCCAAACCTGAGAAAGTTATCTTGAATATTGGTACATGTGTATCAATAACAAGACAACTACTGAGCCAAACACTTCGTTAACTCAAATCCGCAACATGATGACAGCTTTTTCCAACTCGCTCATCTACTTTGTAGAGATCCAGTCATCCACTAAACTGCCGGCCAGTGAAGTTTCGAACCTGAACCTATATAACTCTTCTGCTTCCAAGATGAAGAGAGTTATGGTCATACCAAAAATCCCCAATTCAAAATTTAGAGTATCCACGGACAAAATTCACTGGACCGAAGATACAGCAAATTGCTTGTATACCCACTGGCTTCAGACACTAGATTTAAACTAAATTTGGGACAGGGCATGTGCCACCCTACTTTCGGCTTAGGAAGTAATATTGTTAATCTTAGTAACGAGGAACTCACTGCTGATGATATATCTCTACTCAATAGAGGACTCTCATTTGTGCCTTGCCCTAAAGCATTATCTGATAGGGACTTTTCTATTAGTAAATTAGTGCATGTTATGGAGTTCTCCAGAAATCTTAGTCTGGCTGATATCTACCGAGATTCTAGTGGGGTACGCAAGCCGTTTACATCTAAAAGCGGCTATACACCTCCTTCTCACATGTATGATCCAGAAATAAACATTAGTCGTGACTCTGTATCAAGGAAGTTTGATGCTTTAACTAATCAGAAAAACCAACATAACCTTACTCATTCAGAATGTCTTGCCTTAAGTAAGCTAAGGAGAAATCCAAACATAGTTATTAAACCTGCTGATAAAGGTTCGGCAACAGTTATTATGTCAAAACAGGATTATATTGAAGAGATAGAACGGCAGCTAAGCAACCCTCTTCATTACAAAAAACTTGATAAGGAAATTTGGCCTGAAAATGTTAGGAAGTTTAATAAAATTCTTGTTTCTCTTCAAGATAAAGGCTTACTTAATGAAAAACAGTATCGCTATTTGGAATCTGATCATAACTCTAAAAACAGGGTCTTCTATATTCTTCCAAAAATTCACAAACCCATTGAAAAATGGCCGAAGCCTACAATGCCCCCTGGGCGTCCTATTATCTCAGATTGTGGCAGTGAAAGTTATAGAATATCAGAGCTAATTGATTACTATCTAAAACCTATAGCGAATCGGCATCCTAGCTTTATAAAGAATACGGATGATTTATTGGCTAAATTGTCTGAGAAATCCATCCCACAAGATGTGATTTTGGTTACTCTGGATGTGGAGTCTATGTATACAAACATTGACATAGATTTGGGTCTTAAATCCATAAAATCAGCATTCCAAAGATATCCTGACCACCGTCGTCCGGATAAAGACATTTTAGAATTGCTGGAACTTAGCTTAAAAGGTAACGATTTTGAATTCAATGGGGAGATCTTTCAGCAAATTAAAGGGTGTGCTATGGGGAAACGTTTTAGTCCTAACTTTGCCTCTATTTTTATGGCTGAGTGGGAGAGTGATATTCTTCACAAATGTCACCTACAACCTTTTATTTACCTTCGGTATCTGGATGACATTTTTATCATTTGGCAACTGGAAGACCTTCATATTTTCATCGATACTCTTAATTCTCACGACTCAAGCATTAAATTACAGCCTACTATTGATCACACTTCTGTGGATTTTTTGGATGTAACTATTTACAAGGGTCATACATATCATACTACTGGGTATTTAGATTACAAAGTATTCTTCAAACCTACTGACACGCATCAGCTACTACATGCTGGGTCATACCATCCTCCTCACACTTTCAAGGGGTCATTAAATCTCAGATTTTTAGATTCTATAGAAACTGTAGTTCTTTAGATTTTTTTAACCAGGCTTGTTCTGTTCTTTTTAAAGCTCTCCTCCCTAGGAAGTATTCTATTAGATTACTCCGAAGGATGAAATCTAACACAGTAAGACAAATCATGTTTCCCCCTTCATCCCCCGATACGCTTACCTCCCCTTCACGAGTGTACCACTACCGTCCAACATTTCTCTCAGGTACATCAATGAAATGCCTTAAGACGCGATGCAAACTCGATATATACGTACCCGATCGCGGAACCTTTTTCGGAGAACAAACTCGCAACAAATATCAAATGGCAGAGAACCTTAATTGTGACTCCTCTAATATCGTGTATGTAATCACGTGCAAAAAATGTCGCAAACAGTACGTCGGAGAAACTCAGAATTCTCTACGACAAAGAGCAGCCAACCATTTATCTAGCATAAGACTTAAACATGATGTACCCGTGGCACAACATTTCAATACTCAAGGTCATTCGGTCAAGGACCATTTTGAAATCATGCCTATTGAGAAAATCCCATTTCTCACTTCCGCTGCAGATACGAAGCACAAACGTTTGGAAAGGGAAAGTTTTTGGATTCAAACATTACAAACTATTTATCCTTTGGGTTTGAACTTGGACCCCGGAAAATGTCGTGAAAAAACTATAATACCATTTGTGTTTCAGTATAACAAAGCTAGCATCGCTATGGCCAAGATTATAGTAGAAGAATACAAACTACTTCAAAGTAAACTTGCTCGACCTCTGACCCAAAGGCCAGTCATTGCTTATAAAAAGAACAAGAGTTTGAAAGACATACTGGTCAGGGCTAAACTCCCCGGTCTGCCTTCTACCTAGGTTTTCTGGGAAAGGGTATGGGGGGGGGGGGGGGCATACTATATAGTCTGACGATATTCTTACTATAGCTTAAGATGCGTAAGCATTGTCAATGTAATACAAAGTGTTCCAGAAAATTCTACTGACTAAGGCCAAGCTCCTGTCAGTCGTCAACCTAATGAAATATCATAGGTTTACTTTATTACAACAATTTATGATGGGGTATAAAGGTCTAAATGATATACCTCTTTTTAACACAATTAGAAACTTGTCTCCGTGGTTATTTTAGACAAGAAGATTTTCCCTGTGCCCGTGTGTTTTAGTGTCCATAAATATACTTTGGAGAAATGGTTAATTACGTGTGTTCATGGAAAATGTGTATGCGTTCTAAACAAGCAAATGAACGAACAAATAACAAAAGCATAAAAAGAACGACCGCCTTATTCGATCTCAAAAGGCGCAAAATAGTGCGCATGAAAGGGTTAACATTTAAATTAACAATCTGACGTCATGGGTAATACTTATAGGATAATCTAGATAATCGAGCGTTATTGAATAACATACAAACTAGACCACACCTTAGCCTTTCGTGACCTAGATTTAATCAAATAGAACTCATTTACAAATTTCCCTAATCGGTACATATCACTTCTTCATCATATTGTTTGAATAGAACAAAGTTTTCTCGTGCGAGAATCAAGGCATTCACATTGACATCATCAATGGTCTATCGCCGAAGACAGCGGCAAAATAGGCCGTGAAAATCATAGTTTTATATGTAATTCACAAATCAAGTGTTTCTTAATGATATCATAATACCTGAAGCAGTTATTTGATAGTTGAACCGTACCATTAACTTGATATTATTTAACGGCAACCTACCTGAAATGATCGACAAACAACCGAGTTGAGTTTGAATTCATTTACTTGGTAAACAACATGGAGGCATGAAGAAGCCCTCCGACCAATCAGGTCCTCAAACTCCAGTCAGCTGACTTGCCAAACTTTCTGGAAGGTTTAACCCCTGAACAGCCACGCATAAGCGAAAATGCTATTCATTTCAATTATAGAAGGAAATAGAAACCTTCGTGACTACACAGCTGTCACACATACATTGCGGTAGACTGTTTTGTTGTTGCTTTTTTCCTCGCAAATAAAACACAACCAGAAGAAATATGCCGCAATGATAGTCCTTTTGTTTAAACATTGCGGTTTTAAAAGATTACACCATACATTGCGGTAGATTGTTTTTACATAAAATGAGACGAAAGAAATCTACTACAATGAGGGTCATCTTGATTAAATATATATTTTAAACTAAATGAGAGTGAGGTGTTAATCATTTATAACAATATGAAAATGTGTCAGAGAGTGAAGGGGTTAATAAGAAAAAGGCAACCAGAGTTATCTCCCCTCCGAAAAAGTGATGTTGGCAAAGTGGTAGCTCCGGTATGTAGCGTTATTGACTATTGTGACCAATGAACTATATGCGTGGAACGGAGGTCACATGGTGCTTGATATGCTTCGAATGCCGCCATTACCAGGAGATACAATACAATACAATAAGTTTATTGCGATCAGAGTAAATGTACAAAGATCAAGGGGAGATAATTCCCAAGGCACATGTTAATTCAACAATTCGTAAATAATATAATATAAAATTCTATATTTAGATAAATTATTATTATTTATGAGGAGATAAATAGTATTTTTGCAATTTTATATAAAAATTTAAGTTGTTCGTATTTACAGAAACTACGAAAATCTATATATACATAGTATAGTATTAAATTTTCTAAATATATAACATTTCTATGTAAGGGTTGATGACTTTGTCATCTCTTTTGATCTAAGTACCATCATTTTATGAATAAATTTAGATGTTTCTAGAGGTGTTGATTGATGGAAATTTAATATTTGTGTCACTTTCTTTTCGTCATTTAAATAATTGAAAGAGGGGTTATTTGTTTTAATTTGATTGAAGAATGGTGTTCTTATTTGTTCTAATTTGGGGCATTTACAAATGAAGTGTATTTCATCTTCTACTTCTATCGCACATAATTTACATATGCGTGCATCTTGTTTGATGTTTTTTGATCGTCCTTTTTCAATTTCCAGGTTATGAGCTGATATGCGTATTTTAGTGAGAGCTTGCCTGAAGTTTTGATTAGTAATAATTTCTAGATAATTTATGTTATTGTCATATTTGTATATATTTTGGTAAATTTGTAATTTTGGTGTATTTTGGATTGTTTGATCTTTGTAATCAGCATATGATTTTATTTGTAGGTCTCTTATAGATTGTATTGTTTTTTCATTCAGTTGTGTTTGAGGTGGTATGTTTTGTTGGTCGAGTAATTGTGGAATATAATTATGCCAGCTCGATTTTTTTCCCCTTTGTAATTCTTTACTACATTTGTATGCTTCAATGAGAAGTGTATTATTTGTATTATTTTCTAACCTGGATTCATATTTTAGTATTGCAGTGTTAATATCTATAATGAGGGGGAAGCGATCTAATTCATTTTTACAAGCACAGTTTGATGTAAATTTATTAACCCGAAGATTTAATTTACAGAATTTTGTATGAAGTTTTTCATATGGTTCGTTGTCAATAAGTTTGTAATAGTGTTGAATGTTATGTTTAAATTTACATGTTTGTTCCGCTCCCCAAATTTCACATCCATACAGTGCTATTGGTTTAACAAGGGTGTCAAATAGCTTATTATATATTGTTGCCGAAGGGTTTGTTCCATTAAATGATTTGTGAATTTTAAATAAAGATTTTAATGCTTTATTATAAAGTAAAATTCTGGTGGGTGTGAAATTACCTTGATAATTTAAAGTACACCCAAGGTATGTATATTCATTAGCATTTTCTAATGTATAAGAATTTAGTTTGAAACTGGTAGTTTGATTTTGTCTATTTTTCTGAATTATCATTGTTTTAGTTTTTGTTTCATTTATTTCCATGTGCCAATCAATGCAATATTTTTGTAAGGTATTTAGATTATGCTGTAAACCTTCTGCTGTTTCTGAAAGTATAGTACAAGATCGTCAGCCCATAAAAGATGCGAGATTTGTTTTTCAACAAGAGTGGGCGGACAACATAAAGAGGAAGGAAATTGGAGGTCATTAAGAAATAGATTAAATATTGTAGGGCTTAGATTATCACCTTGTTTTAATCCTATTGTTGATGGAAAGAAATCAGTTATATTATTGTTAATTTTTAAACTTGTTAGATTCTGGTTATACATAGTTTTCAAGATTTTGTAAAATTTACCGTTGATATTATATCTAAGTAATTTTAAGAATATTCCTTTATGCCACACTTTATCAAAAGCTTTTTTGAAGTCGACAAAACAGAGGTATAGTTTTCTTTTAGATGTTGTGTATTTATTCATAATCCCAGCCAGCATACGTACCTGGGGCCCATATGGGTTTTCGGTGGGATAGATGGGCATGGGTAATTGATGGGCTTCCCGTATAGGTACCACGTAGACTTTCAATGGGTTATACATGGGCATCGACCATATGAGGATCCTGTGGGCTTCCCATATGGGAACCACATATATTGTTGATGGGCAGTGGACGGACATCATTTAGATGGTTAAAACATGGGCATCGCAAATGACACCCACTTCGAAAGTTTATGGGTTAGCCATGGACACCAGCATGGGTACAACATGGGAATACCATATGGGCCCTACCTATGCTTTGTATGGGGGTATGCACGGATGCAGGACTTATGCAAAAACATACAGAACTCTTTTATTTTTTTATTAAATCAGAACATTTTGGAGGTCAATCTTACCTGTCTAGCATGTAAATACATCCTACTGTTCCTATATCCTTAAAATCGCAAGGAAAGATAACTGAGATTCAAATCAAACTTCCGCCAGGTGGCGCCACCCAGAAGGTCTGTCAAGCATAGCGCCAAATCTGAATGGACGCCATTTTTCTCAAGTCTGCGTTCTGGGTAAGTTTGTAATCCATTCCAATCCTCTCAAACGGGTTTAATTTTTGGTCAATTTACATTTATGGTAGCAGAAAATATTAGCATAAGTTCGGAATTTAGTTTAGATTTTAGGAATTTGTAGCGTATAGTTGTATGGATCCTATTTATATCTCGGGTTCAAAATAATTAATAGATTTTTAGCTTTTGGCAGCTACAGTTTTTACATATGTTTTTCGTCACTCGGTCGACTAGAAAACGGATTTCATTTACTCTCTGAAGCGTTATTTTGACAACTGACTTTAATCTAAAAATACCATACACATGGATTTATGAATTATCATAAAAGTAAACAGGGTTTCATTATGGGTAAATGTGTAAACTTGTCCATAGCCTAGGGGTACCTATGATGGCCGAGAAGGGACATCCCGTTTTACTTTCAAATCTTCCTTCAATCCTAGTCACAAACACGATAAAAATGTGATGGTAAAGCGATGGTTACTATTTACCATCGCGTTTCCATCCTGTTTGTGATTTTCTTTCAAAGCCCAGTCCATAAAGTAAGTTGCAGTGATAATCATTTCGATCCTAATTTCTATCGCAAAATACGTATAGAACCAAGCTTTATTCAACTGAGAAACACGATAAAAACGCGATGATAAATATTTACCATCGCTTTATCATCGCGTTTCCATCGTGTTTCTGAGATCAAAATACAGCCGGTTTAACAGGTTAGGGAAAGTAGCTGAAAACAGGTATAATAGCTGTAAACAGGTATAATAGCTAAAAAGAGCTACCGGCCGGTAGCTGAATTCAGCTATGCAAGCATATCAATGCACGAAAAAGCGCTTGATAACTTCTGAACAACTGTTTTTCTGCAATTCGGTAGCTTAATTTTATTTTTAACAGACCTATTGGAGCATTGATTACAAGTATGATGGAAAAAAATATGTAACAAAAGACTACTACCATCTGAAAAACTCCACTACCAAATGTACACAAGTAAAACTTCCCATTTAATGAACATTATCTATCAAATTTCTATCTAATTTCACTCATACTTACTTTTCTAGGCCATAACCTCTTGTGTGTGCATGACAAAGGCAGAAATTTGGCATTAATAACCAGTTATGGTGCGTTTCGCAGAAACAATATTGAAAACTATGGATATCCAGTAATGCCATAACTTATCATTTTTCCCAAAATTGTGTTTTATTTGAGAATTAAAATTTATGTATTTTTAACTTATATTGTTTGTAAGCTTGTTCAATTTTATTCAAGACCAACAACAGGCTTTTAAGTCAGTAAAATATTCAAACTATGGTAATTCTAGGCATCCATAGATTTTTCAGGTTGCATGTTTTTTCTTCAAAACACACTGAAACTCATAATTAAAGGCAACCTAATGATATGCATAACCCACACACAGGAAGTAACCGCTTACAAGAGCAAGCATGAGTAAATTGCGATGAAATTTTAATAAACAGACAGCATTGAATTTTGAGTCTACTTGTGTACATTTGGTAGTGGTGTTTTGCAGGAGGTAGTAGTCTTTTGTTACATACTTTTTTCCGGAATACTTGTAATCAGGGCTTTAATACATTCAGTAAAAATAAAATTGAGCTACCGGATTGAAGAAAAACAAGTATTTAGATTAAATAGAGCGTTTTTCCAAGCATTGATAGGCTTGTATAGCTGAATTCAGCTACCGGCCGGTAGCTGTTTTTAGCTATTATACCTGTTTACAGCTATTATACCTGTTTTCAGCTACTTTCCCTAACCTGTTTAATAAGTAAAACGCAATGATAAGTATTTTTCATCGTGTTTTACATAGCAAGTGAGCCATTTCATAAAGTATAACACAAAAATAAATCTTGCTGTATTTTTCATCGCGTCTTAGATTGGCTCACTTGCTATGTAAAACACGATGAAAAATACTTTTCGTTGCGTTTTACTTACTAAATAGCATATATTTTGATCTCAGAAACGCTATGGTAAAGCTTTATCATCGCGTTTCCATCGTGTTTGTGGCTTATCCTAAAAAAAGAATTTATAAAAAAAAATGCAACTGTAATCCCATAAAGAGTCTTTTTTGTCGCATAGTGCAAGTGAAATCAGACTTTATTGGACTCAGAAATACTATGGAAATGCGATGGTAAAGCGATGGTAAGTATTTACCATTGCTTTACCATCGCATTTCCATAGTGTTTCTGAGATCAAAATGTAGGAGGTTTAGTAAGTAAAACGCAATGAAAAGTATTTTTCATCGTGTTTCCATCGTGTTTTACATAGGAAATGAGCCAATTTCATAAAGTATAACACGAAAATAAATCTTGCTATATTTTTCATCGCGTCTTAGATTTCGATTTAGCCTGGTTGAGTATATATAACGCGATGTCCCTTCTCGACCATCATAGGTACCAGTTATCGAGGGGTACCAGTTATCGATGGCTAGGTACATTATTGATAGTAGACAGAAAAGTCTTCCAAGAAATAAAACAAAATTTAGATTTTAAAATTCTTTATTGTAACCGGAATGTTGATGCCACACAGCATTTAAACATAATGCTGGGGTTTCCCTTCGGGCATATATTAGGTTTTCTAGCAAGGTAACCTGTCAACAAACGCCAATAAGTTACCGGTACTAAAATTTGAGTATATTCATGTACCATGTATGACAAACATTTTGACATTTAAATTTGCAGTCCCCATCTGATATGGAGTACACCAACTGTAGGAGAATATAGGCTACTTCAATATCCATATTGACTAAGAGGGAAGTCGGGATAGTCAATCCAAACGAAGGTAATTCTATAAATTTGAAGTACAAATTTGATCACAAAATAAATCACTGATACTGAGAGTATTTTTTCAATATATAAACATTTACAAACACGGCTTTTTAGTCAATTCAACCATAATAAAGCATTGTAAACCAGACGGAGGTGCGGCTAAACATGCATCTTACATCTTTAAATGAAAGTTAATTGAAAAACTTAATAAGCCCTATTGGGATGAGGAAAATCCCTACATTCCATGGCCTGTACGAACCGAAATAGTGTCCGAAAAGTAAAAAAAAACAATAGCCGAGGCGAACGTTCGTTCATTCTAAGCCTACGGTAGTCATTCTAAGTCACTACTTTTACGTACATATTCGAGACTGGTACCATTCAAAGGCTTATAACTTTACATCTTTAGAAAAAATGGCAATGATTTTCACATTTAGTTTTAGCGTGAAAAATATTACCATTTGACAGTTCATGCTGCTTGAAGGAAAATCACATTTTCTCTTTAACAAAAGCAGGTACCTGAATGTTAGAAAAAATACTTTCTATGATTTTCTCAACTTTTTTCAGTAATGGGAGACCATCTGAAAACGATTAAGCTGAAAGTCAATATCATCAAGCTTGTAGATGAAGAATTGGTTGTTGCATTTTTAAGTTCCGCTAGCCCTTCAGACACAATTCATCACCATTTAAGAAAAAAGATAAAGGAGAGTCAATGTAAGTAAATTGTTTCATTTTTGTCTGAGTTTGGATTTCAGCTCTTGCTAATGAAGCCTATTTTACTGTAATTTTGTTAGGAATAAACTGCAACTAAACTTAAACTATGAAAAATGATCTTTGTGATGCTATTGCTTACCTTCATTAATTTGTTTTAATTTGTTGCAGAATGATGGATCTGTTTATCACAATGCATTTACAATGGATTGCACCGAGGATTCGAAGTAATATATTATAAGGTGGAATAATGTATCCCAAAACAGCTTGTGAACAATCGAGAATGTAAAACGATCATAAAGGAACTTTGTTGATACCCGACTAGTGCAACTTAGATTTACTGGCATTTGAAAAGGAATGTTACCTTGGATATAATTCGTTACCTTCGAAAGAATTCGGCAGTATTTTAAAGACGTCTACATAGGGAACATACTCGGAGCAGACAAAACAATGTTCATTTTGTACCGTGTTTCCCAGAGACAAGGACTTCACATAGTTTTCTTTAAAATTTAGGAAAATGTGTGCTAAAATTCTGTTTTTGTTTCTTTGACGAACATTCAGATCTATCCAAAAAATTGAACATACCATGCAGTCAAGTAAAGTAATTATTTGCAGAAATGTTTTTGTTTATTATTTTAATTATCTTTCTGGTTTATTGTTGCTTGTCACATTCAGTATATTTTCTTTAAGAGGCTACATGTTTCAGGCAACACTTTATTGAACGTCTGAATGTGCTTATTAAATGCGTTTGGTGAGAGTAAGTTGGTTGGCGTTTTAGATGTGAGCGTCGCTAATAAAACCAATAAACTTAGCCTATCCGTATGTATGGGGTGAGGGGCCCATAAATATTATTATTTTTAGGGGCTGGTGGTGGGGGGGGGGGGGGGGGGGGGGGGCACGTACCAGTGGCTTAAGCTAGCTGGGCCTTACACAGACAGCCCATATAGATACCAGCAATAAGAATCATTATGGTACCTATATGGGTCCTTTGAAGAAACCATATCGTCCCCACATTCATCCCATATAACCCCATGAAATCCCATATAGGTCCTATACCCAGCCCATCCAAGTCCCATATTGTCAGCCCACGTGGTGCCCATATGGCCACCACTGACACATAGAGCTGGTCCCCACTAAGACAGCCCACATGGGTACCACAAATCACACTTTATGGGACCCACCAACCGATGCTGACTGGGATAGTTTTTAAGATGAACAGATTATCAATGGTTCGACGTTCTTTTCTGAAACCTGATTGATTGTCACATAAAATATTGTGATTATCAATGAAGTTAGTTAGTCTTGTATTAAGTATTGAAGAGAATAGTTTTCCAAAACAACTAAGTATGGAGATTCCCCTATAGTTGTCCGCATTGAGTCTAGAGTCTTTTTTATGGATAGGTGTAATATAGGTATTGGACCAAGTTGATGGGTAAATACCAGAATTAAGTATGTGATTAAAGAGCTTTGCAAGTATGGGTAGAATTATATGTTTGCTGTATTTCAGAATTTCATTTGTTATCTGGTCTAATCCTGCAGATTTATTATTTTTCAATGAAGATATTGCATTTAGGATTTCTTTATATTTAATTGGGTCATCTAGTGATGATGGGAGGTAGTTTTCTTTTTCACGGTTATGTATTTCCCTGACTATTTCAGGATGATCAGTTTCATCTGACCAGGATTGTAATTTTAGTGTTTTATAATGATTCAAAAGATCTTGGTGTGTTTCTTCTGGTATTTCATTTGATGTATTTTTGTTTATAAGGTTTTCTACTAATTTCCAGAAGGTTTTGGAATCCCTTGTCTGAATGTCTTCTAGTTTGGAGTAAATTTTCATTTTCTTGTTTTTTTCTTCCTTTTTTATCATTTTTTTGAGCTTTGCTCGCGAGCTGAAAAATCTTCCCCGTATTTTAGGATCTTTTGGGTATTTAGTAATCAGAATGCCGAGATTGTAAAGGTTTTTTTTTTCATTTTTTGTATTGATGGGTTTGTTGTGGATCGTGATTTTTGTGGGTACTTTTTCTTAGTTTTAGTAGGTAATTTAGGTGTTATACAATGTGCAGTGTCAATTAATAAAGTTGTTATACTCTGTGTAGCAGAATCAATTCCTTGTTGAGTGTTTTCAATCTCTTCATTCATGAAAGTCTGTATTTCTGAAATGCTATAGTCACTTAATAATGCTTTTTGAAAGTCATTGCTGTTATCTAATTTGATATTTAGTTTAGATGGTAAAGGTGTTGTCTTGATTCTAATGGACTTTGGTGTTTGGAAATGGCATTTAAGGATTGTGGATATAGGACAGTGAATTGATGAGCAAGTTGAAATAATTGGATGGACGTTAAGATAGATAAAGTTTTCTATCAAATTCTCTGAGCATATAAAGTAGTCTACTTGACTTGAGCCAAAGTGATTATGACAAGTAAGTTTTCCATTTAGATCACCAGATATTCTCCCGTTTAATATTCTTATTTGAGAGGCGATATAAAGGTCGATTAATTTTTGGCCATTGGAATTTTTTTTTGTATCAGTTGATTTGCGTTTTTTAATATCATTATCTGGTTTGTAGGATTCTGGTAGTGGAAGACCGTTAGAGTTGTCATTTGGTATGTAATCATTTATTGTATTAATTGGTGAACTCGTTCTTGCATTGAAATCACCTAGGAGCAGAATCTCTCCTTCTTTTGAAAACATTGCTATTTCTTTTTCTAGATCATTAAATTGATTTTTTAGATATTTGGAGTCTTCAGGGGGAATATAGTTTGTACATACGAAAAGGTCATTTTTCCAACCAAATTTTTTACCCGAAAGTTGTATCCATAAAGTATACGGATTTTTAGTTTCTCTATACGAAATTTGGTTTGTGTATATGTTTCTAATCAATACAAGAAGCCCACCAGAGCCTCTACCACAACCTCTTCTTGATATACTGTGTTTATTGATTAGATAATAGCCATCTATATTAAAATGCGACATGTTTTGTGGTGTTGTCCATGTCTCTTGAAAAGCAATAATATCATGTTTTCTTATTTCCTTTAGGATTTTAGGTTCTGAAGATATAGTTTTTAAACCTTCAATATTCCAAGACAGGAATGATAGTAAATTTCTAAATTTAGACATTGAACAGTTAGTTGATTTTGCTTTTTGACCATTTGCTACCTTAGCTTGAAAAAAAAAAAAAAAAAAAAATAATAATAATAAATAAATAAATAAAAGTCAATTGTACATAATTGTCTCTTGTGCTTAGTTCATCGGTAACTATTTTGCCATGGCAGTAAAGTCTGAGAAGAAAATTGTTGTATATTTTGTTGTCTTGTCATCCAGTTAATAAACCATTGTGGTATCATTTCCTCTAAGTCTTGTCTCTTGTGTGTGATTTATATTGTCTTGGGTATTATGTAGCATTATTGAGGATTTGTTTGTACTATCCAGTTGTTGAGCGTAGGTTCTATATTGTTTATAGTTGTTCATTGAAGATTTGTCAGTATTATCCAGTTGTTGAGCGTAGGTTCTATATTGTTTATAGTTGTAGTATGTAGTTTATAGTTTTATTTATAGTATGGTAATACAAACAAACATATATACATTAGGAAACAATACTTAAATATAGAAGTCGCAGCACAATGTGGTACATTGCGGTTTTAAAAGATTACACCATACATTGCGGTAGATTGTTTTTACATAAAATGAGACGAAAGAAATCTACTACAATGAGGGTCATCGTGATTTAATATATATTTTAAACTAAATGAGAGGGAGTTGTTAATCATTTATAACAATATATGAAAATGTATCTGAAAGTGAAGGGGTTAATAAGAAAAAAACAACCAGAGTTATCTCCCCTCCGAAAAAGTGATGTAAATTGGCAAAGTGGTTGCATGTTATGCAGAATATCGATCTAAAATACCCCGAAAGCACACCACGGGGCTAAACTAACACCGTACCGTCGTACTTGAACGTTCTTGTCGTGTAAATACAGCACAATGTGGTACATTGCGGTAATTAGTCGGACCCGTTTCAGAGTGCTGTCACATCTTCACGGAGTAGGCTGTAGCTACTGCGTAGTAGGAAAAAATCCAGAAAAAATCCCCTTGGCTTGAGGAACTCTTGCTCGAGTTTATTTGGTTGACTTTGCAGGCGCTGAGGTGGTGATTATCAGATTATCGGCTGAATAGTATCATCATGTATTTTGGTAGCCGCACTCGTGTGTCTCTATCCTGGTTTATTTACTTTGCCGGCATTACTACTATTATTCTTGCCATTAATAATACTAATGCAGCTGATAACTGTTTTTCTCGTAAGTGTGGATTGGATGAGTATTGCGATACAACAGAAAGAAGGTGCAGTAGATGTAGTAAGACAGTTTGTGAACTTCAGCTCCATGCTGACTGCAAACGGTTCTGTGATGGTATTTACAACTACATGTACAATAGTAAGTTTCACTGGCAATGTTTATTGCTTATTTTACATTTTGCTGGTAGCTGAATTTTCTATGGTTCCTTGGTCCCAACAAACATTTACAAGCCCAATAACAGCTGTTTAATTGGCTCGATACATGATCATTTCTTTATAGGCCCTGTATTCTTCTTGCACATTGGCATTTAATTGGGCCATTTATCGACCATTATTTATGGCACCCTGTACTGGCCTTGTATTGGCGTTACGGGATTGGCCCTGTTTTCTTCGCCTATACAACCACTTATGTACGATTAGTACGATTTCAGTATTGGCCCAGTATATATGTAACCGTATTGGCCCTGTTTCATTTGCCTTTATGATATTAAAACGATTCCAATATAGGCCCAGCACATGTCTCTGTATTGGCGTTTTTTTCGTTGCCTGAAATGAACCCATTCGAACCCATTATGATACCAACATAGGGCCAAAACAAACCTGTATTGGCCCTGTTTTGGCTACCTTTATGTACCAATTTAACACCAATGGTTCCAATTGCTCTTAATCTAAGATAAATACACAAAGTCATTAGATTTGTCTGTAGGCATTATTTTACACACATATAAATTTATATAAGCTTAGTCTCGTTTAAATAGAACTCGGAAACAAAACTCCTTCAAGTGACATCCATGAAACATGTGCATAATCTTCTGACTTTACTCTTGATTGTAGGTCTAACAACTTCTCATATTTATCCAATCATTGTGAATTCAGTGAAAATGTACATCTTAAATAGTGCCAGCTGGAGCATGGCTAATAGATGTATCTTCATATGGGAAAAATTTCAAACAGCTCTCTTACTGCCAACATGGAGAACAGTGAAGACAAAACTAAGATAAAATATTCGTCCGATTTTTCTGGAGCAATGTTCAGGCACCAATTTTATCAAAAGTTAAACCCTCAAGTCGACGGTCTTTCTGCTGCAAATTGTCATGTGCCTATATAATATTAATCAGGCACCAAATATCTCCTTTACCTATCACAAGACCTGTGGCAGGCCACCAAAAACAGAACATTTAACAGATGCGCTGCATAAAACATGATTTTTGGGGTCATATATTTAAAAATCGAATGAAGCTAGTGCTTTTTTGGGACCATATTCTGAAAACCAGGGTAGAAATTAACCTGTGGGTAGATTTTCAGACAAATACCCTTCAGTGAGAAATTAGAGCCATCCAAATACCTTTCCAAAGTCCATTTTCATGGAGTGTCGAAAATGAACATCATAGGGTGTTCTTAAATGACCATATCTCAGAAACTTTGCCATTTCAGTAGCTGTATGCCATAAGAAAACTTGCCTTCATTGTTGACTTCTCAGAGCTGTGAGGACCAATCATGCAATGTTAAGCCAGTAATGTAAACCTCTCAGCCAATCAGATAATGACTAGACAAAATCATGTTCAAATGGCTTACATTTAGGATCACAGTAAGGCGACAAGTGAGGTAGACTATATATTCCTTCTTTATACAGGGCCATGGATGAGTTGTTTCTATATCAGTGCAGAAAATGAAACTGACCATGTCACTTATTTCAATTGTTAAAAATGCCATCCAAAACCCTAGAGCAATTCAAATAGCCCCTCTAACAACATTAACTTCGAAGACCGATGCGTTCTGCAATTCTTTTTATTTTCCAGATAAAGTCATAAGGAATAAACTATTTGTAAATTCCAATTCAAACTCGGAGAGCTTTTCGATAGTACATAAGTGCAGGTCTTGATAAAATAATAACGATTTTAAATCGCCAATATGGCAGATATTTTGATCTCACTATAATTGAAAAACTAAAACGGGAAACAAAAAGTGCAAGGATGCACAACATTGATGCTGAAGAAGTCATGGGTATGTTTTCAGTAGCATTGCAAGCATTACCATAGGCCTATACTGCAGGCGTAGATCGACTTAGTATAAACTACATGTAAGTATATGGTAATGCTTGCAATGCTATGTTATCAGCTGGAAGAGGGCCCCAAAACCACAGTATGTTATTTGTCGTATGTTAATTAAAATCAAACTAATCAAGCAAATTAATCACAAAAATGAAAAAGAAAGGAGAAAAGTCGCGAATTAATAAAACCACCACAAAAGAAAACTTTAGTGTTAGTGAGAATGTTCTTGACATTCTTGAAGAACGGGCAGTCAGTCGTAACATTTGTCACTAATGGTGTGACCTCGATACCCCGACACTCACTTTATATTTTAAGATAGAGAAGCTGAAAATGAAAGAATAGTCCAATTTACATCATTGGGTACGTGGAGGAAAGTGAATCTTATGATCTGGCAGTTGATTATAAACTTTCAAACTTTGAATTAGCCACTGATCATGTGATATATTGCGACCTGGAGTTCAGTTGTCATAATTAAACTTGGCATTATACTGGAGGGAAACATGTTGGTGCAGCAATAACAAACATAACTACCTTTCGAATTAGTCAATAGACCGACAAAAATGTTAAAACTAAAAGATAAAAATCCATAGCTTTATTTCAATGAAAAGTGGTAGAAAACACATCTGGGAATCAAGAGTTTCTAGGGCGTACACGATGCCCCTCGAAACATTGCCTGTTTAACTGGAATAGCCAGCCAAATCCATCCCATCTTCTGTCCTTCGAAGATTAGATTAGGGCCTACATCTATGATGGAGAGATGTTAAATGTGAGTCAATCAATTGTATGGAAAAATATCTAATGTTGCTTTGATATGTTTTTCTGTCATGTCAATTAATTATATTTCTAAACACTAAAATCCATGGGCACAGGCAATTATTTGTAATGTTTGTTATTCAATACAGGAGGTCCTACAATCCAGATTGCTCAGTTTCCCTCTGATACCTGTGGACTGAATAAATACTATGATCACATAGAACGACGATGCAGTAGATGTAGTGAGAAGGTTTGTGAACTTCAGCCTCCTGTTCCAGGCTGCAAATCTTTATGTGAAGGTAATACAAAATACATTATATTCGTCTCCACTTCATGTCCATTTCATAACCTATGGGTTTTAGTTATGTTTCAAATGTAACGGGCTTACAAGTATCAGTAATTGGAAGGCAATACCCAACAGGAATATTGGGTCTAAATGTTTTTGAAGTCAAATTGTTCCAAAGCCTTTACGAATAATAACCCCTCCATAACTTAACAAGAGTTTCGGGAAACCCAAAATACGCCCGGAAAGGCACAGTAACTGCAGCCATACCAAAACAAATCCTTCCATATTTATTTGAATTTAATTTTCAAAATTCAGAGGGAAGAGGTTGAAGCTTGGTAAATGAATTGATTGATTGATTGTTTGGTGTTTTACGCCGCGCTCAAGATTATTTCACTTACATGTATATGGCGGCAATGCCAGTTTTATTAGGTGAAGCTTGGTAAAAAGGTGATGTTATGTCAGCAAAATGAAATATTACCACTAAAACCTTTAAAATCCATCTGTATCAAATTTAAAATGGGCTATTTGGATCAACAATTATTAACAAGATTTGTACACGGTACATGTACAAGTCATCAATTCTCGCTGCTGTTAAATCATGATGTTAAACATTGTTTGTTGTCAATATAGGTTGCACTAAAAGGTTAAAATTTTTTAGAAAAGCAGTTTATAATTTACTAATCATACTTAAACAAATGTCATTAATTGGCAATTTCGCAGCTCACACCAATTCAAATAGATTTGAACATTTTTCTCATAATATTTTTTATCTACATTATTTGGCTACAAAAAATATATAACAATTGGGCATGTTAAAAGCCTACATTTAATTTTATCAGTGTTTGACATTGGCATAATTTTCACCATAGACATCTTGACAATATTTTAAATCTCCCCAAATACCTACAGGTTATTACTTCTAATTTTATCATAGACCAAATGGATTTACAATAGATTTGGCTATGGGTCCATTGCTAATGTCACACACTGTTTTATGGAGGCCATAAATCTTTAGGCCATAAAAGCTCTAGAGACTGATAGCTAACTGTAAGTTGACAAGGTAAATAGACCAAAGCTGGGATACTTATCTCTTGGTCTGAAGATAAAACTTAAATCCTTATATGTATTTTTCATTTGATTAAAACATTATATATTGATTTAAGAATAGTTTTAATCAATTTAGAAACATTATTGCAGTTTGAAAAAATCCTTTTTTGATGAGAATCGGAAAAGTAGAAGCCATTTTATAATTTAAAGGTTATTTTCATGAAAATGAAAGTAAGAATAAAAGGGAATGTACATAATCCAATAATTTGCAATAGTTGATATCATAAACAATTTTTTTACACACTGTCTGTTAATATGGTATGTAACATGAAAGATTTGAAAACATCGGATCATATTTGTTAAAGTTATGGAGAGAAAAAGTAAATATTACATAACCCAATATGGCTGCCATATTACGCAATGCATGATGTCAAAAATAGTTCGCGACACACCTTCCACCCATAAGGTATATACTCAGAAAAAATTGTGCAGATGGAATCAAAACTTTGGAAGTTATGGAGCGGAAGGGAATATTACATAATCCAATATAACTCCCATATTATGTAACCAGTGATGTTAAAAATAGTTTGTGACACACCTTCTACCCATAAGGTATATACTTAGAAAAAATTGTGCAGATGGAATCAAAACTTTAGAAGTTATGCAGCGGAAGGGAAAGCGGACGCCCGGAGTCGCTATTTTATGCTGCCAAAACAGTCACTTTATAATAGCCTTAAAGGCCCACTTGCCACCGTAGCCTGTTTGACGTTTGTTAAGAAAACCGATTTACACGAGCTTACTACAGCAAAAACCACTAATATTAAATATAGCACACATAAAGCATGTCCAAATAGGTTTAGAATGTATAAATGAGGGTGAAAAACAAACGAAGAATCGAAGCTCGATTACAACAACACCAATCTGTGTCGGATTAGGCCTACCCTCATTCAGGCCTTTTAGTCTGTGGTTTGCACTCGGCAGGTTTTTATAGTCCCTCTTACTGGATCGTTAGCCTGTATTTCTTAGATATAGTTCGTAAAATTATACTGTGACCGTGTGACGTTAGATCTCCCACACGACTCAAAACATTAGGGCACTTGTGCGCATGCTCAGGTTCGAAGTTTGTTTACATTGCAGGTACTTGAAAAATCTGTTTTTCAATTTCAAATTAAAAATACTAAATGATGCCAAAACTTACAATTTCTGGTAAAAATAGAAAGTTCCTAACTTCTTCTGTCTGGGAAAAATAAAGAAAACCGTCCACAGTTTTTAAAGGATGGGAAATCTCTAGAAATACATAGGGATTATCGTCGATAACAACCTTCAGAGTACTTAAAACAATTATCGCCAGTGACCCTCAAGCTGATATAAACAGACGGAAGTATGTCCTTCTTATCTGCTTATCTGTGTAGCCATTTTTTCCGTTTTAGGATGACGTGATGTTGCAGTAGCTATTTTTAGATCAATAATGACGTATTTTTACCGCCCTCCAGTGTATGATGGTAGATTTAGGTCCAAAAAAAAAACATGGCGACAAACTTGAAGTGGGAAGATTGTCTCAGAATATATAGGTCAGTATGCAACCGCACGTCATTTCTTAGCCAAGCCATTGGCTAAATTACATCACATGACTACTCTATAACGCACTTAAATTTTTATTCAACAATAATTGGATAAAACTAATGAAACAATTTTTGTGGCCTATGGAGCTTCTCTAATGTAACGCCACCTTCAAATTTCAATTATTCGCTTACGTGGGGATAAAACATACATTGGACAGTTGTTTTGCACTAAATGAACTCTACTCTTTCCATCTAAACTAGTCTAAAGCTTAGATTTTCTTTCCCTTTAATGTAAACAGTATTCTGGATTTTCGTGGCAAGTGTGCTTTTAAGTTCTGTCTACAAATTTTAAAATCTACAAAGTTTAAAAGTGTGTCATGTGTCTACACGTACAACTTTTTTTCAAGCTGTTTAACAATAAAATGGGAGGGGAAAATGCTGTGCTGAAAGTTTGTCTGTACAGGGCCGATACATATTTTATTTTGAACAATAGCCCCTTTCAGCTTAAGGATTGACGCTTGTGCAGAAACCTTGCTGTATGGCAAAGCGACGCTAGATTGATCTTTTTGGATCAATCTTATATTTGGAAGCGTGTTCAATTTGTCTATTAGGCTACACAATGCAAAAGTGTCATTTCACAGCGATTGTCACAGAGAAATCATGTCAATGCAATACAATTCGAACAACGTCATAAAAAAGTCCTTCTAAGCCGAAAAATTCTATTAAGGCATTGTTACAAGGAAAGTTCATCACAGCAGGTCTAGAAGGTTGCCTTTGCATCGAAAACTGTAAATTTTCTTTTCAAGATTCGGCCACTTTTTTTCTCCTAAGGAATCGACCATGAGAAAAGAAATATCGGTATGCTAAATGTGAACAGACAAATTTGCCCATTAGAGGGAATTTAAGGCAATACAACCTGCCAAGGAGTGTGTGAAAATGTTTATCCTTAAACACAATTTAATGTGTCTGTTTTTGTCTGACTCAGTGGATAATTTCTTTAGAAGAAATACGGTAGATACATATGATGCAACACCATATGGTGTCATAATGGCAAAATGACACATTTAAGTGATTATCATTACGTCTAAATGGTCATCATGCAACATAAGATATCAAAAAGTATCACATGAAACACACTCTAGCTACATGTATACCAAGACTTATGATAAACAGACAACTGTAGTGTAGGATGATGGACTGTAAAAACATCTTATGATAAACAGACAACTGTAGTGTAGGATGATGGACTGTAAAAACATCTTATGATAAACAGACAACTGTAGAACAGGATGATGGACTGTAAAAACATGCGTCCACAGAGTTTACCCCCAACAGAGCCTGTGCTACCTGAGATAAAGGGGAGGGGTTGCTGCCGGTCAAGCAAATACACCACCTTTGAAACTTAAAACCACAAATGTTTTTAACAGTCAAAATCTGACCTGTTCTCAATCAGAGTGATTATATGTAGCCATCAAAGAACTTAGATCAGACGTATCTATTAGGATTGTACCTGCTGATAAAGGAAAAGTAACGTAGTCATTAGCTTGGTAACATTTAATCAACTTGATAGTCACTACTGTAAGGGATATATACAAATAGAGAACTGTCCAATTATCCGAAGGCAAAATATGATCAACAACTGAGAAACACATTGAAATAATTAAATGATGACGAGGAAATTGATCATCAAACTCACAAAAAAATTTGCTTTAGCACCCGCGGCCGCCATATGCTCAGAGTTCACAAGAATACAATTAAAGCTAAATTACTAGTGTCATCCAAGAATACTGTTTTCTATAATACACCTAATCTTGAGCGCGGCGTAAAATACCAAACAATTAATCAATCTATAACACACCTCAATATTGGTGAAGAATATTATCACCTTTACATGTAAGTAAATTAGCAAAATCATTTATCATTGATCCCAGACAATACCACCATCAAATCAACCACACTCATAGCAGATACTGTAATATTGTAAATGTGCATTTCATCAACATACTTTACTTGGGGACATTTACTCTTCAAACAGACCCACAGACTGTCACACGGTCACAAAATCCCAGAAAAGTGACTTCGCGTTTTCAGCAGATATCATTGATTTTACCATGTGTACAATGTACTTTTAACAAATGGCTTGCTCCAGGACATTTTTGATTGGCTGTGGTTACTCGTGAGAGAGTCTAAAAAATCTAAAGCAGGTTGCAAAGGCTGGTTTTCTGATTAAAACCCTTGCATTTGATTTTCCTCTATGAAATGAATCTAATGTATATATATTTATGATGATACGTATCAAAAAGTAGGCTACTCGCAATGTAAACAAACCCCGAACCTGAATATGCGCACAAGCGCCCTAAAGTTTTCAGTCGTGTGAGTGATCTAACGGCACTGTATAATTTTATGTGCTTTATCTGAGAAATACAGATGGCCGATTGGGTAAGAGAGATTGGAAAAGCCTGCTGAAAATGTTTTCAGTGTAAACCACAGATAAAAGGTCTGAAATGAGGGTAATCCAACACCTAAGTTAACTGGCACTGATTGGTGGTGGTGTTGTTATCAGGCTTCGATTCTTCGTTTGTTTTTCACCCCAATTTCTACATTCCAAACCTACAGCCTAACTGGACATTTTTTATGTGTCCTATGTTTAATTGTTCCCCTGCCACGTAAGTGGAAGGGGGACTTGGAAATGCTGCCCGTTCGTCCTTCCGTCCTTCCTTGTGAACGCGATAGCTGAAGAACCGCAAGATGGTATATAGAGACACATTAGAGAGACCTTGTTAAGTTCGATTTTCGGGGATGTCGACCTATATTTTTAGGTCATTGGGGTCAAAGTGTGGAATTTGCTTGTGAATGCGATAACTTAAGTTCGATTTTCAGGGATTTCGGCCAACAAACTGCGCGATTAAAAATGGCAACCGATCAACAACTTAAGAAGTGTGCAATTTCACTCTAGAGTCCTTCCACCTCCAATTTCCTCCAAGAAACCTCTCCTTGTGGCCGTCACAGACCACCAAACATTGACAAACAGGTGTTCATGAGAGATTTGAAAGAAATGTTGCTCAAAATACATGTACCTCAAACATTTGACATTATACTGGGTGGAGACTTTAACTTGTCATTTGATGATCAGTTAATCTCTGCGAACAGTTCAACTTCAGCCAGTTAATTACTCACCCCACCCACCACCATGGAGGAACTCTTGATCTGATTTTCACCTCACTTGGATGTGCCACATGTGGAGTCTTTCCCCTTCCTTACACAGATCACTGCATCACATGGGCCTCCATACCATTTTGATCAGTGAATACGTTTGTACAGTTTGTGGTGAGATTAATATGGTCACATTAATATGTATGACAGATAATCATATTAAATAATTGAATGTTTTAGTTCCCTTTTAACAGAAGAACCAGTCGCCTGAAGAAAACCATTCAATATTTATGGACACTAAAACACACGGGCACAGGGAAAATCTTCTTGTCTAAAATAACCACGGAGACAAGTTTCTAATTGTGTTAAAAAGAGGTATATCATTTAGACCTTTATAACCATTCAATACATGTACTTACGACTTCTTAATTTCTTACTCTTCTTTCACATCAACGCCACACTAATAGCAACAATCATTGAGAAGATGAAATCGTTTTGTATATTTTTTTTCTCACTAAACTACATCATTCAATAACATTGGTTCAACTTCTAGGTGTTTTCACACAAACTTTTCTGTACTTGTTATATTGTGAATGATGACCATCGGTTGATTAAGTGGCATTTCGAAGTTGAGCTGACAATAAACACGGGGCTGGTATGGATAACAAAGTGAAAAATAAACGTAGAGTTTGTTATCCATACCAACCCCGTGTTTATCAAGATCCATCCTCAGCCATTTTAGATTCCATTCACACTTGTGATCAATTCAGCAGATCTGCTTAAAATTTGGAGAGTATACATGTATGTACATCACTAGCTACCCATCCTGCCTTCCATCTCTCATACCGACCATCTTACAAACGCGATAGCTCGAACAATTCAAAAACTTTCACAACTTTTCAAACATTTTTGGCCACAACTGCCACTGGATGATCTCTCAGAATTGCTCTGTACCCTTTCTTCTGTGGACAACTTCATTTACATAAATCAGACCACACTCCCACAATCATTGAACATCAGATATATGGTGATTATATCCAATGTATAATGAGAAACTAGTTTCCAAACAACATTTATGGCGGGGTACCTGCTAGCTACTCTGCTTGTTTAGTGGTTTTAGCTGTAGTAAGCTTGTGTAAATTGGTTTTGTTAACAAATGTTCAACAGGCGCTATTACGGCAAGTGGGCCGTTAAATCATATGGCTATCATTCATGTTCACAACATTACAAACACCATCATGAAAAAAGGATAAAGCCACCATTACCAATTAATATTTTAGATCGAACTGCTGAGACTTCTGATGGGTGTGCATGCACAGTTTGCCCAGAAACATGGAAGCATGCTGCATATGGACTTATTCCCACAGTTGTGGCCCTTTTACTGGTCATTGGTGGATTAATCTATTACATCATCCGGCTACCCAACAGCCAAGTAATGGAGATGACTGGTGAAACAGAAATGGCAAAAGTGCCGTTTCTAGATCGCACCATGCCTCCAGGTAAGTACAGTACATTTTTTTTAAAGTTTTTATATGACAGGATTCTTCTTATGATAAAAAATTAAAGACATCACCACGTCCTCAGTTGTTTTTTAACAACACGAGCTTTCGACACCTGTGTCTTCGTCAAGTGTAACTGAATTTAATGTTTCAAAATATTGACATATATACAAAAGAAAAGAACAAACGTGTTAAGTGGCCAATCAGTGAATTGTTTGCAGCAGTTACTATGTTAGCAATATTCTGACATATAATATAGTAACTGCTGCAAACAATTCACTGATTGGCCACTTAACACGTTTGTTCTTTTCTTTTGTATATATGTCAATATTTTGAAACATTAAATTCAGTTACACTTGACGAAGACACAGGCACAGGTGTCGAAAGCTCGTGTTGTTAAAAAACAACTGAGGACGTGGTGATGTCTTTAATTTTTTATCATTAGTATGGAACCCACGTTTAAAGAGAGTTTCAAACATTTCTTAGGATTCTTCTTGTATTCTCAAAAACTATTATTTCCAATCTTGTCTATACAGAGTTTTGAAAGGGTTATAAATTGAAGTTTATTTGTCTGTAACATGTTATCTTGTATCATGTGAAGGTTAAACAATGCAAATAGACGTGGAACAAATGGTCAGAAATCCAATATGTCTAATTAGTTTAAAGGCACACTTGTCGCAAAAAATCAGAATACGGTTTACACAAAACACAGTTTTGTGTATTTTTCCCTGACAGAAGTAAAGTAAAAAGAAAGTTTTGGCATCATTTAGTATTTTTAATTTGAAATTGAAAATAAGATTGACCAGGTTCTCGCAATGTAAGCAAACTCTGAACATGAGCATGTACACAAGCACCCTGCACAGTATAATTTTACATACTTATTCTGAGAAATACAGATTGACGATCCGGTAAGAGGGGCTTGGAAAGTCTGTCAATAAATCAGAGATTAGGGTTGTCCAACACTGTCTTATTTTACCCAACACTGATCGTAGGGCCTAGTTGTTGTAATCGGGCTTCGACTTTTCGTTTTGTTTCACCGCCATTTAGATTTATACATTCTAAACCTAACTGGACATGTTTTATATGTCCTATGTTTAAGAAATAAATGACGTCCTAGTGAGCTGTGTGTTGCTGAATAAAGGGTGAGTGGCGGAAGATACCACTATTGGAGGGCGAGGGGCGAAATAATAGTGGTATTTCTGTCACTGACCTTTTATTCAGCAACACACCGCTCACCAGGATGTCATTTATTCTCCCCCTCCATGTAAGTGTAAAGGGGACTTGGAAATGCTGCTTGTGTGTCCTTCCGTCCGTCACGCTTTCTAGTGAACACAATAGCTTTAGAAAGTCTGGAATTTGCTTGTGAACGCGATAGCTAAAGAACCGCTAGATGCAGATCTTTTATTTTTGGTATATAGATACACATTAGAGACCTTGGTCAAGTTTGATTTACGGGGATGTCAACCAGCATAATATATATGGTAATTATATTGAATGGATAATAAGCAACTAGTTTTCAATCAACATTTATGGCAGGGGACCTGCTATTTTTGGCTTGTTTCTATTCTAATTAAAGGTTAAATGTAAATATTTCATTGAAATCTGGAACGAATTGCTCATACATTATCTTCATGCACGTGGCTGTTAGCCAGGCACAAGCTTTTGTCTCGTATTAGGCCATTTTTGTATTTTTTTAATAATATAAATCAACCCTTTACTTTGGAGTTCAATAAAAATTAAATTATCTGTAAAAATTTTTGTGCTCCTAAAGCCTGCCGCAGACGAGAGCTATCTGGCGTATCTGCTGAGCTAAATTTCATTCGTGGCACTTGCCTTAAGCTCATAGCTCACGTTAGCGTTTTGGTGAGATTTTCGTCATCGTGGCGCTGCGTCAAATATCCAACGTGTCAACTTACCTCTTATGTGCGGTGGACGTGAGCTAACTGCTTACGACTTTTTGCAACGTCATGATGTCACGAGACTACCAGCGACCTTACCGCTATTGGGTTTGCCACTGTAATTTACACATATTTTAAATAAAATCCATTAAAACGATCGTATTTTGGTAAATAGAAAGAATTAAAATTCTGAAAGAGTTGAATGTTAAGTTATATTCCTCAACAGTAGAATCTGCGACATGGTAAACGTGAAATATTCAACACTAAATGAATCAAAACTACTTATAGTGTTGAATTATTCAATTATTCGGGATTTGTGGTTCAAATACCACATATAGGCTTAAAAAGGGGTAGTCCAACAGTATTTTGCCACTACAGCTTGGTGATAGGTGGAGCCCATTATACGAGGCTGCTGGTACATGTATCATAGATATCTTAATATAAGATATATAGCTGGTACTTCAGGACGTCATGACGTTGCAAAACGTCGTAAGCAGTTAGCTCACGTTCATCGCACACGAGAGGCAAGTTGCGCAAATGAACAAAATTATCAAACACGTTGGATATTTGACGCAGCGCCCCGAATGACGAAAATCTCACCAAAAGTTCACCGCTAAGGTGAGCTATGTGCTTAAGGCAAGTGCCACGAATGAAATTTAGCTCAGCAGATAGCTCTCGTCTGCGGCAGGCTTTAATTATTAACAGGAACAAGAGCTAATCGTTTTTTTTTTTTCAATAAACCCGGTTTTAACCCCATTACATTTAATCTTTAAAGTGGCATGAGCTGCCAAAATGTTGATATTTTGACCTTAAAACAGAATGTTGAAATTATTGGCTATTTTTCTCAAGACGTATAATTCAGAAGCTTTTTAGTGCTTCTAGTCTCAAAAATGTACGATAAAGTATTGTTTTGAACTAACTTTGGGTTAGAATGAATGAATGGTCGTCCTGGTTATTTAAATTTTGTTTACTTTTCAAACACGTTTTCGGTTCGTACAGGCCACATACTGTATGGATTTTCCTCATTCCAACGCCAGTCATTCAGTTTTTCGATGGGCCTTTTACTGTCGTGACAATCAGAATTATGAAAAAAGTGTGAATTTTGGCAGCTCATGCCACTTTAAATTTCAGAGCCTATGGAGATTATGGACCTGTGTGAAATTTAGATGCATTTGTAACATTTGTAAAAATATTGAATTTTTTTGTACCTGTTTCCTTTGAGTGCACCATAAATAGTTTGGGATCTAAAAAATGTTATTGCCATGAAAACAAACGGAATGGGGGAAGGCGTGATTGATGTGGTTACTCCAAGAATTGAGTTTGGGTCAATTTTGAATATTTAGGTTTTAATTTAAAATTCAGTTTGGCTGGCAGAGTTAGTAGCAGGACTTAAATACTCTCTCCCACACGCGCCTGCCAAGCCCTTTTTGTTTTGAAGCTATTTCACCTAAATCATCCCAGTAGTGTTTTAACAAGAACAGATCTTAGTCTTCAGGGAAACTGAACGACCTATGTGGGATGGTTGCCAGTTACCAGCGGAAGGTTGTGGGTTTCCTCCGGGCACAGAGCCCGGTTTCCTCCCACAATAAAACTGGCAACGACGCCATATAAGTGAAATAATCTTGAGCGTGACGTAAAACACCAATCAATCAATGGGACATGAGCAGATGAGCTACCAAATTCGTACTTTTTTCCTAAATTCTGATTATCAAGATTAGTTGAGCGTTTGAAGTACCTTAAAAAAACTATAGGATTAGCGGTGTAGTAAAAAATATTATGTAAGCCATGAATAATACATACTTTACCGTTGACAGCTGTGATGTGTGAGTACATTATAAGGTTGTTTTGGCTTATCTATCTGTACCCCAATGCATTTGTTCAATGCTGTCTTATCACACAACAGGGATATAAATCTGCTTCATAGTATATTCCAAAAAGATGTTTATGAGATTACTTTGCAATGACATGTTATCTGTTTTCAATACACAGATCAAGCAGAAGGGGAAGAAGAGACATCTGTTAAATATGTTCATGAGGATGATGATGATCAAGTTCATGGACAACCATCTAGTCGCAAGCAACCTGATGAGCAGCATATAGGATAAAACCAGCAATTAGGACCGATTCCTTAGATAATGCTTTCTATGCCATTGAAAGCGCCAAAAGGATCCAAGATTTTGTAAAGTACTCTTGATGGAAACTATAAGCCTTTAATCTGGTTCATATCTCTAAAACCTATGGGGTTGGGGATAGAGATATACTGAAAGATAATCCTGTGATAGAAACCATGTGGTATGGTTGTCAGTTACCATCAGAAAGGTTGTCAGTTACCTCCGGGCATAGAGCCTGGTTTCCTCCCACAATAAAACTGGCAATGCCGCCATATAAGTGAAATAATCTTGAGCTCGGCGTAAAACACTAAACAATCAACGAAAGAAACCAACTGTGATAAAATACATGTAATTTATTGGTCTAAAAGACCTGTACACAAGTAAGTTTATTTGTTAGCATGAAAAAACTCTGATCAAAAGTATACAACTTTCATATCTTCTGTATTCATTTTACATGTTTCTAAACTCGTAGATGTATTAAGGAGAGTATAACAAATCAAAAAAAATGATTGTGGTGAAAGTATTATATAAATACATGTACTTTTTCTCATAAGTTGATATTAAGTTTACTGTTTGACGATATGAATGTCCAGGCATCTTCCATCGTTGTGATAAAAGTAATACACTGGATGATTCTGGAGCCGGGGCATTGTTAACAAAGTATCCTTCCAAGAAAATGTCATGGCATTATCCATGATCAGCTGAACTTGTAAATACATGTACAAAGTTGTTGCTACAATATGTCAAACCTGCACCAAAATACTTTTGGTCACCTAAACACTTGTTTCACAGTTTGTCATATCAAATTATTGAAGTCATGAAATCAGATCTCACTAAGGATATAAACACTCCACTCCGCAGAGCGAGGGAACAATATTGGATCTATCAGCTACACACTAAAACGAAAAAGATGGAACAAACTTCATCGCTTCACTATATCAAGATTTACTTTTTTTAGTTCTACTGTTAGTGTTACTGTTTGGGTTGCGTTGATTCAATTATTTTTGGAGTTATTGCTGGTTATTGACATTGTGTGAATAGATAGACAGTGAGAGTTTGTCGAGGTCCCTCCTCCTACAGCAGTAAATAACCGTATTTCTTTACATCTAAGGGTATGAATTATGATAATGCAGGGCAGGGGGGATATGTCATCTTCCGATGACACTTGTTTTTAACTACCAATTGTGATCAAATTATATACCTGGTTACTTCAACAATTTTATATTTTTTTATTTTGTAGAAAAATATGTAAAAAAAAATATTTTTTTAAAGGGATATTGGTGCTATTAGTTGTTATGGTATATATTTAATTTTTAATATAAAATTCAGTAATTGGCCCATGTCGTACTTGGCAAGTCGTAGACAACAGGTCTGTGTCAAAGGTCATGTATCTACACCAGAGAACTTGGATATTGGAATACCCCAGGGGTCCATTTTAGGGCCTTTGATGTTCTTGATATTTGTAAATGACTTGCCAGGTTTGATACACCACTCTGTTGTTAATATGTTTGTGGATGATACTGGTATACTCTTTGCCTTTGACAAAATACAAGCAGACTTAGATGCTCTTTCAAACTGGTGACAAGAAACAAGCTCAAAACTCAAAACCACGTTCATGATCTTTCAATTTTGACGAAAGTCCCTCTCCATGACTGACCTTAGTTTAAACTTCAATGGATCACCCATTGAGAGAGTATCTGAATCTATGATTCTTGGTGTAATATTTGATCAACATGTAAATTTCCAAGTGCACGTTAGTTACACATGTAAAATGATTTCGCGTAAGCTATCAATTCTGTATTATTTAAAGTGGCATGAGCTGCCAAAATTCACACTTTTTTCATAATTTCTGATCGTCACGACAGTAAGAGGCTTTGTTGGCCATCGACAAACTAAACGATTGGCGTTGGAATGAGGAAAATCCATACAGTATGTGACCTGTACGAACCGAAAACGTGTTCGAAAAATAAACAAAATTTAAATAACCGGGACGACCATTCATTCATTCCAAGTCAAAGTTAGTTCAAAACAATACTTTATTGTACATTTTCGAGTCTAGAAGCACTAGAAAGCTTCTCAATTATATGTCTTGAGAAAAATAGCCAATAATTTCAACATTCTATGTTAACGTCAAAATATCAACATTTTGGCAGCTCATGCCCCTTTAAGAGATATATCAACTGTATATGGGAAAACCCCCTTGTTTTCATTTTATGAACTGTTTCTTTTACTTTTAGGCTAGGATTTTATCTGAAGCTATTTTCTTTTATTTTTATTCTCGAAGAAAATGAGGAATAATTGATATGTTACAAATAAATGCAGTTTGTTTGTTAAAAACCTTTGTGTATACCTTCAACGGTCATGTGACCTATTTACCATATTATGTGCTCTCCTGTCTGAGGAGGAGACTTTGGATTTTGTGTGTTGGAAGTTAACGATTTGCTTACGTTGAAAAAGAAATTTTATTTAGTTTTGAAGTGATATGTTTTGTTTATTTACTTTCCTATGTGCCACCCCCAGCGCATATCATGGTGGAGAACCCAAATTCCTGGATGTTTCTTTGACTTTTATTGTTTTCTTACACGGAATGCTGAACTTTTATTTGTCTCGTGTTGCACAACAACAACATGGCGTTTGTTGGTGACCAATTTGTGACGGACAACTTGCTGTCCAATTCGGACAAAGTTTTCATCGAAGGAGCCCTTTCAGTCGTCGATGACAGCCTTACCAGCCCACGTTTAACACCAACTCCCGTCGGACCACCTGTGATGCCCCCATTGTCAACTTTAAATTTAATTCCAAACCAAACTCAGACTCCCCACATCTATAAATATAAATATACCCCTCCCAAAATTTCGTGGTTTAGGACAAGATAATGGAGAAAAGTTCATGAAAGAGTTTGAGAGTTTTACTGTCCTGCATCAGATGTCTGACAGTGCGGTAAAGTTGGCGGCTTTTCATTTACATTTACAAGGACCTGCCCTTGTTTGGTTTAATTATCTCCCTGAACAATTAAAATCCAGTTGGGACGTGTTGAAAAGATCTTTTCGGCAAAGATATGCAGACATGTCTGTTTCCTAACTTTATCATGTTTGTTGGAATACATTGTAAATGGGTTTAGCGTTTCAGAATTTTCACTTTATTGTTCCTAGTTTGTGTGAAAAAAAAATTCATATTGTTGTTTGCTTGTTCCATACTCAGGAAATTTTTCTTCTTTGAACTTCTGTTTTTTTTTTTAAAGTTTTAGTGCCTATATTTGATGGACCGTTTCAGTATGTTAAGGAGCCTATTGATAGTCATTTATATAAGTTTCTGGTGTCTCAGTATTTTCTAGGATTTGAAGACTGTTTTATCTATGAATAGCCTGTATTTTGCCTGTTAGATAGTATCCGAAATATGTAATTTTCTTGTTAAGAGGGTCTCTTATAGCCCATGGATGTCAGGTGTAAAGGGTTAATATTTCATAGCGCTATACTTCCCTTTGAAGTCTCTTAATTTGTATGAAGAGATTTAGGATTATATAGTTAGCGACAAATACGTCATAAAGTCTGAACCTTGTAAGGCTAATTAATGTACTGTGTAATTTTCTTTTTGTGGGGGGATGTTGTATACCTATATGGGAAAACCCCCTTGTTTTCATTTTATGAACTGTTTCTTTTACTTTTAAGCTAGGATTTTATCTGAAGCTATTTTCTTATATTTTTATTCTCGAAGAAAATGAGGAATAATTGATATGTTACAAATAAATGCAGTTTGTTTGTTAAAAACCTTTGTGTATACCTTCAACGGTCATGTGACCTATTTACCATATTATGTGCTCTCCTGTCTGAGGAGGAGACTTTGGATTTTGTGTGTTGGAAGTTAACGATTTGCTTACGTTGAAAAAGAAATTTTATTTAGTTTTGAAGTGATGTGTTTTGTTTATTTACTTTCCTATATGCCACCCCCAGCGCATATCACAACATTGCCAACTTTACAAATTTTTTTTTAATATGCTTATTTTACCAAACTTTGACTATTGTGATACGCTATAGGGAAACGTTGATAAGTGTATTCTAGATTGTTCCAGAAAAGACCCTCATATCATACTGAAAGCCCACCCCTGAACCCCCACCGATAAACTATTAGAAATTGACGGTGTCTCTCCGTACATGATAGGATAAACTTACACAAGGCTGTTATAATGTACAAAGTTAGCAATGAGCCAATGCCGCCATAATGATATAGCTTGGAGCTTTTTAAATTAGTTTAATCAACGACAAGAGAAGCTGAGCGGAATGACCTTTTACTTCCCGGTCCGAAATGTTTTTCGAAAGAAGTCTTTAATTCTCTGTGTAGAAATATGGAATAAAATCCCACCTAACATTCCATATGTATCCAGTTAAAAACAGTAATGTTTGATATTTTAAAGAATCTTTATTCATCTATAAATATCTTTAGCTATATATTTATTTATAACCTAAATATTCTACTATTACGCAAATATTAATCTTCAAATGTATGTATAATGCCATATTCTAATATTCATATATATCCAGTAAATATTGGGCATTCTACAACTATAACGATCTACTAACATATTCGTGGGCCACCAGTGCTAATTTTGACCCCCAGAATAAATCAAGATTTTATTATTATTATTATATAACAACATGAAACATTGTATTTATTTCTTATTGTTGGTTGATTGAATGATGTTTTACACATCTCACACTGTCAAGGGTTTCTTTCAATCAACAAACATTTGATTTGTTTCCATGCCATGTAAACAAACTTTTGAGCCTGGGCATGCGCACAAGTAGCCACACGCATGTGTCTCATCCGAGTTTACTTACTTGCCGGTCAGGAAGTCCACAAGTGTCCTTGATATGAACCTTGTCTGTGATCTAAAGTTAGGCCTACACTATTTTTTTATGAACTTTGTCTGAGAAATACAAAGGATTTGATATGAACGATGCAATAAGTCTGTTGATCAATTTTAGAGTGTACGATCATTGTTGTTGTAATGGAAGTCCCGTTTACAACCTAATAAGACATGTATGATGTCCCCTATGTTGAATTTTAGTGTTTTCATAGCAAATGCCAGACAGGCTATGGAGGCAAGCTTTTAACTGGAAACTTTGAGCAAAAAAATACCTAACTGGTTTACTTCATGTGCCGTAACTAGAACCATAACATAACCTACTTGTAATGAACAACAGATATTCCTGATAATAATTTTGTTAATTTGCATTCCAGTTTCCCAGAAGACTAGCTTCAAAAAGGAAAGGGCTTGGCAGGCGGCGTGTGGGAGAGAGTATTAAAGTCCTGCTACTAACTCTCCCAGCCAAACTGAATTTTAAAACCTAAATATTCAAAATTGACCCAAACTGAATTCCTGGAGTAACCGCATCAATCATGCTTTCCCCCCATTCCATTTGTTCTTTATAACCAACCTTCAAAAGGCAATGCAAGATAGTCATGTAAGTTACATTGATTTGATCTTAAGACATCATAGGATAGAGGTCCTCTGAGCTCAGCTGTGCTCGGTTCCATGTCCACATTCCCATGCGGTGCCTGCTCAGTGGAATGGAAACCCCACTACACTTCACTCCTTGCCCCCTATAGAGCAAGCACTGTGTGGAAGGGGGCCTGCGCGCCCCTGTGCATTTGACTCCAGGCCCTCACGAAGAAGACATTCTGTAGGAGTTGGACCTGGCTTGAGCAGTCTCCATGTGGGAGAGGGTCTGGAAATCCCACGATGCTTGGCCATGTTGGGCAAAGGTATCAAGAGTTGAAAATCTTCTGGTTTGCTTTATGTGTACAGCTTCAAAATATGTAGCAGGACAAAACCCAAATCACTCACTCACTCAAAATATGTAGGGGCCTCCGTGACTCAGTAGGTAGAGCGTTGGACGTTCAATCCGAACAGCCTTCCACCAATGGGCCGCGGGTTCGAATCCCACTCAGTCCAAAAAAAAAGGAAAATTTTCTGACTGAGTTTTCACTCGAACGACCTATGTGGGATGGTTACCAGTTACCAACGGAAGTTCATGGGTTTCCTCCGGGCATAGAGCCCGGTTTCCTCCCACACTAAAACTGGCATCGCCACGATGTAAGTGAAATAATCTTGAGCGCGGCGTAAAACACCAATCAATCAATCAAAATATTTAAAAAAGTGTTAGTTTTTTTAACACAGTCTCATCATTTTTCCCAAATAATTTTGTCTTGGGTGTCATATAAAACATCAAACAACCATTGAAACATGATGTGTTTGTTCACGACGACAGTGAAATTTCATTTTTACCACACGTTTGCTTTGAAGAGTGAAGATTTGTGTAGAGTTACGTAATTCCTGGTCGTTCTTCTACAAAGTCAGAAGCCTCGGTGGCCGAAACATTCAAACCCTAGAGCCTCCTGTACAAAATCTGCAGGAATTGGAAGCCGCATTTCATTGGTATGGCGGCAGTTACCCCTTCAACAGATCTGTTGTCTCACTGGAGAGATGAGGTGCTGCTTTTTTCTTAGTATATATTTATGAACACCAAAACACACGGAAAATCTTCTTGCCTAAACTATAAACCATGGAGACAAGTTTCTAATTGTGTTAAAAGGGGGTGCATGTATATCATTTAGACCTTTATACCCCATCATAAGCTGTTGTAATAAACTAAACCCATGATATTTCATTAGGTTGACAACTAACAGGAGCTTGGCCTTGAACACCTTGCAATACACGATAATGCCTACGCATCCTCAGCTATGGCAAGAACATGGGTAGACTGAGATCGAACCCCATTGAATCATAGGAAAAGAAAGTAAACATTTTATCCAATACTAGATAAATGGTTGGCTGCTCTTTGTCGTAGAGAAATCTGAGTTTGCAACATTTTTTATAGGCTTGGGCCATTTTTCAATGGGTTTGTGAATTTTTGGAAGAAACTAGAAGACCATGTTTTCAGAGTTAAGATTAGATTCCAAATAGCGATACTGTGTTTCATTAAGAAAGAATTCTATTGGAACTTTCTAACATTTTCAGGCCAAATTTCTTTATCAACTTTTTGGTCATGAAAAGGGTTGCTTAGCTGCTGTTGTACCTCTTCAATAAAATCCTGTTTAGAGGTAATAACTATTGCCGAGCCTTTATCAGCAGGTTTTAGATCTATGTTTTGATTTCTTCTTAGTTTATTTAAAGGGGCATGAGCTGCCGAAATTCCCACTTTTTTCATAATTTCTGATCGTCACGACAGTAAGAGGCTTTGAAGGCCATCGAAAAACTAAATGATTGACGTTGGAATGAAAATCCATACAGTATGTGCCCTGTACGAACCGAAAACGTGTTCGAAAAGTAGCAAAATTTAAATAACCGGGACGACCATTCATTCATTCTAAGCCAAAGTTAGTTCAAAACAATACTTTATCGTACATTTTCGAGACTAGAAGCACTAAAAAGCTTCTGAATTATACGTCTTGACAAAAATAGCCGATTATTTCAAGATTCTGTGTTTACGTCAAAATATCAACATTTTGGCAGCTCATGCCCCTTTAAGGCAAGACATTCTGAATGAGTAAGGTTATGTTGGTTTCTAGGATTAGCTAAACCATCAAATTTCCTTGATACAGAGTCAAAGCTTAAGCTTATTTCTGGGTCATACATGTAAAACGGGGGCTTGTAGCCAATTTTAGATGTAAACGGCTTGCGTACCCAACTAGAATCTCAGTAGATAGCAGCCAGACCTATAATTCTGGAGAAGTCCATTACATGCACTTATTTAATAGAAAAGTTCCCATCAGATAATGATTTGGGGCAAGGCACAAATGAGTAGAGATTAACAATATTACTTCCTAAGGTGTAAGTAGGGTGACACTTTGGCAGGATAATAAAACACAATACGATTAAGCATTTCTCCAGTACCTTTAAGTAACAACATATGGTTAAATTACTGACTGTGGCTTCATTTTGAATGATAATATGGTGACAAATAAGTATCAAAAGAAATAAAGATTGATCTTTCTGGCAATCTGATTCCTATCTAAGACAACTGACTCTTTGGAAGGGTAAATAATTTGGTTAATGTTCCTCTATGCCAAATTATCTCAAAGGTAAATAGAATACTCCTGAGAGTGCCATAAAAGGTCAAGACCAAAAATGGATTCACTGGCCAGATCATTTAAGTAAGTCCCAATAAAGAAGGTCAAAGTTTTGATTTGGTCATTATGGTCAATATCTTGACTCCCAATAAAGGCTTTGGTCATAATGATCATAACCTCGACTCTGAATAAAGAGGGCTTTGGTCATTTAGGGTCATTACCTCGACTCCCAATTAGGAAGGCTTTGGTCATTATGACCATCACTTCGACCCCCAATAAAGAAGGCTTTGGTCATTATGATCATTATCTCGACTCCAAATAAAGAAGGCTTTGGTCATTATGATCATAACCATCGACTCCGAATAAAGAAGGCTTTGGTCATTATGATCATTATCTCGACTCCAAATAAAGAAGGCTTTGGTCATTATGATCATTATCTCGACTCCGAATAAAGAAGGCTTTGGTCATAATGATCATAACCTCGACTTCGAATAAAGAAGGCTTTGGTCATAATGATCATAACCTCGACTCCCAATAAAGAAGGCTTTGACCATTATGACCATTACCGCGACTCCAAATAAAGAAGGCTTTGGTCATTATGATCATTATCTCGACTCCAAATAAAGAAGGCTTTGGTCATTATGATCATTATCTCGACTCCGAATAAAGAAGGCTTTGGTCATAATGATCATAACCTCGACTCCGAATAAAGAAGGCTTTGGTCATAATGATCATAACCTCGACTCCCAATAAAGAAGGCTTTGACCATTATGACCATTACCTCGACTCCCAATAAAGAAGGCTTTGGTCATTATGATCATTACCTCGACTCCGAATAAAGAAGGCTTTGGTCATTATGATCATTACCTCGACTCCCAATAAAGAAGGCTTTGGTCATTATGATCATTACCTCGCCCCTAATAAAGAAGGCTTTGGTCATTATGATCATTACCTCGACTCCCAATAAAGAAGGCTTTGGTCATTATGATCATTACCTCGACTCCCAATAAAGAAGGCTTTGGTCATTATGATCATTACCTCGACTCCCAATAAAGAAGGCTTTGGTCATAATGATCATTACCTCGACTCCCAATTAGGAAGGCTTTGGTCATTATGATCATTACCTCGACCCCCAATAAAGAAGGCTTTGGTCATTATGATCATTACCTCGACTCCCAATAAAGAAGGCTTTGGTCATTATGATCATTACCTCGACTCCCAATAAAGAAGGCTTTGGTCATAATGATCATTACCTCGACTCCCAATTAGGAAGGCTTTGGTCATTATGACCATCACCTCGACCCCCAAGAAAAAAGGCTTTGGTCATTATGATCATTACATGTACCTCAAGTCCAAATAAAGATTGATTGATGTTGTACACTGCACTCAAGATTACATGTATTTCTTTTATATGACGGCATTGCCAGGTTTAGTGGGAGAGGAAAGCAGACTGTTTGTCCGACCTTCGGAGAGTACCTGGCAACTCTCCCACCTACGGCGATCAAGTTGAAAATTCACTCAGAAATTTGTCAATTTTTATTTGATCCAAGTGGGATTTAAATCTGCAACACAACAATGGTGCATCAACAAATCAACCCAGAAAAAAAATATATTTTATTTACAAGAAATGGGGTGCAAATTAATACCAAAAGTTACATACGTACACATGACAGCCTCAATGAAAAGTAAGTTTTTGTGAGCAACATTTTTTTGGGAATATTAAATTTCAATTGCACTTGATAAAGACAGCGACACAGGTGTAAAAAGCTTGTGTTGTACACAAAAACTTACTGTGGTGATGCCTTAATCCTTTCTTATTAGTATAGAACCCATTTTTAAAGAGTGTTTCAAACATTTCTTACTCCTTGCTATTCCATTCAGGTGTATTTACCAATAAAATGCATAAGTAAAAACGTTAATTTCTAAGCTGGATTGATTAAGTGTTTATGTAGTGTTGCACTGAATATTAAATTTGAAAGTAAGCAGGGGATCATTTCGTTTTACCCCCCCCCCCCCCCCCCCCCCCCCTGAACATTTGCTGGTAACTCGATCAGACAATTAAATTTGAGGCTTGTGTTAGCAGGAGTGTCTGCCTTAAGATAATGTATTGGACACTACATTGGTCACAAGCTCGTATCTGGTTGAAAGTGCACATAAACTCAATTCCATCAGCAAATCATTTATTTTTTCAAATAGATTTTCTAATTAACACACAGGCAATACCTTCTGGACACAAATTCTTCAAATATGATTGATTATTTCACTTATATGGAGGCGTTGCCAGTTTTAGTGGGGGAGGAAACCCAACGACCTTCGTTGAGTGCCTGGCAACTCTTCCACCTCCAAATACATGTATGTGTACAGGTACAAATTCAAGTTCATTTCACTATAAAAGAGATTTTGTAGAGAGTGTTATTCATTGTTTTGTCATCAAAACCATCAGTGACATATTTTCATGATTAGGCGTTTTGTTGTCTTTGTAATTATCCTGGTTTTTCATACTTACATTGGCACAATCCAGTCTAATTCAGAGACAAATTTACACTTTCCACAGATCATTACATGGATTTTGTCTACATGTACTTCATAATATTACTGGCATCTGAAGAATACTGGTAGTTGATAGTGCTATTGAATATCCTGATTTTCTAAAGTACACATACATGTTCACTATCGAGTCCATTCTAATGATAAAATTACACAGCAGAGGTTGGATAATTATTTTGTCTTTTTCATGATATTTCCCACAGCTGAGATAATTGTCGTTTTAGTAGTTATGGATGATACAGTGATTGAAGTTGACGAATTCCCAGATTGTTTTTGGGGCAAGGTATCCCACTTACTTTTCCTTTTCTTATCATCTGAAAAATAAAAATATATATAAGGGAAAGTGAAAATTCAAATGCATCGATATAACTCTGCAAATACAAGTATAACTTCCAAAAATGTGCATTTAATCATCACACGAAAGACATACGAAGCTTTGTTGGTTTCTCAGGAATATATCATACTGTCTTCATTTTGTTTTTATATAAATTACTTTATAAAATAAAGTCTAATTAATACAAAAAAAATTACCCCACCCCCCACCTCTGGTGAGGCATACTTTTAGATCATATAGACACCATTTCAAAATGATTCAGTCTAAATTCAGTATAAATTCTTCTACCAGCTTTGGCTCATGCCTCAATCATTTTATCTGGAATACTGCAATTTACATTTATATAAGATGGTTTCTTATTTTTCCCAGATAAAAGTTAGAAATTCTTCATTTTTGCCAGAATTCAAAAGTTTTGGGGGAATATAATATTTCTGATTTGAAATGGCAAATTCATTTCTTTGGTACCCACAAAATCAGCACACGACAAACATGGGCATCTGACCTTAGATGGATTAACTTCACTGCTCTACACTTCCTAATTTTATTTTCATACTAAAATATTAACATTGTGGCAGTTTATGCCCCTCTAACATTCAGGGGTGTGAGAGGCGGACAGAAAAAACAACAGCCGAAATGTGCGTCACCAGTGAACATATTATTAGGGTCGTATACAGTGATCATTTACAAATACGTGATTTACCCCGTTTTTGCTGACGTCTCTCACCCCTGAACTTTAGTGTAAAACATGCTTTGCTCAGATATGAAGCCCCATCCCCCGCCCCACCCCCAACCCCCCTACATGTAACTCGGTCTTGAATGCAAGAGGAATGAAACTTACCTATAGCAGCATCACCAGATATTTTCTTTGTTCCAGTAACAAATTCAACCTATGGAAAAAAAAAATTGCAGGAAAATTTTACAGGTAAAACCAACAATTTTCAGGTGTGCAGTTATGCAACAACTATAATATTTTATAACATTAAACCAACTGGATTTACAACTTCTATCATAGTTAGCCGCAACGTTTCAATGTCTATTCGGACATCGTTTCAAGCATATGTAAACATTTCTCACATAACTTCTTGTAAATTGACTGAAGCTGTTCAAATTAGAAAACACAATCCAAAAATTAACAGATCAAGGTTTCCTTATTCCTTATGCCTACAATGATTTTATTCTTTAGAATCCAACTGTGCATTTGTTAATTATTTAATCATATCCAATACTTTATCACTTTGCCTGCATGTTTTGTTTTTCTCGCTACATCTGGTAATCCTATTTAAAACTTTTCCTGTAAATATCCTGTCTCTGTTTTCAAAAGTTCTGTCTTTTATTATTCATCTGTTTACTAATCTGTTACCACTCTACATACCGGTAGTGATGTTTTCATCATTTAATGAAGTTTTCATAATCCTAAAAAGTTTTCATATTCAGTGCACTGAATAACTTAATGTTTATTTTCCTACCCTTCATTTGTATATATATTCTCTGTTCCTTCTATGTTGATTATATGCTTGAAAACGATGTCCGAATAGACATTGAAACGTTGCGCCTAAATATATCAGAAGCTGTAAATCCAGAAAGAGTTTGTTTACTGTTATACTTTCAACTTCTATATGCCCCTCAAACAAGTTATAATATTTACTATTTTATGTAAAAAGTACCAAACTAGTTAACTGACCAAATCTGTTAAATAAAAAGAAAAACACAATTTTATCACCTTTGTTCTCTCTTTCCTTTCTTTTTCTCTTTTTTCCATTTCAGCTTTCTGAACTTTATCTACAATAAATTAAGCAGAATTAAAAGATACACAATCTAATTAAAAACAAATTTTTGGTACCAAAATAATGATCTAAAATTAAAAACTGAGATTTGTTTTGTGATCAAATGCCAACAAAAAGTAGATGGTGCTTCAGATGTACAGTAATTTAATATATGTAATTTTACTTGTTAGCATGTATGTCCTGGTTTTTAGGGAAAGAAACCACAAAAAGTTGAAGTTATTCACATTATCTCTATGGAGAAGAAAACCATATCACAACTGATTTTAGGGTGATAAAAGTTTGGCTTGATATAGATCAATATACTGTTATTGCTTAATGCATTAATTAAAAGAAATCAATAAATTGATTGATGTTTTACGTCGCACTCAAGATTATTTCACTTGTATGGCGGTGTTGCCGGCTTTAGTGGGGGAGGAAACCAGGCTCATTGCCCGGAGGCAATTTTTAATTTTTATTGGTCTGAGTATGATTAGAACCTGCGCCACATCGATGGAAGGTATGTGCGGAACGATCACTCTAACCCACTGGCGCACCAAGGCCCCTCGAAATCAGTAGAAATGTCATTCCTAACGCAGAATACCCTATGTGAAAGAGTTACTAGGTACTTGCCATAGGTCGAGGGTTACTCCGGGCAGACACTGGTTGACTTCCCTACTAAACCTGGCAACGCTTCCATACAAGTGAAACAATCTGCAGTGTGACGTAAAACATTAATCAACCGAAGATCGTACTTTTCTTCAAAGAGCCTGATTTTCTGCTTCACTAAACCTCAAAACACCGCCATTATAAGCGAAAAAAAATGAGGCACAAAATATCAAGCAATCAATCCAATGCTAATCTGCTCTAAGGCATATGAGGCCCCCCCTTCTGAATACAACAGCCTAACCATCATAACATCTCCTTACCTAATGCATCATAGTAAGAATGCTCCGACCATAAATGAGGATCATAGATTTCCTGGATAAAAAAGAAATAAAACATATCAATGCAAAATTGGAATCCACTAAGATTTGTTAATGTGCTTCCAGTCAGTGTTCTTTTAGAACAGAGACCCTGAAATAAAATTCTGAAATTTACCAACAGAGCTTAAATCTATGTACAAACTTCAATGTCATAAAAACATATTAATATATATTGAAAAAATCTATTTTATTGGTGAGTGTCCAGTAATTCATTTTCATTTCTATTTTCAATGGTTGGACATTCATCAAATTCATAAAGAACAGTGAATTCACTTGATTACGGCCAGTCACTTTCTCACATCAGAAGTAAGGCAAACTTAGCATTTTCTCTGATGTCTCGTATCATAATAATAAAAGAAATAAAAAAATCTTTTTACACATCAGTTACAGCACATTTTACAGATCAGTTATTTGCCACTTTTAATAAGGTTGAAAGCACAGCGAAAATTTGAATATCGTAAAAATGTTGTGGTGAATCATTTCTGCTGTGGAAAATCAACTCTTTCTGTGGCAACTTTTTTTCTTTGCTGTGGTAAAAATCTGAATTGCCTTTCAGTTGTCAGAAGATACCATATATCCAAGTTTTAGCAGATTATAAAATGTATAAATCATGTTCGGTGTGTTATCACTGAAAATGTGGCAGCCCACACGTAATAGGTTACCAGATTTGAATTCATAAAATCAATGACATGTACTCAGAATACAAAAGGCTTGCTTTGGGAAATTTCTCTCGTCGTTAATACGAAGCCCCAAGACTATTGCTGTCACTGAGTCCCAAAGAGTCCAGACAAGCATGCGCTATACAGGCAAATTTCTGAGGTTTCTCAACTTGGTGCCGTGATTTACAAATGTAGCTACAAGTTACCAAAGAAAATGAAAATCTATAAGAAAAAGAAATCTGATTGGCTCATATTCAATCGGGTCGGGCAGGCTACTCTCAACAGTCTAATTCTTAATGTTCCCCTGGTTAAGTTTACTATGGGCTACATGTACTAAGTGAGTTAAAAAATCAAATAAAGAGAAATTAACATGAATGGAAAGATTACTTACTGGAGGGTAATTTGTCCCTTTTTCGTCAATATTACAAAAATCTATTAACTTTTCATATATACTGAAAAAGAAAAAAAACAGTGCATTGTAAAATCTCAACAACAAACACCCAGCAATGCTTACATGTACATATACAATGTAGATTGTTAGAAAACTATAGAGAATTTCTTCCCTGTAATATGAAGTTATCCTCTGAGTAAGGTTGGTTGATTGATGTTATACGTGTACCTAGCACATAAGATAACACATATAAGGGTATTGGCAGGTGTATTTGTACAAGTAACAACCATTCCACATAGAACAGTCAATTGGAAACCTAGTCAAACATTATTTTCTTGTATCATGGTTGCAGCGTTTTTCTTTTGATGAGCAGTCTTCGACAAATCCGATACCCAGTGGACAGGGAGTGGGCGGGGCTTATGCGTTGAATAACTTCCCGATTTTGGAAGTTGTTGAATGGCTCTCTTGACTGGGTATCAGAGAGTAAACACGTGCTAGTTGATTGACAACGTCAGTCACTAATACCATGATACAAGCACGTCTTGAATGGCTCCCTCGAGAATGGAAGAAATTCTGAAATCACCTCTCAGAATATCTTCCATACCCTCGGGAAGCCATTCAATAACTCTAACTTATTGGACCTGCGACATCCATGGAAACGTGTCCACTTCAGCCTCTGTCACTTTAGCAGCCAAGGACCTTTATCTAAGTAAAGGACAGTAAACACTGAGATCTGCGACTTATAAAGTACAACTGCCAGGTTTAGCGGCAGAGGAAACCCTTTACTGTTGGCAAGTGCCTGGCCACTTTTCCACAAAGGTAAATGGAATCTTAGTACAAACTAAGAAAGCCAATTAAGAAATTGAAATATACATTTAATAGTAAATCTTTGAATGAATCCCAGTAGCTTATGGATACTTTATATTACTTTTTTTGAAAGTTATTTATATTTGGGAAAAAATCAGGCTCTACCCAGTGGACATCATCAAGCTACCTTCAGTACCTAGCATCCATTTAACAATCATACCTGATAAGAACCCAATCATGGCACTGCTGTTTCTAAGAGCACAGACTTTATGCTGCTCTCAACTTAAATGGAGGTGTTGTCAGGTTGAGGAGGGTACTGTCAGTGGTGGAACTTAACGCTTGCCCGCTTGCCAAACGCAAGTAAAATCATTGCAGGGCAAGCTAATGCTGGCAACCGCTTGCCCTCAGGTGCAAGTAGATTTGAGCTTATAAAAAAAAAAGCCTGTTAATTTCGGTAAAATTTATATTTAGCATAGTTTTAATTTTATTATAAATCATTGAGCTTCAGAATCTAAACTCAATTTTATCCCAAGAAGTTTTCTTAATCATTTTCTTTACTCCGTAAGTGGGTTTTGTTACAGCGCATAAAGCGATAAACACGTAAAAAATTTGAAGTAATTTTCTAACACAGTTTCTGGACACTGTCTTTCAAGCTGTCATACTATCAAGGACAGCTTATTCTCAACATTTAGTATGCTTGAAAAATTCCACCAATATACGCTGCGGCTGGTCTACATGTAATTCTGTTATGTACATGTAAATGATGAACTGTTTTCAAAACGACTTCAAGATCGGTTCTTCACAAGACTAATTTATGCAGGCAGGATACTCCTCACATGGAACTTTTTTGTCTGATTGACAAGCCCTTTTCATCCAATCAAATTAGCTGTAGGTCTACAGCTTCTTGTGCTTCAAATTGTCAAAAGTTATGACATTATATGGTGTGCAGCTTCCTGCTTTGTATATGTGTAATAGACTGTTTAGTCTAAATACCAGAATTATATTCAAATGTGGTTTAAACATCACAGGGGTCAACTGTTATGAATACACTCTCAAAGTTGACAATGCTTTATCAAAGTCTTTGACTGTGAGATCGCTCAGCGAGATGGCCTCACGTGGTGCGTGTTATTCTGACTTTATTTAACAATTCAATTTCAAAACAAAATACAAATCTGTATCAAAGTGCTTTATGAAGTCAGGTAAACTCAATTTTATTTTCTCAAGAATTAAATACTGAATTACTGTGTTATGGGATTGATGTAATCAGCTATGTTGACACTATGACTATCCCACTAGACAGCAATAAAAAAAAATCACCCAAGTTTCAAGTAGGGCCTATAAATTTCCCTGGCAATATCAGCTATGAAAAGCACCATAGCACCACTCATTGCCCATTTCTATCACTTCAATCTGTGAAAAATTTTGCAGGGGAAGGAGTCATATTTGTTACACCAACCAATTAAAACAGTACCAAGACATGATTTCTGCTTACTATATTTCGCAAAAGTTTTATGCATTAGTTTGTTACCAACCAATCCACTTCACATAGTTTTCCTGGCCATAAAAAAAACGAAACAAAGAGAGACGCTTTTCAGTTTCAGATTTCTTAAATCGGTGTCAGTTTAGTGCCTGGTATAATTTAATTATAATTAACTGGACAGATTTTGGAAGTAGGCCTACATTGCAAAACAATACATTTTGGCATCCTACATATATGTATTTACTATTTATTCATTTCTCAGAAAACAGTCACGTCAAATATATGTCCGCCAACAAGTGGGGATTCGTTGATTTCAGAGCTATTAAGTTTCTAGTACAAAAGTAAATGACATCAGAAATGGCAAGTGATTTTGAGTGCGGGCAAGCTGATTTTGTGGCTGACTTGCCCTGATGGCAAGCACTGAAAAAAATTAAGTTACACCACTGACTGTGTTGGAGGAAAGCCCTTCGATGGGTACCTGATACCTCTTCCACATCGGTCCACCCAGTGATAAACCCACACAGGAATTTTGGAATGGGATTCAAACCTGTGACCCACCGATGGAAGGCCTGTGTCCAACTGAAAGACTATAGTTCTACAAACTAACCTCTAGAGGCCCTGGGATCCCACTGGGCAAATTTGATGAGACAAAAATCAATTACAACATATAAGTATGTTGTAGAAGGTTCATATTGGTTGAAGCTAAAGGATCTTATAAATAGTTGCACTAAAGTCGTCTTCTCATATTATGTTGGGTTAAATTCATCAGAAGAATTTATAAAACAAATGTTCTTACCTTGGGTTTCTAACTTCCTTTTTAGTCTGTATTGTTCTGCACAGATTCAGACCTTCTCTATTCTTTCTCTCAAATAAATTAGCTATCTTGGCCTGAAAAGAAAAATTATTTATGGTTCTAATGCTCAAATGTTTATTGCTTGGTCCATTCTGTGTTTTACGTCAGATTCAAGATTTGCTGACAAATGTATTTCGACTCCTGGCAAGCAATCTACCTAATTATATCTTATGAGTATGCAGTACTCCTGAATAGTAAAGTAGTTTGTTTTTATTATGTTTTGTGTGGAAATCAGGATTGTTTCACTTCTATACAATGGTGTACATGGCAGAAGAAATCACAGGTTTGTTAGGTCACATGTAAACCAAACGACGTATGTAGGTCAAATATCTGACTTCAAAAGTACTAAATATATATATTTATAAACACTAAAACACACAGGCACATGGAAAATCTTCTTGTCTAAAATAACCATGGAGACAATAGAATTTTCTGGAAAGGATAATTTGACAACAAATCATCAGTATTTTTAGTAAAGCTAACATGCCGATTATATATATGGGCAGAGAAACCAGGTTCTATGTGGATTGATTGATCAGAAAATGTTTTTTCTGAACTGTGTAACTTTGAAGTAATACATCAGTGGTGAATAGTTCATGTGATAAACACCTACCTGTAATTTACTGGAACATTTTCCTGGTGGTTCAGGGGGTATAGTGATTTCATCGTCTGATGAACGATTCAACATACTCCTGGACAATGAGGCTGAACAAAGTAATTCACAACAATATCCTTTTTTTAAACAAACCATTAACACAATCAATAATTTTTTGTCTACAATAACAATATAAATGATCTATTAACCCATATACTTAGGGAATATGAACATTTAGATACAATTAATTATGAATGGGATTTAGATTACCATATGCATAGTTTAAAATTTCGTTAATTGATTGATCGATGTTTTATGCCGCATTTAATATCATTTCACTTATATGATATTGTTGCCAGGTTTAGTAGGAAGGAGACTAGGCTCTTTTGCCCAGGGGAAACCTCTGACGTTTGGTGAATACCTGGCAACTCTTCCACAACCAGCAATCGAATGAAAAACAGGAATGTTTCAGTTTTCTTTAGTCTTAGTGGGATATAAACCTGCGACGCATTAATGGAAGCCCTGAATGGGAATTAGGAACTATCACTCAGCTGACTGAGCTATCGGGGCTGGTCGCATCAATGGAAGGCCTGAATGGGAATTAGGAACTATCACTCTGCTGACTGAGCTATCGGGGCTGGTCGCATCAATGGAAGGCCTGAATGGGAATTAGGAACTATCACTCTGCTGACTGAGCTATCGGGGCTGGTCGCATCAATGGAAGGCCTGAATGGGAATTAGGAACTATCACTCTGCTGACTGAGCTATCGGGGCTGGTCGCATCAATGGAAGGCCTGAATGGGAATTAGGAACTATCACTCTGCTGACTGAGCTATCGGGGCTGGTCGCATCAATGGAAGGCCTGAATGGGAATTAGGAACTATCACTCTGCTGACTGAGCTATCGGGGCTGGTCGCATCAATGGAAGGCCTGAATGGGAATTAGGAACTATCACTCTGCTGACTGAGCTATCGAGGCTGGTCGCATCAATGGAAGGCCTGAATGGGAATTAGGAACTATCACTCTGCTGACTGAGCTATCGGGGCTGGTCGCATCAATGGAAGGCCTGAATGGGAATTAGGAACAATCACTCTGCTGACTGAGCTATCGGGGCTGGTCGCATCAATGGAAGGCCTGAATGGGAATTAGGAACTATCACTCTGCTGACTGAGCTATCGGGGCTGGTCGCATCAATGGAAGGCCTGAATGGGAATTAGGAACTATCACTCTGCTGACTGAGCTATCGGGGCTGGTCGCATCAATGGAAGGCCTGAATGGGAATTAGGAACTATCACTCTGCTGACTGAGCTATCGGGGCTGGTCGCATCAATGGAAGGCCTGAATGGGAATTAGGAACTATCACTCTGCTGACTGAGCTATCGGGACTGGTCGCATCAATGGAAGGCCTGAATGGGAATTAGGAACTATCACTCTGCTGACTGAGCTATCGGGGCTGGTCGCATCAATGGAAGGCCTGAATGGGAATTAGGAACTATCACTCTGCTGACTGAGCTATCGGGGCTGGTCGCATCAATGGAAGGCCTGAATGGGAATTAGGAACTATCACTCTGCTGACTGAGCTATCGGGGCTGGTCGCATCAATGGAAGGCCTGAATGGGAATTAGGAACTATCACTCTGCTGACTGAGCAGACTACAGTTATCTATTTCAGAAATGTTCCTAGTTTGTAAAAGTAAGTCATTTTGATATATTTTTTCATAACATTGTATAACATTTGCTTGTATATATTTATTCCTCAATTTGTTTTAAAACAAATCAAAATTTGAGCGTAAAATCTGGGTCCACTTTTACGAAGCCCCCTTAAAGGGGCATGAGCTGCCAAAATGTTGATATTTTGACGTTACAACAGAATGTTGAAATTATTGGCTATTTTTCTCAAGACGTATAATTCACAAGCTTTTTAGTGTTTATAGTCTCGAAAATATATGATAAAGTATTGTTTTGAACTAACTTTGGCTAAGAATGAATGAATGGTCGTCCCGGTTATTTAAATTTTGTTACTTTTCGAACACGTTTTCGGTTCGTACAGGCCACATACTGTATGGATTTTCCTCATTCCAACGCCAATCATTTAGTTTTTCGATGGCCTTTAAAGTCTCTTACTGTCGTGACGATCAGAAATTATGAAAAAAGTGTGAATTTTGGCAGCTCATGCCGCTTTAAGCTAAGGACACCTTAATTTTCCCCTTAGGAAGAACTTAAGACATCGATGGTATTTTACGAAACTCCCTTAGCTTAAGGTCACCTTAACTTTAAGAGAATTTTTAAGGGTGTCTCAAAGGCATTAGCGTATCCTTAAGTCATTTTTTTAGCTAATAAACATAACAGCCCTCGACATAAGGAAAAATATGGTGATCGGAAAATCGTTCTCCCGATTTTTGACTTTGGTGATCGGAAATTCGTTCTCCTCAAAGCTGTCAGATAACCGTTCGATCGCCCGTATCGATCGCCTTAGGCAGTCTTAAGATTTGTCCAAGGCCTACAATGGCTGTATACTATCAGTCTACTATACGGTAAATCGTCGAATCCACCAGTCCCGATATCCTAAAAATAAATCCGCGGTAATCGCTGATTCATTACCCTAACATCAAGAGGCGATCATATGTCACTTTTGAGAAATCAACTAACATTTGTAATCAAACAGTAGGCCTACTGTTTTCTAACATTGCTGAAAACAGAAATTATGCGTAAAGGCTTTATAGGCCTACAACAAAAAAATGAATTATCCACGACTATAATCTGATGAAAGATCGGCTGATTTTGTGAAAATCATTCTTTGTCCATGTCAAGTTAAAATGCTTTCGTTTAGGTTCGCGCAACTGACTTCCAAGAAATCTTTTCGGCGATAATTGTCTTGATTTGCAATGCTTTCGTACAGGTCCGCGATTTACAAATGACCCGTATGAACTTGAGCTGTGACGTATATCAGCCAGCAGTCAGTAGAATCCATTCCATCGCATTTACCCCTCCACTTCAGGCGGTTATTCTGATCGTATATCTCCGTAAGGTAGAAAAAGCAGTACATCCACAGAATCTTCCATATCAAAATACACGTGTAAAACATCCTATTCGCTGATAAGAAATGTATATTCTCCTGAATTGTTAGTTATAAAACACTCGGTCGTGTCACCCAGCTTTAAGTCTGCCACGGTGGAAATTTCCTCACCCACGTGTTGACAGTGGAATGCTAATAAGACAATAAACATTGGCATAGCGTTTGGACTCCCATAGCACCTTTATTATACACAATTTTACCAAGGCTAATTGCCAGGGCTGTACTTGTCTCCGGGCATAAGAGGAAGAAAACATGTCATCTTGTCACGTCACCGCTTAGCTCCGGTATGTAGCGTTATTGAGAAGCCCGAAGGGTCACCGCTCCCAGCTGGTTAGACAATTGTTTTCTACAATTAGTCACCAGTCTGTTGCAATAACTTCTTTCCCGCGCCCAAAACAAGGTCAGGTCACCGGAGGGTCAAAGTGATCACGTAATCCCCTGTAGGCTACATATTGTGATTTCTCTTGCTGTCGGACATATACATGGAACTAGTAAGCACATGCGCTCAGCTATAAGAAGGAAGTATCGGTATCTAAGGAGTTTCCCTCCTCCGGTCCAGGAGAGTTCCCTCTTAAGTTATCGCTAAGTTGAAAATCTTAAAATGGGGTTAAGAGGGTGTTCGTAAAAGTGGCGTAGGTCCATCTTAAAATTAACCTTAAGGGTTATCCTTAGCGACTAAGATCACCTTAACTAAGGAGGCTTCGTAAAACTGGGCCCGGATCTTTTGTTATATCTTTGTTAAATATTTTCTCTTGTCACAGCTGTCATTTTAGCAGAATAATCATGTCATGAGTTTGGGTAAATGATCAATCAATCAATCTAATAAACATAAAAATCAAGTGAAAATATTTTCTATACTTACAGGAGTCCAGGTCAATGTCTTGAACACTAACATTATAATCCACCAATCCTTTCTGGAGAAAAGAAGGAAAAAGCCTTAGTTGATGCACAATTATTGAATTGGGTTGAACTGACACAAATACCATAACAGTTATGTTTTCAGTTAAACATATTTCACACTAATGATATCTATAACAATCAGTCATAAGCTGGTTAAAAATTGGTTAATTTCCTGTTTAGCATCATTGTTCACCCCCCCCCCCCCCCCCAATTTATTTTAATGATCATCATCAGAACTTAGTAATAGGTTGTATTATAGACTTTAAATTATTTACTTGATGGCAGTCAGGAGAGGGGTAGAGAGGGGACGGCTTATGGCCTTGTAGAATTCTAAATGAACAAGTTATTTTGTTCATGTCTTTCATTGTAACGCTTTTTCACTCTGTCAAAGTCAGTGGTTTCAAATCGTTTTTATTAAGCTGTGGACATGTAACAGAGATAATGTACCAAGCGTCTTGATTTTTCTAAAAAATCAAAGCCATAAATGACACCATTTCAGTCAGCCTAAAACAGTTATATATTCTTCATGAATGATGTTGGTAGAAAATTGTTCTATGGCCATCTAATTGATGTAAAGATATTTTAAATACTATATATAAGATTTGAAATACTTTGCTAATAGATTGTTTCTTCAAGAAACAAATACTTAAAGTGGCATGAACTGCCAAATATAGGGGAAATGTCGTTGAGTTTATAACCAATAAATCCCCAAACAATGTACTTATACATCCAGGTTATTAGCACACTTCTTAGGTTTGTATGGATTATGGACATCCCTTGATAATCAGAATTCTGGCAGGTCAGGCCACTTTAAAGTGACTTGCACAGTGTTGTTTACACCATTCAATTACATGTAGTTGTATCAACTTGTCAAATTCAAGTGAGTACGAGTGTGAAGGGTACATGTAGTTGCAGTTTGATTTGAAGTTACATGTAACTACTGGACACCATGGTTACCCACACTAGGTCAGGAGTTTGATTTAAAGTTACATGTAACTACTGGACATCATGGTTACCCACACTAGGTCAGGAGTTTGATTTGAAGTTACATGTAACTACTGGACGTCATGGTTACCCACACTAGGTCAGGAGTTTGATTTGAAGTTACATGTAACTACTGGACATCATGGTTACCCACACTAGGTCAGGAGTTTGATTTGAAGTTGCATGTAACTACTGGACGTCATGGTTACCCACACTAGGTCAGGAATTTGATTTGAAGTTGCATGTAACTACTGGACATCATGGTTACCCACACTAGGTCAGGAGTTTGATTTGAAGTTACATGTAACTACTGGACATCATGGTTACCCACACTAGGTCAGGAGTTTGATTTGAAGTTGCATGTAACTACTGGACATCATGGTTACCCACACTAGGTCAGGAGTTTGATTTGAAGTTGCATGTAACTACTGGACATCATGGTTACCCACACTAGGTCAGGAGTTTGATTTGAAGTTGCATGTAACTACTGGACGTCATGGTTACCCACACTAGGTCAGGAGTTTGATTTGAAGTTACATGTAACTACTGGACATCATGGTTACCCACACTAGGTCAGGAGTTTGATTTGAAGTTACATGTAACCACTGGACGTCATGGTTACCCACACTAGGTCAGGAGTTTGATTTGAAGTTACATGTAACTACTGGACGTCATGGTTACCCACACTAGGTCAGGAGTTTGATTTGAAGTTACATGTAACTACTGGACATCATGGTTACCCACACTAGGTCAGGAGTTTGATTTGAAGTTACATGTAACTGCTGGACATCATGGTTACCCACACTAGGTCAGGAGTTTGATTTGAAGTTGCATGTAACTACTGGACGTCATGGTTACCCACACTAGGTCAGGAGTTTGATTTGAAGTTACATGTAACTACTGGACATCATGGTTACCCACACTAGGTCAGGAGTTTGATTTGAAGTTGCATGTAACTACTGGACGTCATGGTTACCCACACTAGGTCAGGAGTTTGATTTGAAGTTACATGTAACTACTGGACATCATGGTTACCCACACTAGGTCAGGAGTTTGATTTGAAGTTACATGTAACTACTGGACATCATGGTTACCCACACTAGGTCAGGAGTTTGATTTGAAGTTACATGTAACTACTGGACGTCATGGTTACCCACACTAGGTCAGGAGTTTGATTTGAAGTTACATGTAACTACTGGACGTCATGGTTACCCACACTAGGTCAGGAGTTTGATTTGAAGTTGCATGTAACTACTGGACATCAAGGTTACCCACACTAGGTCAGGAGTTTGATTTGAAGTTGCATGTAACTACTGGACATCAAGGTTACCCACACTAGGTCAGGAGTTTGATTTGAAGTTACATGTAACTACTGGACATCATGGTTACCCACACTAGGTCAGGAGTTTGATTTGAAGTTACATGTAACTACTGGACATCAAGGTTACCCACACTAGGTCAGGAGTTTGATTTGAAGTTGCATGTAACTACTGGACATCAAGGTTACCCACACTAGGTCAGGAGTTTGATTTGAAGTTACATGTAACTACTGGACATCATGGTTACCCACACTAGGTCAGGAGTTTGATTTGAAGTTGCATGTAACTACTGGACATCATGGTTACCCACACTAGGTCAGGAGTTTGATTTGAAGTTACATGTAACTACTGGACGTCATGGTTACCCACACTAGGTCAGGAGTTTGATTTGAAGTTGCATGTAACTACTGGACGTCATGGTTACCCACACTAGGTCAGGAGTTTGATTTGAAGTTACATGTAACTACTGGACATCATGGTTACCCACACTAGGTCAGGAGTTTGATTTGAAGTTACATGTAACTACTGGACATCATGGTTACCCACACTAGGTCAGGAGTTTGATTTGAAGTTACATGTAACTACTGGACATCATGGTTACCCACACTAGGTCAGGAGTTTGATTTGAAGTTACGTGTAACTACTGGACATCATGGTTACCCACACTAGGTCAGGAGTTTGATTTGAAGTTACATGTAACTACTGGACATCATGGTTACCCACACTAGGTCAGGAGTTTGATTTGAAGTTGCATGTAACTACTGGACGTCATGGTTACCCACACTAGGTCAGGAGTTTGATTTGAAGTTACATGTAACTACTGGACATCATGGTTACCCACACTAGGTCAGGAGTTTGATTTGAAGTTGCATGTAACTACTGGACGTCATGGTTACCCACACTAGGTCAGGAGTTTGATTTGAAGTTACATGTAACTACTGGACATCATGGTTACCCACACTAGGTCAGGAGTTTGATTTGAAGTTACATGTAACTACTGGACATCATGGTTACCCACACTAGGTCAGGAGTTTGATTTGAAGTTACATGTAACTACTGGACGTCATGGTTACCCACACTAGGTCAGGAGTTTGATTTGAAGTTACATGTAACTACTGGACGTCATGGTTACCCACACTAGGTCAGGAGTTTGATTTGAAGTTGCATGTAACTACTGGACATCAAGGTTACCCACACTAGGTCAGGAGTTTGATTTGAAGTTGCATGTAACTACTGGACATCAAGGTTACCCACACTAGGTCAGGAGTTTGATTTGAAGTTACATGTAACTACTGGACATCATGGTTACCCACACTAGGTCAGGAGTTTGATTTGAAGTTACATGTAACTACTGGACATCAAGGTTACCCACACTAGGTCAGGAGTTTGATTTGAAGTTGCATGTAACTACTGGACATCAAGGTTACCCACACTAGGTCAGGAGTTTGATTTGAAGTTACATGTAACTACTGGACATCATGGTTACCCACACTAGGTCAGGAGTTTGATTTGAAGTTGCATGTAACTACTGGACGTCATGGTTACCCACACTAGGTCAGGAGTTTGATTTGAAGTTACATGTAACTACTGGACATCATGGTTACCCACACTAGGTCAGGAGTTTGATTTGAAGTTACATGTAACTACTGGACGTCATGGTTACCCACACTAGGTCAGGAGTTTGATTTGAAGTTACATGTAACTACTGGACGTCATGGTTACCCACACTAGGTCAGGAGTTTGATTTGAAGTTACGTGTAACTACTGGACATCATGGTTACCCACACTAGGTCAGGAGTTTGATTTGAAGTTACATGTAACTACTGGACATCATGGTTACCCACACTAGGTCAGGAGTTTGATTTGAAGTTGCATGTAACTACTGGACGTCATGGTTACCCACACTAGGTCAGGAGTTTGATTTGAAGTTACATGTAACTACTGGACATCATGGTTACCCACACTAGGTCAGGAGTTTGATTTGAAGTTGCATGTAACTACTGGACGTCATGGTTACCCACACTAGGTCAGGAGTTTGATTTGAAGTTACATGTACATGTAACTACTGGACATCATGGTTACCCACACTAGGTCAGGAGTTTGATTTGAAGTTACATGTAACTACTGGACATCATGGTTACCCACACTAGGTCAGGAGTTTGATTTGAAGTTACATGTAACTACTGGACGTCATGGTTACCCACACTAGGTCAGGAGTTTGATTTGAAGTTACATGTAACTACTGGACGTCATGGTTACCCACACTAGGTCAGGAGTTTGATTTGAAGTTGCATGTAACTACTGGACATCAAGGTTACCCACACTAGGTCAGGAGTTTGATTTGAAGTTGCATGTAACTACTGGACATCAAGGTTACCCACACTAGGTCAGGAGTTTGATTTGAAGTTACATGTAACTACTGGACATCATGGTTACCCACACTAGGTCAGGAGTTTGATTTGAAGTTACATGTAACTACTGGACATCAAGGTTACCCACACTAGGTCAGGAGTTTGATTTGAAGTTGCATGTAACTACTGGACATCAAGGTTACCCACACTAGGTCAGGAGTTTGATTTGAAGTTACATGTAACTACTGGACATCATGGTTACCCACACTAGATCAGGAGTTTGATTTGAAGTTGCATGTAACTACTGGACGTCATGGTTACCCACACTAGGTCAGGAGTTTGATTTGAAGTTACATGTAACTACTGGACATCATGGTTACCCACACTAGGTCAGGAGTTTGATTTGAAGTTACATGTAACTACTGGACGTCATGGTTACCCACACTAGGTCAGGAGTTTGATTTGAAGTTACATGTAACTACTGGACGTCATGGTTACCCACACTAGGTCAGGAGTTTGATTTGAAGTTACATGTAACTACTGGACATCATGGTTACCCACACTAGGTCAGGAGTTTGATTTGAAGTTACATGTAACTACTGGACATCATGGTTACCCACACTAGGTCAGGAGTTTGATTTGAAGTTGCATGTAACTACTGGACGTCATGGTTACCCACACTAGGTCAGGAGTTTGATTTGAAGTTACATGTAACTACTGGACATCATGGTTACCCACACTAGGTCAGGAGTTTGATTTGAAGTTGCATGTAACTACTGGACGTCATGGTTACCCACACTAGGTCAGGAGTTTGATTTGAAGTTACATGTAACTACTGGACATCATGGTTACCCACACTAGGTCAGGAGTTTGATTTGAAGTTACATGTAACTACTGGACATCATGGTTACCCACACTAGGTCAGGAGTTTGATTTGAAGTTACATGTAACTACTGGACATCATGGTTACCCACACTAGGTCAGGAGTTTGATTTGAAGTTACATGTAACTACTGGACGTCATGGTTACCCACACTAGGTCAGGAGTTTGATTTGAAGTTACATGTAACTACTGGACGTCATGGTTACCCACACTAGGTCAGGAGTTTGATTTGAAGTAACATGTAACTACTGGACATCATGGTTACCCACACTAGGTCAGGAGTTTGATTTGAAGTTACATGTAACTACTGGACATCATGGTTACCCACACTAGGTCAGGAGTTTGATTTGAAGTTGCATGTAACTACTGGACGTCATGGTTACCCACACTAGGTCAGGAGTTTGATTTGAAGTTGCATGTAACTACTGGACGTCATGGTTACCCACACTAGGTCAGGAGTTTGATTTGAAGTTGCATGTAACTACTGGACATCATGGTTACCCACACTAGGTCAGGAGTTTGATTTGAAGTTGCATGTAACTACTGGACGTCATGGTTACCCACACTAGGTCAGGAGTTTGATTTGAAGTTACATGTAACTACTGGACATCATGGTTACCCACACTAGGTCAGGAGTTTGATTTGAAGTTACATGTAACTACTGGACGTCATGGTTACCCACACTAGGTCAGGAGTTTGATTTGAAGTTACATGTAACTACTGGACGTCATGGTTACCCACACTAGGTCAGGAGTTTGATTTGAAGTTACGTGTAACTACTGGACATCATGGTTACCCACACTAGGTCAGGAGTTTGATTTGAAGTTACATGTAACTACTGGACATCATGGTTACCCACACTAGGTCAGGAGTTTGATTTGAAGTTGCATGTAACTACTGGACGTCATGGTTACCCACACTAGGTCAGGAGTTTGATTTGAAGTTACATGTAACTACTGGACATCATGGTTACCCACACTAGGTCAGGAGTTTGATTTGAAGTTGCATGTAACTACTGGACGTCATGGTTACCCACACTAGGTCAGGAGTTTGATTTGAAGTTACATGTAACTACTGGACATCATGGTTACCCACACTAGGTCAGGAGTTTGATTTGAAGTTACATGTAACTACTGGACATCATGGTTACCCACACTAGGTCAGGAGTTTGATTTGAAGTTACATGTAACTACTGGACGTCATGGTTACCCACACTAGGTCAGGAGTTTGATTTGAAGTTACATGTAACTACTGGACGTCATGGTTACCCACACTAGGTCAGGAGTTTGATTTGAAGTTGCATGTAACTACTGGACATCAAGGTTACCCACACTAGGTCAGGAGTTTGATTTGAAGTTGCATGTAACTACTGGACATCAAGGTTACCCACACTAGGTCAGGAGTTTGATTTGAAGTTACATGTAACTACTGGACATCATGGTTACCCACACTAGGTCAGGAGTTTGATTTGAAGTTACATGTAACTACTGGACATCAAGGTTACCCACACTAGGTCAGGAGTTTGATTTGAAGTTGCATGTAACTACTGGACATCAAGGTTACCCACACTAGGTCAGGAGTTTGATTTGAAGTTACATGTAACTACTGGACATCATGGTTACCCACACTAGGTCAGGAGTTTGATTTGAAGTTGCATGTAACTATTGGACGTCATGGTTACCCACACTAGGTCAGGAGTTTGATTTGAAGTTACATGTAACTACTGGACATCATGGTTACCCACACTAGGTCAGGAGTTTGATTTGAAGTTACATGTAACTACTGGACGTCATGGTTACCCACACTAGGTCAGGAGTTTGATTTGAAGTTACATGTAACTACTGGACGTCATGGTTACCCACACTAGGTCAGGAGTTTGATTTGAAGTTACATGTAACTACTGGACATCATGGTTACCCACACTAGGTCAGGAGTTTGATTTGAAGTTACATGTAACTACTGGACATCATGGTTACCCACACTAGGTCAGGAGTTTGATTTGAAGTTGCATGTAACTACTGGACGTCATGGTTACCCACACTAGGTCAGGAGTTTGATTTGAAGTTACATGTAACTACTGGACATCATGGTTACCCACACTAGGTCAGGAGTTTGATTTGAAGTTGCATGTAACTACTGGACGTCATGGTTACCCACACTAGGTCAGGAGTTTGATTTGAAGTTACATGTAACTACTGGACATCATGGTTACCCACACTAGGTCAGGAGTTTGATTTGAAGTTACATGTAACTACTGGACATCATGGTTACCCACACTAGGTCAGGAGTTTGATTTGAAGTTACATGTAACTACTGGACATCATGGTTACCCACACTAGGTCAGGAGTTTGATTTGAAGTTGCATGTAACTACTGGACGTCATGGTTACCCACACTAGGTCAGGAGTTTGATTTGAAGTTACATGTAACTACTGGACATCATGGTTACCCACACTAGGTCAGGAGTTTGATTTGAAGTTGCATGTAACTACTGGACGTCATGGTTACCCACACTAGGTCAGGAGTTTGATTTGAAGTTACATGTACATGTAACTACTGGACATCATGGTTACCCACACTAGGTCAGGAGTTTGATTTGAAGTTACATGTAACTACTGGACATCATGGTTACCCACACTAGGTCAGGAGTTTGATTTGAAGTTACATGTAACTACTGGACGTCATGGTTACCCACACTAGGTCAGGAGTTTGATTTGAAGTTACATGTAACTACTGGACGTCATGGTTACCCACACTAGGTCAGGAGTTTGATTTGAAGTTGCATGTAACTACTGGACATCAAGGTTACCCACACTAGGTCAGGAGTTTGATTTGAAGTTGCATGTAACTACTGGACATCAAGGTTACCCACACTAGGTCAGGAGTTTGATTTGAAGTTACATGTAACTACTGGACATCATGGTTACCCACACTAGGTCAGGAGTTTGATTTGAAGTTACATGTAACTACTGGACATCAAGGTTACCCACACTAGGTCAGGAGTTTGATTTGAAGTTGCATGTAACTACTGGACATCAAGGTTACCCACACTAGGTCAGGAGTTTGATTTGAAGTTACATGTAACTACTGGACATCATGGTTACCCACACTAGGTCAGGAGTTTGATTTGAAGTTGCATGTAACTACTGGACGTCATGGTTACCCACACTAGGTCAGGAGTTTGATTTGAAGTTACATGTAACTACTGGACATCATGGTTACCCACACTAGGTCAGGAGTTTGATTTGAAGTTACATGTAACTACTGGACGTCATGGTTACCCACACTAGGTCAGGAGTTTGATTTGAAGTTACATGTAACTACTGGACGTCATGGTTACCCACACTAGGTCAGGAGTTTGATTTGAAGTTACATGTAACTACTGGACATCATGGTTACCCACACTAGGTCAGGAGTTTGATTTGAAGTTACATGTAACTACTGGACATCATGGTTACCCACACTAGGTCAGGAGTTTGATTTGAAGTTGCATGTAACTACTGGACGTCATGGTTACCCACACTAGGTCAGGAGTTTGATTTGAAGTTACATGTAACTACTGGACATCATGGTTACCCACACTAGGTCAGGAGTTTGATTTGAAGTTGCATGTAACTACTGGACGTCATGGTTACCCACACTAGGTCAGGAGTTTGATTTGAAGTTACATGTAACTACTGGACATCATGGTTACCCACACTAGGTCAGGAGTTTGATTTGAAGTTACATGTAACTACTGGACATCATGGTTACCCACACTAGGTCAGGAGTTTGATTTGAAGTTACATGTAACTACTGGACATCATGGTTACCCACACTAGGTCAGGAGTTTGATTTGAAGTTACATGTAACTACTGGACGTCATGGTTACCCACACTAGGTCAGGAGTTTGATTTGAAGTTACATGTAACTACTGGACGTCATGGTTACCCACACTAGGTCAGGAGTTTGATTTGAAGTAACATGTAACTACTGGACATCATGGTTACCCACACTAGGTCAGGAGTTTGATTTGAAGTTACATGTAACTACTGGACATCATGGTTACCCACACTAGGTCAGGAGTTTGATTTGAAGTTGCATGTAACTACTGGACGTCATGGTTACCCACACTAGGTCAGGAGTTTGATTTGAAGTTGCATGTAACTACTGGACGTCATGGTTACCCACACTAGGTCAGGAGTTTGATTTGAAGTTGCATGTAACTACTGGACATCATGGTTACCCACACTAGGTCAGGAGTTTGATTTGAAGTTGCATGTAACTACTGGACGTCATGGTTACCCACACTAGGTCAGGAGTTTGATTTGAAGTTACATGTAACTACTGGACATCATGGTTACCCACACTAGGTCAGGAGTTTGATTTGAAGTTACATGTAACTACTGGACGTCATGGTTACCCACACTAGGTCAGGAGTTTGATTTGAAGTTACATGTAACTACTGGACGTCATGGTTACCCACACTAGGTCAGGAGTTTGATTTGAAGTTACGTGTAACTACTGGACATCATGGTTACCCACACTAGGTCAGGAGTTTGATTTGAAGTTACATGTAACTACTGGACATCATGGTTACCCACACTAGGTCAGGAGTTTGATTTGAAGTTGCATGTAACTACTGGACGTCATGGTTACCCACACTAGGTCAGGAGTTTGATTTGAAGTTACATGTAACTACTGGACATCATGGTTACCCACACTAGGTCAGGAGTTTGATTTGAAGTTGCATGTAACTACTGGACGTCATGGTTACCCACACTAGGTCAGGAGTTTGATTTGAAGTTACATGTAACTACTGGACATCATGGTTACCCACACTAGGTCAGGAGTTTGATTTGAAGTTACATGTAACTACTGGACATCATGGTTACCCACACTAGGTCAGGAGTTTGATTTGAAGTTACATGTAACTACTGGACGTCATGGTTACCCACACTAGGTCAGGAGTTTGATTTGAAGTTACATGTAACTACTGGACGTCATGGTTACCCACACTAGGTCAGGAGTTTGATTTGAAGTTGCATGTAACTACTGGACATCAAGGTTACCCACACTAGGTCAGGAGTTTGATTTGAAGTTGCATGTAACTACTGGACATCAAGGTTACCCACACTAGGTCAGGAGTTTGATTTGAAGTTACATGTAACTACTGGACATCATGGTTACCCACACTAGGTCAGGAGTTTGATTTGAAGTTACATGTAACTACTGGACATCAAGGTTACCCACACTAGGTCAGGAGTTTGATTTGAAGTTGCATGTAACTACTGGACATCAAGGTTACCCACACTAGGTCAGGAGTTTGATTTGAAGTTACATGTAACTACTGGACATCATGGTTACCCACACTAGGTCAGGAGTTTGATTTGAAGTTGCATGTAACTATTGGACGTCATGGTTACCCACACTAGGTCAGGAGTTTGATTTGAAGTTACATGTAACTACTGGACATCATGGTTACCCACACTAGGTCAGGAGTTTGATTTGAAGTTACATGTAACTACTGGACGTCATGGTTACCCACACTAGGTCAGGAGTTTGATTTGAAGTTACATGTAACTACTGGACGTCATGGTTACCCACACTAGGTCAGGAGTTTGATTTGAAGTTACATGTAACTACTGGACATCATGGTTACCCACACTAGGTCAGGAGTTTGATTTGAAGTTACATGTAACTACTGGACATCATGGTTACCCACACTAGGTCAGGAGTTTGATTTGAAGTTACATGTAACTACTGGACGTCATGGTTACCCACACTAGGTCAGGAGTTTGATTTGAAGTTACATGTAACTACTGGACGTCATGGTTACCCACACTAGGTCAGGAGTTTGATTTGAAGTTGCATGTAACTACTGGACATCAAGGTTACCCACACTAGGTCAGGAGTTTGATTTGAAGTTGCATGTAACTACTGGACATCAAGGTTACCCACACTAGGTCAGGAGTTTGATTTGAAGTTACATGTAACTACTGGACATCATAGTTACCCACACTAGGTCAGGAGTTTGATTTGAAGTTACATGTAACTACTGGACATCAAGGTTACCCACACTAGGTCAGGAGTTTGATTTGAAGTTGCATGTAACTACTGGACATCAAGGTTACCCACACTAGGTCAGGAGTTTGATTTGAAGTTACATGTAACTACTGGACAACATGGTTACCCACACTAGGTCAGGAGTTTGATTTGAAGTTGCATGTAACTACTGGACATCATGGTTACCCACACTAGGTCAGGAGTTTGATTTGAAGTTACATGTAACTACTGGACGTCATGGTTACCCACACTAGGTCAGGAGTTTGATTTGAAGTTGCATGTAACTACTGGACGTCATGGTTACCCACACTAGGTCAGGAGTTTGATTTGAAGTTACATGTAACTACTGGACATCATGGTTACCCACACTAGGTCAGGAGTTTGATTTGAAGTTACATGTAACTACTGGACATCATGGTTACCCACACTAGGTCAGGAGTTTGATTTGAAGTTGCATGTAACTACTGGACATCATGGTTACCCACACTAGGTCAGGAGTTTGATTTGAAGTTACATGTAACTACTGGACGTCATGGTTACCCACACTAGGTCAGGAGTTTGATTTGAAGTTACATGTAACTACTGGACGTCATGGTTACCCACACTAGGTCAGGAGTTTGATTTGAAGTTACATGAACTACTGGACATCATGGTTACCCACACTAGGTCAGGAGTTTGATTTGAAGTTACATGTAACTACTGGACGTCATGGTTACCCACACTAGGTCAGGAGTTTGATTTGAAGTTGCATGTAACTACTGGACATCATGGTTACCCACACTAGGTCAGGAGTTTGATTTGAAGTTACATGTAACTACTGGACGTCATGGTTACCCACACTAGGTCAGGAGTTTGATTTGAAGTTACATGTAACTACTGGACATCATGGTTACCCACACTAGGTCAGGAGTTTGATTTGAAGTTACATGTAACTACTGGACATCATGGTTACCCACACTAGGTCAGGAGTTTGATTTGAAGTTGCATGTAACTACTGGACGTCATGGTTACCCACACTAGGTCAGGAGTTTGATTTGAAGTTGCATGTAACTACTGGACGTCATGGTTACCCACACTAGGTCAGGAGTTTGATTTGAAGTTGCATGTAACTACTGGACGCCATGGTTACCCACACTAGGTCAGGAGTTTGATTTGAAGTTGCATGTAACTACTGGACGTCATGGTTACCCACACTAGGTCAGGAGTTTGATTTGAAGTTGCATGTAACTACTGGACATCATGGTTACCCACACTAGGTCAGGAGTTTGATTTGAAGTTGCATGTAACTACTGGACATCATGGTTACCCACACTAGGTCAGGAGTTTGATTTGAAGTTGCATGTAACTACTGGACGTCATGGTTACCCACACTAGGTCAGGAGTTTGATTTGAAGTTGCATGTAACTACTGGACGTCATGGTTACCCACACTAGGTCAGGAGTTTGATTTGAAGTTGCATGTAACTACTGGACATCATGGTTACCCACACTAGGTCAGGAGTTTGATTTGAAGTTGCATGTAACTACTGGACGTCATGGTTACCCACACTAGGTCAGGAGTTTGATTTGAAGTTACATGTAACTACTGGACATCATGGTTACCCACAGTAGGTCAGGAGTTTGATTTGAAGTTACATGTAACTACTGGACGTCATGGTTACCCACACTAGGTCAGGAGTTTGATTTAAAGTTACATGTAACTACTGGACGTCATGGTTACCCACACTAGGTCAGGAGTTTGATTTGAAGTAACATGTAACTACTGGACATCATGGTTACCCACACTAGGTCAGGAGTTTGATTTGAAGTTACATGTAACTACTGGACATCATGGTTACCCACACTAGGTCAGGAGTTTGATTTGAAGTTGCATGTAACTACTGGACGTCATGGTTACCCACACTAGGTCAGGAGTTTGATTTGAAGTTACATGTAACTACTGGACATCATGGTTACCCACACTAGGTCAGGAGTTTGATTTGAAGTTGCATGTAACTACTGGACGTCATGGTTACCCACACTAGGTCAGGAGTTTGATTTGAAGTTACATGTAACTACTGGACATCATGGTTACCCACACTAGGTCAGGAGTTTGATTTGAAGTTACATGTAACTACTGGACATCATGGTTACCCACACTAGGTCAGGAGTTTGATTTGAAGTTACATGTAACTACTGGACGTCATGGTTACCCACACTAGGTCAGGAGTTTGATTTGAAGTTACATGTAACTACTGGACGTCATGGTTACCCACACTAGGTCAGGAGTTTGATTTGAAGTTGCATGTAACTACTGGACATCAAGGTTACCCACACTAGGTCAGGAGTTTGATTTGAAGTTACATGTAACTACTGGACATCATGGTTACCCACACTAGGTCAGGAGTTTGATTTGAAGTTACATGTAACTACTGGACATCAAGGTTACCCACACTAGGTCAGGAGTTTGATTTGAAGTTGCATGTAACTACTGGACATCAAGGTTACCCACACTAGGTCAGGAGTTTGATTTGAAGTTACATGTAACTACTGGACATCATGGTTACCCACACTAGGTCAGGAGTTTGATTTGAAGTTGCATGTAACTACTGGACATCATGGTTACCCACACTAGGTCAGGAGTTTGATTTGAAGTTGCATGTAACTACTGGACGTCATGGTTACCCACACTAGGTCAGGAGTTTGATTTGAAGTTACATGTAACTACTGGACATCATGGTTACCCACACTAGGTCAGGAGTTTGATTTGAAGTTACATGTAACTACTGGACATCATGGTTACCCACACTAGGTCAGGAGTTTGATTTGAAGTTGCATGTAACTACTGGACATCATGGTTACCCACACTAGGTCAGGAGTTTGATTTGAAGTTACATGTAACTACTGGACGTCATGGTTACCCACACTAGGTCAGGAGTTTGATTTGAAGTTACATGTAACTACTGGACATCATGGTTACCCACACTAGGTCAGGAGTTTGATTTGAAGTTACATGTAACTACTGGACATCATGGTTACCCACACTAGGTCAGGAGTTTGATTTGAAGTTACATGTAACTACTGGACGTCATGGTTACCCACACTAGGTCAGGAGTTTGATTTGAAGTTACATGTAACTACTGGACGTCATGGTTACCCACACTAGGTCAGGAGTTTGATTTGAAGTTACATGTAACTACTGGACGTCATGGTTACCCACACTAGGTCAGGAGTTTGATTTGAAGTTACATGTAACTACTGGACATCATGGTTACCCACACTAGGTCAGGAGTTTGATTCTCATTCAAGTCCTTCAGTGTTGGTCATTTGCTGAAGTTTTTTAGTTGACTTGAGTTTATTGAACTATACATTATGCTCTATTTTTTTAATAGTTAACTACAAATTAAGTAGAGGTACATTCACTTTTCCACAACTGGGAAACTTGATAACAAGAGTTTTAGTAAACTCAACATACGCCCGCCGTGGCAAAGTCGAACCGCTACGATTAACAATTAGAATTTCTTGTTAACATTAGAAGTTGTTCTTTTCTGAATTTGATGAAGCTGCAACTAAATACCAGTACGTTATAGTACACATATATTATCTGTTAATTTCAATCACATTTTAATTGCAAAAACTGAAATGTGGCTGTTTTGACATTGCTCTAATCAATCAATACAATAGCTTACAATTCTTGAATTTTAACAGTTTTCACTGGGACACTGTTCTATTGGACTTGGCTGTAGTTTTATTACAAAGCAAACAATCTTCAGGTTGACCACTGATATGCTGGTGTGTAAATATACAAACCTTGGATGTCATTGTCCCCTTATCTCTATTTAAACAGCCACTCTGATAAATACCAGATGGGTAATAAAGTGGGAAAATGGTATTTTTTTGTTATTATAGTGCACATTAAACTATCCAAGAAAACAGTCTCAGAATGTATAAATTAATTGGCTAAAAGTATTACTCTGGACCAAGTATACTCCAAAAAGCATTGATATATATTAATATATATATTAAACATCAGGTACACATTTCTGATAAAAAAAACTCTTGAAAACAGACAAAAAATATGTGTACCCAAATCAAATTTGGTATGCGACACATCATCTACCTATAAGGTATATATACTCTAAAAGAATTGGAGAGATTTTATCAAAACGAAAGAAGTTCTGGAGCCGCAAGGGAATATTATATAATCCAATAGGGCTGCCATATTATGCAACAGGTGATGTCAGAAATGGTACGTGAAACACCGTCTGCCCATAAGGTATATACTCTGAAAGAATCGTCAAGATCGGATCAAAACTAGAAGTTATGGAGCGGATGGGAATATTACATAATCCTATATGGCTGCCATATTATGCAACGAGTGAAGTCAGAAATGGTACACGACACACCGTCTGCCCATAAGGTATATACTCTGAAAGAATTGTCAAGATCGGATCAAAACTCTTCAAGTTATGGAGCGGAAGGGAGCGAAGATATAGACTAAGACAGAATATTACATAATCCAATGTAGAAGCCATATTATGCAATGGACAATGTTCTTAATGGTTCATGACACACCTTCTACCCCTAGAGTATATGTTGTAAAAAAAATTGTAAAGATCGGATCAAAACTCTTCAAGTTATGGAGCGGAAGGGAACAAAGATATAGACTAAGATAGAATACTACATAATCCAATGTAGAAGCCACATTATGCAATCGACGATGTCATAAATGGTTCATGACACACCTTCTACCCACAAGGTATATGTTGTGAAAGAATTGTAAAGATTAGATCAAAACTCTTCAAGTTATGGAGCGAAAGGGAATCCGGGACGGACGGCCGGCCGGACGCAGTCGGTGATACCATAATACGACCGGGCGTATAAAAATGCAATAAAACATAGTAATACATTCAGTTTAACCGTGGACAAAACTTATTAGGATTTACTTAACAGTCAATTTGGTCATGATCATCTGGTCTATTTTTGTCAAGAAATTTCCTAAGAGCTAATCTAATAATGGATTGAAGACCAGCTTCTATATATCAATATTAGCATATATTGATTATACATCTAAGGTAACCTGGACAATTTCTTTGTTGAAGTAAGCTGGGATAGCTTGGTTAAAAAAATTCTGTCTCTAATAAAACTGGGACGTCTGGTTTGCCAAAATAACAGTCTACTGTTAGATAATATGTCTTCCACTTGGCATATCTGGTTTAGGCCATGTTACTGTTTATTGTGAGGTTAGTTAAATACACAGTATACCATTACCACAGGCACACAGAGTGCTCTCCCTTAACCACCCTCTGTTATACTATAAATATGGACAAGGCAGGAAACACTTATTCTGACTGCCTCCAGCAAAACCCGTCAGAATTTCTTAAAAATATATCCTTTGTACATACTTTGAGAGAACTCACACGAGTCTCAGATAGGTCCTTGTCAAGCAATATCGAGGCCTAAGAGCAAACAAAACACCCTTTGCCGAATGTTTTATCAAGTTTTCGAGCGAAATTCAAGTTGACAGAAAATTCCAATCGAAGTCTCAGACACTTGGCGCTCTGGGAGCCTCGCTTTCACTTTGGGGCTTTACGGGATCTTCCGAACGGTTGTATGCGCCAATTCTAAACCGTTTTACAGATCCAGTAAATAGAACAAGGTTGAGTTACTTACAGTACATGTATCTCTTTGTCTGTAGATAAAACTTTAATCCTTATATGTATTTTCATTTGATGAAAACATTATATATTAATTTAAGAATAGTTTTAATCAATTTAGAAACATTATTGCATTATTGATGAGAATCGGACAAGTAGAAGCCATTTTATAATTTAAAGGTTATTATCATGAAATTGAAAGTAAGAATAAAAGGGAATATACATAATCCAATAATTTGCTATAGTTGATGTCATACAAAATTTTTGACACACTGTCTGTTAATATGGTATGTAATGTGAAAAATTTGAACACATCGGATCATATTTGTTAAAGTTATGGAGAGAAAACGTAAACATTATATAATCCAATATGGCTTCTATATTACATGTATGTAACGAGTGATGTCAAAAATAGTTTGCGACACACCTTCAACCCATAAGGTGTATATATACTCAGAAAAAATTGGCAAGATGGAATCAAAACTTTGGAAGTTATGGAGCGGAAGGGAAAGCGGACGCCGGACAGCCAGACCGATGGAGATGATACCATAAAACAGCTCGCTTTTCAAGCCGAGCGTATAAAAATATGTACAATAATTTTATATAAACCTTTGGGAGAACTCCAATTTCCCCATCACTGCCAGCATCAGCCTCTTCATCAACATCATCAGCACCATAGGACACCAGTTTGGTTGCTAAGAAAAAAGCAAACCACACATGTAAATACATTCAGGCATGTTATTTCCAGGCGCATTCCGAATGTGTCAGATGACAATTTATTCATTTCGGTGAGGTGAAAGGTCATATGTCTGCAGCTGCTGAGTGCCATTTGAACTCACAGATTATGCCACAGTTGACCTTTGATCTCACAGATATGAATAAATTATTAGGTCCGACAATTTCACTAAGTTTACGGAAAACATGCCTTATTACAAATAACACGAAGTACAAGTCTTGTAAAATTTACTGTTCAAATTAAATACACATTTAACAATTTAACTGTTCTAGTGCATGAAGTAAAGAAATATTGACTTTATCAAACAGTTTTAAAATTAGTTAAAAACGATGTGAGCAGAATAAAAATGCAACGGTGGTCACTACTGACTACATCATAATGGGGGTAATACCGCTGACTGTCAATATTTAAAGACCTAAAACTCGAGTGTCAGGGTCACTAGCTTGGATGAACGACAAACTGTTTCCACGTGGGAACATGAAACAGGCAGGCACCAATCTTAAATTTGAAACATCAACGGCTGAGGTAAACATTAATTTTGACATTGGAGTTTTCGAAAATAGCAAATCAACTTTTTGCGGAGCACCCGACAATACATGAAAAAAAAAGGGCCCAAAGCTTGATATGTACTGTGTTGTTGGCTTGTTGCTGCACTGCAAAGCATGCATTACCGTAGGAGTTGAGGGGAACAAAGATGTGTCTTGAGTTTTCACCCACCCATCTCTCGATCGGGCGTGCAGTCTATGGCTTGACCGATCGGTGGGTTAACAGCTGTTACACCGCCAAACGACAGAGAATAGACCCCACCAATTGGTGGAAAACATTTACACAAAAATTACAATCTTACATGTATCTCTATCTGCCATCACTTGCTAGCCCAGGTGACTATCCTGCCATTCTGTTGTATAGTCACAGATCGGTGCCATTTGGCTCTGTAGGACAATTAGAACTTTTGGTCTTGTAGCCTTTATCAGGCTTTCTCATGATTAAATACATGTAACATGTACTTTATTGACAGTTTGAGTGCCCCGCTTGCATTTCCAATGGTAAAAATCCAAATCCAAATATAAATTAATACTCTTTCTACGGTCCATTTTGACCTACGATAACGGTTAAAACAGTTTTGTCAAATAAATATAACCGTTTCGTATCTCAGATAGAAATTTTACAGTGGAGCGCATGCTTGCGCATGGGTATCATGCCAAATTTTATAAGAAACAACAGCACACCATACAGCGGGAGTGGTCACCATTTTGGGTTAGGGGGTATCATAGTTCAAAATGGACCATAAAAAAGACTTTTTACCATTGGAAATGCAAGCAGGACACCCAAACTGTCAATAAAGTATGTTATTTAATCATGGAAAGGGCTGATAAAGGCTACTACAAGACCAAAAGTTCAGACCGTCCTACAATCCAAATGGCAATGATCTGTGACTATACAACAGAATGACAGGAAAGTCACCTGGGGCTAGTCACACGTTATCCACCAATTGGTGGGGTCTGTTCTCCGTCTCCGTTATCAAATTGGCAAATAATTTCACTTTTACATCCTTTTAACACAACCTCTTCCCCCAACAAACATTGGGGCAGCTGAAGTCAACCATGGCAACCGATCTCGGTCATGCGCAAATAAGGCTGCTTTTTTGACAACCCATTCCCCCTGTTCGTCTACAATCGTTCTGTAGCATTACCGGTTGACTAATGGCGGATGGTGAATTCCACCCTGACAACATAATGAATATCAGATTGATAAACAAGGAGGCAGGTAAGGAATTCACTTTGGGTAAAGAATCGTAGGTAACGTAAAAGTTGCAGTCAGTCAACTCATTGATAAAGTGGCCCCGCTGTGCTGATGTTTAGGCATGTTGTATTGAAAAAACGTCAAAGACAAACTTAGGATTAGGGATGGGATTTATTAACAGAATAAGGTTAGGTTTTGGAATCTTTTATTGACAACGCCAAAGACGGACTTAGGGTTAGGGACGGGGTTTATAAACAGAAAAGGGTTAGGTTTAGCCATGTTTATTCACAAAACCAAAGGATCCTCTTGGATTCGTCGAAATATGTCGCAGGTCAAAGGGTATATAAATATGAAGTACGCATGCGTGTTTCGCAGTTCAGGTAACACATAGAAATTTAATACCTCTAACACTGTGTTGGTACCTCTAGTGGTAAGATGCTACGGTCTAATTGAGTGCACATATGGTTCTGCGCAGCTCCAGATTGGAAAGGTAGGGGTTCGGGATCCGTTGAGTACGCATGTAAATAATATTATTCTATCAGTATCAACTTTGGTGTGTTGCAGTGAACAGGTTGGGGAAATGTGCCGAACGGGTGTCCACTCCTGAACGGGAGTAACACTCCGGAACGAGCTATAGACCGCACTCTTGATCGGAAGTTTGGTGGGTGAAAAAAACAAAACACGCCGCCGTTCTCCTCAACCCCTACTGTAATGCACGCTTTGCAGAGCAACAACAACACAGTAGACTTCAAGCTTTGTCTCCGTGTGTTTTTTTCTTTAAAATTATTTATCGTCGCATTCGCTGACCTGTCACCACTTCAAAGAATTTCACACAAACTGCAAAAAGTGAATTCGCCATTTTCAACAAGCCAAAGCAGCGTCAAAATAAATGTTTATCTTAGCCATTGATGTTTCAAATTGAAGATTGGTGTCTGTAGTGTTGCATGCTTCCCACGTGGTGACAGTCTGTCGTTCACCCAAGCTACTGACTCGGACGCGCAAATTTCAGGTTTTTAAATATTGCCAGTCGGCGTGATTATACGGTGGTCATTAGTGACCATCGATGCATTTTTATTCTGCACACATCGTTTTAAATTCATTTAAAAACGGTTTGATAATGAAAATCTTTTTTATTTACTTCATGCACTAAAACAGTTTATTTGTTAATTGTGTATTTAATTTGAATCGTAAATTTTAGATGGCAGCACATTTACAAGACTTTTTGCATCTCTTCATGCTATTAGTCATAAGGCGTGTTTTCCGTAAACTGAGTGAATGTGTCGGATGACGTCATAATTTATTCATATCCGAGAGGTCAAAGGTCAACTGTAGCAAAATCCGTCAGTTCAAAGGTCATATGTGAGCTGAATGCCCTGTGAACTGACGGATTTTGCTACAGTTGACCTTTGACCTCTCGGATATGAATAAATTATGACGTCATCCGACACAAATAACATGAAGAAATGCAAAAAGTCTTGTAAATGTGCTGCCATCTAAAATTTACGATTCAAATTAAATACACAATTAACAAATAAACTGTTTTAGTGCATGAAGTAAATAAAAAAGATTTTCATTATCAAACATTTTAAAAATGAATTTAAAACGATGTGTGCAGAATAAAAATGCATCGATGGTGACTAATGACCACCATATAATCGCGCCGACTGGCAATATTTAAAGACCTGACATTTGCGCGTCCGAGTCAGTAGCTTGGGTGAACGACGGACTGTCACCACGTGGGAAGCATGCAACACTACAGACACCAATCTTCAATTTGAAACATCAATTGCTAAGGTAAACATTTATTTTGACGCTGCTTTGGCTTGTTGAAAATGGCGAATTCACTTTTTGCAGTTTGTGTGAAATTCTTTGAGTTTGAAGTGGTCAGTTCGGCACATTTCCCCAACCTGGTGAAGGGAGTTGTCTACCGTAAGACGTTAGTAACAGGTTGGGGAAATACGTGAATCGACGGATATCCGTGAATCCACGGACTATCCGTGAATCGACGGACAGTTTTGTCACAGAACGACGGATAGGCACCTGTCAAAAAGGATAAAAGTTATCCGACTTCCAATTCTCACGAAGACGCAAAGTTTTGCAGTTCAACAACAACAGAACAGCTTTCAAGCTTTCCATTCACACTCTTATTTCGTCCTAAGCTTCAATATTTTTCTGCGCTGAAGCCGTCAAAGTCGCTGACACAAACTGTCAAAAAGCAGTTCGCCATTTTGGATAAATAATTTCGAAAAGAAAATAAACATTTACATACATTTGAAACCCCGCAAATTAAAGCGTGCTTCTTCATCTTTCCATGACAGTCACGTGGTTTAAATACGTCCACCGGCAAGATCACACAAGAGCATCTAAATTAGGGCCCTCAAAGACTACAGCGCCACTAGCCATTGTATGGTGAACCAAAGGGGACTAATTTGCCTTGGATACTATATGCCTCTTGTACATGACAGGCCTGCTAGATTAGTCCCCTTTGGTTCACCATACAATGGCTAGTGGCGCTGTAGTCTTTGAGGGCCCTACTTTAGATGCTCTTGTGTGATCTTGCCGGTGGACGTATTTAAACCACGTGACTGTCATGGAAAGATGAAGAAGCACGCTTTAATTTGCGGGGTTTCAAATGTATGTAAATGTTTATTTTCTTTTCGAAATTATTTATCCAAAATGGCGAACTGCTTTTTGACAGTTTGTGTCAGCGACTTTGACGGCTTCAGCGCAGAAAAATATTGAAGCTTAGGACGAAATAAGAGTGTGAATGGAAAGCTTGAAAGCTGTTCTGTTGTTGTTGAACTGCAAAACTTTGCGTCTTCGTGAGAATTGGAAGTCGGATAACTTTTATCCTTTTTGACAGGTGCCTATCCGTCGTTCTGTGACAAAACTGTCCGTCGATTCACGGATAGTCCGTGGATTCACGGATATCCGTCGATTCACGTATTTCCCCAACCTGAGTAATTACCTCTTCTTTTCCTGGATTCAGGGAAATCTTTGAAATCTGTGGAAAACTTAAAACTTGAAGTCGAGTTGTTGTCTTCTTCTAGTTGGGACGACGGGATAGTTGAATTCGGTCTAGAGACGTCCGCTTCGTCGTCGGAAATCTGGTCGTCGATCTTCTCAATGTCATTCTCGATTTCATTCTGATTTTGGCTGACTTCCTCGTCATCAGAATGATCCGATTCAGTGTACATAGCAGCCAAGGAGGCCATTGCTGTCAAACTGTCGGACTTTTCCATTTTTGAATGAAAAAAGAATTACCAACAGGTCAAAATTTTCCAAAATACTTGAGAACGTAAAACGTTTCCCCCCGGTCAACAACAACAACGTTACGACTTTTCTACCTCGAAAGAAAAAAGAGCGCTACATTTATGCGCCACCTGGCGGAAGCTTGGTAAAGTAACATGGCTGCCTGTCGTGGCGCTTTTGTTTACATCGTAACTTGACGTTTGTTTCTTCGCTTGCCAGCACAAATCAAGCGTTTTAATTGTAAGTTCCATGTAGCTTTTCTAGTTAGCGTAAAATAACTGAATATAAATAATGTACAAAGCTACTTAGTCTTGCATTCTTCTTCGTCATCTTAATTCAAACTGTGACAGACACTAACCAGGTTGGGGAAATGTGCCGATCGGGAGTCCACTCCTGAACGGGAGTAACACTCCCGAACGAGCCATAGACCGTACTCCTGATTGGGAGTTGGGTGGTTGAAAAAAAAAAAAAACATGCCGTCGTTCTCCTCAACCCCTACCGTAATACAGGCCTTGCAGAGCCTTGTAGACTCCAAGCTTTGTATCTGTGTGTTTTTTTCTTTAATTTTAAAATTATTTATCGCTGCATGCGCTGACCACTTCATCAAAGAAATTCACACAAACTGCAATTGGTCATTTTCAACAAGCTGTAGCAGCGTCAAAATAAATGTTTACCCTAGCCATTGATGTTTCAAATTTAAGATTGAACAAAAGTTCTGACCGTCCTACAGAGCCAAATGGCACCGATCTGTGACTATACAACAGAATGGCAGGATAGTCACCTGGGGCTAGATTGCTGATTGGTGTCTGTACAGTAGAATCGCATGCTTCCCACACGGTGACACTCTGTCGTTCACCCAAGCTACTGACTCCGACGCACGCATTTTAGGTCTTTAAATAGTGCCAGTCAGCGGATGTCAGCGCCACTATGCGGTGGTCAGTAGTGTCGGATGACTTCATAATTTATTCATATCCGAGAAGTCAACTGTGACAAAATCTGAGGTCAAAGGTCATATGTGAGCTGAATTCCCTTTGACCTCACAGATTTTGTCACAGTTGACCTCTCGGATATGTATAAATTACAACGTCATCCGACACATTCACTTAGTTTCAGCTGTGACAAATTTTCAAAAGTGCCTACAACACCAAAAAAACTCCTCGTAAGAAGTTGAAAAAAGGCTCATTTTTTCATGAGATGCAAAAAGTCTTGTAAATGTGCTGCCATCTAAAATTTACGATTCAAATTAAATACACAATTAACAAATAAACTGTTTTAGTGCATGAAGTAAATAAAAAAGATTTTCATTATCAAACCGTTTTTAAATGAATTTAAAACGAAGCTACTGACTCCGACGCACGCATTTTAGGTCTTTAAATAGTGCCAGTCAGCGGATGTCAGCGCCACTATGCGGTGGTCAGTAGTGTCGGATGACTTCATAATTTATTCATATCCGAGAAGTCAACTGTGACAAAATCTGAGGTCAAAGGTCATATGTGAGCTGAATTCCCTTTGACCTCACAGATTTTGTCACAGTTGACCTCTCGGATATGTATAAATTACAACGTCATCCGACACATTCACTTAGTTTCAGCTGTGACAAATTTTCAAAAGTGCCTACAACACCAAAAAAACTCCTCGTAAGAAGTTGAAAAAAGGCTCATTTTTTAAAAAACATAAAAGGCTCAAATTTTGTAAGGTTTTGTTTTAAAATCAATTTATATACTTGTTCTTTCTAGATGTAGCCAGAAATTACAATGACTGTAGAGCCTAAGATGCAAGAGGTGAATGTTCGAGTTGCTGTCAGAGTAAGGCTATGTTTGATTTTCTTCATTTCAATATTATTTAAAAGCCCACTCCCGCCTTATGGTGTCTTTCCACGGACATGCAGTGTGTGTGTATTGATGGATGTGATTCTCACCAAAGAATCAGAACTACAGAAATACACTATAGTGTTTCCATGGTCAGTCCGATATTTTTTAATACATGCGTTTACGGACAGAGAATAGATCTTGTCCCATTTTTAACGCATCAGACGAAGTAATGGACCAGGGATTTCGCCATTAAATGGGTTTTCCGACTCTGATTATCTTTTGCTGTCAGATCGATATCCACAGAACCAGTTTCTTTACGCATTTTTACTGAATTAAGTTTGTGTTACAAATGCATTTTGTATGGAAAAGCTATGTAGATGTCCACTTATTCACATTCCCAAAAGCAAAAAAAAGAAATTGTCAGCCATATAACCTTGACTTGGCCGTAACCTTCTGATGGGTTAACGCGTGTCCAAGGGAAACATGTATACTTAGCGCCATTAAAAACGCACGACCCAAAGAATGTAAAATATTTTGAGAAATGTAAAGTGTAAAATATTGTAAGTACTCTTAAATTGAAGAACAAGGCATTGGTCACAATGAGACAAAGAATTGACAATATGTGAAACCCTGGTGACTTTTATTCCTTGCAAACAAATCGTTGATACAGAAATTGAAGGTGTCATCATTCAATAATGGGTATGTCCACTTTGGGCATCTACACAAGCAGTACATCTGCGACGCAAGGACCTGATGAGTGTGGCTATTCTGTGCTGTGGGATCCGGTCCCACTCTTCCTGCACTACCTGGATCAATTCACGTCGGTTGCGTGGCCTGGGTTGACGTTGTGCAATGGCATTCTTAAGCTAATCACACAAGTGCTCTATAGGCGATAGATCGGGCGAGTAAGCTTGCCATTCCATGATGTTCACATTATTCTGTTGCAAGAAGTCTTGTGTCAACCTTGCAGAGTGTGGGCTCTGATGATTTCGAGCCCATCGTAAACGGTTTTGGTGTGCGGCGGGTGTCAATATGGGCCCTTGGTAGGGGATGCGTGCATGCATCTGTATCTGTTGGAGACGGCGTCGGATGGTGCTGAGGCTTACCCTGGGCCTTCCAATTCCCACTGTCTCACTGCTTCGTGTAAAGTGTTGAACCCACGACAAATGAGCCCTGAAAGCTGTTCCCAGTGACGGTGAAACACTCAATGGACGCCAACGTTATTAGGAAATGTTGCGTAATGTTCACGACAGGCGCGTCGGGAACACCACAGGTTATTCTAACAATAAACAACAAAACGTAAATTGCCAATAGCCTTACTGGGGTAGAAACAGAAAATTCAACCGTGCGTTTTTAATGGCGCTAAGTATATGTCCAAGTCCAACACTAGACAAATGGATGGCCACCCTTTGTCGCAGAGAACCTTGAGTTTCTCCAAGGCATTGTCTGCAACATTTTTTGCATGTGATAATATACATGTACACGATGTTAGAGGAGTCGCAATTTTGCTAGATTTTTGTTCGAAACAAGTTCCACAATCTTTTTTTAAATAGCTTCAAAATATAATAAGGACTGACTTTTATTCATCTTCGGTTGGCCAAAAAAATTTACCGACACAAGTCTTGGGTTAAACAGTCAATCCATCATCGAAACACGATTACAAATTACAAAGTATCTATTAAGTATCAGTTAAAAGATTAAACTCAAAACGTGTAATCATGTGTGGCTACCGTACCCCAGCAATATGACAGCTATGTAACAAATATTTTGCATTCAAAAGGCAAAACATTATCAGTTTATGAGTATTACCCTTAAACCTGGAAGCAACCATATATTATATGATTTAACGAAAGAGACAAGTCAATTTCTAAAACATCTGGCAACCAGTTAACAGACAGAGAACCAGGTTAATTGTGTTCCACCGAATCAAGTGGTGACAATCAGAACACTCAGATGAAGATTTTATTTAATGCTTGAATATATCACTATTGGCCGGGTAAATTCTGTTCAGGATTTTAATTTTGACTTTGTTTTCAACTTTAAGTGAATGAGCCAAGGTGACACTCCTGTCATTCTGATGCATACAAGAGTCATTGGCATTGTCTGCAACATTTTTTGCATGTGATAATATACATGTACACGATGTTAGAGAAATCGCAATTTTGCTAGATTTCAAGTTCCAAACAAGTTCCACGTATACATTGAGTTTGCATCACGTCTTTAGGCATTTCATTGATGTACCTGAGTACATGGCCAAACACAATATCAACTTCCCAATTGAGTTGAGCCAGTTTAAGAAAATAATTTAGCTGTTTATTTTATTATTTAAGGAATTTGGAAGGGTTTGGTCATGTAAATGTCCTTCAAGGAAGCCAATGTTTGTGAAGGCTTTGTAGAATTCTGAACATTGGGGACTTTTAGATTTTGAATTTCCATGTCAGTTGCTAACCGAAAATTGTCTGCTTCTGTTACCACACCTTTGTTTTGCCATTTCTCCTAAGTGTCAATATACCTAATGGTTATATATTATATGTTATCATGTGATGTTGCTATTTGTTGAGTTATTGCCCTTAATTTTTACAAATACTCAGTCTTTTATTTAGGCCTTGTCTCAGCTATTAATTTTGGCTGGATAGATTTATTGCTAAAGTTATTGCAGCTGCAAAAACATGCAGCAAACTCCAACCAAAGAAATCATAATGTTTGCCTCTAGGACAATATACAAACCTCAACTTCAAAAAACGGTATTATTATGTGTTCATGAGCCTGTTTATTTGTCCAATTAATTTATAAAAACCACTCATGTGTATTCCAGCAATTTTCTATCTGCAGCTTCACCAAAACCAAAAATAACTTCTTTAAAAACTCTCTCACTTTCTCTGGAGTGACTCTCTGGAACCAGCTGCCACTTGATATTCAAAAATCTGAGAAAGGAAAGTCAGCAATCTGATACAATCCCAGTGTTTACCACCTACCCATTGTAGTATGGTATACTCAGTGCCCGTCCGTCCGTCCGTAGCAGGTTTCCTTTTCCGCTCCATAACTTGAAGGGTTTTGATCCGATGCATAGTTTGGCATTTATATCGGATTATGTAAAATTCTCTGTTACCGGTAGTCGAAATCTTCTTTGGTTTTTACCCGATGTTGACCATTTTATGGTATATATGCCTTAGTCGTATGTAAGGAACAATTTACATGTACATGTAAGACATCCCTGGTTACATCATTTGGTATCCATATCTAGGTTCATTGATGAAATAAACAAATGAAAAACTTTCATATGAACATAGAATTTAAAACAAATTTAAACAAATATTTTCTATAATGCTGCAGCGGAGGGCGTATGTTGAGTTTACTAAAACAATTTTGGGATGTGGTGTTATCTTATAAACCAGTTATTCAGAAACATTTGAAAAATTTGGACTTAAGAGAAACTATTATAGGGTGTGTGGGGAGAGCTAGGGCACACTTGATTCACCTCTCATAACAACTCTTAGTGTGCTTACATGTATTCACACGTGAAAAGCCCTCTCAGCATGCTCTTATCTAAGAGGTACATGTAGTGTGGCCTGAGCAGCTTCTTTCAAGTTACACTGTACATCACCAACCTCCCAATCAGACGCGAAACAAAATTTTGTTTGATGCATGGGTTGATTTCTAATAATTTTGTTTGTAAAAGAAGGGAAACTTTATTAAAAGTATGATGTATTACACTGCCCATGTTTTGAAAATAAGTTATTTCATCCACAATTTTAGAACGATCACAGCTCTGAAAGTTCACCTGTTTTGCAGCCTGCTGATAGCAGTTACCGTTGTGTTGTGAGAATGCCAATCTAGTACACCACCTGGAGTGATCAGTTTTTTTTTTAATTTTCTTTTACCCCAGTGCTCTTGATAGTTGTTTGAGTATATAGTTTGGACATGTACATGTAACGGTACATGCAACTGAGAAAGATATCATACCAGTCTGAAAATATAACAATTATTTTAAAGATCTCCACATACAACCTTTGTGAGGAATATGAAAGGTCTCATAATATGAATAGTCGTACAAACTCTTTTGGGAGTTCTTTATTCCTGTAGGTGAATGGTGGAAGCTTGTGAATAGCTGGTGATTTATTTGGTCTAAAATCTTCATGTTAGAGCCTGTCACTGAGCAACAAAAAGCAAACTTCTTGTTTGCTTTCATAGTAAAGAGCTCCTAGACTTTATTTTGAGGTCATTGTGTATCAATATCAGCCAGTCACCTGAGATTGTGCTGCCTTTCAATAAGCCAGACCGTGTTAAGTTTTTACTGTACTCCTGTCTGGCCCTGTTTTAATTACTCCTCTCAGGGTACTGAGCCACTGGGGTTACCATGGTGACCTGTCAATAACAACCTGTCTGCAGTGTTAAATATACTGTATATACCACCAATGGCCAGAGCTGTGAAACACAGCAAACAATTAGCTGGAAATCATTGATATATCCATGAGAAAGGCTGGATGAATACTTTTAGTTTTTTTGTTTTACCTATCTTAACATTAAAATGGCATGAGCTCCCAAAATACATACTGGATAAACTTTCTGTTAAAACAGAATGTTAAAATTATAAGTTTTTTTTTCAATGACATACAATTCAGAACTTCAAAAAAAAATGTGAATTTTGGCAGATGTTACTGTTTTGATATTTATTTTCCTTTGAAAAATAAACAACAGTAAATACAGTAAATTAAAAGAATGATAGTTAGTTTTTTGTTTGTAAGCCCTGTTCACAGAAAGTAGCGGTGGACTTGCTTTAAATGTGAGGATGTTTTACCCGTTTATTCAGTACAGATGCTGCCCTAGTTCTAGGCCGTCTTTGATAATACCACATCCATTCATAGAACTTTGAGAATTCCATGATTCTTCAGAAACATTTTGTACCAGATATCATTACCTTAAATGACTTTAACTGCCTTTAGAAAATAGGGCAAATTTGTTCTCGATAAAACACTCACATCTTACAGTGTTACGCTGTATTGGTTTATATTTGAATAGATTATACTAGCGAATCATCACTGAATCATCAAGGACAGTTTAAAACTCTAGCAGTGTTGAACAAACGGAGAAATACCATGTTACTTATGTGAGCATTACCAACCAGCTGAGGTGCAATCATTTATCCAACCAGCTAATGCATTGACCAGTATACCAACCAACAGAGGTGCAATCATTTATCCAACCAGCTAATGCATTGATCAGTATACCAACCAACAGAGGTGCAATCATTTATCCAACCAGCTAATGCATTGATCAGTATACCAACCAACAGAGGTGCAATCATTTATCCAACCAGCTAATGCATTGATCAGTAGACCAACCAGCTACATGTAAGGTGCACTCGTTTATCCAACCAGCTAATGCATTGATCAGTAAACCAACCAGCTGAGATGCAATCATCTATCCAATCATCCAATGCATTGATCAGTAAACCAACAAACTACATGTAAGGTGCAATCGTTCATCCAACCAGCTAATGCATTGATCAGTAAACCAACCAACTACATGTAAGGTGCAATCATTTATCCAATCATCCAATGCATTGGTCAGTAAACCAACCAGCTACATGTAAGGTGCAATCGTTTATCCAACCAGCTAATGTATTGATCAGTAAACCAACCAACAGAGGTGCAATCATTTATCCAACCAGCTAATGCATTGATCAGTATACCAACCAGCTGAGGTGCAATCATTTATCCAATCAGCTAATGCATTGATCAGTAGACCAACCAGCTACATGTAAGGTGCAATAATTTATCCAACCAGCTAATGCATTGATCAGTAAACCAACCAACAGAGGTGCAATCATTTATCCAACCAGCTAATGCATTGATCAGTAGACCAACCAGCTACATGTAAGGCGCAATCGTTTATCCAACCAGCTAATGCATTGTTCATGTAAACCAACCAACAGAGGTGCAATCATTTATCCAACCAGCTAATGCAGTAGACCAACCAGCTACATGTAAGGTGCAATCATTTATCCAACCAGCTAATGCATTGATCAGTAGACCAACCAGCTACATGTAAGGTGCAATCATTTATCCAACCAGCTAATGCATTGATCAGTAGACCAACCAGCTACATGTAAGGTGCAATCGTTTATCCAACCAGCTAATGCATTGATCAGTAAACCAACCAACAGAGGTGCAATCATTTATCCAACCAGCTAATGCATTGATCAGTAGACCAACCAACTACATGTAAGGTGCAATCATTTATCCAATCATCCAATGCATTGATCAGTAAACCAACCAGCTACATGTAAGGTGCAATCGTTTATCCAATCATCCAATGCATTGATCAGTAAACCAACCAACTACATGTAAGGTGCAATCGTTTATCCAACCAGCTAATGCATTGATCAGTAAACCAACCAACTACATGTAAGGTGCAATCGTTTATCCAACCAGCTAATGCATTGATCAGTAAACCAACCAGCTGAGGTGCAATCGTTTATCCAACCAGCTAATGCATTGATCAGTAAACCAACCAACTACATGTAAGGTGCAATCATTTATCCAACCAGCCAATGCATTGATCAGTTAACCAACCAACTACATGTGAGGTGCAATCGTTTATCCAACCAGCTAATGCATTGATCAGTAAACCAACCAACTACATGTAAGGTGCAATCATTTATCCAACCAGCTAATGCATTGATCAGTAAACCAACCAACTACATGTAAGGTGCAATCATTTATCCAACCAGCTAATGCATTGATCAGTAGACCAACCAGCTACATGTAAGGTGCAATCGTTTATCCAACCAGCTAATGCATTGATCAGTAAACCAACCATCTCCATGGGGATTTTAGTCAAGAAGATTTTCCCTGTACCCATATGTTTTAGTGCCTTTAATTATATTAACAATCCACAAATTTTCAAAGAATTCTACAAGCTGTGTCATTAATTTTCTTAGGCCTAAAAAAAAAATGTTGTGTTTCTGGTAACGGCTTGAAAAAATTCCAGGTACCGTAAATCACCTAGAACATCGACACCTAATTCTTAACTTAAAATCCGACAGTTCGAGAAGGCTGGCTCACTTCAAAGGAGGGCGCCAGCTGAGAGCTTAATCACTTGCGGAAGTAGGCATGTTGTTTGGCTCAGCGTGCGCCATAGATGTACTAACAAAGGGCTGTCTGCGGACTGAAGACCAGATTTTCTCTAATAACTATTCGAAGATTCCCGAAATTCGCTTTTGGAATCAGGAAGTAAATCATTACGGAAGTGAATGTGTTATTGTTGTTCTTGTCAACAGTAAACTAATGGCTATGCTATGGTTTTCTTCTATGCGGTCTTATTCGTTTACATTTCGCTGGTTCATGTCATAATTGTTTTATGTCATCCCAAAACTAACTGTTCACTTCTCACCAAATGTTAAGTTAAATTATTTCGATTTATAGCATTAAAGCAAGGTGCACATATAAAAAATGTGTTTATCTCCGCCGGTCTATATTTTGTACAGCAGTTTCGTCATCGCCATCCTACTGTAGGCACGTCCGTCTATCAGTTCAGTTTCCCGTGAAGTGTTTAAACCATCGTTATTTTTGTATTTATTTAGTTACAAGTGGTCCTTATTTAGTTATAACTGGTCCATGAATTACGATCCATGAATAATGGAAATTAATGGCAGATTTTTTATTATCCCCTCGCGACGAAAGTCGGGGAGGGATATAGCGTTGCGTTTGTACGTACGTACGTACGTAAGTACGTACGTACGTATGTTCACCTTTTGTCATCACTCTAGCGACTTCATTTTTGAACGGATTCTGACCAAACTTCATATATGAGTCCAGCATAGGAATACCTCGAACAAGTTCGTTTTTTAGAGTGCCAAGGTCAAGGTCACAGTTACTATTTATAGAAAATCTTTGTCAGCGCTCTAGCGACTTCATTTTTGAACGGATTCTGACCAAACTTCATATATGAGTCCAGCATAGGAATACCTCGAACAACTTCGTTTTTTAGAGTGCCAAGGTCAAGGTCAAGGTCACAGTTACTATTTATAGAAAATCTTTGTCAGCGCTCTGGCGACTTCATTTTTGAACGGATTCTGACCAAACTTCATATATGAGTCCAGCATAGGAATACCTCAAAGAAGTTCATGTTTCAGGGTGCCAAGGTCATGGTCACCGTTACTATTAATAGAAAATCGTGCTGCCCTAGTTCTAGGCCGTCTTTGATAATACCACATCCATTCATAGAACTTTGAGAATTCCATGATTCTTCAGAAACATTTTGTACCAGATATCATTACCTTAAATGACTTTAACTGCCTTTAGAAAATAGGGCAAATTTGTTCTCGATAAAACACTCACATCTTACAGTGTTACGCTGTATTGGTTTATATTTGAATAGATTATACTAGCGAATCATCACTGAATCATCAAGGACAGTTTAAAACTCTAGCAGTGTTGAACAAACGGAGAAATACCATGTTACTTATGTGAGCATTACCAACCAGCTGAGGTGCAATCATTTATCCAACCAGCTAATGCATTGATCAGTATACCAACCAACAGAGGTGCAATCATTTATCCAACCAGCTAATGCATTGATCAGTATACCAACCAACAGAGGTGCAATCATTTATCCAACCAGCTAATGCATTGATCAGTATACCAACCAACAGAGGTGCAATCATTTATCCAACCAGCTAATGCATTGATCAGTAGACCAACCAGCTACATGTAAGGTGCACTCGTTTATCCAACCAGCTAATGCATTGATCAGTAAACCAACCAGCTGAGATGCAATCATCTATCCAATCATCCAATGCATTGATCAGTAAACCAACCAACTACATGTAAGGTGCAATCGTTCATCCAACCAGCTAATGCATTGATCAGTAAACCAACCAACTACATGTAAGGTGCAATCATTTATCCAATCATCCAATGCATTGGTCAGTAAACCAACCAGCTACATGTAAGGTGCAATCGTTTATCCAACCAGCTAATGTATTGATCAGTAAACCAACCAACAGAGGTGCAATCATTTATCCAACCAGCTAATGCATTGATCAGTATACCAACCAGCTGAGGTGCAATCATTTATCCAATCAGCTAATGCATTGATCAGTAGACCAACCAGCTACATGTAAGGTGCAATAATTTATCCAACCAGCTAATGCATTGATCAGTAAACCAACCAACAGAGGTGCAATCATTTATCCAACCAGCTAATGCATTGATCAGTAGACCAACCAGCTACATGTAAGGCGCAATCGTTTATCCAACCAGCTAATGCATTGTTCATGTAAACCAACCATCAGAGGTGCAATCATTTATCCAACCAGCTAATGCAGTAGACCAACCAGCTACATGTAAGGTGCAATCATTTATCCAACCAGCTAATGCATTGATCAGTAGACCAACCAGCTACATGTAAGGTGCAATCATTTATCCAACCAGCTAATGCATTGATCAGTAGACCAACCAGCTACATGTAAGGTGCAATCGTTTATCCAACCAGCTAATGCATTGATCAGTAAACCAACCAACAGAGGTGCAATCATTTATCCAACCAGCTAATGCATTGATCAGTAGACCAACCAACTACATGTAAGGTGCAATCATTTATCCAATCATCCAATGCATTGATCAGTAAACCAACCAGCTACATGTAAGGTGCAATCGTTTATCCAATCATCCAATGCATTGATCAGTAAACCAACCAACTACATGTAAGGTGCAATCGTTTATCCAACCAGCTAATGCATTGATCAGTAAACCAACCAGCTGAGGTGCAATCGTTTATCCAACCAGCTAATGCATTGATCAGTAAACCAACCAACTACATGTAAGGTGCAATCATTTATCCAACCAGCCAATGCATTGATCAGTTAACCAACCAACTACATGTGAGGTGCAATCGTTTATCCAACCAGCTAATGCATTGATCAGTAAACCAACCAACTACATGTAAGGTGCAATCATTTATCCAACCAGCTAATGCATTGATCAGTAAACCAACCAACTACATGTAAGGTGCAATCATTTATCCAACCAGCTAATGCATTGATCAGTAGACCAACCAGCTACATGTAAGGTGCAATCGTTTATCCAACCAGCTAATGCATTGATCAGTAAACCAACCATCTCCATGGGGATTTTAGTCAAGAAGATTTTCCCTGTACCCATATGTTTTAGTGCCTTTAATTATATTAACAATCCACAAATTTTCAAAGAATTCTACAAGCTGTGTCATTAATTTTCTTAGGCCTAAAAAAAAAATGTTGTGTTTCTGGTAACGGCTTGAAAAAATTCCAGGTACCGTAAATCACCTAGAACATCGACACCTAATTCTTAACTTAAAATCCGACAGTTCGAGAAGGCTGGCTCACTTCAAAGGAGGGCGCCAGCTGAGAGCTTAATCACTTGCGGAAGTAGGCATGTTGTTTGGCTCAGCGTGCGCCATAGATGTACTAACAAAGGGCTGTCTGCGGACTGAAGACCAGATTTTCTCTAATAACTATTCGAAGATTCCCGAAATTCGCTTTTGGAATCAGGAAGTAAATCATTACGGAAGTGAATGTGTTATTGTTGTTCTTGTCAACAGTAAACTAATGGCTATGCTATGGTTTTCTTCTATGCGGTCTTATTCGTTTACATTTCGCTGGTTCATGTCATAATTGTTTTATGTCATCCCAAAACTAACTGTTCACTTCTCACCAAATGTTAAGTTAAATTATTTCGATTTATAGCATTAAAGCAAGGTGCACATATAAAAAATGTGTTTATCTCCGCCGGTCTATATTTTGTACAGCAGTTTCGTCATCGCCATCCTACTGTAGGCACGTCCGTCTATCAGTTCAGTTTCCCGTGAAGTGTTTAAACCATCGTTATTTTTGTATTTATTTAGTTACAAGTGGTCCTTATTTAGTTATAACTGGTCCATGAATTACGATCCATGAATAATGGAAATTAATGGCAGATTTTTTATTATCCCCTCGCGACGAAAGTCGGGGAGGGATATAGCGTTGCGTTTGTACGTACGTACGTACGTAAGTACGTACGTACGTATGTTCACCTTTTGTCATCACTCTAGCGACTTCATTTTTGAACGGATTCTGACCAAACTTCATATATGAGTCCAGCATAGGAATACCTCGAACAAGTTCGTTTTTAGAGTGCCAAGGTCAAGGTCACAGTTACTATTTATAGAAAATCTTTGTCAGCGCTCTAGCGACTTCATTTTTGAACGGATTCTGACCAAACTTCATATATGAGTCCAGCATAGGAATACCTCGAACAACTTCGTTTTTTAGAGTGCCAAGGTCAAGGTCAAGGTCACAGTTACTATTTATAGAAAATCTTTGTCAGCGCTCTGGCGACTTCATTTTTGAACGGATTCTGACCAAACTTCATATATGAGTCCAGCATAGGAATACCTCAAAGAAGTTCATGTTTCAGGGTGCCAAGGTCATGGTCACCGTTACTATTAATAGAAAATCGTACGTACGTATGTTCACCTTTTGTCAGCGCTAGCAACTTCATTTTTTACGGATTCTGACCAAACTTCATATGTGAGTCCAGCATAGGAATACCTCGAAAGAGTTCGTGTTTCAGGGTGCCACGGTCAAGGTCACCATTACTATTTATAGAAAATCTTTGTCAGCACACTTGCAAATTCATTTTTGAACGGATCCTGACCAAACTTCATATATGAGTCCAGCATGGGAATACCTGGAACAAGTTCATGTTTCAGGGTGTCAAGGTCAAGGTCAAGTTCACCGTTACTATTTATAGAAAATCTTTGTCATCACTCTTGCGACTTCATTTCTGAATGGATCCTGACCAAACTTCCCATATGGGTCCAGCATGGGAATACCTCTAACCAGATCGTGTTTCAGGGTGCTAAGGTCATGGTCAGCGTTACTATTTATAGAAAATCTTTGTCAGCGCTCTTGGAACTTCACTTCTGAACGGATCCGTACCAAACATCATCTATTGGTCCAGCATGGCAATACCTCTAACGCGTCACCGCTTTTGGGACTTCATTTTTAAATGGGTTCTGTCCAAACTTGATCCCCACCCCCCATTTTGCGTCAGAGTTCTTGTGTTAGCACGCGAGGGGATTTGTATCGTTTGCGATGCCTTGTTTTATTTAGAAAGCGCTTGCCGACACTAGCGTATCATTGGAACAGTTTAATACAACAAAGGGTTATTGCCAGTATGGGCGGGGTGGTAAATGTCACTCACTGTCAGAGAATTTTCATTACTCTACTCCTGTCTGGCCCTGTTTTAATTACTCCTCTCAGGGTACTGAGCCACTGGGGTTACCATGGTGACCTGTCAATAACAACCTGTCTGCAGTGTTAAATATACTGTATATACCACCAATGGCCAGAGCTGTGAAACATAGCAAACAATTAGCTGGAAATCATTGATATATCCATGAGAAAGGCTGGATGAATACTTTTAGTTTTTTTGTTTTACCTATCTTAACATTAATGTGGCATGAAAGCTCGGGTCATCTTTTATGATTCTTCATAAACATTTTGTACCAGATATCATAACCTTAAATGACTTTAACTGCCTTTAAAAAATAGGGCAAATTTGTTCTCGAAAAAAAAAAAAATAATCCTACAGTGTTACGCTGTATTGGTTTATATTTGAATAGATTAAACTAATGAATCATCGCTGAATCATCAAGGACAGTTTAAAACTCTAGCAGTGTTGAACAAACGGAGAAATACCAACCAACAGAGGTACAATCATTTATCCAACCAGCTAATGCATTGATCAGTATACCAACCAGCTGAGGTGCAATCATTTATCCAATCAGCTAATGCATTGATCAGTAGACCAACCAGCTACATGTAAGGTGCACTCGTTTATCCAACCAGCTAATGCATTGATCAGTATACCAACCAGCTGAGGTGCAATCATTTATCCAATCAGCTAATGCATTGATCAGTAGACCAACCAGCTACATGTAAGGTGCAATCATTTATCCAACCAGCTAATGCATTGATCAGTAAACCAACCAGCTGAGACTGTGGTGCAAATGGAATCATTTATCCAATCATCCAATGCATTGATCAGTAGACCATTTATCCAACCAACCATGTCAACATGCACGTCACAAAAGATACTTTGTTTAATGATTGCTGTCAGAAAAAATCTACTGTACACATTTGTCCCCCTATTTTGGGATTTCTTGGCTGTTAAGTTTTAAGTTAAGGATCTTTAAATGGATATTGAAGTTTGGATCTACATGTACATGTACAATAGCTGGTATACATAAAGGTCTAAATGGCGCCTCTTTTTTAACACAATTAGAAACTTGTCTCCATGTTTAGTTTTATCCAGAAGATTTCCTCCATGGCATGTGTTTTAGTGTTCATAAATACATGTAGTGTATGTATAACCATATTTATGGTATTTGGAAAGAGTCTGCATATTTTGTTCTGCAATTGCAATTCTATTGTAGGTCCGGCCTCTACTACCCAAGGAGAAGTTAGCTGGGGATCAAATATGCATAAATGTGGTACCAGACAGTAATCAAGTGATCGTTGGCTCCAAGAGAGCTTTCACCTTTAATGATGTTTTCCCAACCAAATCAACCCAGGTAAGGATGTCCGGGTGGGAATTTTGTGAGGGAGTCCTGAGTGATTATGGCTGAAACATAAACATTTTTCTCTTGTCATATATACTTTTGAGGTAAAAGGAAAATTACAATTTAAGATTCTGTTCATTACGAATGATAGAAAATTATAGTGAGTTTGCTATTTTAGGGGAAAAAAATGTAAATGGAAGGCTTATAAGAATCATAATTGACTCTCACAAAGCAATTGTACGAAAATCCTTGCAAGAATTGACTCCCGGATTCTCGTTTAAATTCATAAACACATTTCTTTTGTTCAATTCCTTTACAGATGCATTGAACTATGGCCAACCATAACAAAGATGATAATCCTTGTAGTTTATGATCTTTTTGAACATTGCAATCACTTTACTTCAAAATATGCCTTTCTATTGAGTAGGCAGAATATGGTTTAGAAATACTCATTAAAACATGGATGATTGTTTTGGAAACTCCTGTGAGCGTTTAATTTTTTGCAAATACTGTTTAAAATCCTCGGTTTGATTTCTGTGTTATATATTTATAGGAGGACGTGTATGAGAGTTGTGTTGAACCTCTGGTCAACAGTCTCTTTGAGGGTTATAACTCAACTGTATTTGCCTATGGACAAACGGTAAGTAGGGTTTCATAGAAGTTCAAATTTTTGGGACTGTAACATAAATATTGAGTTATTTCATAGTTAAATTGGGCAGAAATCAAATATTTCCTTGCTAAATTAACTGAAATTCAGTTTTTGGTGGGGAGGGGGTGTCTCCCCTCTATTGTCATATTCTGAGTAGATTTTTCACTCAGTCGCGATATGTGGAAGAGTTGGCAGGTACTCGTCAAAGGTTGAGGTTGGAGGTTTCCTCCGGGCAATGAGTCCGGTTTTCTCTCCCACTAAACCTGGCAACGTCGCCCGTATAAGTTTAATAATCTTGAGTGCCGCGTGAAACATCAATCAATCAATCTATTTTCAGATTTGACTTCTGTATTATGATAGTTTTTTAGAGGGACTGAGTGCCTAAGCCCAAAACTTTTAAAACCTTAAATTTTTCGGTGGTAACTAACAGTGTGATAACAACTAGTTATAATAAGCTAACAGATCAACCAACCCTGGTAATCCAACCAGACTATTGAAATAATCTTAATTGTAGACTGATTTAAAACAAATCAATTAAATGTCAGATCATCTTAACCCATGTAGGTGTTAAGCTATGTAATGTATTTCATACATACTGTATGTTACATATTTTTTATAACAAAGAACAAGCTGTTTAAAAAACTGAAAGAAGTTGAGGAATTTTTATGCGCCTGGCTTGAAAAGCGGGCTGTATTATGGTATCATCTCCCTCTGGCTGTCCGGCAGTCCGGCTGTCCGGCGTCCGCTTTCCCCTTCCGCTCCATAACTTCCAAAGTTTTGATTCCAACTTTACAATTTTTTCTGAGTATATACCTTATGGGTAGAAGGTGTGTCGCGAACTATTTTTAACATCACTCGTTACATGATATGGCAGTTATATTGGATTATGTAATATTCTCTTCCGCTCCATAACTTCTAAAGTTTTGATTCCATCTTGACAATTTTTTCTGAGTATATACCTCATGGGTAGAAGGTGTGTTGCGAACTATTTTTGACATCATACATTGCGTAATATGGCAGCCATTTTGGGTTATGTAATATTTACTTTTTCTCTCCATAACTTTAACAAATATGATCCGATGTTTTCAAATCTTTCATGGTACATACCATATTAACAGACAGTGTGTAAAATTTTTTTTAATGATATCAACTATTGCAAATTGTTGGATTATGTATATTCCTTTTTAGACCACCATGATCTCATGGTGGTCTTATCAAATCGCTTTTTGTCCGTGGTCCGTTGTCCGTCTTCCGTCGTCTGGTGTCTGTAAACTTTTCTTGTGATCGTGATTCCAAGAGAACTACTGGTCGGATTTTCATCAAATTTACAGACATGTTCCCCTTATGGTCTAGTTGTGCAACATATATTTTGTTTGCTGATTTGCATATTAAAATGGCCGCTATGTTTTACCTACATAGTTTGTGATCGCAGAATCTAGAAAACCACCAGGCCGATCTTGATGAAATGTTTTTGTATTGGTTCCTCATATGGTCTAGTGGTGCAACATCTATTTTTCTGAGCTCATTTGCATATTAACATGGCCGCTTGGCAACCATTTTGTTTTTCTATTTTTTATCACTTTTCTCTCTTGTGACCGCGATTCCAAGATAAGTCGTAGTCGGATCTTCTTTAAATTTCACACGCACGTTCCTCCTATGGTCTAGTTGTGCAACATTTGTTTCTTTTGCTCATTTGCATATCAAAATTGCCGCTAGGCGACCATTTTGTTTTTCTACTTTTTATCACTTTTCTCCTAAAGTAATGAGAGGATCTTCGTAGAACTTTGTACGCAGGTTAACCCTATGGCCTCGTTGCACACTATGCACTTTTTTGCTCATTTGCATATTCAAAATGGCGGCCACTGGCCATTATTTTTTTATCACTGTTCTAAAGTAATGAAAGGATGTTCGTAAAATGTTATACGCAGGTTAACCCTATGGCCTTGTAATGCACTCCCTGCTCATTTGCATATCCAAAATGGCGGCCGGTAGCTTTTTCCGTGATTTCTATCTACATAGTTTGTGATCGCGGACTCAACAAAACTACCAGGCGGATCTTGATGATTTTTTTTTTGTGTTGCTTCCTCATATGGTCAAGTAATGCAACATGCATTTTTTTCGTCGTTGATGTTTTCATTTAACACATTTGGTACCGCTGTCGCCATTTGGTGTTAGAGTGCTAGCCTGCTTTATTACCGAAGACATCGTATGGCGACAGCAGAAAAGTCGGCTAAAACCCCACTGACGCCGTATAGTTATTTTTTCTTACAACTTCAACTGATTTTGAAAATGCACAAATAAAATCACATGTTGCATCTGTTAGTTGCTTTGTGTTTTGTTTTGTCAATCTTCGAATATGGTTAAAGAGGTTTAATTTACTGTAACGGACGCGCAATTCACTGATAACTTTCAACTTTGACACCTCAAGCATACGTATATAACAAGAAAATGTTAAATTTGACAATAAAAGCTTGTGGAATTCCTTATATTTACAGCTTCAGATCTTAATATATATTTTCCTTGTCTCCAATATACTGACAGTGAGTGAGATATTTAAATATCTATGATTAAAAAGTGCTAAAATCGGGTGGTGATATTAGTTCGCTAGTACGAGTTCTCGCTGTCAATCACAGGGCCCCTACCAGGCATTTTAAAAGCATGACCCAGTTAAAGACAAATAAACTATTTTTTGGCACTGAAGACGTTATTTTGGAATTTCCGAGTCCAGAGTAGTGGAAAAAAGGCATTTATCGGAGCTTTATTAAACCTCAGAGTGAAATTGCAATCCTCGGGTCATTTTAAAACGTATCAAAATCGACTCCTTTTAGATTTCTAAGGGCGACTATAAGAAACAGTTTATGCATGTTGCCGGCCGCCACGGCTTGTTCGAAGTCGGTAAAATGGCCTTCTCGAATTTGGATTTTAAACGCCTAAATTCTTTCCAAAAATGTAACAATGATAAATATTTTTAAAGGAGAGTGTTCCCTAAGACACTTAAGAAGATCCATATTGTATTTTTCGGAGTTTGAAAGGAAGGAATATTTCAAAATGAAATAAAATACACGGCAACGTACAATCACTATTTTGCCGATCGAATTTGCATTCAGGCAGCTAGGCCTATGTACAGCAACTGACTTCACAATTGTAAATGCTATTTACCAATAAAGTAACTGAAATGTTTTTATTCAATCATATATTTATATCGTGCATGAAGATTTTTTTATAAGAGTTCACTAATTTCTGAACGAATCCGGACATTTTTTGCCATTAATTTTTAAACTGACTTTCGTCATGTTTAAATTTTTACTCATCAGACGAGTGATACGTCGCCATTCTTCACTTTTCACGGGCTATTTTTGACAGATATACATTATCTTTTGATTTGTAAACAAACACTAAATGCATCTTGGTAACATGTGTACAATCGTTTTGGATTTTGTAAATTTTAATTGTGTACAGGACTCAAACAAGCGATATCACTGACTGGCCTGTGTGCAAGTACATATAGCTCCGGTAAGTAGCGTTAATGTGCGGCCTCCCTGAAGAAAGTTGGTTTTGAGTTTTCAGATAACAGCCACTATCTACTGAAGAAACTTTGTTCTTGTCCAGCCAGCCACCAACTGAAGAAATAAATTTCACATATCAAATTTGCGATCCGTTTATAAGCAGCCTCACTTTCTGATAGTGTTCTATGGTGGGCTAAGATCAGTTCACTGATCTCTTGTTAATCTTACTTTCATTTTCATGAAAATAACCTTTAAATTATAAAATGGCTTCTACTTGTCCGATTCTCATCAAAAAAGGAACTGCAATAATGTTTCTAAATTGATTAAAACTATTCTTAAATCAATAAATAACGTTTTAATCAAATGAAAAATACATATAAGGATTAAAGTTTTATCTACAGACCAAGAGATAAGTATCCCAGCTTTGGTCTATTTACCTTGTCAACTTACAGTTAGCTCTCAGTCTCTCTTGAAAGATTTATGGCCCTGTGTACCACATGGCCTCCAATGTAGGCTTTGTAACATGCCCAACTGTTATATATATTTTTTGTAGCCAAATAATGTAGATAAAAAATATTATGAGAAAAATTGTCAAATCTACTTGAATTGGTGTGAGCTGCGAAATCGCCAATTAATTACATTTGTTTAAGTATGATTAGTAAATTATAAACTGCTTTTCTAAAAAATTAAACATTTTAGTGCAACCTATATTGACAACAAACAATGTTTAACATCGCGATTTAACAGCAGCGAGAATTGATGACTTGTACATGTACCGTGTACAAATCTTGTTAATAATTGTTGATCCAAATAGCCCATTTTAAATTTGATACAGATGGATTTTAAAGGTTTTAGTGGTAAGATTTCATTTTGTTGGCATAACATCACCTTTTACCAAGCTTCAACCTCTTCCCTCTGAATTTTGAAAATTAAATTCAAATAAATATGGAAGGATTTGTTTTGGTATGGCTGCAGTTACTGTGCCTTTCTGGGCGTATTTTGGGTTTCCTGAAACTCTTGTTGTTTTATGTTTTCTTTGATTTGCTTTGTTGTGTTCATTTAGGGATCTGGGAAAACTTACACTATAGGGGGAGGTAACTCTACCTCACTGACTGAAGAAGAGTATGGGATCATACCGAGAGCTGTCAAACACATGTATGATATAATGAATGTAAGTGTGTCTGATTGGTTTATGAATAATTACATGGGTGTTAGACATCCGGTAATGTGCCATACATGTACATATGATACCCTCCGATTTGACATGATCAATAGCCAGACTGAAGTGAAGACAGCGCATCAAAAAGACAAAAAAAATATGTTGTTCTGAAAATGCACATAAATGGTCTTGATTAGATAAACTGACAATACTTAATCAAAAGCATGGGTTTGATTTTGCTACTTTGAAAAACTCATCTCTATGGGGATTTTAGTCAGGAAGATTTTCCCTGTACCCATGTGTTTTAGTGCCTTCAAATATATTAACAATCCACAAATTTTCAAAGAATTCTACAAGTTGTGTCAGTAAATTTTTTACCTAGGTTTAGACAGGGATTTATCCAAATCTTACCATTTTGTTTCATATTTCAGCAAACAGAAGCTGTTGAATTCACAGTCAAAGTCTCCTATGTAGAGATATATATGGAAGAGTTGCGAGACTTGTTAAATATTGAAACCTCTCACCGAAATCTTCATGTAAGAGAAGATGACAAAGGCAATACAGGTAGTTATTATTATGACTTTGAGATGTTAAAATCTTCAACGGCAATATGGTTGTGAAAAATGGCTCAGTTTCATTGGACTAGGTTCCCATTGACTCGCCCTTTGTGTAAGGACTCCCAAGTATCAGTAAATGTTTGGGGGGTTTGTCCAGGCACAGGATTTGTCCTGTATATGGCATTGTCCAGGATTCCTCTGTAATCCTGTCAACATTGCTATTAAGGTGAAATATTGAGCGAGACATCAATCATACATTAAAGGAGCATAAGTATGACTGATATCATTGATATTGAACGATTAAATAAGAATGTAAACTCATTTCAAATTGTTTCATTGATCAAAGTTATTTCCTGCTCAGCTTTATTTTCCTTACACTATTCATCATGAGGAAATAGCTGGATAGGTTGATTGATTGGTGTTTTAGGCTGCACTTAAGATTATTTCATTTATATGGCATTGTCAGGTTTAGTGTGGAGGAAACCCCTGACCTTTTTAGAAGCTGGTTAAATTTACCTTTCAAACAGTACCGCACAAATATTTCATGGATTTTTTCATATTCCATGTGGAAGTTTATAAAATATGTTATTATGCTCCCACGCGCAAAACAAATTGGTTAGCTTTCAAAAACTCCCATTTAAACCCAGGTTAATTTCACTCTTTTTAAGGCTCTCTATAACTCTTGTTGACCAATTTGTTTTGCGCATTGTCGAGTGTAAAAAACACAAAAAAATATATGTTTGTTAGTACTTTAAAAAGGACAAATTAAAGCTCTTTCATTGGACTTAAATATGTATTTTTTTTCCGTTTCTCACACTTTAAAAGATCTTAGATATTGAATGGTACTTCATGAACAGATTTTTAGGTGAAAATTACATGTGGATATTCAGTGTTATAGCAGGCTCTTTGTAAAATGATATAAGTCAAAGTAATTGAATCCACCAGTTATTTTAGTTTAGCAGCAGCATTAAGGATGGTGATCAATATAATTGGTTGGTTGATTGATTGTGGTTGATTGATTAGAGAATAAGAGTGATCACTCCCCTTTCCCGGCCAAGTCTAACTTATATTATAGATTAGTAGATGTATTGATGGAGGGATTGTCAACATACCATTGCTACCTCTCGTGCTTGAGAAAATCATCATATTGGAAACCAGGTAGACAAGTGGAAGGGAAGAAGATATTAAACTTGCCACTCTACCTTGTTGGTTATGGAAGCCATTTGTTACTATTTCTCTGTTGTTTGTGTATTTGTTTTAACTTACTTGTCTATCATATGTAAAAATAGTATATGTGTGTTTGTCATTGTCAGTTATAAGTGGTGCCCATGAGGAGGTTTGTGACTCCCTGGATATGGTGATGTCACTATTAGAGGCTGGATCTGCTGCCAGGACCACTGGATCTACACAAATGAATGAACATTCAAGTCGTTCTCATGCTATCTTTACTGTTGTCATAGGTTAGTGCTATCAGTTTACAAGGCTGTAGGTTATTGACATTACTTCCATGGTCAGTTAAATAAAATTGAAAAACTTCTGAGTGTGTTTTTTACCCGAGCGCCATATGTGGAAGAGTGGCCAGGTACAGGTACTTGTTGGTGGGTTTCTCTCACCAAGTGGCCTTGGTGGTCCAGTGGGTTAGAGTGGTCGTCCCTCATTTTCACACAGACCTTCCATCGATGTGGCGCGGGTTCAAATCCCACTCAGACCAAATAAAAATTGTGGATTTTCCACTTACGTCACTGTATGTGGAAGAGTTGCCAGATACTCGCCGAAAGTCGGGGGTTTCCTCTGCGCAATGAGCTCGGTCCACTAAACCTGGCAACTCCTCCATATAAGGGAAATAATCTTGAGTGCGCGTAAAGCATCAATCAATCAATCCTGCAGGCCTCGAAATTTCGCGCGAACGATCGTTTCGTTCGCGCAAAGGTTACGCAAAACTAAAATCGCATGAACTTTTTTTCGTTCGCGCGAATGACTTAGCGTAACTCAACAAAAAAATTAATTTTCTAACTTTTTTCGACTGTATCACGTGTATGTAACTCCTTCCGGAAGTACTCTCTAAAAATCGGTTATTTATGAATTCAAGGGCAATAATTCACACTATTCCCATGTGTAGTTTCATCTGTGTTAGTGAGCAAGCATGCCTAGTTCAATGTTAAGGCAGTAAGATGAACGAGGGGTTACGGGAACAAGGTAAACATTGATAACACGTGCTACAAACATGGCGACCGATTTCACACTTCATATTTGATTCGTAAACGTAAAAAATCTGCCAGTTCAGAGAGGATTTTTTTAATAAAGTGAAAGTCAACTGTGATAGGAGACATCGTTCTATGAAATCTGCTTCCAGCACATTGCTGACATGGCCTGTGAGGCCTAACGATGATATTCAAAGGTACCTCTTACGTCATTCTGAGTTCAACTTCAAAGTTCAAGCGATCAACGGTAAATATCGGTCCGTCGAGTAGGTTCTTATCGATCCTTTTGGTGATTCGATGGACCTGGTAAATGCTATAATGCCGGTGATGGTTAGGCCTAGCGTTTGAAGGTTTTCAAGTCAACGAATTTTGCGCAACCCTTTGCATAACCTCTTTTGTTAACGGTTTTCTACGTAACCCATTCACATAACCCAAAGCAAATCATTTTTATTAAACGAAAAATCAACCCTTTGCATAACCTCTTTTGTTAACCGTTTTCTACGTAACCCATTCACATAACCCATAGGTTAAGCAAATCATTTTCATTAAACGAAAAATCAACCCTTTGCATAACCCACAGGCACACGGAGTGCTCTCCCTTATCCACCCTCTGTTATACTATAAATATGGACAAGGCAGGAAACACTTATTCTGACTGCCTCCAGCAAAATCCGTCAGAATTTCTTAAAAATATCTCCTTTGTACATTAAACTTCACACGAGTCTCAGAGAGATCCTTGTCAAGCAATATCGAGGCCTAAGAGCAAACAAAATACCCTTTGCCGAATGATTTATCAAGTTTTCCAGCGAAATTCAAGTTGACAGAAAAGTCCAACCGAAGTCTCAATCGAGATCTCGTGCCATTCTACGAGATCTTCAACTCGAGACATGGCTCGAGAGCCGTCGCACTCCATTTTGCACATAATTAACTGCAAGAAATCTACTGAGAATTTTTAATCTATATACTATTTCTTTCTCTGTTCTATTCTGTTCGCAAACATGTAACCCTATCATAATATGCTGCATTGCAGGTTCTTAGGGCAGAAATACTTGTTAAAAATCAAAAATATAATCGGCACTACATCAGCTCTTAAATACATTAAAAACAAGATGGCAGCGCCCATGGATGTCAAGGCAAAATATGATATGGACTTCAAGGTATTTCATGGTATATTATATGTATTAGGAGAGTAGCAATCAATATAACAAAACAGGTTGTCGGCGGCTTAAACGTTACCTACCAGAATTATATCGAATATCTCTCTACACAACCCAGCCAACTATCAGTGTCACGTGTCGTTGTTTACAATTTTAAGGACGTGGACAGCAGTGGTCTCCCTTTGTAAAGCAACATGTCACTCAATCGTTTTAGAGTTGATATCTCAACGAATGGCAGAAGGATCGATCTCTATTTTAGATTGCCGAAGTCTCAGACACTTGCCGCTCTGGGAGCCTCGCTTTCACTTTTGGGCTTTACGGGATCTTACGAACGGTTGTGCGCGCCAATTCCAAGCCGTTTTACAGATTCCGTAAAGCTCCGAAGTGAAAGCGAGGCTCTCAGAGCGGCAAGTGTCTGAGACTTCGGTTGGACTTTTCTGTCAACTTGAATTTCGCTGAAAAACTTGATAAATCATTCGGCAAAGGGTGTTTTGTTTGCTCTTAGGCCTCGATATTGCTTGACAAGGATCTCTCTGAGACTCGTGTGAAGTTTAATGTACAAAGGAGATATTTTTAAGAAATTCTGACGGGTTTTGCTGGAGGCAGTCAGAATAAGTGTTTCCTGCCTTGTCCATATTTATAGTATAACAGAGGGTGGATAAGGGAGAGCACTCCGTGTGCCTGTGCATAACCTCATTTGTTAACCGTTTTCTACGTAACCCATTCACATAACCCAAAGGTTAAGCAAATCATTTTTATTAAACGAAAAATGGGTTATCTGGAGTCATTTTTGCGTAACCTTTTTTCGGGTTAAGCAAATTTTTTAATTTTCGAGGCCTGATCCTGTTGGCAAATAGCCTGGTTTCCTCCCCCACTAAACCTGCCAACACCGCGATATAAGTGAAATAATCAATCAAGCAATCCATGGTCAGTCTGTCCATTGTTCCTCATTTCCACTTACAAATTTACATTTAGATTTATTTGCCTATAGTGCCTGGTAATTGTGAATAATAACCTTTTAAACATATCTGGATCTGCCAACTATATGAAAAGGCTTGTGAACAAAAACATATTCACTCTCAGCTGATGTGGTCCGAGTATCAAACATCAGTTTAATACCAACTTCCAGAAGGTTAAAAAATCAGTGTGATGGGATATTTTGTCAGGGTTGTCTCCCTTTCACGTTTTGTATTACTTCACAATTCAAAGATCTAACTGATCACCTCCACCTCTATTTTAATTACGTGTGAAACTAACCAGTTGTGTTCTTTTCTATACTACAGTTCAAAAGCCAGTGTGTGAGATTGTGTCTTCAGCACGCTCCAGAAAGGAAAGTGAAAGTAGTGATATAGCAGAGGAATTGATGAGTAAGTATAACAGTAGCAACATATTGAAACATTACATGGAACAAGAAATTGAATTATAATATCTATACTGATTTTTCTCTTAGTTCAATCATAGTTAATATAAGCTGTTTCTGTATTGATTTTAGTGTTAACATATTTTATGAGGAGTTTTACAAATTATATAACACATCAATTTCTCTTTGTGTTTCAGAAGGTAAAAATTGTATGTCTGGAAAGTTTCATTTTGTGGATTTGGCTGGATCAGAGAGAGCTCATAGGACTGGCAATGTGGGAGATAGACTAAAAGGTAATCCTTCAATAGCAGCATTACAACACCTGTCCTTTTAGGTTTCTACATAACAACGGTCGGGGATATCCTCTGGGCAAATAACTCTGTTTCCTCCTTACTAAACCAAGTAAAGCTGTCCTTTAAAGTGGCATGAGCTGCCAAATTTAGAGGAAATTTTGTTGAGATAGAATAAGCAAATTGTTTGTCATTTATATCAAAAATCGCAAAATAAGAGCTTTTCATTGGTAACAAACCTGCAGATTTACAATTGGTTGTTTTTTAAGCAACTAAAAATTCCCAAATGGCCTCTGTTATTTGCACACACTTTCTGTTCAGACGGTTTACTGGCTTAAACTATGTTTTTGATTTCATGGTTAATCCTTAAGTTTTTCAAGGTACTTCAAACGCTGAACTTTTCTTAACAATCCGAATTTAGAAAATAAAAACTGCTGAAATACTGACTCAAAATGAGTCTTACGTTGTTCCAAAACTTCAGAAAATTTAGGTGACTTTTTAAAAAATAATATAATTTTGGAACAGTTGGTTGACATTACAACCATAATTTACATTTAGTTAATTCACCCAATATGTACTTCTATTTCTGAGTATTGTACATGGATGTATTCTATTTCTTCTGTTTAGAATCTTCACATATAAATGGAGGTCTGTTAGCATTGGGTAATGTAATCAGTGCACTGGGTGACCCCAAGAAGAAATCTTCCCATATTCCATACAGGGATTCCAAGATCACTCGTCTTCTTAAGGTGAGGGATGAACTTTATTCAAGTTATTGATACATATAATCTGATTCTATTGGTTTCCTCAATCCATACCACTCTACAATAGCCCCAAAAAGTTCTGGTTGCTATGAGAGAGGTACTGCCATCCGCCTCATTTATCGGGGTCTCTGTCGCTGAGCAATAGTCTCTCAAACACAAGCCTCCCAGCGATGGGCTTCAGGTTCAAATCCCACTCCGTCCAAGAAAAATGTATAAATTTCTGAGTGGAGTTTTCTCTTGATCTCATATTTTGGAGTGTTTGGAGATACTTGAAAGGTTGGAGGGGGGGGGGAGGGGGGGGGGGGGGTTCCTCTGGACTGACAGCCTGGTTTCTCCCCCAATTAAGCTGGTAGCGCCTCCATAAAAAGTAATCTTGAGTGCTGCCAATAAAACATCAATAAACACATTTATAATTAAGATGTGTTGACGATAACCTTGAATTCAACTCTTAAGAGTTCACAAAATGTCTAGATAAAGGTTTCAAATAAATGTTTTACGCCACACTCAATTTCACTTATATGGCAGCGTTGACAGGTTTGGTGGGGGGAATAAACTGGCCTCTTTGCCCCAAGGAAACTCTTGATCTTCAACAAGTACTTCCGGTTGTGTGGGGTAGTGTGGCTTTGCTGTAGTCATGGTTGATGGTATATACCAAATACATTAGCCTTCTTGGCATTTTTTGTTCTGTGGAGCCTAATGTCAAAATAAAGATGGGGGGGGGGGGGGGGGGCTGATATTTTGGTGGGTTGGTACTTTTGTTGACATATGTATGACTTAAGCTTTGTATGGCTGAGCTTTACATGACTTAAACACCAAACAATCAGTCAATCAACTTGTCAATAAATCAGGGCTGCTTGCAGGGCTTTCATTAGTGTTAGAATGCTTAGATATAGTGTATAATTGTGAATTTATATTTGGTTTTAATCAAACTTCCCCCTGTGTTATTTCATAATCTCTCAAAGCTGAAAGCCCTGATCAGATTGAGTTAAGATTTGATCCTATCGCAGTAAGCTCCTGTCAGTTGTAAATCTGCAATCAATCAGTGGGAGAATTGTCTTGACCTGGGGGCCTCCATGGCTTAGTAATAGTAGTAGCTCTATCCAAACAGCCTTCCACCAATGGGTTGCGGGTTCAAATCCCACTCAGTTCAAAAAAAAAATTGGAATATTTTCTGACTGATTTTCACTCGACCGATCTATGTGGGATGGTTGCCAGTTACCACCAGAAGGTTGTGGGTTTCTTCCGGGCATAGAGCCCAGTTTCCTCTCACAATAAAACTGTCAATGTCGCCATATAAGTGAAATAATCTTGAGCGTGGCTTAAAACTCCAACCAATCGCCATTGTTCCGAGCGGGGATTAAGACTGATCAGTTGTGAATTGGTAGGCTGGACGATGAACCAGTCTCAGTCAACTTGAATGGCCTTAAGATTCAATAGCAGACAATGAGATCAGATCTTAACTCAACCTAAGCGGGGCTTTACATTTAATCAGTTATATTCGGAGGACCTGTATTGAACATATCTAACCCCACTTCTATATTTGTGTGGTGATTTATCCCTTCAACAGTAAACTCTCCGTGTATTGATTTGGTTGTTTCCTTTTTATCTAGCTAGAGCCTTTATAATGTCTGTCTGTATTCTATATGGTAGTTCTATTGATTAGCAATACATATATGGATTCAAATAGTTGCTTACATAGATCTTTCTACTGTATTTATGTAGGGTACACAATTAAAGTTTGCAATATTGAGTCACCATAAAGTTCTTCATTTTTGGATTAACACTACTTATCTATTGAATTCTGTGTGTCTTCTTTATATCATTTTTATTTAACAAAGACAGATGACATTTCAAACATGAACTAAGTTTTAATATATGTGACATGTTTGTGGAATTAGATCAAACCTAAGATAAATCACTTAATATTGGTTGGTTTATTAGCCCTCCTGCAGATTTGGGGGCATGGGGTTGGGGGAGATCAATCCACACAGCCTGCTACTAGACCACTAAGTCCAATAAGAATATACCATTTTATTATATAATTAATAGTGAGATATTGAGTTATACAGCTCTGATATAAGTGATGTCACCACTTTTACCAAAAATGTTTATATCATCACTGCCAGTGCAGAAACTTTTTTTCAGTGGAATTGGAAATATCTTCCCATGATTAAATCTTTAATTTGTGAACATTTCTAACCAAGTCTTGGTTCAGGAATTATCTAACAATTCTTAGCATTATTAATTGGGTGTTTAACGTTTTTACACAAACCCAACATTTTTGTAGTGCTGCCTAGACTATATGCCAGCAGCTAGGATCCGATCGCTAATCTATCCCACTTTATACATGTCAAGCATTATGGTATAGCTAGAGCATGCAAATTACTTGTTTTCAAAAAAAAAAATTATTGACAACCTACACAAGTATTGCAAACGAATGCTGTGGGATATGTCTCTCAGTGCCCGACCTATGCATGATGGTTGTCAGTTGCCAGCGGAAGGTCGTGGGTTTTCTCCGGACACAGAACCCGATTTTCTCCCACAATAAAACTGGCAAACGCGGCAATAATCTTGAGTGCGGAGTAAAACACCAAACAATCAATCAATCTATCTCTCAGTGCCAGCTGATTGTTATGACCAGTGTACCAGTGTAAAAGAGCTGAAGCAATTGATTTTTAGTAACTAAATAATTACAAATCTAATTTAGCGTAGAATATTTCAACACACTTCATTTAGTAAATCTTCATTTAAAAATAATAAAAGCTTGCCACTATAGAAAATGTCAAGTTGAACTTCACCAACAATGACAGTGTACCTTGATGTTTGTCATCACGCGCACACCATGTATCTTGCATAGTCAAATGCAGGTTTCTTCTCCGAAATAAAAGTATACTATTCTAGCTAGACTTTGTTTCATGAAATTATTTATAATAACAATTTTCAATGTTTTGTGATTGAGGCAAAATTTAAGTCAGTATCTACATTGTGCATGAAGGTCAACTGGTGACAATGAAACCTTCAGTGGCTATGATAATCCCTACCTGGGTAAGCTCTTTGTTGATGCGCGTGTGGTTCATTCTCAGCTGTTTTTTTACTGACTGTCATACAGAAAACATGCAATTGCTAAAGGGAATTCCCTAAATAGCTCTTTAAATGTACTTTTTTTGGAGGAAGAGCGACTTGCGGTCTTTCATCGGAGATTGATGGCTTCTTATTTTTCTACAAATATATTTATTGACAATTAAACACACACAGGGCTCGAAATAGAGGCCTGCTAATGGCTAAAAACTGGCGAAAAATTGTAGTTAGCAGGCCATGTTGAAAATGACCTGCTAAATTCTACAAATTCTACGAAAAATAGCAGGCCATAGTCTTTTTGTCCCGAGTTCTCCACAACTTAAAAACAGCCCATGATTCTATTGAGATATTATATAGTGTGATTTGTAAGTCTTCAGGGAGGAGATAAAGTACTTTTGCAAGTTTTTTTTTTGCCTCCAGAATCTTAGAAACAAAACTTGGTACTACATGTAAGTCATATCTGTCCTGAATGTCTCTATTTCAATGGACAAACAGCGACTCCGCCTAATCCTTATTATCAGTCATCTGTAAAATAGCTGTTCAATTTTATTATCAACAGGTGATGTTAAATTTGACCTGCAATATTATTTTGGGCTGGAAAAAATAGCAGGCCATCAGAAAATTCCCATTTCAAGCCCTGACACGGACACAGGGAAAATCTTTTTGACTAAAATAACTATAGAGGCAAGTTTCTAGTTGTGTTTAAAGAGGTTTTATATTAAGTGTAGTTTTTGTACCAAAATGAAACTATAATTCTTTAACACCATAACACACGGGCACTTGGAAAATCCTCTAATCAGTAGAATTTTGTGGAAAAGATAATTTGGCAGCAAATCATCAGTATTTTTGGTAAAGCTAACATGCCGATTTGGTATAGGTTTTAGATGGTAATCAATTAGCTGTGAAATTCTTTAACGTTCACTACCGAAATCCGAGATAATAGGACGCCCCGGGGGCATTGGAGGCTTGGATCATTTTTTCAATGGGTTTGTGTATTTGTTTGAAATATTGAGTGCCCTGTTTTTAGAATTAAGGTCAGATTCCAAAGAGCAATACTGCGTTTTATTAATATAGCCTTTTTTCTTCAAGGGAACAAAGAATTCTATTGCAATTTCCAACATTTTCAGGCCCTATTTCCTTATCAAGTTTTTGGTAATAATGGGTTGTTTAGCTGCCCAGCCGTTCTACCTTCTCAATCTTAATCCTGTCTAGACATAAATGTAATAACTATTGTCGAGCATTTATCAGCAGGTTTTATAACGATATATGTTTTGATGTAATATTAGATGACAATATCTGAATTGATAACTTGTCATGGGGTTTCAATGCTCTTAAAACACTTCCAACTTGCCTGACAGCATGGACAGATCCTGTCTATCAAAGATACTAAACCATTGGATATACAGGAGCTGCCATACATGTAGCTTTTCTAGTATTCTAGAAGAACAATACACCAATTCCCTAATGATGCATGGAAATTAATCTGCACAGAAAAAAATGTAAGTACATGTATGCAGTCATGGGTGTCACTACTAAGGGTTCGCTTCAAACAATATCCTCCTCCAAACCATATTTTTTAAGTGACATCATTAAGGATGTGGCCTATTATTGTTTTCCCCTAATGTCTGTGTGACTGTTTTCAAAACTCCTATGTGGTAGATATAAAGAGCCAGGGCATTTGAACATTTAACAAGTTTCCTGCATGTGTTTACATGTTCTGCTGCATTTATGATATATCTACTCCAACAATACTCCTCATAGGGTCAAGGTGTATCAGAATTAGGTCAAGCTAGGCACCCAGAACCCTTTGTCTCCCCCAGGACAATATTGAACCTTCTTACTGTCTACTGACATGCCTGAACCTGTCCAAAAGGAACAACTCTATTTAAATATGTAGGTCTGTGGTTGAATTCTAACCCAGTAGGTACATGTAACTAGTGTTTGGTTAACATTGACACCTACCCTATATATCCCTCTTGAGTAAACAGGAAATGACCCTTTGTAAGCCACATGGCACCTTCAGATATCAAGTGAGATTCTCTTTTTTATTACATTGTTTAACCTATAGTTATAACACCCTGAAGTATTGTGTTTAACTTTCTAATTAACACATATTCCCAATCTGACTAAAACTAAGAAGTATTTTTGTCCAGTAGTTTATTAACACTGCCATGTCTTGCAATGCATATATATTCCAGAAATTTCTACTGACCAAGGCTAAGCTTCTGTCAGTCGTCAACCTAATGAAACATCATAGGTTTGGTTTGTTATAACAATTTATAGGGTATAAAGGTCTAAATGATATACCTCTTTTAACACAATTAGAAACTTGTCTCCATGGTTATTTTAGACAAGAAGATTTTCCCTGTACCGGCTCTCTAACTATGGAAAATAAGAAACAAAACTCTGGAATTTTGAAAAACAAAAGTATCTGTCAATAATAAATTGTTTCTGTGGAAAGTAAATTACAACTCAATATTATTTAATATGGAATAATTAAAAATTAGACTTCTTGTCAGTGTTGAAATCGACAATGCTGCTTTGCTTTCTGGAATTGTAACCATAAAATGCTTTTTACATAATTAGATTTTTCCATGTTAATTTATGGTAACATCCAATAATAAAGTTACAGTTCTGTTTTTATTTATACCTGTATTGATGTGTGCATTTCCTTTTACTTTTGTTTTTTACGCTCATCTATGGATTTGTCTTTAATCTTAGCCATAAACTGGATATGTCAGTAAACAGAATGTGACATATAGAGGTATTGATTAAGGTAACTCTCCTGTCAAGGTACTCTGGACCTTATTTACAGCTGGTTCGTTGAATAATGTTTTGAGAAATCCCCCCCCCCCTCCACCACTACCGAGCAAAGGAAACTGATGTCAGCATATCTTTGCAAGGTGGTTTGAAAGTTGACAATTGTAGTAAGCTAAGTACTAATGGGTAGCTTTCTTTACCATGCTCACTATTATTGATTTATACCCATAGGGGAATATTAGTGCTATAAGGTGAATTCTCTGTCTTGGACTATGTATTGCAATATTACTTTGGATTGCATAGAGACTTATTTACCCATCCATGGAAGAGCTGTCAGGTACTCACTTAAGGTCAGGGCTTTCATCTGAGGTTTTGATAAATTCATTTAGCAAACCTTTCGAGTGTTAAAAAATAGTTTACTGTTTTATTGACTTGGGCCAAAATAACAATGATAAACAATATAATGTGTATTGGTAGGCATAAAACAATGATGAAGTGAGCTACATGTACCTGTAAATTACACAACCACTCTTATAGACCCTTTCGGCTTAAGGATTTACGCTTGCGCAGAAGCCTCAATGTATGGCAAAATGACGCTAAATTGAGTTTTTGGATCAATCTGACGTCGAGATCGTCATCATTTCGTCTATGACGTAATTCAAAAGAGGCGTGCACGGCGACCGCAACAGAGAGATGACGTCAATGCCATACAATTCGAACAGCGTCATAAAAACGTCGTTCTAAGCCGAAAGGGTCTATTGGTTATCACAGACTCATTCATTTCCTCAGGTCACAATGAACAAGCCTCAGCTGATTAATTCTACTCTATTTCTATACATCAATCTTAATGAACTCTGGCAGCCAGCCATGTACAGTCCCATTGCTTTCTCTACAGTAGGTTTATAAGGACTTTACTAGGGATTATCCCAGCATGGGTTTAACAGGTGACAAACAGGTGCTAGCTATGATTAGTACTGGGTGTGAATAGTGTTTATTTCATCAGACTGGACTTGTCAATTGCAGAATCAAGAACAATCCAAAGTTCTCTGACTTTGTTTCTTCAATTATATTGTTTTGATGCTTTAATATGGAATCCAGGCCATACAGTTTATCTGTGTTCCAATAACGTCAAGCTGTCAACCATACATGTACATTGAATCTCAACAGACTAGAGACAAGTTTACTTGACATCAAAGACGTGGAGTTTCCAGTGTTTATTCAGTCACATCTACAAAAAGGATATCGATTTTATACTTGTCATGAGCTTGTCACCAACTTGCTATAGGATGTACATGTAAAAAGTGGGCATTTACCATACTTAGAAAAATGCTTTATAACAACCTCTAAGTATGCTGGCTCTAACTGGACAGTTTGTATTCTTCTCTGCTTATATATGTTAGTGTAGGTCATCAATAGATTTCATCTAATCGGAACCTTCGGAAACGTGACTGAAGAGAATCAGAACATTTTATCAATATGTGAGATAGGAAATACATGCCCTGTGTTCATGCCTGGGTTAATGTAACAAACAGCAATTGTCAGAAGAATCAATGTGCTTATAGAGAAGCTGGATGAAATACTATTACTATTATCCTATTACTTGTTATGAAGGGTTTCGGAGCGGTTCTCTAAGTGGTATTCAGAACTTGGATTTGGCTTTGTTATAGCAACATCTGACTGAGTTTGCCAATAAACTACCCATACATTTCAGTTCAGCAAAGGGAGCAATACTCCGTTCATTCCATCTTCACAAGCTTTGTGAGATTCAGTGTTTGAGTGGAGGGTAATTCACATGCATCTTGGTGACTCCCATGTGATGATTGATTCTAAGGGGTACTACATGTAGTGCTGGATTTTAATAGTTTGAAGAGTCTAAGATTAACAGAGTGGAATGTATCATACCTCTCATGTTCATTGCCCTGTGTTGTGTTATCTATCAGTATTTCTTATATCAGAAGTTTGGATTGCATGTGTGATTCTATAAACATGCTGTGCACCTGTTGTTACTGATGACAACATTTCCACATGTCCACAAACGATTTCATATTCTGATTTAGAATCCCAACTAATGAAGGTTTTAAACTCATTGCACAATGTAATTGTTACTAGTATCAGTATATTTGGTTGCACTGTGGACCTCTATTCTAAGAAAGTGTGATACAGTCTACAATAGGTACATTTTGTCACCTACCATGTACTCCAACAGTTTGCTGTTCTAATTTACAATTTCCACAAAGAAAGGTCTCAAATTATCATACACCTTAAATGAGAATTGTGTGATTATGTTTAACTAGCTCATGTGAAGTGTAACAAAACAGATGCTTTATTATAAAGATATGGTAGATTTTGATATCTGCATGTAATTGACCCATAGTGTGCATGGGACTTGGCAGATGGTGTCAATTTAACACTGTGAGTGGTACAAGAGACCTCCTACATTGATAAACAGGCCATATGAACTTCTTGCTTTCTACAAACAGTGTTTTGTCAGGGAAATGTGAGCTACTGTATGGTGTGCCTGTGTTAGACAGGCCATGGATTATTAAAGGAAATCATAAGTTTGGAAAATTGTTTTGAGTTTCATCCAGAAAGCTAAGCTTTAACTTTAGACAGGATATGCAGTGCTGGATTTGCATGTAAATGGATACCAAATCCATTTGAGTTTTATAAGTACTGAGAGATAAAGGAGTTGGACTACAGGAACTGTACATTACTATTCTGACTGGAATACAGTGTTATCCTTCAATGATGTGTGGTTCAACATTTCTTCCGGACCAGTGACTGATTATTGTTTATATGACATACATTTTAACTAATACTTGCATGGTGATGAAACTGTATAGGTTTTATGCAAATGTCAGGTTGCACAATACCATTGGAAACATCAATAGTAATGGAAAAACAATTCAAGTTTTTTCTGATACAAAATTAACAGTCATATTATTTTATGTTTAGCCTGCAGTTATGAAAATTAGAAACTCCAGAAGACCAGTACTGTAACTGTGAAAAATAAGAAAAAGAACTTTGGATAAAGAATCTGTCTATATATTGAGAGAAGTCTCAGACTGGCTTTGTGTTTTTAAGAGAATCAAAAAGACCTTATTGTATTGGACATATTACATTATGTGCATAGTGCTGCTGCTTCTAGGAACTGCTTCTTCATGACTGATATACGAATCATGTTTCCACTTGATGGGACTACTAGATGTTTACTCTGATTGATTTTGAAGAGTACTTACATCCTATATCATTAACATTTTATAGGTGTGATCCCTATATGAGGATAAAATGTATTGTCAGCTAAAGTGATTTATGGTTCACCTGTGTTGTAAAGGTGGACTCACTGAATATTCCCCTGTTTGCTGTATGTGGATTGTTGCATAATCCATGTGACACAGGAATTTTATATTCATAATAATGATTTTATAACTCTGTGTTTAATGTATACTCTGAAATCAAGGCTCATAACCCCATTTATCTTGATATATGGTTGAATATTGCACTTATTTAGTGACAGAATTGGTGTATTTTACTGTGGAAATCAAGAAATTATTTATCACCAAAGCCTGGAAAGTCTTGAGGACGGATGATATAGACAGTTGTAGAGATGATATATATACGGTTTTGATAGAACCATCTGTTACACAAAGCTTAAATGTGCTTTGAATGTGAAAATATGAGGATACTCAAGATTGATTGAACGTTTATTGGATTGTCGTCTAAGAGTTTTTTGCAGAAATTACTAAATGGCCAACAAAGATATTAAACTTTTAACAGTTTCTTTGGTGTGTGATGAAAAACAATCCTTTAGAAAATGAGACATTAGACCTACATGCTCTTTACCTACCAAATTATTGATGTATTACTGCATGAAGTAGTTTGTGATATTGATACATTTTACGTTGACAGCCTTTTCTGGTATCCTAGGCAACACTTCTAAAGGAATTTTCCAAGTGATTTGTTATTTGATCGTATAGATCTTTTGTGTAAAGAGACTGGACATATCATGTGTGCTTCACAAAATAGATTGTCTGTATAGTTATAAAGAATCAAGTATTTGTACATGTAAACCGTGCATTCCATCTTTATTTCATACGGTACATGTATACATGTGCTTCACTAAGCGCTTTTACCTGTAGGCTGTACAAAGAACGGAACATTTGCAGGATTTTTACTTACATGTACAGTATATGCAAAACTATTTCTATGGCAAAGTGTTGTGAATGTGTGGACAGTTTATCTACATGTATATACCAAAGTGATTTTAGACAAGAAGATTTTCCGTGTGTTTTAGTGTTCAGAAATATATACCAAAGTGATTTATACTGTGTTCTGTGATCAGTGAGTCAAGATGGAACAAACATACTCTAAAGTGCCCGACACCCTACCTCTAATACATCCACCAACCAGGAAGAGAACTCGTCCCCTGTCTTGTCAAAACCGCCCCCCATCTTCCACTAACCCCTCCCATCTTCCTCATTTACAGGATTCATTAGGGGGTAACGCCAACACTCTCATGATATGTTGTATCAGTCCAGCATCTTCCAGTTTTGATGAGTCACTCAATTCACTCAAATACGCCAACAGGGTGAGTAGAAATTTATTCAGATGTTGCTTTTGTTGAAGTAACACAGTATTTTATGTATATATATTTTATTGAAATGGTTATTTACTCCAGAAGCTATTCCTGGCAACACTGTAGTTTAAATAAGAAATACAAAAGTTGCCTCAAAATCATGTATCCAAGATCAGCGGGCTACACTGCCCACCCTCTTGTTGTTTGTATTAACCTTAAGTGTGACATAAATACATTGTCACAAAAAGAATGGAATGTTGGGGGAATGTTTTATGTCCCCCCACCCCACCCCCCCCTCACCCCCCACCCCACCCAACCACTGCATCTAAGACTAAAGCTTTCCAATAGCCTACGGCTAATAGCAACTCATTGTTTGTTTTCATATTAACCTCTCTTATGTTATTGGAATAAAATGGTGTGGTTTTCTCTTGGTTTTAAAGGTTCCAATATCCAGGTTAATCCCAGGATTTTGCACTCCTTTGATTTCATTGTTACCACTTGTAAACTATAAATGTGTTAATCGTAATCAATACAGCCTGAGGCAGTTTACTTACTTACTCAATGTTTCATTGAGGGAAAAAAACAACTCAAACACTTTTGTGTATCAGCTTGCTCATTTGTAGCAATTTGAACATCTAGTAAAAAATAATGTAATATTTTGTTATTTTCATTGATATGGATTAATATGGTTAAGATTATCTCTTCAGTTAAAGTGCCTAAGCTCTAAGTTGAAAATATTTCGATATTTGTCTTTAAAACAGATCAGGAAATATTCAGTTATTTTTCCAAGGAACAGTTCAAGTAGTGTCTAAAATCAACTTAGGCCTGGAATGAATGAACATACTTCCTGGTTATGTAAATTAATCTTTTAGAAAAAAGAACAGGTTTATAAAATTGATAAATAAAATAAATTTATGCTGTTGAATTTTTTTCCATAGGCCAAGAACATTAAGAATAAACCCATTGTTAACAGGGATGTACAGTTTATACGATTTGAAGAAATGCAAAGTGAAATTATGGTTTGTAAATCTTTATTCTATAAGATGACTGCTAGGTTAACAAACAGTCAAAGTATTTATATTTGAAAAAAGGTTTGTCAAGCCCTTTCACATTGTTTTTTTAAGTACATTCAATTTTCGTTTAAAGCCTTAGAATTTATAATTTTTGGTCTTTATTATTTGCTTAAAAGATGACCTAGCACATTTCAATAATTGTGTAAAAAAAATAACTATAAAAAATAAAATAGTATATCTGAAATTTATACTTCTTTTGATTGCAAGTGTGCTTTGACTGTTGTTGTTGTTAGGCTTTACGTGAAGAATTGGCTCGTCAGAGAACCTCCGTAATGGAACAAGTGGGACAAGAGTACAGTAAGGAGAGAGCCTTGCAGGATGCCAATCAAATTAAAACTTTGGAGGATCAGGTTATTAGGTATACCCCGTTATTTCTCTTTATATGAACAGAACACATTGGCAAGATTATGGAAAGGAAGTTACAAAAACTGGAAACAAACAACATTTGAAACAAAATTCTTCTAACCCAGACTTTAGAAATTTACTTATATTGACTGAATTTTATGAGAAATTGTTTATGTTTACAAAAATATCTAAACAAAAGGTATTTTTCATTAAATCCTAGAACTTTAACAACGGTATATAATTTTTAAATCAATGTACGTTTTAAAATCAAACTGTGATTGATTAATCTTTCTGAAAAAAAAACTATTATTGTTGGTATTCCATTTGATTTCTTTTTATAAATATATATGTGACATTTCCCTCAGGCTTGAATCTGAATGTGGCAATTATCGTATGATAGCTGAGGAAGCCTATAGACAATTCATGGAAGTACAGGAGAAAGACATGCTCTCAAAAAGTCAGGAATTTAGACTCCGAGAATGGCTGGATCTTATGGAAGAGGTCAGTGGATTATCAACTTTCTGTTTTCACAGGGGGGTTATTCAGCTACCTACCCTTAGACAGTCCTTTGCCTCTAGCTATAATATTATGATTGGCAAATTCAACAAGGTTGATCAAAAAGGTCTTCAAAAAAGGAGGTCTGAGTGGATTTTCACTCGATCGCCGTATGTGTAAGAGTTGCCAGGTGCTCTTGAAAGGTCAGGGTTTCCTGCCGACAAAGAGCTGGATTCCTCCCCTACTAAACCCGACAAGCAGTCATATAATAGGTTTGGTTTGTTTATACAACAATTTATGGGGTATAACGGTCTTAATGATATACCTCTTTTTAACACAATTAGAAACTTGTCTCCATGTTTATTTTAGACAAGATGGTTTTCCCTGTGCCCATGTGTTATAGTGATCATAAATATATAAGTGAAATAATCCTCAGTGTGTCATAAAACATCAATCAATCAAATAGGAAGAATTAAACACCCCCAAAAATTATTTTTTCTAGCCAACTCTATTTTACATACAAATATATCTACATTATTCAACATCTATGTATACCTCCTTATCTCAATCTCTCAATACTAAACCATTTTTACTCCCATACTTTGGTCAGCTGATCAATAATCTGCCATTATTTAGGTTTTATTTCTGTCCCCTTAAGTATTAAATGTGACTTTTAATGGTTTGCAGATAAAGAGTAAAGTTCCGTTTACATTGAATAAAGAGGAATGGGAGAATAAACGAGTACAAGCTCTGCAAATGGAACTGGATAAGGTAAAAGGAAAACCAATATCTTTTGTAGGGTTATTTTTCACTTCTCAATAAAGTATCACTTTTAGTGATTCAGTTTTGCCAGAAGAAAATGCTGAGGCTCATGGGTGTAGTTAATCTAGAAACACATGCATTAACAATAAAATAATAAATATCAAACACTGTAAAGCGCCTGTCAGACAGTAAACAAAGTACCACACAATTCGCACTATTAGCTTGTTAATTGTACATTTTTGGCTGAAAATCAATCAACCACCTGTCAACTTCAATTAAATCTTATCTACATGTATCTGTTTTGCGAAATTTTTAGCCAAACTGTCAACAATTCCACACAAATTGTCCCTTTAAGCTCTACTTGTATAATGGATTCTAACAGCGAAATCCCAGCTGAGTCTGGTGTAGCTTTCCACTACTGTGCCTATTTTCACTGCTGGTTATTTATTAGTCAAATGGTGTCCCTTTGGTAATGTGTTTGGTAACCCGGGTGTGATCTTGCCTTGTTAAAATTGTAATGTTATTCGCCCATACAATAATTATGGACAGGCCTCCCAGCTCTATTACCATTGTGAGATTGCCACATAAGTCAGATTTATTGGATGTTTTATAAAGAAAACAAGAAATAAAGATTGATTGATGTTTTACGCTGCACTCAAGATTATTTCAATTATATGGTGACGTTGCCAGGTTTACAGATTGAGGAAACCCGGGTTCATTGCCCGGAGGAAACCCCTGACCCTCTGCGAGTACCTGGCAACTCTCCCACATACGTCAATCAAGCGAAAAGTCCACTCAGAAATTTGTCAACTTTTTTTTTTCTTGGTGGGACTTGATGGAAGCCCTGTGTAGGACTGAGCAACTATCACTTTAATTGACTGAGCCACCGACGCCCCCAAGAAATAAAGATGATGCTTGAATGACTAAAAACTATAATAATATGACTTGTTTGAGTGGCATTTAGAAATATATAACGTATGTTCTCGAGTACTTTGCATGACGTCACCCGTCATGACGCCATCTTTTTTTTAAACGATTTGTTTTAGTCGTTATGTTCAGTATGCTTGATAATGGTGCTAGCATCGCAGGCCAATAAATTCAGAAGTTGTAATCCATACAGTTTTGTTTCCTGTTTTAATATAATAATATGTACTCTGTGATTCCATAATTTTTGGGAGACTTAATTTTCCCATTTATACTTCAGTTACGGCATGATCTCAGAAGTGATGAAGTTATATTTAATCAGAAGAATACAGAACTAGGAGAACTTCAAACCCAGATTATCAAATTGGTAAGATTAGTGTTTTTAGAATTTTCTACTTTGGTTTCTATCCCCATGGAATTTTTGCCATTACGGTTTATTAGAACTAACTTTGATCTTTATTTTGAACAGCTGAATATTTTGACAATTATATTAAGTTGAAATATTGAGTCAGTATGAAGTTTCCACCGTAGTACTTGTTTACATTAAACTAATCAGCAGAACTATTGGATACACATCATGTGACAGGTATATTTCAAAAATTTGTAATCAGACCTTTACAGAAACATATTGCAAGAAATTGTTTTTCTTCTGTCTTTTTTTAAAAGAAGAAAAAACAAATGGATGGATGGAGGTCCATAGTTTATTTCTTTACTTAAGCTGAGCAAGAAAGTAATACATGGAGAAAATCATTACTTTTTTGTTCAATGTCTGTTAGTCAAATATAAACTTTGTATAATTGGCTGAAGCAATATGCAGTCAAAATAAATTAGACACAAACTCATTAGCCTCTGTGTGCATATTGTGCAAAAAAAGAAGTGGTTACTCGTTATGAGCAAATCTAAATGTATGTATTAATTGGAGGTCAGATCAGTCCAAGACATTAAACTTACATAGAAAAAGTAAGCAAATTAATAGTGAACAAAAAGATGATAGTTTTGGTTGTGATCACCATGTGTGATATTGTAACCATGGACTGTTTACGGATACTTTCAGACTGAATTATTGGAGGAGAAAGACCAGGCTTTACTGGAATCTGAAGGCAGAAGGTCAGAACAAGAACAACAGTTATTAGTTCAGCAGATCAAGATAGAAGAACTGACACGATCCACAAAAGTATGTGAATAATCAATAAATTCTTAGCATTTTTAGCTCGCTGTTTATAAAGTTAGACAAAGTATTGTGAGAGTGTGCAGGGCTCGCAAAATATTTGTCTTGGTTGCCTTTTTCTTTTTCAATGTAGTTAGCTTACAGGTAGATGATATGTCTCGTACCCAACCAGAATTTGGGTCTATATTTTTGACGATCAAAAACAGTCATCAAGCCATATTGATCCAATCTTGGCAAATTATGATATACAGTATCAATATACATGTACTGTAATCAGTTGACAGTATCTCACATACTATTTGTGACTTTACCTGTTGTCAGATATTGCAGCCATGTTGTTTTTTAGTTGCCCAAATTCAGTTTTACAAGGCTATTGCTGTTTGCTGGCCTATTTCGCGAGCCGTTTGGTGTCGGTGTTGAGTTCAGATTTTAATGTTTAACTGAAACAGTATAGCTATAGTAGAGCTACAAGACTAATGCTATGTGTGGCAAGTCTTTAAGGAGAATCTATTTGTTTCAACTTTTTTGGCTAAAGTTGGATATATTTCAATTATTTTGATTTAATTTTAGGTATTACTTATTTTTGTAATTGTCTTGGACTCCATGGAGATTCTTTATCACAAACTAATGGCAAACTATTTAAATTTTAAAAGGATTTGTGAAATGCTATGACTTTTTAAAATAACACAATCTATTTCAGAATCGTTTGTTGAGTGTTGGATCAAGCACAGATGATGAGATAGCTGTTACCTCCAGTGCCCCACCAGGAACGAGCAGAAGACCCAAGTCAGGCCCAGCACAAATCAACAAACGAGAGGTTGGTTCATGGTTCTACTGGTTATATTTGATCTATTACATTATACTTACATTGGGTAAAGATGAGTTCAATCTCTAATCCCTCTTTTTCCAGATGAACTCCTGATTCATATTATGCTTAGTTCCACAACATTTACTAATTCAATAAGAGTGACTACTAGACAACATAGTAAATCCAATGTCTAATGAAATAACTCCTGCTTAGACCCCCCTCCCAATTATCAGATAATTATATGTAAAATCATTTATAATATCTATTTTGATGTTCACTTTATGTATTTACAGACTGGTTCAGCCCGCCTCCGTCCTCCCCCTAGAGATGTCAAGTCCAGTCCTGCTCTCTTTTCATTGGACCGTGTAATGCAGAGATTCCGTGCTCGCAGTCAGATTCTGGTGAATCATTTAGAGGATTGTGATGATGTTATTCATCAGACCTTCAGTGATGACAGTCCCATTAACAGTGATGGGGAGGGGCAGCCTAATCCATTAGATGACGAGGCGGGTCAGGATATTGTGTAAGTTATTCATTCTATGAAGTCCTGATTAGCTAGCTTGACTCCTGTTTAGATCTGAAAAAAAGCAATAATCTGGATTTTGTTGAAATATGTCAGTAACTTAATAAGTCAATTGACAGCAGTACGTCTCGACAAATTATTTGAAACTTTGGATAACTTATTTTGTTGAATTTTTTGTTCTAGATCACCTTTCTCACGGCGAGGCACATATCGTGTGAAGAAGACACCTAACCTGTTAAACCAAGATGACGGTGATAAAGAAAATCAAGTCGTAGAAAACAACAGGACTGTAAAAATAGGTAGCTTAAAATGACTGATAATAAATGTTCCATAAAAATGCTCGTGATGAATACTTTGTTTTTTTTTTCATTTTTTTTAAGTTACTACTCAGGAATGGAAAACAAAATGTACATATAAATCAAGTTTGTCTAAGTGCTGTGTTATATCCCATCCATTGGTAAAATAAAATATTACATTTATAATGAGAAAATAATTAAGGCATCCCCACAAAGTTTTTATGATCAACACAATTTTTTATGTCATGTTATAATTGGTTGTAGTTGTAACTTCAAGTAATCAGGAGAGTGAGGTGATAAAACTAAATCAGGAGAGTGAGGTGATAAAACGACTGAGCGGAGAGAGGGTCAGAGGAAGTCCAGATATCCAGAAGAAACAACTGAAACAGGCTCAATTACAAGTCTTGGACGCTAATCAGAAAATTAGAGACTTAGCCATCAATATCAGGTAAGTAATGAAAAAATATTATTTGGGATTATTGCTGTGTGCTAGGTAGATGTTACCAAAAGGTTTTTTGATTGATTAATGTTATACGCCGCAATATCCAAGAAATAGGTTGGTATTCTTTTGTTAAAGGGACCTCCGTGGCTCAGTAGGTAGAGCGTTGGACGCTCAATCCGAACAGCCTTCCACCAATGGTCGCAGGTTCGAATCCCATTTAGTCCAAAAAGGGTTTTCACTCGAACGACCTATGTGGGAAGGTCATGGGTTTCCTTCGGGCATAGAGCCCTGGTTTCCTCCCACAATAAATCTGGCAACGCCGCCATAGAAGTGAAATAATCTTGAGCGTGGCGTAAAACATCAAACAATCAATCAATCTTTTGTTAAAGCAATAGAGAGCAAAAGTGACTGTGAAGGATTTTGTGTTGAAGACCTTTTTTTACGCCATTAACAATATTTGACATGGAGACAACTACCTGGAATGGCCTTTCTCTCCATATATGTGGTTATAAATATCTGTTTAACTGATGAGTTCAATGGTTTTACCTTCATACAGATTAAAAGAGCAGCTGATTCGGGAATTGGTGAGAAATGGACGAGAGTCTGAACAGGTTAATAAACAATACGCAGACAAGATTAAAGAACTTGAGAATGTAAGTTCTGTAATCATTTCTAGATATATCTCTGTATTTTTAAATTGGGTAACATTCAGCAATATTATAGACAGCTTCTTTCTCTGTGATATCCTGGGGGCCCTGATGGCTGTTTTGGTATAGCGAAATCTTCCAGTAAAAACACAAGCCTTCCATCAGTGGATTTGAAAGAAAGAATTAAAAAACTTTTGATCGAATTTTACTCTTGACCCCCCTTCCCCCTTCTGGTTGGCAACATAAGCGAAATAATTTGGAGTGCTGCGTAAAACATAAATAAAAAAGAAATTGTGTAAAGGTTGCCTGAAATCATCAAGGGTCTCCATGACTGACCAGGACAGCTTGGTCACGGAATCCCCCCGCTGAACTCGTTCATGAAAGGTTCTGGCTAGAATCAGTCAATTATTAGTGTATGTTTGTACACCACACTCAAGAATATTGTACTCTTTTATCAGATTGCCTGGTTAAGAGTGGAGTCACAGGATGTATAACTGCAGTAGTATTTTGTGTGACATACATGTATGACAAAGAAAATAAAATTCAGCTATCTCTCCAGTAAGATTTTCTTGCCATTTCTTTTTCAGGAAAGAGAGACAGCTAATCAGGAGTTAACAGAAACAGCAAGAGCTCTTCAGGATTTAGAAGGAAAAGAAGTCCAAGAGGAGGCAGAGAAAAAACGCTTACAAACGTAAGGCAACATTTGATATATTAACAAAATGTGCTCCTTCTGAACTCCTCTGATTTGAAATTGCAGTTAATATAACAATAACATGATTTTGAGTGGGCATTACACTTTGTTATCGGCCCGACATCACTGATTAGCAGCCCGCCATTGCCATTAACAACCCAAGGGCCCGTAGGGCCACTTAATATATACAATTTCTAATTGAGCGAATTTGCACAAATATCACGAGATAAATTATGATGCTTGTTGCACACTTTGTTGATTCCGATCTAGCCGTAGTTTCCAACTGTTCTTCGTTCAGGTCGCTGCCTTGCGACAACGGCAGACTGTCAACAGCGTCCGCCATGGTTGTTGTCGTCTGCTGACACGCACGTGATCTCGTGAGGTCAAGCGTCAGGGCGGGGGGCCGATAATGAAACTCGCTTTCATTAGCGGCCCGCCACCCGCAAAAAGTGTGTGTTATAGGGTTTTACCATGTTTACAAATGAGCGCTATCCTACTAGTAATGCACGGACAAGTGGTAATAATATCCCTTTAAATAAAAATGTATCTATAAGTTTATATTTTTAGCATTAAGACCAAAAATATGATATTCTTTTTTTTTTCTTTGCCCCTTGCAGACAATATCGCCGAAAGATTGAAGCTACGAAAATTCGAATGAATACAATAAACAAGAAAAAGAAAGAAACCGAGAAAGTGGCCAGCTTTGCCTCTCATAATAGAAAGAAGTAAGGTTATAGAGAAGTGAATATATCATTGTCAGCCATCTTGTTTCAGACAGTCTATACTTGTAACATGAACTATAGACAAATATCATATTTAATGAGTACTGTCACAGTCACACTTCAGCTCTGTACTACTTCTATCAGTGTCAGTATTACTGTCTGCCAATAAGCATATTATCTGTTCAAATCATTGTTTTATACAGGTACCACATCTTAATTTGAGTTAGAAATGTTTCCTTATTTCTTAGGGTCTAACCCATAGGAAAGAAAACAAGAAAACGTTATTATTCTTTTGTTGACATTTTTCTTTTTTTTATAACAGAGTGGAACAGTTAGAATTCCATGTGGATAGAATGAAACAACATCAGGAAGCTCTTAGGAGAAAACTGAAAGATGAAGTGGAACGGAAAACTAAACTAGAGGTCAGTTGGAAAAATAGTCACTTTACATATCTTTGTTTCATTTGAAAAATATCTAAAACTATTTTGGCAATCCTGCGCTACGAATGCAATTATCTTGAATGCTGTCTTAAACATCAGTCAATCAACCATTTAGAAAAAATGCTCTCCGCATCTTATCGTGGCAAGGCTACCCTATAAGTGAAACATTCTTTACAGTCACTTTAAACACAATACAATCAATCTGCAATTCAGAAAGTGTGAAACAAATCATGGGAATTCGACGTCAGATTTTGATTGATGATTGACAAGAGATTTTAGCCGAATCATTCATCAAAGTGTAGACATTTCATCTTTGGCAAGTATTTAATGTTAGGTCATTCAATATATAAGAATGACTATATAGCCAAGCCTCAATTTCAATTTGTAAAAAATAAGGACTTGCCTTTATAAAAACAATGACGTTTGATTAATGTTTTGCGCAGCAGTCAAGATTCTTGCACTTATATTGCGGCGTTGTCAGGTTTAGTGGGGAGGAAACAAGGCTCTTTGCCCGAAGGAAAGCCCGACCTTTGGCGAGTACCTCACAAATCTTCCAGATACGGCAATCAAGTGAAAAATTCATTCAATCGGACTGAGGGACTGTCACTCTAACCAACCACCAAGGTCCCCATGAAAGGAGCTTATATAAATGGCCCATCTGGTTACAAAGATCATTTTTGTGGTCCGTGTGCCAGTGTGACTTCTGTCATATACATATGGACTCACTATTTACCTATAGTACTTTCTTTTAGAGAGACATGCAGAAGGAACAGCAGAAAATGAAGGAATTGGAAGTGAAATATGAACAGCAACAGAAAATAATGAGGAGGAAGAATGAAGAGATAGCAGCAGCTCAGAGAAAACTGAGAGGAAGTTCATTGCCTCCTATAAATGGGTCAGTAATTCACTCCTACCAAACTGTTTGTTAATGTGAAAGGATTTTGAAAAGTTTTGAACGGGAAGATAAATTGATAGGCACAACTGTACACTATTTTAGGATTTATTTTCTGTTTTGACAGAGAGGAAATTGATAAATTAGAAGAACAGCGACTATGGTTGGATTCCGAAATGGAGAAGGTGATACAACAACGACAACAAATGGAGGACCTGAAAGAGGTAGGCATGCATTACTTATATTTTGGACAAATTCGATTAATATATTGTGAACAAGTTCCCAGCAAGAAGGGAGTGGGATTTGCTTTTGCAACCCATCGATGGAAGGCCTGTGTGGGGACGGAGGGACTATCACTCTGCCAACTGAGCCACGGAGACTCCCTGAAATTGTAAGTGCGAAAAGAAATGAAACATAAAATTGTGTGTATTTCTCTCACAGGATTTGAGGAAACGAGAAGAGATAGTTTCTAAGAAAGAAGCCATGTTAGCTGAGAAAAGTGAACTGGAGATTAAAAAACTTAGATCTAGTCAAATGATCAACAAGGTAAAATATTCTTTCCTTATCTGATTTTCAAGCATGCTTATATTTATACATGTTCTCCCAGGTTAGGATCAGTATGAATTTGCTACAGAGCTGAAAGTCCTGATACTTTTGCTACCATATCATTGTTGAAAGCGGCGTCAAGCCTTAATCAATCAACCATCAACATAAGAATGTATTCTCCATTAGTGACTGATCTATCAGTCATCCAGTTGGAAACTTAGTCCCATTTCTGACTGGGATTTCACTCAGTAGTCCTACAATGTATGCTGAGTGTTACCAGACAAAGGTCAGGATTTCTTGTGAACAGAACATCTGTGAATAAATGCAATAATGAAAATCTGTCCTAAAATATGAGTGAAATAAGGTTTGAACAGCCTAAATACCAAAATAACTATCATACATGTAAAATGTAAACTTTAATTTCCACAGGACCTTTTATCTGTATCTACAAAGTTAGATTCCGTAGAGAAAAGACTGGAAGAGAAAAGTAAAGAGCTATCAATTACACCTGAGGAACAACAACAACGAGTCAAGGAAGAAATACAAAAGTTAGGACTCGGTCGAGATAAGCTTAGGAAACAGAGATCTGGTCTGGATGAAAAACTGGAGGAAGGTTCTATACTATCTGCCTTTGAAGAGAGAAGGTTCGTTTCAGTTATTGTTTTAAATTGATTACAGTGGTGTACATTGGTATCTGTTTGATTCTGAAGAAATATGTTTTCCTTATATTTTCACCATAATGATCTTTATTTTCCCCTGCTGGTGTATGTTAGAGAGATCATGATTAAGTTTGTAGGTATATTTGTAGGTGACAGAGGTCATTGAGTTCAATGCCTGAAGCGTGTCTGTGAACATGATGGAATAGGAACCATCAGACTCAACCCTTTCATTTTAGTTTACAGGTGTATATTAGAGAGACCATGGTCAAGTTTGATTTTTGAGCAATCAATGCCTTTTATCTTATTGTGTAATTTGATTCTTTTTTCTTTGCTCAGACTGATTGAACTTAATGAGGCGATAGAAACACTGGATGCTGCTATAGAATATAAAACAGAGGCCATCAATAACAGACAGTTAGAACTGAGAAAGTCACAAATCTTGTCACAGGTTAGTGCAACGATCAGAGTTTTTCTTCAGATTCTCTCACCAGCATATTAATGAATCAACAAGTCAATCTAAATAAAAAAATTTTAAATAGTTTGTACAGGTTTAAATTCTATATCATTGGCACTATTTCAGAGATAACAACAAGTATAAGACAGAGTCTCCTTGTATGTTTTAAATAATGACATTGTTTTTCATCTTACAGAATGAGGATAATCTTATCAATCGTCTAAACTCATTAAATGCTACTGAAACCAAAGCTCTTTTATCTCGATATTTTGACAAAGTCATCAACTTGAAAGAAAACGAAAATAGGAAAGCATTGGAGGCCAGTGAGATGGAGGTATGTATGAATTACTTCCCTTTATTGAAGAATCATCACAACTATAATACATGTAGGTATGTATAGTGGAGAATTTATCCTTTGGGAAGGAAGACTATCTTCATTTAAAAGTGCTAGAGGACGTGTGAATGTCCATCGTAATTATGATGACTGTTTAATAGCAAGCTGTCTTTTATGTGGTATTTTGTTCAAGTCTTTTTGTTTGTTCTGTTTGAATTGAGTATGATGATTGTATTGTTTTATAGTGTATAAGGTAGAAAAGATCCTCAGTTTTCTCAGATATTTAGTTCAATGCCAACTGACACTACACTTGCGAAAGAATTAGTATTTTCCCAAGGCATTTGATGTGATATTTTACTGTTTGCATTAGTAGTGTAAGTTTATTGTTTTGTCCTACAGTGTAAGGTAGAAGAGCAGGAGAGGTTGATCCGTGAATTAGAGAGTGCCTTACAGAGATCTGGTCTTGAAATGGATAGACGGCTGACACAACAACAGACGGATTATGAGGTGAAGATACAGTTATTAATCCAGCAGTTATCTCAGGGTGCAGACGGAGGAGGGCAACCTAATCCACAAGAGGAATCCAGGTAATTCATGCAATAATAATCAAGAGGGTAACACATTCCAATTCAGATTAGCAGGTTTTTTGCATTGAAAAACAAAGTTTCTATACAACATTTTTAGACAATGGACATTTTTATTTTGTTGCCATAAATTTGTTGGCTATGGAAATTTGGCTGTTATTACATCACTAACCTGAGCATTGCTTATTGCTGTGGTGAATGGAAAGGACTTGTAATCAGCAATGTTAGATAGATTAAAGATCAGGGGGCTGTTTATGCCCGTCGTAACTTTGTTGAAGGTATATGTTGCCATGACAGTTAGACCTTTCATTGGACTCGCGTCGGGCGTAAATATTTTGAGAAACAACCCCCTATATGTAAATACAGTGTATGTTAAATATAGATTTTAGTACTTATTTTAAGATTATACAATGTGTATTTAAGACAATATGTTTGAACACAATTCCTTTTCTTCAGAATTCAGCAATTAGAAAAAGATTTGTATTATTACAAGAAGACGAGTAGAGATTTACGACGAAAGATTAAAGATCTGATAGCATCAGGGGTCATACCTAATGCAGGTATGTAGACTTTATTGTTTTTGATGTATAGTTAAAAACTGTATTATTTTAAATAGCCTTCTAGCAATAATGAACTCATTCATTGATTTAAGTTTGTGGTTGCTACCAAGATTATTTCAGTTCTGTGGTGGCGTCAGGTTTAGAAACCTTTGAATATCTGTGGATAACTGACATCCCTTCCACATAGGGTGAATGTTTTATAAGTGGAATAGTACAAGCTACCCACAGAAGGGCTGATTCTTTTGGCACATAATCTTTCTCTCTTTCTATATTGGTTGCCAGTTACCACGGGAAGGTCGTGGGTTTCCTCCGGGCATAGAGCCGGTTTCCTCCCACAATAAAACTGGCAACGCCGCCATATAAGAGAAATAATATTGAGCGCGGCGTAAAACACCAAACAATCAATCAATCTTTTTATATTCAGCTGAAAAAATCTGACCCACATCATACCTTTTTGACCTACTTATTGCTGATTGGTTACAACTTTAGCTTATGTATATTGGTGCTGCTAGATAAGGTTTATGTAATTCCATTAAAACATAATATATTTAGACTAATTATACCTGTGTAGTTGACTTACCCATGTTTCTGGAATCGTCGGACAATTAAAAGTGACGTTAAATCTTCTCTCCCTCACCCTTATATTTCTTGATTACAGAAGAGTTAGATATAATGGGATCTGTACAGAGTGTGGTTGAAGGAGATGTGCCTTCTCATTCCAAACGTAAAAACCATCCCCATGGGTGAGTGTATCTTGATTTCCTAATATTATTTTAAGGATATTCTTCACGACTAAGTCCTGGGTTCTGTTCACAAACATGCATTGAGTTGCAGACACACGTTGCCAGGTTTCTTTAGGGTTCAAAACCCTGCTCTATCCCTAGAGGAAGTTCTCTAAGTCTATCTTCCAGTGGTACCATTCCAACAAAGGTCAATTGATTGCAAAGTCAAGCAGAAGTTTCTGGACTTGGTCGGATAAACACTTGACCCATAGATAGTTGGCTTTGCCTGATCAAAAGTTCAATGCTACCATCTTATCTACTTAGTATTAAGTTTGAGCAAGCAATAAATCTGTTCTCAAACATTTGTGTTAAATGATGTGGGATTCGAATTTATAGCCTCCAGTATTGTGTAAAGCTATATTACCCTTAATATACCTTACTTAACACTACTGGATCTAAAATAAAACTGATTACAGTGGACAATTGGTTCAACAAAGTCTAATGTTATCTCAATTTTGTTCTAATCTTGTTCGCAGTGAAGGTAGCAGTAGCTCTGGGGTCTTTAGTGAACGTCTTGTTCGTCCTCCCAGTGGTAGCAAACCCAGTGATTCTGTCAATCGTCATTCCGTCACTCGACCAATCCAACGAGAACAGCTATCCCAGAGTGCCACTCAAGTTAAAGTCTCTCGCAAAGATGTTCGTTTGATGTCAGAAGAAGAGATATCATTACGAAGATCAAACCGCCAAAGCGGGGGCTCCATAATACAAGGTATGTCATGGAATCACAATAATACAATAATTTGAATATTATTGGATAGGTTAAAATTTTATATTTCAAAATTAAAGGGGCATGAGCTGCTAAACAAAGGGAAAAATTTTTGGAATCAGAATTAGCTTGTTTTTTTAGCTTGACGGAATTTATAAAAAAATTACAGATTTTGACAGTTTATGCTACTTTAAAATCACGGAAACAATTTTTTTTTTAGAAATTTTGTTATCATTTTGAGATGAGTTTGTTCAGAAATCTTTTTTTGGGATTGATTAGAAAACCTTGTTTGTAGATTTAAAATTGTGAATCCTATCGATGAACTTTTATACATTTTATTTTCTCTGCCAATAAATGATCAATCAGTCAAATCTATCAATATGATGATAATAAAACAATAGAGTTTCTGTTTTATGAATACTCTAATAAACTAAAATATTTTTGTTATAGATTCCCTGGACGATGGACCATGAATTCAGTCTTTGGCACAATATCAACACATTCCAGTGAAGACATTACATGTTGGGTTATATTTATCCCTGTCTAAAAATAACACCCAAATCAGCATTAGACTTTTATGTGAACTGATGAAAAACTATGATAAACATAACAGTCAGTTGTATTGTAGTTATTCTACAACCCCCAGCTCTCCCACCATTCTTTTTTTCAGAAGTGCTTTTTAGTTAGCAAATGTGGATTTGTACAGTAAGTGTAAATAAAGCTTTAAACTGTTTGCATTTGTAGAACTTTTATTAGAAGAAATGTCCTAGGATGTTGATGTTAATTTATACGGTGCTTTTAATCTTAGCAAAACCAATGTCACTTGTTTGTGGCACAAAACCAGTTATTTTTCTCATGCATGCAATAAAGCCTTTTAAACTAACATCAGAATGTTTACCAATCTCTCTGCATCTCCTTTTTTTATCGAGCAAGATGATGCTGATATATTTAAATAGTGACCCGTTCTCATTGTGCGATTTGTCCTGCCGACTGGTAGTATGCAATTTAAATGTATGATATTACTTGGTCAATATGATTTATCAACCAATCTAATGCATCTATTTTAATTGCATAGTGAAAATGGGCCTTTAGATGCTATTCGAACAGAAGGAATACAAATGCTACAATAATGAAACAAAATAATGTAAGCACAAAATAAGTGCCAGTGAGACGGGAGATTGTGATTGGGCGTTTGATGCTCAATTCAATCAGCCTAACACAAGAAAGTCAATAGACCAATGTCTAATATTACCATATCATTCCATTTTATTTTCCTGTAGACATGTGCTTCCAGTTTTGATTTATGTTTATAGTGTAGACTGCTAACAATGTTCTTTTGTATAGTTTGAAGGTGTTTACATTCCATATCATACAAGAGAGATGACCAATTAATTTCTACGCCATTTCATTACCACATGCTAAGTGAACTAGGCTACTGTATGTAGTCACAGATATGTCATTTATCTATATAAAAAAATGCATTTGCTGGTTAACTATTCCATATTAGTGTTTCAATATAATGTGTATTTTCCTACTCTGTTAGATTTCAACTGTTTCTAAAGACTATTAATATGTGGGTGTAATATGTAGCAGCTAACGCCTAACGTTAACTTCACACAAGAAAAATATGCTGTCTTATTTTTTGTGGAAATAACAGTTAAGGACCCAGTGTGGAAGAGGTGCCAGGTACTCTCTGAAGGTCGGGGTTTTTCTCGGGGCAAACGTTTCTGTTTCCTCTCCCTCTAAACCTTTTAACGCTGCGATGTAAGTGAAATGATCTTGAGTTCGGCGTAAAACATCAATCAATCAATCATGCACCAAGTCATTTGTGATTGTTTCCTGTAGACATACATTGCTATCTGCAAAATCTGTTTTTGTTTTTTCAGCTAGTTCAATGTAAACCTAAATTTTCTTCAAACAAGACCCTGGGTTTGCTCACATTCTTTTTTGCACTGGATAAAAGGTCAAGAATTATAAAATAGTTTCATTTTTGTTGCATATTTCTCACACTTTTTGATAAGTACCACCAATATATATGTATGGTCTTGAGGTGAATATTGTACGAATTGACTTTTATACTTTAAAAAAAGGTCACAATGTAATGAAATCATCCAGTTGCTAATTTACCAAAGCTGATGTAAACTTACAAATAGGATTATAACATGGAGATCTGCCTCCAAATTTGTGCCCTGGTGTAAATTTCTACAGCTGATTATTTCTTTGCCACCAGGGTTAACTTAGGCTTGTTTTGTCTGGGCTTGTTTAGTGAAAGGGGACCCAAGGAGAACATCAGTAAAACGAGCCAAAAGGGTCACTAATAAAGAAAACATCCCAATAAAGCCATCACTCTTCCATCCAAACTTAAAGTGGCATGAGCTGCCAAATATAGACGAAATTTTGTTGAAACTAATTTCATAGTTTTTGTGCCCAATTATAAAATAAGAGTTTTTTGTTGATACAGATCTTGCAGATGTACGCTTACATATTTTTCTAAGCAGTAAACCACCCAAAATGTACCCTTACATCCCGACTATTTGAATTTTGTAATTTATTTGCGCTTCGCAGGTCCAGGACTTTACCAATTATTTTTATTTCAATCTCAATCCTTTAGTTTTTCACAGTACTTGAAACGCTGATATTCTTTTGAAAATCTGAGTTATGAAAAAAATTTGAATTTTGTTAGCTCATGTCACCTTATTGATTATCACCTTACAATTATCTTAATAACATATCCAAAATATGTCCGTCCCATGATATTTTATTTATTTTATATATAAAGTTCTATATATGTCTACATTTTATTCTGTGTGATAGCTGCCTATGTTGAATCTGTAAGTAAATACTATTTTTTGGTAACAATTGTATTTTAAAGAATTTGTGATACAGAAAAAAAGTTGTGAAAAAGCTAAACCAAGCCATATTAATGTGTTTTTTTCATAATTGATGAACTGGTAGAATGAAACATGTCCATAATACCTCTCCATACAATGACATTCAGTAAGCCTTTAAACAAGAGATACATCAATGGGCCTCTCTACCAGCAGCATGTGGTCAGTGCAAACCTTCCAAAGGTTACACAAATCCAGCTGTCCACTTAGTGGCATTACAAAAGTGATAATGTCACAGAGTAGTTTCTCTAAAGTTGTCTGACCTTATGAAATGTTTGAGCAGTCAATTGATCAACATTAGTTCAACACCATATACGGTAATTTAAAGGTAATTTCATTTTTATCGTGGCATATCCAGCTTTTATTGGAGAGGAAATACCAGACCTTCAGAAGGTACATGGTAATCAGTTCAGGGTGATCAAGTAAATTTGTTTCATTTTCTAACATGGACCTGTGACCCATCAATGTCAAACTTGTACTGGTGTTGGAAACTACCCATTTCTCCACTGAGCCAACAAGTCCCAAACAAGGTCACACATTGCTGAACTAGAGTTCACACACACGGTTGGAGATTTTTGCTGGATTTTGCCATCTAACGACGTTTGTGCACTTGTGTGAAATTATAAATACATTTTGAAATTCCAAAGTTGTTGTTTTTTCTGTTATTGGTAAGAAATGTCTGTTGAACATTAAATTGTATTTATGTAACAGGAGATTTGCTTGGTTAGAATTTATCACATTTTCCACCTTCCTGTATTGGTCAGTTTCAATATTTGGGTTTTCCAAGTAAAAAAAAAAGACGTATATGTATTACAAGTATGAGAACCATTCCCAGGTATGGATTGAATTTCTTGAGCTTGGCAAACAATCCTCCTATGTTGTTGTATTAGTTATACATGTATAAGCAACCTTTTTTTCAAGTAACTGATACCGAAACTGAGACCCCAGGCCTTCCAATCACCACAGATTTTTAACCTTTGCGAGATCTATCCACGAATTCCAAATTCCATGATGAATTATTCTATGTTTTACTTCCAGACACAGGAGAAATTATTTTAATACTATTCGTTCATTGATACGACAAATCTCGCCCAATCTGACTAAAGTCGAGATGTTCATTGAAAAGAACAATGAACACATCTCGACTTTAGTCCGATGGAATCTCGTCATATAGGTGAAATAATTTCAATATGTTTGTAGTCTCCTTAAATTGAAGTGGGAGACTGGCAGCATAACACTTTTAAAAACTGAAGCAATCGTTATTCCGACGTCAATATAAATGTCTGTCAAAAAAAATAAAAATCTACAACCACGCTACAAGATGAAACAATTACGCTGGTGGAGAGGTCTACCTTCTGATTTTTTATTGAAATAAAGCTTGAATATAAGTCCGCTGAAAAATGCATAAATTGGGAGCAAATCCTTCATTGTTTGTTCCGATGGCAATACCAGAATTAGGTCCCTAAATCTTATAAGTGGCATTCGCATCGACGCTGTTTTACCATCTTTTATTACAAAAAGAATTAACACTTACGGATTGGTGTATCTTTTGTGGATGTTACGAAAGGCAAAGTGACAGGACTATATCAGTATATAGATGAATGATATAGATTATGTTGTAAAGGTATACATGCCTATTACGATAGAAAATGTCAAACCTTGTGCTGATTGCTGAGTATAAATTTGACGGTGCGTATGTATTCTACAGTGTAGGTATAGAGCTTAAAGATGGCCCACGCGCGATTACGCACCGTTCGTGTCCGTTGGGAAAACCATGTGGTCATCCCCATTTGGAATTATTAACACTGAAAACAGCATTCCACTGACGTACAGTCACAGGAGTCCCAAGTAATCCGGTATTTTAGCATAAGTTCTTTGAAAACTCGGACTCAACTCTGCAAACCCCTCGGAGGGTAAATTCATCCTATATAGGGAATTCTGTAAAGACTGAAACCTTGGATCTCCAAGAGTAGAATTCTTTCGTGAAGTGTCTTCGGTTTCTAAGGTTCCACATGGCCACTGTTCTGTTTCTAGAAGACCGTGGCTCGATGAGGATGAAGGCCTGTCGTTATTGTTATGATTTGTCGTCACATCACCCTCAGACCATCCTTGAGTTTGTACAAGGAGTGATGTAGTAATACCTTCATCTTGACGACGTTCAATGTTAGTTAATAACGTTCCCTTTATTTCTGGCAATGAAATCCTTTCAGTTGTATCGTTTTCTTGGGGACTGTTCTCTTCAAGCTGTACAAATTCTTTTATAAGAGCGTCAGTATTGTTTTCTGGTAGACTCTGACTGCGATGACGTTTCGACGGCACAAAGCTGGGTTCAATGTTATTAGACTGAGCATTTTTATTACCTATAGGAGGTAACCGTGTTGGACAATCAGATTTCAATTTCAATGATTTCATTAAATGTTTTTTATGAGACTGACGTACAATGAATGACTTTTTGTGTAAATCCATGATTCGACAAGTTCTATTCTTTTCAATTTTTAAATTATTCAATTTTATGTCCAGCATTTGTTGCTGCATCACGTTATCGTATAATAGCACACGCGATATATTGGATTTTGGTAGTAGGGACTTCTTCTTTCTGCCATAGTTGGGAACAATATTTGGCGGTCTCTGTGTGTAGTTGGATGGTTTTTGTCCACCTATGGACTGGCCGCTTTCTGGTACCACAGGCATGACGTTTACTATGGAAGGCAACTCACCATTCAACACCTGAAAAATATAGAATAAATTTTGAACTAAATACTTACAGGCTTACATAAATAGCTATGTTTTAGAACATAAATCTAGACTTACCCTATCTCAATGGATATATGTCTCAGTGAAACAGTGAAATACCTTTCAGGCCGAACCACGCAAGTCAACAGGAGATGTTAGAGGACAGGGCATGGTTTTTGTTTGCTCTGATTGTTCAACAGTACACATATTTTTGCTCTGGTTTGCTCAGATAAATCTTGCTTGAATTTATGTTTGAAAACACATCTTACTGAACTCTGAAGTAAATCCATTGCCTAATAATTTGGAATTTGGCCAGGTTCAATTTCTAAGGCGAGCTGACATTAGCTGTAGTAAACTGGGCTTGGTACATGTATCACTCTTTTAATCTGGGTCTTTAAACCGTCTTTACGTGGTATGAAAGATTTGGAATATTTTATTTGCGACGCAAACGTTAAGAAACTGCGATAACCATGGAATGTAAGCTTTTAGAAACTGTCGAGAACCAGTTGAATGAAACAAGGATTTCACTGATTCATTGACGTGTTCCAGGCCTACTTATTTGCAGTGCAGCTTTTTTCTTTTGTTGGGGATTGAGATTGACATGAGCTGCCAAATGTAGAAGAAATTGTGTTAAAACAGAATTAGCTAATTGTTCATCGTTTAAATCGAAAAGTACGAAATAGGAACTTTCCACTGATACCAATCTTGGAGATGTACGTTTAATACAGTAGTTCATTATGAGCAGCTTCGGAAATGTACTCATAGATCCTAACATTTTGTCACATGTCTTCGGTTAAAATGTGTAGCTGGCTTTACCGATGTTTTTCAATGTTAAGGTACATGTACTTCAAACGGCCAACTTCTCTTGACAATTGCATTCTCAAAATTCGGATTTTTGGCAGCTTCTACTTCAAAGAACCTAACGCCTGCGAGGTTACACATAAGGGTAGCTCTGTGTTCGGTAGGCCCATGCAGTTACTCACCGAATCTATACAGACCAGGACGGGATTCAATCCGCGAGTTCAGGAACGACGGTAAATCAAAATGAATATGAAGTTGTATCGGTTCAAAACTGTTGTATTCGGTGCTAAAAACAAGTACAGCTATACTTCTGAAAAAATTGTCGTGCCTTGGATATTGGTAAATTGCTGATTAGCTAACAACGAAACGAGGTCCCAAAAGATCTCTGTACAGTTAACAATACCTACCAAGTCATTCAGAGAGACATCACACATATACCGTGGTTCCCTAAGATTGATCCTTCAGTTGAAGTCAGGGTAAAGAACTTGTCAACAGAACCTTCATTCTTGTGTAATATAAGTCCGATATTACCCACACACGACTCTCAATAATGCAAACAGACGCCCCTAAAATAGGCTCTAATAAGCTATGGCAAATGTTTATTCAACCAACCTGTATTTACATAACTAGAATGGGGTGACATCTTATTTGTTCTAGTTTTCTAAGGTTTTCAATAGGTTGTATTTATTTATGATCGATGACCAGATCTCAGCAATGTAGTCTTCGCCAAACGAGACACCACAACATTGAAGGAATATTTCACATGGGACTTAGATGGTAAAACGCGAAAACAGACAATATATTTGTTTTAACCTTTGGTGTATTGTTGGCTATATATAACGTGCAACGTTTTGGTATTCTTTACATTAGTATAATTTCGTGTGCATGTACTGGGAAATGTACAAATGTTTTCTTTCATAATTTTCACTTCTGAAACCTTTGTAAAGCTATAATTTTTTTCTTTTCAAACAGTCTGGAGGAACAAAGATGTAGATACGTATAATATATTCATATAAACGTGCAAACATAGCATGTAATAGCAAGATGTTTGATTTTTTAAGTATCATTGTTGTAATGAAAATCAAGCCACAGTGACACAGGGACATTTAAAGGAATGAAGTTTTTGCCTGGGAGGGTTACAGATAAATACAATATACGTTACTGTCTCACCTTCTTGACAATGCAGTTCTGGTTAGTTCATTAATCTTGTCTTCTGACATGCTTTTATCTTTCTTTCATTTGGCCCTTTAATCACCACCGTATACAAGGTAAACGTTATCTGTAGTTGTTTTCTATCTTGTACTTGTTCCTCCATAAACATTATGTGACAGATCTAAAGCGCTTTGGTGCGAGAAAACTGACTTACCGGAACGCGGTTAAACGAAATCGGTTGTCAAGGTGGCCATGCATATATAAACAATGCTTCATTCCAGTATATGTTCCCCATCAACGTGGCATTATCTGGTGACGGCCACACAGAGCGTTTGTGTTGATAATCACAGAACAAAATACTGCTATAATCAGAAATCGATGAGACATCAATTAATTTTCTGTATAGAATTGTGTTATTGGTATTGAAGGCTGACTGGAATATGGCCGATACTTCACGCCATTAGTGATGGAATACACGATATACTCCATTAAACCATCCAATTATCAATGATTCATATAAACTGTCCATCTGATTCTGTAATCCCATAAACATTTAGCGAATTCGTATGTAGTTAGCTATATTGGATTTGACCAATACTGTTATATATATATTTTGAAATGAGAGAGATTAATTGTTATTATGAATTAGTACAAAATGTCCATAAATCAAAAATTGTATATATAGTACACCTGTTTATTGCACATAAAACAATTTAGCCATTAGCAATCAGTTTGAGATTAATGGCGAGATTTTCCAGGCAAAAGTATAACTAAGAATTACAGAATCAAGCCTTGTATATCAGTAAGCATAAAACCCTTCCAAATTATAGACAATCGACCAATTTTGTTTCATGGAAAGGATTCTAAAAATATTGGCAGCTCATACCCCCTATTGGACACCCGCTAAAACAACAGCAATTTCAATTCGTTGTGAAAAATGAAACTTAATTTTGACGATTAAGCATTCTCTTATCAATAAAAACACACTCGCGTAGTCATTAAATTGTTATTAATGAACCATGGGTGGATATACAAAGGTCAAATGGTATTAGGCTCACTTACTTTGCGAAACGCTTTATATATATTTATGAACACTAAAACACACGGGCACAGGGAAAATCTTCTTGTCTAAAATAACCACGGAGACAAGTTTCTAATTGTGTTAAAAAGAGGTATATCATTTAGACCTTTATACCCCATCATAAATTGTTGTAATAAAGTAAACCTATGATATTTCATTAGGTTGACGCTTTATATACATTGACAAGAAGATTTTCCGTGTGTTATAGTGTTATTTAGGAGAATACGACAGAATGGCGTATTTTCGAACATATATTGTTTATAACTATCATATAAGTATATCACCTCACCATTCCAGAGTTTATGCAACTATTCAATTGTTAATCTCATTATGGAAGACTAAAACCGACTAATGATGTCCCTTTTTGTGGGGAGGGGGTGAAATGTATAGGGATCAAACATGGGGGGAGGAAACGTGGGAAAACCGACACGGATGCAATATTGGCGTCTGTGCCCATCAACTTAATGATTTGACGATTTAGCGAAATTGGGATAGGTATTTTTGCATATAGAACAAAAATCAGTCAATATTTGGTTTCTGTTATATATAAAGAGGAATTATTGGTTTGTAGATTTTAGAGGGAACGTGTAATTAAATGTACTCAGGAAAAATAAAATAAACAAGATGACCACTTATTCCATAATCTTATGTATGCAGAATGTTGGGGACACCGGCACTATATGCACTCGATTGTCCACTTACTGACGTAGTATAGGTTGTCAGGTAAGGTTTTATATACCTTAAATTGTAAAATGACTTTTTTGCTTCCTTAATACAGCATTAATCAATCGCGGGGGTCATAAATAACTTCTTATCTCGATATTACTTACATATACAGGTGTTAAAATGTCAACTTGGGCTTGAGCAAAGGAATTTATTAAACAGCTATATGAGGCCATATATATACAACGTTTATCTACAAGGCCTTCGTGTACACCTTTCTTATAGCTAGATTGATCATATAGTTATCGCTTTTTGCTATTATGGGAAACGCATTTCCTGCAAAAACGTGTTTGTCAACCTCTTGTTCTATACATAACAATCTCAGCCCTACACACGCCCTCCGTCGATGGGGCGCGTGTTCGAGTGCACAAATTCTGTGTGGGGTTTTCGCTCGGTGGCCCCATGTGGAACAGTCGCCAGATACTCGCTGAAGGTCAGAGGTTTCCTTCGCATCCGGATTCCCCTCTCCCACTAAACCTGGCACCACCGCCATATATGAGGGAAACTATCTAGAGTGCGGCGTAAAACACCAATCAATAAATATAAATCAAATAAAACTTCTAAACATGTTGTTGACAAGTAACGGAATACATATGGTATACATAACTGGTATACGGTAGCAATAAAAAAGACTGTACCTTGATAACTTTAAGGTTGGACTATGCAATAGGCGTGAATTTGCATACTTTCGAGAGTGAATGAGCTGGTAACGTGTGGTTGGTAGATGTTATGTTCCTGACAAACTCAGTCCCTCTGAGGTAGGCTTCTCGATCTAGATATCTTGTTTCGATGATCAAGTCTTTCGTTAAGCAGCAGTGCGTAAACGAGAGTCCCCTACCTTGTAAAAGTGGCTATTCGTTACAATAGGTTAACCTCGAAAGATCAGGTATAAAGAATTGAAATTAGAACGAGAGTCTATTAAATCTATACTTCTTTCGCTCTGTTTAATAATGCTATTCAGCAATTCATGTCGTGTATAACGTCAACGGGATTATTAAAACTACAATGAAAACACACCCAGTCTATACCCGGTACACTGACTGACCGTAGCTCTCTTTAATGAAACTGAGGCGTGAAGTGATCGTAAGGTTAACTTTTTGACATCTTTAGAACTAAATATAAACCAAATCCTAAGATAGCTCAGTGCGGACTTGGGAGAAAGCCTTTCCGAAAATATGCTTTCTCTACCGGTAATCATATTGTCTTTAAAGGCACACTTGCCGCGAAAATCAGGAATATTGTTTACATTAAAAAAGAAAGTCCGTTTTCTGTATTTTCCACAGACAATATAAGTTAGGAACTTTCTATTTTTACCAAAATTTAAAAGTTTGGACGTCACTTTGTATTTTTAATTTGAATTTGAAAATTTGAATTGTTAGGTGCCCGTAACGTAAACAAACCAAACTGCCTCCTATTGGCGATTTTATGGTTCAGTCGAGTGAGTGAACTAACGGTACAGTGTAATTTTACGTAGGCCTATTTGTCTGAGAAATACAGACTGACGATCGGTTAACAGCGACTGGAAAAGCCTGCTGATAATTGTTTGAGTGTAAACCATAGATAAAAAGGCCTGAAATGAGGGTAATCCGACACGAAAGTTGACCGACACTGATCGTTGTTGTTGTAATCAGGCTTCGATTCTTCGTTTGTTTTTCACCCCATTTCTACATTCTAAAGCTAAATAGACATGTTTTATGTGTCCTATGTTTAAGTCTAGTTGTATTAGTCGTAGTGAGCTCATGTAAACTGGTTTTCTTAGCAAATTTAAACAGGCTACGGCGGCAAGTGGGCCTTTAAAGGCACACTCGCTGCTAAAATCTGGAATACTGTCGGCCTACTTCAAAAACAACAGACGGGTTTCGGTATTTTTTACAAACAGAAGAAGATAGAAACTTTCTATTTTTTTTATGTGATTTTGTATTTTTGATTTGATAAAATTGGATTTGGTACGTACCATCAATGTAAGCAACCTCCGATTCAGGGTATGTGCACGTGCGCGCCCTAACGATTTCAACAGTATAGAGTTATTTTATGGACATCATCTGAGAAATATAGATGAAGGATTTGGCTAGAGGGACACAAAAACACTGCCAACATAAAAACCTTATTGTAATCCAACTGTGAAGTTACCGCTTTCGGATTGATAGGTTGTGACCCAAGCCTCCAATGCCCCCATGGCGTCCTACTATCTCGAAATTTGGTAGTGAACGTTAAAGAATATCACATCTAATTGATTACGATCTAAAACCTATAGCAAATCGGCGTGTTAGCATTACCAACAAGGCATCGCAAACGATAAAAATCCCCTCGCGTGCAAACACAAGAACTCTGACGCAAAATGGGGGGTGGGGATGAAGTTTGGTCAGAAAGCATTTAAAAATGAAGTCCCAAGAGCGGTGCCGCGTTCGAGGTATTGCCATGCTGGATCAATATATGATGTTTGGTCAGGATCCGTCCAGAAATGCAGTTGCAAGAGTGCTGACAAAGATTTTCTATGAATAGTAACGGCGACCTTGACCTTGGCACCCTGAAACACGAACTTCTTCAAGGTATTCCTCTGCTGGACTCATATATGAAGTTTGCTCAGAATCCGTTCAAAAATGAAGTCGCTAGAGCGCTGACAAAAGGTGAACATAAGTACGTATGTACGTACGATTTTCTATGAATAGTAACGGTGCACCTTGACCTTGGAACCCTGAAACACGAACTTGTTCAAGGTATTCCTGTGCTGGACATAGGCCTATATGAAGTTTGGTCAGAATCCGTTCAAAAATGAAGTCGCTAGAGCGCTGACAAAAGGTGATCAGTATTTTTATCCCCTCGCAACGAAAGTTGGGGAGGGATATAGCGTTGCGTTTGTACGTACGTAGGCCTATGTTCACCTTTTGTCAGCGCTCTAGCTACTTCATTTTTGAACGGATTCTGACCAAACTTCATTTATGAGCCCAGCATAGGAATACCTTGAACAAGTTCGTGTTTCAGGGTGCCAAGGTCAAGATCACGGTTACTATTCATAGAAAATCATACGTACGTACACGCGTACGTGGTTATATTAGACAAGAAGATTTTCCCTGTGCCCGTGTGTCTTAGTGTTCAAAAATATAAATATAACTGAACGTAAACATAATTATATACCCCATGTTGAAAATTAGTGGTTTTCCTTTCCTTTTGTGCATGAAGCGGTCTATTTTTTTGTCAGGGTGCTTACAGAATTGATTGATTGATTGTTTGGTGTTTTACGCCGCGCTCAAGATTATTTCAATTATATGGCGGCGTTGCCAGTTTTATTGTGGGAGGAAACCGGGCTCTATGCCCGGAGGAAACCCACGACCTTCCGTTGGTAACTGGCAACCATCCCACATAGGTCGTTCGAGTGAAAACCCAGTCAGAAAATTTTCCAATTTTTTGGACTGAGTGGGAATCGAACCCGCGACCCATTGGTGAAAGGCTGTTCGGATTGAGCGTCCAACGCTCTACCTACTGAGCCACGGAGCTTACAGAATTGATATTTGCTTGCAATTCAAAAGATAGAGTCTTATTAAAAAGAGTTGGATATTTATTGTATAAGTTTAAATTAGGATTTTTTTTGTGTGAATATGCCTATATTTACCTCATAAATAGGTCTACGCGTATGTAGCAACTATATGGCTGTAAACACCTCATTTCATGAAGGCTCAATGTAACACCCGAGATAGTCCCAGATGGACTCCAAAATAAAACAAATGTTGAAGTCAGAGATGACTGAAGAACAAAAAAGCGGGAGTAGATGGTCAGCTTGTGTCTTCGTTTCATTTAGTTAGTCTGGAAGCTGACTAAAAATATGTTCTTCAATGAAATCTCTTTCTCCAGTGTATCATATATTCCAGGTTTGACATTGGGTTGATATCATTAGCATGAATTATTTGAAAGAGCTTTCCCATGCACCTTAAATACCATACGACTGTGTTCGATCAACATGGCCGATATATCAAGTGACGTCACAATTTCTCCTATCATCGTTGATTGTTACGTTTTCACCTCACACACACAGACATACCTCAAAAGACAATGAATGGCTCCCAGCATATACATATGGAAATACTTTATAAGACAGTGTAATAATGTGCAGTGCAGCCTTAAACATCCATCAATAAATCTACACGATCTCTCAATAAAAGAAAACAACCACACCATTAAAGTTAAGTCTTTATGACATGATATCAATACATACACAAATGATGGATTTGAAATTCATCTGATAAGCTAAAAATACTTGATATCTTTATACATTGTGTAGTAAAACCTCATCAATGTCTAACTCAAATTGATAACATGAGTTATCTGTGAAATATCCTTCTATTTATCTTCAATATAAAAACATGGACGGATTTGAAAATAGTTTCATTCACAGAAAGAGCGAGATGTTATACAAAATACAATTTTTAACGTACAAAAACAATTACAGTAAATAAATATTTTCCAAATTCATCATTAATAAGCACTTATACATTCATCTATTATATAAAGTCGACATTTGTCAAAGTCTAGTGTCAATCTGTACTCAGCTATACAAGTAAATTATAATTCAATATCACGTCTTGCAGTGGCACATGAAAATCTGAAATGTTTTCCAAACAGAACATCCTCCTGGGTCAAGGGATTCAATTAATTTAACCCTTCATCACAAAGAAATTTATTGATAATGTTGTATTCGTAGGTGTAGAAATATTCACATGAGATGCTATTAACTGGTTGAATTTTGAACAACTGAATCCAGAATAGTTTACTTTACTTCCCAATAAACTGGTAATCTTTCACAAAATAGAGTAGATATACAATCGTAAATACATGTACAACCCAGTCTTGTTGATTGACAGTCAACACTAAATGATATCAGTTTCTGTGATGTACATAAACATAACCACAGTTACATAAGAATAATTAGTGAGTTGGTCAAATAAAATTGCTGACCGGACCTATTCTAACATTTAAGAAATGAAATAACACAGATGAACACAACCCAATGGATTGATCGCTTGCTGTTTTACATCACACTCAAGATTATTTTACTAATATGGCGGTGTTGCCAGGTTTACTGGGGGGAGGAAACCAGGCTCTTTGCCGAGAGGAAACGCCCGGCCTTTGGTGAGTGCCTGGCACCTCTTCAATATACGGCAATTAAAATCCCAATTCAAAGTTCTAAGGATTTAAATGGATCCACTTTTGATGATTTTAAACAGGGAGTTGATGTTATTGGTTTTAATGGCTGATCTACATGCTGCCACTGCTTGAGTCTTGTATTTGCCCACTGAAAATAAAACACAGCATTGTCAACAAGAAAGAAAGAAGATACATATTCAAACAAACTATATTTGAAATCATTACCCATGATTTGTAAACTGTATATGGTAGTTTTGATTTAGGTCTGAAATTTAAAAAAAGAGACAATATTCTTAAGCCAAAACCCATAGGACAACTCGTACTATTGTGTACATGATGGTGTATATTTATGAGCTTTAGAGAGTAGCAGCCTTCCACCAATGGGTCGCGAGTTCGAATCCCACTCAGTCCAAACAAAAATTGGGAAAACGGAAGGTAGTGGGTTTCCTCCGGGCATAGATCCCGGATTCCTCCCACAATAAAACTGGCAATGCCACCATATAAGTGAAATAATCTTGAGCGCGACGTAAAACACCAAACAATCAATCAATCAATGCAAGAGTAGCTACTCTCATCATCAGATATTACAACACACCATAGTAGAAGGGACACAAAAACACTGCCAACATAAAAACCTTATTGTAATCCAACTGTGAAGTTACCGCTTTCGGATTGATAGGTTGTGACCCAAGCCTCCAATGCCCCCATGGCGTCCTACTATCTCGAAATTTGGTAGTGAACGTTAAAGAATATCACATCTAATTGATTACGATCTAAAACCTATAGCAAATCGGCGTGTTAGCATTACCAACAAGGCATCGCAAACGATAAAAATCCCCTCGCGTGCAAACACAAGAACTCTGACGCAAAATGGGGGGTGGGGATGAAGTTTGGTCAGAAAGCATTTAAAAATGAAGTCCCAAGAGCGGTGCCGCGTTCGAGGTATTGCCATGCTGGATCAATATATGATGTTTGGTCAGGATCCGTCCAGAAATGCAGTTGCAAGAGTGCTGACAAAGATTTTCTATGAATAGTAACGGCGACCTTGACCTTGGCACCCTGAAACACGAACTTCTTCAAGGTATTCCTCTGCTGGACTCATATATGAAGTTTGCTCAGAATCCGTTCAAAAATGAAGTCGCTAGAGCGCTGACAAAAGGTGAACATAAGTACGTATGTACGTACGATTTTCTATGAATAGTAACGGTGCACCTTGACCTTGGAACCCTGAAACACGAACTTGTTCAAGGTATTCCTGTGCTGGACATAGGCCTATATGAAGTTTGGTCAGAATCCGTTCAAAAATGAAGTCGCTAGAGCGCTGACAAAAGGTGATCAGTATTTTTATCCCCTCGCAACGAAAGTTGGGGAGGGATATAGCGTTGCGTTTGTACGTACGTAGGCCTATGTTCACCTTTTGTCAGCGCTCTAGCTACTTCATTTTTGAACGGATTCTGACCAAACTTCATTTATGAGCCCAGCATAGGAATACCTTGAACAAGTTCGTGTTTCAGGGTGCCAAGGTCAAGATCACGGTTACTATTCATAGAAAATCATACGTACGTACACGCGTACGTGGTTATATTAGACAAGAAGATTTTCCCTGTGCCCGTGTGTTTTAGTGTTCAAAAATATAAATATAACTGAACGTAAACATAATTATATACCCCATGTTGAAAATTAGTGGTTTTCCTTTCCTTTTGTGCATGAAGCGGTCTATTTTTTTGTCAGGGTGCTTACAGAATTGATTGATTGATTGTTTGGTGTTTTACGCCGCGCTCAAGATTATTTCAATTATATGGCGGCGTTGCCAGTTTTATTGTGGGAGGAAACCGGGCTCTATGCCCGGAGGAAACCCACGACCTTCCGTTGGTAACTGGCAACCATCCCACATAGGTCGTTCGAGTGAAAACCCAGTCAGAAAATTTTCCAATTTTTTGGACTGAGTGGGAATCGAACCCGCGACCCATTGGTGAAAGGCTGTTCGGATTGAGCGTCCAACGCTCTACCTACTGAGCCACGGAGCTTACAGAATTGATATTTGCTTGCAATTCAAAAGATAGAGTCTTATTAAAAAGAGTTGGATATTTATTGTATAAGTTTAAATTAGGATTTTTTTTGTGTGAATATGCCTATATTTACCTCATAAATAGGTCTACGCGTATGTAGCAACTATATGGCTGTAAACACCTCATTTCATGAAGGCTCAATGTAACACCCGAGATAGTCCCAGATGGACTCCAAAATAAAACAAATGTTGAAGTCAGAGATGACTGAAGAACAAAAAAGCGGGAGTAGATGGTCAGCTTGTGTCTTCGTTTCATTTAGTTAGTCTGGAAGCTGACTAAAAATATGTTCTTCAATGAAATCTCTTTCTCCAGTGTATCATATATTCCAGGTTTGACATTGGGTTGATATCATTAGCATGAATTATTTGAAAGAGCTTTCCCATGCACCTTAAATACCATACGACTGTGTTCGATCAACATGGCCGATATATCAAGTGACGTCACAATTTCTCCTATCATCGTTGATTGTTACGTTTTCACCTCACACACACAGACATACCTCAAAAGACAATGAATGGCTCCCAGCATATACATATGGAAATACTTTATAAGACAGTGCAATAATGTGCAGTGCAGCCTTAAACATCCATCAATAAATCTACACGATCTCTCAATAAAAGAAAACAACCACACCATTAAAGTTAAGTCTTTATGACATGATATCAATACATACACAAATGATGGATTTGAAATTCATCTGATAAGCTAAAAATACTTGATATCTTTATACATTGTGTAGTAAAACCTCATCAATGTCTAACTCAAATTGATAACATGAGTTTACCATCTGTGAAATATCCTTCTATTTATCTTCAATATAAAAACATGGACGGATTTGAAAATAGTTTCATTCACAGAAAGAGCGAGATGTTATACAAAATACAATTTTTAACGTACAAAAACAATTACAGTAAATAAATATTTTCCAAATTCATCATTAATAAGCACTTATACATTCATCTATTATATAAAGTCGACATTTGTCAAAGTCTAGTGTCAATCTGTACTCAGCTATACAAGTAAATTATAATTCAATATCACGTCTTGCAGTGGCACATGAAAATCTGAAATGTTTTCCAAACAGAACATCCTCCTGGGTCAAGGGATTCAATTAATTTAACCCTTCATCACAAAGAAATTTATTGATAATGTTGTATTCGTAGGTGTAGAAATATTCACATGAGATGCTATTAACTGGTTGAATTTTGAACAACTGAATCCAGAATAGTTTACTTTACTTCCCAATAAACTGGTAATCTTTCACAAAATAGAGTAGATATACAATCGTAAATACATGTACAACCCAGTCTTGTTGATTGACAGTCAACACTAAATGATATCAGTTTCTGTGATGTACATAAACATAACCACAGTTACATAAGAATAATTAGTGAGTTGGTCAAATAAAATTGCTGACCGGACCTATTCTAACATTTAAGAAATGAAATAACACAGATGAACACAACCCAATGGATTGATCGCTTGCTGTTTTACATCACACTCAAGATTATTTTACTAATATGGCGGTGTTGCCAGGTTTACTGGGGGGAGGAAACCAGGCTCTTTGCCGAGAGGAAACGCCCGGCCTTTGGTGAGTGCCTGGCACCTCTTCAATATACGGCAATTAAAATCCCAATTCAAAGTTCTAAGGATTTAAATGGATCCACTTTTGATGATTTTAAACAGGGAGTTGATGTTATTGGTTTTAATGGCTGATCTACATGCTGCCACTGCTTGAGTCTTGTATTTGCCCACTGAAAATAAAACACAGCATTGTCAACAAGAAAGAAAGAAGATACATATTCAAACAAACTATATTTGAAATCATTACCTATGATTTGTAAACTGTATATGGTAGTTTTGATTTAGGTCTGAAATTTAAAAAAAGAGACAATATTCTTAAGCCAAAACCCATAGGACAACTCGTACTATTGTGTACATGATGGTGTATATTTATGAGCTTTAGAGAGTAGCAGCCTTCCACCAATGGGTCGCGAGTTCGAATCCCACTCAGTCCAAACAAAAATTGGGAAAACGGAAGGTAGTGGGTTTCCTCCGGGCATAGATCCCGGATTCCTCCCACAATAAAACTGGCAATGCCACCATATAAGTGAAATAATCTTGAGCGCGACGTAAAACACCAAACAATCAATCAATCAATGCAAGAGTAGCTACTCTCATCATCAGATATTACAACACACCATAGTAGAATTCAGACAATTTTCTATAAGTGACATACCCCTAAGACGACCTGCTTTCTGAATGATTTGGTTAACCTGTTTCAGACAGGCCAGTAGTTCCTCGTGGTTATTGGAGCGTATCGTGTAACCGTTAATGAGGTCACGGTTCAAATCATACAGTTCCATGTATGCCTTTCGCATGTTCTTCCTGTTAACAGAATATACAAAACTTTAATAAGGAATATCCAAAAAAAAACCATCAATAATACTGGAAATGATAGTTTTCTTTTTCTTATCACTTTTTTAAGGTTTTTAATTATTTTTAACCTTTTTAGGTTTTAAGCTGAAAGCTGAATCATTCTTATTATAAAATTAATAAAAACACACAAAATTGTATTAAATGGAACCAATAAGCCAAAGACTGGAAAGTAGACATAAAAGGCTAAATTAATTAATGCCTACAACACTTCATTAAAGGAATAAGAATAAGTATTTCTTACATATCACCCATGAGACGCGAATCTTCAGCTCTTACAACCATACTTCTAATTAGATTGGAATGGTCGGCCATCTCTGCTGTCAGTTTCTGACGTACACCATGGACCTCATCTACCTAAATTTCATATACAATCAGCTATAGTACTCTGGCATCATTATAAAGGTCACAATGATATACATCTTTTTAACACAATAAGAAACTTGTCTCCATGGTTATTTAAGACAAGACGATTTTCCCTCTGCCCATGTGGTTTAGTGGTGGTAAATATAAGTCTACAAGAAACGATAGGTTTTTCAGGATGGATAAAGAAACTTCCACAAAATTAATAACGAAAATGCAATTTTTGAAGGATATGATAAGAGACTTAGTAAAACTATACTTTGTATATGAAAAGCATGAAAAATAATCCTAAGATACTGACAACACCCACTTACTCTGACTAAGATCTGTCTAAGGACATCCATCTCTTTAGGGAAATCAGCAGTAACTTGAAGGTCATCAAGATTGAGGAATACAGCTAGGGCTTGGATTATGTCCCCTGCAAGGTCCAAGTCATCAGTCTTTATGGTCACCTATAAATAAAAACATGATGAAAATATACACAAAACTTAACCAGAACATATCAAATCTAAATTAAAAGAACACATAATATGAGAGTATTAAGTGAACTTAAAGCAGCTAGAAATGTTGGTATCAAATTAAAATTTTAAATTCATTTCACCAAAAATTAAAATATTGTTTACAGGCAGATCATTAAATTAATGCAAGAATAAAATCTATTAAAATTTTACATTATTTATCATATTCATTGACACAAACCAGCCCTCAAATTCTCATTGCGATACTAGACCCAATGGTTGATGACTTCACATTGAGGTATATATACTTTGATAGAATATGTCAGAATGGATAAGGACAAAGAGACTGAGTAGCGATAGACCCATACAAGTCAAATAATCCATCAATCAAACTTGTCCAACTATACCCTGTGAGTTACTTTTGATCCCAGAAATCTAGGTGAAAACTTTGGTTAATGTCATTGGCCTTCAGGGCTACTTGTATTAAAATGTACCACTTTTCAAGCCAATGATTATAGTTGATTTTCAATAACTAACTTGGCCCGATGTTTCCATTTTGATAATGAGTGGTCCAGTTCCTCTGAGTGAGACAAAGGCAGCATGCAGAGAACCTTCACATGTAATATCCTCTTGTAGTAAAAACATCTGATTAATCCAGAGAACCAACTGTAGAAGAAAAAACATCAGGTTATTGCAGGGTGATAAAATAATATTAACAACGCGTGGTCAAACAGCAAAGGCTTAATTCAGAAGTTGTCATATTCTATGACATAAGCAGGTAAGAAAAGTAATCATATCCCATGTCAGACTCAACCTCAAAAGTCTATGGAGACAAAAATATTTTTACCCCAAAAGATCCTCTGCCCACCATTAAAGGGGTAGAAAACAAAAAATCCCTTTAGGGTTCTGAAGAAGCGCGCTAATGTTTCCTTTCCAACGGTACCAAACACATATTTTAGCGATTTTTTTTTACACCTGACAGTGAAGTTAATAAAAGATCACAATAAGCAAAACAAATTGGTCAACTTTCAAAATCGGCCATTTAAGCCTAGGTTAAATTCATCCTCTTCAAGGCCTTCGTAACTCTCTGATATGCCACGCATACCATTTTTGTGCTAGCCACATATTCCTCAAAGCTTCCTTTATAATTTAATGTAAGTCTTGAGAAACTGAAAACATTTTCTGGAGATAGGAATGCTTTGAAGACAGTGAAATTAGCCTGGGTTTAAATGGGAGATTTTGAAAGTTTTCTTTTGTGTATGTAACATAATACGATATTTTATAAACTGCATCATGTCCCATGAAAAAAATAGCAAAAATATGTGTTTAGTATCATTGGAAGGGAAAAATCATGGTGACATGTACAAACAGTAAAGTCTACATACCCTTTGAACTCTATCATTGACTTGGAAAACAATGCTGCTGGATGGTTCGGGAGAATTGGGGTCAATGGGTGCATACATTGAGAAGCGTGGTAACTGGCGCGTCAGTTCAAACACATGGAACTGTAAACTGATGAAGACAATATAATAATTTCAACTTCAGTTCATTTCTAAACAGGTTAAGACTATCTAAGTTAATCCAAAAATACATTTGGAGCAATTAATTAACCGACATTGATTGACCCGGATAAAATTTCGGGCCAGGGAGATAATCAAATTCATGACTTAGGATTACCTTCCCACCGCTCTACCAACTGAACTACCCGGCCCTGCTGGGAACTTGTTAGATTCTCTTATACACACAAAGAGCTTAGTCCAAGCCCATTAGAATATGTATGTTTAAATTTTCATACGTGATGAAGTCATTGTTTCGAAAGAAAGTTGCAATTATCATCAGGGAAATTACTGAATTAGTAAATTCACCATACACATGTCTAAAAAATGGGAGTGAGTTATCTAACTATTTTCTCTGTCTTTATATAATGCGGCATGGGCAGCAAAAATGTTATCTAATGCTAAAACAAATATGAAATTATCGATTGTTTTTCCCAAAAAGTATAAAAGAGTATTTCAGTAATAACGATCTGATATAGAGTTACATGTAACTAAGATAAGTGAAAGTATGTCTCAGTTGCTTACTCTTCAAAAACACCTTCCATTCTATGGATATTTCTTTCATGAAGAACTGAAACCCTTATGTTCTCTTGGTTATCAAAATTCCTAAAAAGAATAATTTTGGCACCTTCGGGCATTTTGAGGTGTATAAGTCAATAAATATATAAGAAATGTAGAGATATATGACTAACCTTGATTTGTTTCCCACAAATGCTTTGATATGAAGATCCACTGGAATGTCCTTGGGAGGGAAAATTGCCACTTTGAGAATGTTTGTTACGTTGTTCAAGTTTGGGTGACTGAAATTAGATAAACAAGAAATGAAATACATGTATGTGCCCAGATTTATAAAGAATATTAATACTCATTTGTCCAAACAGATGAACAAATTTTTTAAGTACAATAGGTAGGGATAGTTGAATAACAATGATATTAGGCATGATCATATGCCGAGCGAGATTACCCCCTTTTTGGGTCCCCCGGCTAAAAAATTGGAGGTTTTGAAATATGAACAATTTCAAGCAAATTGAGCTGATAGTCAAGTTGTGGGAGCAAGATTTTCCCAAAAAGCAGCTAAGGAATTTTTGACACGCTATAGAAAGTTAAAATATTGTAACTTGTCTGGCAATAGTAACTCACATGACATGACTCTCTCCTTCAAATATACCTTCAGCAAATATTAACACTGCTCGAATGATAGTATCTAAAACAGACCAATAAGTGGTTATCGTTAATGATACACATGGTGTTTTTCTGGAAAAAACATATTGGGGAGAAAAATATGTTTTTTTTAATCATCATACAATATTTTATATTATGAAATAATTTAACCTACATAAATCTCGACAAACTCCTCTTTAAGGTTAAGCTTAAACTAAGTGGCATGAGCTGCCAAAATCTGGACTTTTTCATGAAGTCAAGACAGGAAGACATAAATCTATTTCATTACATTGGACTATTGCAGACAAACTTATATTTTCACCTTAAGGTATTTGGTTTGATTTTGGCTTATTATATAACATGCATAAGAGTACAATGTTCAAGATTATATAAGCTTTACTATTTGCTATTGATCTCAAGCCTTCGTATTGCCCTGGTATTGGCCTTAGGGTGGCAGTATTGGCACGACACCAAGTGTCGATACAGCCACCCAAAGGCCAATGTCACAGCAATGCAAAAACTCTTGATTCATAATATTTTTATTAATTACCCGTGCAAGTTATTTCTGGAAATTAAACCTGGGACTGCTATATACTGAAAGCATGTTCATGATTAAACCACACATGTTATTGATATTCCATGTTCGTTTCAACACAAGTTTTTAGTACTGCGGTTGGGTTGCTTAAAAGTTTAACAAGCTAAACCCTGACTGTAGCACCACTGTTAAAATACTTTGTGAGCGAGATTATTTAGATTTATTCTGACGCCATTGTCTACAAACGTCATTCAGCTGAACTCGGACAATACAGCTTGAACTCGGCAGAGTTATGGTGACGCCATTGTCTACAAGCGTCATTCAGCTGATCTTAACCAATGCAGCATGAACTCCGCCAATATGACTTGAATACAACCAATACAATGTTGGGCTAGTAAAAACTTCCTCCATCTGCTGAGAAGGTAGTATTCTGGTAATATTAACTTGCACAATCAAATAATAAACATGCATAAAGGAACAATATTAAAAAAAGATGATAGAACTTTTTGTTTCTTACCATTGGAAGTTGAAATGGTCAGTTCCACATGAGCCTGGTTTCCAAAAAAATACAAGATTATCACTGATGACTAATACAGAAATTTGAAATTAAAAAGTTACAACATGTATTGAAATACGAACTAATTTAAGAAAGTACATCTAATGATCAATCTAACATTAATTGGCCTTATCATAATTAAAACCTGTGGGACATGTGGGTAGAAAGTCGGTTTATTCATCGGGAAACCCCTCTATATAGTTTAGCTTAAACTTTAAATGGCACACCTGCCAAAATCTGGACTTTTTTCATGAATTCTGACAGGAAGAGGCTTTGAAAGACATCAAGAAACAAAATGATTGACTTTGAAATGAAGAAAATTCATACACTGTAAGCTGTATGTGTCAGAATAGTGTAAAAAAAAGTAAACAAAATTTAAATAACTACAGCAACAGTTCATTCATTCTAAGCCAAAGTTAGTACAAAACACTACTGAAACGTACATTATTGAGACTAGTAGTAATGAAAAGCTTCTGAATTGCACACCTTGAGAACAATAACAGACAATTTTCGCATTGTTTTGATCGAAAAATTTTGGCAACTCCTGCCACTTCAATGTATGAAATTAACAACAACAGCTGACAGGCAATCAAGTTTTATACAAATGTGATTATTTTGGCTTTTTATACTGAAAACATAATAAACAAACATGTCACTATAAAAAAATACATACTACTGATTGGTTGAATGTTGTTTTTTTCCTCTCAGTCTGAGTGGGATTATAACCGATCGATGAAAGACACTTAACAGAGGATATAAGAGGTTTTAAAATTGAAAAAATAAAATAAAAATTGTTTTCTCCTTACCCTTTCATTCTCACCCCCTTGGTTAACGCAAAGACTTGTTTGCAACTGAGTGTTGGCCTGTTGGAAGTAACATTGAGTAACATTAAATATTTTCAAAATCTTCCAACATTTTTCAATTTTATAACATGATCATCATAACAATCCTAATTTCTTATTTTCCAGTCAGTTCAGAATTAATTCATAAAATAAAAACATTCAAAGGGCATGGTCCTTCACAGAAAAATTACAAATATTTTTTTTACTGATCTGTCATATACATAATGTAAAGATCTATCCACATTTCTCAATTTTATTACATACATGTAACTTTTTATGATCATTGCATTTTCTAATACAAAATATTTATTTTGACATTAGTATTAGTATTCTGAAAGTATTGTTTTCATCTGAAAAATTCAAGTCTGTTCTTTCGAAAATGTGATAAAACGGTATATAAGATATATTGATCTCAATAGAAATAAAGACTTACTGGAATAACTCCCATTCCACCCCCTAGACCAGTGCCTTTCTCCAGTTTGGTCAGTGAGGCAACACTGCTACTACTGCCCACAGCAGACAGGCAGCTATCAGGCTTACTGCCTCCTGTAGTTAATGAGGACCCACTCACACCAGATGTCGTAACAGCAACCTTGGAATTCTCCTCATAATTCTTCAACTCCAAGACCAGCATCTGTACAACACAGAAATAAATCCATCCCGAGAGTTTATTATAGTAATAGTATGTATGTTTAACTGATTTGTGATTTCAGCTCAGCCTCATTGAGTTCATTAAACATCCTATCATGTGCTAAACCAGAAAGTGATCTTTCGTAAGATTAGCTTTAATTTTCCGGTATTATGTATTCAGAGAAATCTGATGACGGCCAAAACTTTGGGTGTCAAAAAAATGTAACTAAATACAGGAAAATAATCAGGAAGTAAAGAGCAATTTCTCAAGATTTGTGAGCAATAAGACAGTTTTGAGAAAACATGCGTACATGTGTGTGTGTGGGCGGGGAGGGGATATAGGATGTGTTTTTAAGTACCTTTAATTTCAACAATTAGAAAGCTCAGCTTATGTATTATGACATCCCTGACACCTGGGCATATCATATCACCACATATATTACTGATTTACAAACACTAATTAGTATCAATGATCCTAATGACAGGTATTCATTCCACAAGAGACAAGTACCTGTTTTCTTTGACTCAGTTCTCTAACAGTATCCTGTTCTAAATTGGAGTCCATCAAGTTTCCCTTCATCTCAGAGTCAGCTGGGTTGTAACCTCTCACTGTATTAAAACAGGGTTCCATATTTAATGACTATTTCTATCATCTCTTCATTCAACATTAAATTTAATTTTAATTAACTTTTAATGACAAACCACTACAAGCACATGTGGCATTTTGCTAAAAGAGAAGAAAAGAAAGCTACAACATGCAGTTGTATTAAGTGATCTCTATGAAAGTATCAAAGCACAAGTGTTTTTATATTGATAAGAACTGTAAATCCATCCTTTCCATAAGATCCCTACCTTCCCCCTCTGTGGAGCAGCATATTAACTGTTCAACACCAAGAAGGCTTAAGTCAATGTGTTTGAATTAACCTGTATCAAATTGTATGCGCCTTCTAATGTAAACTGAAAGTCATAAAATTAACAAGAGTTTTAGTAAACTCAACATATGCCTGCCGTGGCAAAGTCGAATCGCTACGATTAACAACTTTACATTTAATATAACATTTGTTTTAATTTCATCAATTCGAATTTCTTGTTCACATTAGAAGTTTTTCTTCGACTGGGACACTGTTCTATTGGACTTGGCTGTAATAGTTTTATTACAAAGCAAACAATCTTCAGGCTGAGCACTGATATGATGGTGTGTAAATATACAAACCTTGTGGATGTCATTGTCCCCTTATCTCTATTTAAACAGCCACTCTGATAAATACCAGACGGGTAATAAAGTGGGAAAATGGTCTTTTTTGTTATTATAGTGCACATTAAACTATCCAAGAAAACAGTCTCAGAATGTATAAATTAATTGGCTTCCAGTATTACTCTGAACCAAGTGTACTCAAAAAAGCATTGATATATATTAATATATATATATAATTTTATTAAACATCAGGTACACATTTCTGATAAAAAAAAAAACTCTTGAAAACAGACAAAAACTATGTGTACCCAAATCAAATTTGGTATGCGACACATCATCTACCTATAAGGAATATATACTCTAAAAGAATTGGAGAGATTATATCAAAACGAAAGAAGCTCTGGAGCCGAAAGGTAATATTACATAATCCAATAGGGCTGCCATATTATGCAACAGGTGATGTCAGAAATGGTACGTGAAACACTGTCTGCCCATAAGGTATATACTCTGAAAGAATCGTCAAGATCAGATCAAAACTTTAGAAGTTATGGAGCAGAAGGGAATACTACATAATCCTATATGGCTGCCATATTATGCAACGGGTGTAGTCAGAAATGGTACACAACACACCGTCTGCCCATAAGGTATATATTCTGAAAGAATTGTCAAGATCGGATCAAAACTCTTCAAGTTATAGAGCGAAAGGGAACGAAGATATAGACTAAGACAGAATATTACATAATCGAATGTAGAAGCCATATTATGCAATGGACAATGTTCTTAATGGTTCATGCCACACCTTCTACCCCTAGAGTATATGTTGTAAAAAAAAATTGTAAAGACCGGATCAAAACTCTTCAAGTTATGGAGCGGAAGGGAACGAAGATATAGACTAAGACAGAATACTACATAATCCAATGTAGAAGCCACATTATGCAATCGACGATGTCATAAATGGTTCATGACACACCTTCTACCCACAAGGTATATGTTGTGAAAGAATTGTAAAGATTAGATCAAAACTCTTCAAGTTATGGAGCGGAAGGGAATCCGGGCCGGCAGGACGGCGCTGGTAACACCATAACATGACCGACTATTTCAGTCGGGCGTATAAAAAGTAAAAATGGGGTTTTATCCTGCCAAAGTTCTATCATATATGTATAATTTAACAACAGTATCTTACATAAATTCTGATTTGTAATGTTATGATCAAATATTTTGGTGAATAAATGAAATGGAATGAAAATGTATCTGTTAATTGCAACTTTTCTTGAGTATCACCTTGAAGTAATATGGTCTGCCGACAGCATACATGTATATCCACCCATATACTTTCCTTTCCACCAAACACTCACATTTAATTGAACAACTAAGCTTAATATGTTTAAATGATGACTTGCCTCTATAACTTTTCTTATAAAAAAGATCATTCGAGTTAATGTACCTTTGTCAATAAACACCTTGTCTTTAAATGCCACTTAAACAACTGGTACCTTTGTCAGTATGACTTTATTCTCATAAAATTGATTTATAATGAAAAATGCCAACCTGAACTATACCAGCAATAGCATGGGCGAAATTGTCCTTGAAAATAACTTCTCCTGTTCTATCACTGCGAGCATCAATCTGAAATAGTCAATTTCAGAAAATGTAGCTCTGTTGCATTATTTGAAAGCTGGAAAAGATGTCTATTTGAAAAAAATACAAAATCTAAAGCTGAACAAGGGGTTGGCATGGATAACAAACCTCTTCGTTTATTTTTCTGACGAAAAAGCAAGCTATGAGTAAGGCTTGTCAGGAATTGAGAAATTTTTACAATAGATTTGTTTAAAGTTCTCAATTCCTGACATGTGTAACTCATAACTTGCCTAAATACTCATGTTGTTATCATTTATTGTTATTGACTTGAAAACAGTGTTAGTATCTACACCGAAAACATTAAGGCAGAAGTTTGTTATTCATACCAACCCCATCTTCATTGACAGTTCAACTTCTAAATGCCACTTAAACAATGGAATCTGAAGCTGTTTAAATCATTTTATCATATCAGCTCACGAGGACATTCAAAGATGATATAATACCAACATTGAAAACTGCTAATGGCAAATATCACCAGATGGTAAATATTTTAAAGCCATTGCCCCAGAAAGAAACCATTAACAATTAAAAATTAAACAAAACAAAACTGACAAAAAGAAAAAAATGTAATTAATGATAGTAACAAACCTTCCCATTACTCCATCCAGTTATAAGTTCAGGGACTCCATCAGAATCCAGATCATAACCGTGGATTATCACAGCCTGGTTCTTAGACTACAATCAGATCATACAGTTTTCACATTTAAAAGCTGTTGTTTTTACAATGGTGACAATGGTTTGAAGCCAACGGTGAACACCAACAAGACAGATTTTTTTTCTTCAGAACTTGCAAATACTATTTAATATTTTTAGTTAACAGCATATTTACATGTATACATTTTTCCAGTCTACAAATAGAAGAAAATTTGTCTCTCTAAAGAATGCAGGCATTTGCCATGCCATGCTATTATAAATGAGTTTTAAAATAACCCAGGGAAAACTGTTTACCTTTATTCTCCAATATCTTGAAGTTTTATCATAAACACCAACAGTGCCATTTGCAAGAGCATACCCAAACTTAGTGTCAAGCATGGGACAAAGGGAGGTAATCACCTGTAAAACAAAAGAACATTACCAAAAACAAACTAACTATCTACTCCTAAAGTGATTTCAAAATTGGAATATATATTAACAAAATATTTTTAATTTTGCAAAAAGAAAAAAATACTAGAATAACATAAACTTTGATTAAATATCATTATAAAACAGTGTGAATAGAATAATAACCTGGTCTCTTTATAAATATTATTCTTGAAAGTTGAAAGTGAAAAATGATAACAATCTGCGCATTGAAAAATGTACCTCAGTTTCAGTCATTTCCGCAATGATTTCATCTTCTCTGAATACACGGATGTCATAATCTTCCGATCCTACAATTAACTGAATAACAAAACTTTTTAAGAGCTCATTAAATACAGAATGACATCTTGATAAATTTCTGAAGAATATTGTTGACATATAGCCAATATTATAGTTAGTGCTTGTGGATCATTTGCCACCCTGGATGCTAGCAAATGTCAAGAGATTCACAAGAACCAGTAATCTGAATCAAATTAATATAAACAAAGTGATGGTTGAATCCATGTTTTAGACAAAACTCAAGATTAAATTTGACTAAAAGTTGATCCAGAGAAAACCTTTAAACCTTGTTTGCTGGTACCAGACAACCAATCCACATCAGAGGATTAATAAGAAAAAACGTAATTCCATGAATTTCAGTTGAATAATTATTTTGTTGTTATTTTCTGAGACTTCTGAGAGTTTATGATCATCTTATATCTTTAAATTTCCTCAACAAAAACATTTGAGCACTGTATGTCAAAATAGGTATGTAGACAAATATATGTGACCCTACCTCTTGTTGACCATCACAGGTAAAATCCAGCAGTGATAAAGAGCAAACATTATCTCCAGTTACCTGGCAAATTAAAATTGACAACAAATATCGAGATAATCTAATAATAATAAAAATTTGGTTTTACGCTGTTTTTAATATAATTTCACATGTACAGTGTATGGCACGGTCAGGTTTAGTGGGGGAAGTAGGCCAGGAGAGTATGAAGCAACCATTATTCAAAGGGAGGGTAAGTGAAAAGCAATTTAGAATTTTTACTAGAATTTTCTCTAGCCTGATTAGGATTCTTACCCCAGATCCTCGATGGAAGGCTTGCGGGGAGCGATGGAAGGCTTGCGAGGAGCGATGGAAAGGTTGCAAGGAGCGATGGAAGGTTTGCGGGGATCAATGGAAGGCTTGAGGGAGCGATGGAAGGTTTGTGGGGAGCGATGGAAGGCTTGTGGGGAGCAATGGAAGGCTTGTGGGGAGCGATGGAAGGCTTGCGGGGAGCGATGGAAGGCTTGCGGGGAGCGATGGAAGGCTTGTGGGAAGTGATGGAAGGCTTGTGGGGAGCAATGGAAGGCTTGTGGGGAGCGATGGAAGGCTTGTGGGGAGTGATGGAAGGCTTCGGGGATCGATGGAAGGCTTGTGGGGAGCGATGGAAGGCTTGCGGGGAGCGATGGAAGGCTTGCGGGGAGCGATGGAAGGCTTGTGGGGATCGATGGAAGGCTTGTGGGGAGTGATGGAAGGCTTGTGGGGAGCAATGGAAGGCTTGTGGGGAGCGATGGAAGGCTTGCGGGGAGCGATGGAAGGCTTGTGGGGAGCGATGGAAGGCTTGTGGGGATCGATGGAAGGCTTGTGGGGAGTGATGGAAGGCTTGTGGGGAGCAATGGAAGGCTTGTGGGGATCGATGGAAGGCTTGTGGGGATCGATGGAAGGCTTGTGGGGAGTGATGGAAGGCTTGTGGGGAGCAATGGAAGGCTTGTGGGGAGCGATGGAAGGCTTGTGGGGAGTGATGGAAGGCTTGTGGGGAGCAATGGAAGGCTTGTGGGGAGCGATGGAAGGCTTGCGGGGAGCGATGGAAGGCTTGTGGGGAGTGATGGAAGGCTTGTGGGGATCGATGGAAGGCTTGTGGGGAGTGATGGAAGGCTTGTGGGGAGCAATGGAAGGCTTGTGGGGAGCGATGGAAGGCTATTAAAAAGTCTGTGCTTTTAAGAGAATCACTGAAGCAACTGAGGCATCAAGGTCTCTGACACATTTGAAAAGGGCCGATCTTAACACTGGAAATTTTCTGTGTTGGAGACATTTGTTTATAAATTTTTGGTGGCTGATTTGTGCCATTTCTTATTCTCTAATTTGACCAAGACTCAAACCTAAAGCAAAGAAAAAACGCAGAGTTTCTCCCTTGTAAAACTTTGTATTTTTGAAATAATATGACCAAAAATCTCCCCAAACTGACATCTTTTTAATGGACCTGTATACATCACCAGACTGTGAACCCAGCACATTGGGATATAGGAATTCCAAATTAGGACCTACAAACTTCAAGTCAATATGTCCAGCAAGTAAAAACTGACAAGTCACTCTTGTTTGAAGAGGATGAGAAATATTTGACTAATTTTAGATAACTGTTTTATGAATAAGCTTACCGTCCAGAAACTGTCATTTCCTTCAAAATCAAATCCTTGTAGGGAGCAGTTGCCTCCCACAATTGCTAGAGGTAGTTCAAGTCCACCTAAATGACCCATCACAATAGCATTGGAACCATCTGGAGTCTGAAATACAGATTGATTAATTGATGGGTTGATGTCAAAGGGACTGTTTGTTTAGAATTGTTTCCATTTTTGCTAAAACTTCTGCTAAATAGATGAATATGATTTGATTGACTTTGGATGAAAGGTGGTAGGTCGAATTTCAGGGAAAAATGTACAATTCTGCGGTTCACCGTTTACTGTCTGGCAGACGGTTTCGGTTAATGTAAACAAAGGTCCGACATGGGTTAACCCTACTGTAGTGAGTTGCCAAAGCGTTACTAATATTCATCTATCTGATAAACTGTAAAGAGCGGATGTTTTTTTAATTGATTTATACATTATGTGACCAGGACAAAAAAAGTTAGAGAATAACGACACGAACGCCAGGCTGTAAGCGTGCAACGGCTCGCTCTGGAGCCTCTATTAGGAACTCTAGCCTGACTGAAACTAAAAGTAAACATATCAGCTATAATTGAATTAAAAAATCGTATTTAACTCATCATTTAACAGTCTATCAGGGGAAAGAAGTTAACCAGCGATCTTCCCAACACCTTCCCAATATGTGTACGACAGTAAAATTACAAATTTAATTTGCCTCATACGATACCCCAGCTGCCCTTTTAAATACTAGATATTATTTCACTGGAGAGGAAACTATGCCTCAAACTAAGGTACCTCTTTATAGAACAGATCCTTGTTGCTGTCCACATCGTATGCCAGTAAGTTAGTGTTGGTTCCTACCACCAGGACATCGTTAGGAATGTCAGGGTTTAATCTCCCAGCAGCCACAGCAGATACCTGTTGGTTTATACTCAACAGGCTCACATCACTAGTATCATAACCAGAGCTAAGACGACCACCTGCTTGCCCACCATTATGAGGATTGTGAATGAATACCTGGAAAGAGAACAAACATTATTACCTCTCCACAATGTCTAATAAGTCAATAAAGTCACTAACTTTCAGGGCATCCACTTTTGTTCACGTGCAAAGAACCATGGGGTTAATTCTCCTGACGATGACTTAATTAAAGTCGAAATTGAGATTACACCATGAGTTTCGTTACTAATTTATTATGAACCATGGGGTTGTTTCTCAAAATATTTATGCCTGAAGTCAAAGGCAATTAAGGCCTTCAACATTAAGTTATGACCAGGCACACAGTTATGTCTGGCGTTTAATGTGTTTAGAAGCAGCCCCTCTGACAACTCTTTAATTCAGTCTCTTCTAGTTTCACCTTACTATTCCCTTGGTCCTATTGGCTCCTCTGGCCTCATTCTCTCAACACCGTTCTTTTCGGTTAGCCACTTTAGGAACCACCGATGCAAAGGTTTTTAGAGTTATTCATGTGAATGTGACACTTCCCCAGCAATAGCTTAAATGTGAAATTAAAATGATTTGTCAATAAATTCTCACCTTTCCAGCAGCAGTCGCACATGTTAGTGCTGAATGTATCCCATCATATTTCCCCAGTGTCACCATCCTGGGATTAATCCTGTGGTTTAACTTCAATGTGAATATTGGAACCAACATCTTAAAGGTTTCAGCTTATCTAAAATGATGATAAATCAAGATATAAACGGGTCCATTCAGATAGTATAGCACAGTGCTTTTCACTTTCTTCAGAGATTTTCTGATATTCAATGACAGCTGACGTTACTAAGAATGTTTTGATGATGTTAAAATTCCATTTAAAGTCTGAATAGTTATTTTGTTTTCACAAGTGAGAGTGAGATATATTTATGGACACTAAAACACACGGGCACAGGGAAAATCTTCTTGTCTAAAATAACCACGGAGACAAAGTCCTAATTGTGTTAAAAAGAGGTATATCATTTAGACCTTTATACCCCATCATAAATTGTTGTTACAAAAGTAAACCTATGATATTTCATTAGGTTGACGACTGACAGGAGCTTGGCCTTAGTCAGTAGAATTTTCTGGAACACTTTGTATTACATTGACAATGCTTACGCTATAGTAAGAATATCGTCAGACTATATATTATGCCCCCCCCCCCAATACCCTTTCCCAGAAAACCTAGGTAGAAGGCAGACAGGGGAGTTTAGCCCTGACCAGTATGTCTTTCAAACTCTTGTTCTTTTTATAAGCAATGACTGGCCTTTGGGTCAGAGGTCGAGCAAGTTTACTTTGAAGTAGTTTGTATTTTTCTACTATAATCTTGGCCATAGCAATGCTAGCTTTGTTATACTGAAACACAAATGGTATTATAGTTTTTTCACGACATCTTCCGGGGTCCAAGTTCAAACCCAAAGGATAAATAGTTTGTAATGTTTGAATCCAAAAACTTTCCCTTTCCAAACGTTTGTGCTTTGTATCTGCAGCGGAAGTGAGAAATGGGATTTTCTCAATAGGCAGGATTTCAAAATGGTCCTTGACCGAATGACCTTGAGTATTGAAATTTTGTGCCACGGGTACATCATGTTTAAGTCTTATACTAGATAAATGGTTGGCTGCTCTTTGTCGTAGAGAATTCTGAGTTTCTCCGTCGTACTGTTTGCGACATTTTTTGCATGTGATTACATACACGATATTAGAGGAGTCACAATTAAGATTCTCCGCCATTTGATATTTGTTGCGAGTTTGTTCTCCGAAAAAGGTTCCGCGATCGTGAGATATACATGTACATGTACATTGGCAAAAGTGCATGGATATCCAGACAAAATTTTTAGATTCATTGAACAATTTGTTTTTCATCTTTTTCTACATTTTAAATTAGTAAGAAAATACATATACATTGTATATAAAATAATGTTATAGCTTCAATATTTCTCCTGATGATTACTTTCAAATTGAAATACTAATACTAAGATTACAACATGAATATTCACAGTTTCCTTACTACTACGGTTATCTGATCAGTTATCATACACTTTTGTCGGTTTTTCAATGGTAGAACTTATAATTTATATCAATGTTTGCATTGACAAGAAATTTCTAAGTAAAGCTGGACTCGACCAACTTTTGGTAAAATAGTTTAATTTCTCCAAGATTGTTAAATAAAGTTTTGGGAACTGGTCATTTTGTGGGGTGACAGGAACCTGTTGTGACGTCATTTTCCATCTTCGAAAATTCCCCTATACAGCCTAAGGCGACTATTCTTGGGTCGCCTGACAAATGTAACTCCATAATAAGTTCTATTTCTATTTGGAGGTTGAAATTTCGCAGGACAATGCCTTGATAAGTTAGCCGGCTGTCATTGGCGGGAAAGAGTGATCGTAAGCTTGGGTTTAACAAGCATGAGACGAGAGTTTGGTCACGACAATTAGACAGTTTTGTACGATAACTGATCGGATAGACGGATACCTGTACTATTAATACCATATAATAAAGTAGTTCAGTGAATCAAACAGACTATTTCCCAAACCAGGATGTATTTCATTTTCAGCTATTGAAACTAGTTGATATTTATTTATTCTTTTTACATAGTAAATGTAGTAGTAGGCCTATATAATATAGGCCGAGTTTAGAATTTCAAAAGTTAAAACTATTTCATTTGGTTACTCAAATGAACTTAGTGAAATCGTATATTCGTCTTGATTGAGAATTCGTTTTGCGGGAAAGGCTACGGTACCTTAGTTTACAAACAAAAATGGGGGGACGGTAAATCCAGACAGTTTATTTCTCTTGTCGTTGTTGTTGTTGCATTGCGTTGACAACCATTTCCATCTGCATCATTGTAGTAAAACTGCAAATATCATCTTGAATGTTTGAAATAAAAAGCAATTTAATAAGAAACAAAGACTACTTAGACAGCTTGTAAATGAGGAAATACACCATGTCACAAGCTAACGGCAAAAGTAATACGACCGTAGTTGTCAAAACGAAGACACTAGGTTCCTGGCATGCAATCCAGAATTGCCTCCCCTGAGATAAAACCAAAACAAATCCATAGAGGGCGGTCTGTAAAGTACACGTGTTGTTTTAAAGTGTCAATGTTGACGTTTTGAGAAGGCTTCAATTTCTCAATTTTTATCGTTCTTACAAAATCTTTCACCATGAGAAGAGCCCATCTAGGTAAGGTCGTATTGTCTCGGCTTCTTTTCTTTATTTTGAGAGTGTTTGTGGATATCTAGAGTAGATGTATACACTCTTTTGCCACTGTTCTTTGGTTGATACTGACACTGTGTTTGAACAACAACAACAACAACACTCAATAGTATTACTACTAGTAACATAATGTAGGGCCTAAACTCTACTGTATTAGTAAGTACATCTCTATTGCCCCAGTAAAATCATCGCAGTACTAGAGTGTCATATGTGCGGCCACAGTAAGTAGTAAAAGCTGCAGGCTGGATATCTACCTGACCGGCAAAATAAGTAAACCATGATAGAGACACACGAGTGTGGCTACTGGCTGGAACACTACAGGTTAATGGTACAGCCTTCAGGGAAACGTGAGATGTGCCGGGCAACCAATCCATCCAGTTTGTTCAATTTTTCACTGACTAGACTAGTTTTATAATAAGATAAATTACACAGATTTTTACCTGCTGAGATGATTTTACACTAGGTCTACTGCATCTTGTCATTCTTGTGTGTTGAGACAGAGATATAATTGACATGTATGGCTAAATGGCACTGGTACCCGCTTCCTATCAGCACTTTAAGTTATAACTTATAGTACATGCATTTGAAATCGTCTAACACTGTGGCAAAATATGTTAGGTTTGCAAGTTGTGGCTTGGGTAAAAGTTGCTGTCAGTCAACTCCTTGATAAAGTGGCCCCGCTGTGCGTAAGGCGTGGCTGTGGTCGATGACTGTTGTCCTTTGGCACTATGCCAGCTCTTCAGAGACGGAGGGTCACTATGGTGTACCCCAAATGTCAACAACTTTGGTGATATTTACAGGGGTCGAATTCAAATTTTTTGACTGGGTGCACAGCGTGCACCCAAAATATGACCTTTTTTGAAAACGGGTGCACCAATTTATATTAGGGTGCACAATGTAAAAAGTTACAAACTCTCAGTAAATGTAGGAGGAAGGCTTAAAATCGATCTACATTCAACTCAACAATGCAGAATAGTTTATTTCCATTTGTAAATTAAAAAAAAACCAAAACAGTGTGAATTACCGTCTATGCCTATACTACGGCCGTAGCTCTACGGCGTAAGAATCTTGCATGGCCGTCCGTGAGATTTGTTGATAGTTGACTGGTTCTAATGACTAAGTTTTACCGAAATTGTCATCAAAATATTTGATACAAAAATCAATCTTACCAAACCGTATGGATAAAGGGTGTTTTATTTGTTTTTTACTATTGAGTCCTCCGTGAGGGGTCGTATGGTTCAAGCGTCTCGCTCTTGTCAGTTGCAGTAACGGAGGAAATCGGTTAAATGAAGATTCTTTGAAGGCGTTTTTTCTGTCCGTTGATTGTAACAAGTGACATGCATTCAAACTTGGTCCCCTTCCCACACCGAATGATAAATAAAGCTACTCGAGAGAAGAGAAAAAACAACAACCACATGCTTGCCGAAAGTTTTGTCTATCCTCAATTCGGGCCGACATTACCAGAAACTAATGGCCCGGTTTATTGCCTATTGGGACCCCATGGATATCAATTGTACAACCTGTATATATACGTGCTAAAGCGGTAGAAAGTTTCAGTAAAAGATCGGCCACGCTCAATGTTGAATATTTGAAGTTTACGTCAAGTTTGTTTATCAACAAACCAGTAATGAATAGAGTTACATGTCCACACTCTGGTTATATCCTCTGTTACGGCAATTATCCTTTCCATTCATCAGCTTGAAACATCGATGAATCGCTGCTCGCAGCGTTACGGCATACAGACGTAAGCTACCGTACTTTTGTCGTTTGGACTAGGGCCTATGTGAATCTATCGCTATAGCCTATACCCATATAGCTTGAAAAGTTGGTAAATGAATTTCTGCTGCTTCTCGCAAGTTGAACGTAAACTAAGTTTCATCCACAAACCAACTTTTCAATAAAAGCTACATTTACCAATTTTACGGATTATTGATTAATACGTATCCACCCAGCCTTTCGCACCGCTCAAGGTTTGTGACTTCGACCACTTGTGCTTACGAAAGGGGCTACGTTACAGAGCTTTCGGGCCGTAGTACAGTGGTTTTTACAGGATGCACGCTGGGTGCACTGCGTGCACCCATTTTTACTCTCTTTTCTATTTTGGGTGCACCAACAAAAAAATGGGTGCATTTGTGCACCCGTGCACCCGTCATTTCGAACCCTGTATTTAGGCATGTTTTATTGACAAAACTTCAGACGAACTTAGGATTAGGGACCGGGTTTATTGACAGAATAAGGTTAGGTTTTGGAATCTTTTATTGACAACGTCAAAGACAGACTAAACCCTGTGGATTTAGTTCTAATCTTAGCAAGATTATTAAGTTTTTTAAAAACATTCACCACTTTTTTTTTACCAAAAGCCGTTCATTTCATATATACTATTGTCTATCTTATTTGGAAAGTATCAAATTTACTGTGTTTGCCACAGAAAGTCTGTCATGTTGTTTCAATTGTTCAAAGTTTTTTTCAATTTCAAAAGTTTGTAAAAAGTTGAAGGTTTTAATGTTAAATGTTTTTTTTACATATATACTGTTAACAATGTCAAAATCTTCTATTTTTGTCTTGATAGGTGAAACACAGATGCAGCCAACCAATGAAATGTTGGAAGAAGAAAATTCAAATATGGAGTCAACTCTCTCTAACAAAGTCAAAGCACTGAAACATGTAAGCCTTGGAATCAATGTTTCAAGTGTATACAAATTCAATATCAATTATTTTTTTATAGACCAAAAGTGCAACAGTGGTAGTTTTAAAAAAAAAAAGTCATTCGTAAAAGCAATGTGCATAATCAACTGATAAGTAATTAATATTGATGCATAGCCATTGTTTATCACACTACTTTATATTAATTTGTACCGGTAGTGAATAATTTAATGCCTGATCTACCAAGGAATCAACACTTTCTCAGTTTTTGTCTATATTCATTGATATATTTTTACATTCATTCTTTTTCACCAGAGATATTTACCAATATTCCTCGTGCATTTTGAACTCCAAGCGTCCTTGTCTTGGAGAAAACTTAATTACAATTCTTGAATTTTCTTTCCTTTACCACAGTTAACAATAGATATTGGAACAGAAGTTCGAACTCAAAACAAGTTTTTAAGTGAAATGGTAAGTATTCAGGCTGAATTTAAAGGTAGTATTACAGATACTCCCACTGCTTAAATCTACAGTAAAAACAGGGGGCCTTGGTGGTCCAGTGGGTTGGAGTGATCGTCCCTCAGTCCCACACAGACCTTCCATGGATGTGGCAGGGTCGTACCACACAAAGACTTAATAAAATTTCTAAAATTTTGGAGTGGATTATTCACTCGTTCACCATATGTGGAAGAGTTGCAGGGTACTCGCCGAAGGTCAAGGGTTTCCCCACTAAACTTAGCAACACCGCCATATAAGGAAAATAATTTTGCGTGCAGCGTAAAACATCAATCAATCAATCAACATTATAAACAACAGATCTGGTTGAGAACTTTTCAGTTCAAACAATCTCTGATCATGCGCACAAGCATCCTGATGATTTTAACAATGTAAGCGGTCCTCACGTTACAGTGTTATTTTACTTTCTTTATCTGAGAAATACATACCAAGGTTATGGCTTTAGGGATTTAAAAATATTTGATAGATTTGATAAATTTGAGAGTGTAAAGACATCAGGAAAAAAACATGATATGAGGTAAATACTGTTTTAGGACATTTGAAATTTGTTATTTTTTTTTTAACCTACAAAATCTACTTTTCAATTCGATTGACCTCAACATAACTCAGCATTTATTTCCTTCGTTAAATATAAATAAATGCAATATTAAAGATCAGTAACTTTGTTTTAATGAAGGTAGTGACAATTCTTTCTCACTCAAACTAGCACCCTAACTCCCACACACTCAAAACATTAGGGGGCTTGTGTGCATACTCAGCTTCGGAGTTTGTTTGGTGGCCTATAGTGGGGACCTGATAAATTAGAAATACAAAATTATGTAAAAATGGAAAGTTCTTAACTTTGTCTCCGATAACCGAGCCTCTTTTTAATATGTAAACAGTATTCTGGATTTTAGCAGCGAGTATGTCTAATTTTTTTTTTCCGAAATAGAAATTTAGAGACAGAGAAAACATTGATTTCACCTTTTGAGTTTCAATTGGATAACTAATTTCTTGGAGCACCAACTTTAAAATATGTTTACATTTAGTTGAAATGTGTTTTTGTTTTCACAGGACGATGACTTTGATTCTAACACTGGACTGCTTGAGTCAAGCATAGCGCGTGTTAAAGGTATAGCAAAGACAGGAGGCTGGCGCTTTATTCTTTATCTTGTTTTATTCTCCTTTTTTGTCTTTTTCGTATGTTATGTTTTATTAAAGTTCCGGTGACAAAATAGTATTAATATCTTGATTGTGAATGGGTTATGAAAGAATGAAGATAAAATGTGTGTCCAGTTTTGTGGTAATGTTACATTATGGTTAGATAAAAGTCAATATGTTAACCCCAGGGAATTGCCACCATTTTGTATAATAAATTTGTTATTGCAAGCATGTGGTTCCGTATCTGAATATGTTTAAATGTGGATCAGGGTAAATACATAAATGGGATGAATTGATACTGAGATGAATTTAACTTAAAAGCTCTGATACAAAACCCATGTTAATTTCAGTGTATACTTATTCAGAAAAAAAAACCACATTGATCATAAAGAAATCTATGTATGGTTTGTAAAATATTCGAAACCAGCTTAGTTATTTTATGGAATGACCTAGTTGAAGATCTCCAAACTCTGTGACCAAAGTATATGGATGATGTTGGCCACATATCATCAATATACTTTGGCCACAGAGTTTGGAGATCTCCAACTAGGCATGACCTATTCAGGCTTATTATGTGAAAGTCCCAGTTACTCACGCCAACTCGCCTGCCATGACAGATTGACTGTCCTTAGTGGGGGTTTCACTTGGTCAATTGATGTAGAAGGGTTGTCCGGTAACGCCGATGGTTGGGGGTTTCCTTTCGGGCAAAGACCCCTGTTTCATCTTATCCATGAAATTGGGTCTTCTCAGAGTATAGTTGTGTTGTAAAAAAATTCAAACTTTCCATTGTTGTGTCAGATTTATTTTAAAAGCGTATGTGCCTGACAACAAAAAACAAATGTTGCCGATCTTGTGTTTAAATTAGCTGTATTACAAATTGATTGTGAATAAGTGAAATTTACATAATTCATATGTGATATGTGAATGGCTCAAGCCGTATGGTTTGACTTCTATGTGTATCTTCTATTTATTTTCTCCATTTCTATCCGCCAATATCATACGTGTAAATAAAACAACATCGACTTCTGAAAATATTATTATTGTAATTCGTATTAATTACCCACTTCTTCACCTAGACCCTCAATCTTTAGCAAGGGGCTACTGTGACTCAGAGGGTGCAGCAATAGTCTCTCAGTCAGACACAATCCATCTATCTATAGGCCGCGGTTGCTCGGTCCAAGAAAAATCTGCTTGCGTTTGTCACTGGATCGTCCTGTGGGATAGTTTTGCCAGGTATTCGTCAAAGGTGGCGGGGTTTCTCTCGGCAGTCCGTTTTCATCCTCCACAATACCTGCCAATGCCGCCATATAAGTAAATAATCTTGAGTGCGGGGTAAAACAATCAAACAATCAATTTGCATTCTTGCGTTACAAACACCACTCATAAAGCAGCAAAGGAATTTCAGCCATTTTTCAGGAAATGAATTACCATTGGAATCAGAGATGCGGCCATGAGAAGAGGGTAGGGCATGCCTTTCTCAGAAGTTGTTGTGTCTGAGTTAAGTCTCTAAGTACGAATAAAAGGGCTGAAGATGCCATTTTGAGGCTGATAGTTTTCAATTTGGTTTTGGGCATTTTGGCATAAGATGTCTTTTGTATAAAAATAATCACATTTCGTCTGCCAAAGCAACATTTATTGTCTAGTGAATCTTTTTTCTTAACTTTCAATACTGATACCATTTATAAATATATACTGTAATGTTGATATATTACATATATATATTTATGAACACTGTAACGAACCGGCACAGGGAAAATCTTCTTGACTAAGGGGACCAAGCATGCCTATCTAATTATGCTAAAAGGGGGTATGTCACAATGCTGATACATATATTTATGAACACTAAAACACACTTGGACAGGGAAAATCTTCTTGTCTAAAATAACCACGGAGACAAGTTTCTAATTGTGTTAAAAAGAGGTATATCATTTAGACCGTTGTACCCCATCATAAACTGTTGTAATAAAGTAAACTTACGTGTATGACATTTCATTAGATTGACGACTGACAGGAGCTTTGCCCTAGTCAGTAGACTTTTCTGGAACACTTTGTAATACATTGACAATGCTTATGCACTACATGCTATGGCAAGAATATCTACAGACTGACTTAGGATCATGAGACAGTGAAAATTAGGTAGAAGACAGACAGGGGAGTTTAGCCCTGACTAGTATATCTTTCAAACACTCTTTCATTTGATTTTATATACAGTACTGATATATAAAAATTTCAAAATTATTGACTATTTTTCCCAAACGGTACAAATGAAGAGCTTTTCGTTAATATCGGCCTAAGAATTGGACCTTAAGTGATTGTTCAGAAGTATCAAACACACAAAAAGAAATTAATATATCCCGGCTGAGTTAGGCATTAAAAAACCAGGGGTCGAGTCTATCTCCATATATAGATAACAGATTCAGTTAGAAATATTCTCGGTGCACTATTTTTGGTCGTTTGGAAAACGTCAGTCACATCGTCTGGTTCTTACGAAGCAAAATTGGGGCGCCGTACCCCATGGAATTAACTTACTGGGAACTTTTTAAGAGTTATCTTAACTCTGCCCTCGATACCAAACTGTCAAAATCCCGTTCAATAGGACCGTATGTACAGAGTACAAAATAAACATAACAATTACCATTGACAATCTGAGTAAATATAACTACATGTAATTTTATTGCAAAAGTTCACATACATTGGATAGCTTCCGGAATGGATCATGGCCAACTTTTGAAACAAATAAGAATCACGACATATTGTTTGTACTGGGAGTCGGCTGAACATTGGTGGCGTTGTTCTTCGAGGACATTTTTGGGTCCACCAACCACCTGTTCCTCTTGGTGCTACGGGTTACAACCCGAGTGGCTCTCGTCGGGCGGTGTTTAGTGCTCGTGGAAATGGAATCGTTTCCTGGAAGAGTTGCGTTTCCTGGAACATTAGTGGCGTTGTTCTTCGAGGACATTTTTGGATCCACCAACCACTTGTTCCTCTTGGTACTACGGGTTACAACCCGAGTGGCTCTCATCGGCCGTTGTTTAGTGCTCGTGGAAATGGACTCGTTTCCTGGAACATTAGTGGCGTTGTTCTTCGAGGACATTTTTGGATCCACCAACCACTTGTTCCTCTTGGTACTACGGGTTACAACCCGAGGGGCTCTCGTCGGCCGGTGTTTAGTGCTCGTGGAAATGGACTCGTTTCCTGGAAGAGTTGCAATAACATTGGCTACCCCATTGGAGTAACCAGTAGCATGTTTTTTATTCACTTCGACTAAATTTTCTGTGATAAATTGCACTGTGGGAATTACATGGGCAAACTTTTCCGTCATGGGTTTTCCACCTCTATTCGGTGGGGTACTCTCGATGTGAGGTAAGTCGTCTTCAGAATCTGTGGAAAACATCCAATAATCAGATTCGGACTCAGATGAATAATCCATAACTTATCTCTCTGTAGGTAGAATAATGCGAATGGATATGGTCGTCAGAAAAATGGCTCTTTATATAAGCATCAGCTTCGACTGATGATGACATGCTTCACTCACTCAGAGGATTATAGTTTACAGGACTCATGGATTAGAGGACCTCCCTTTGGGGCTGATAAATTAGTACTCCCACCTAGCCGAGAAATCTTGGCCAAGAGCCAAGATTTCTCGGCTATACTCCCACCCTACGGTGCCAAAATTATCAGATAAAAGAGGAGCAACACAGGGTTTTACTACCCCCCCCACATTAGCCAACAGTTACTCAACATTATTGACGTCATTATGCACAAGGTCTTAATTTTAACCAGTCAAACGTGGTGAATGGAATTTAGTATCACCGATTCCCTTTGGCCATTTATAAAACATTGCGTTTTGTTTGGTCGAGCTGTAGAGGACTAGTATTGAAGGCTTGATAATTTTGAAGAAATAAATAAGATAGTATAAAATACGTAAACAGAAAGAAAGAAAATCGAAAAAAAAAACGCAATGAAAAAACAAATAACTGAGAGGAAAAAAAGAGTATATATTTATGATTACTAAAACACACGGGCACCAGGAAAATCTTCTTGTCAAAAATAACCACGGAGACAAGTTTCTTATTGTGTTCAAAAGAGGTATATCGTTCAGACCTTTATACCCCATAAATTGTTGTAACAAACCAAACCAATGATATTTCATTAGGTTGACGACTGACAGGAGCTTAGCCTTGGTCAGTAGAATTTTCTGGAATCCTCTTGTAACACATTGGCAATGGTTACACATCTGAACTATGGCAAAAACATCGGTGGACTGAGATTGAACCCCATAAACCCCCCCCCCCCCCCCCACCACCACACGCACACCCTGTTTATTGACCGCCTAAAACATAAGTACATTTTATAGAAGAAAGCAGTACAGTGCATGGTAGTGGGAATAAAGCTCTTGACGAGTTTGTTCTATTCCGTTTAGACAATAACTGTATGGCAACACTGGGCAATGCTTTTACAGTATAGTATTGAAGGCTGGATAATTTTGAAGAAATAATTTAGATAGAATAAATTACTTAAAAAAGAAAGAAAGTGGAGAAAAAAAAATTAAAGTGGAAAAAACGGCAATGAACAAAAATAACTATGAGGAGAAAAGAATAGAGTAAATATATGCAAAGAAATTATAAGAGAGAGGTAAATTATAAGAGAGAGGGGACATATATACATGAATCAAATGGGAAACCAATACAACACTATCTGTCAACCAGCACCATTGGAAGACGAGAAAAATACAGGAAACCATTCACATCAGGAAAACCAAGCCCAGCAGGAACAGAGATCAAGGATTATATATCCCCAACTGCTATGACTTTTTGATCCTCCAAGAAAACCTTCAGCGATCTTAACTCACCATAGGCCTACCTAATTCTATTGTTACTTTTCTTAATTAATTTATACTATTACGTACCTGCTCCAACTTGTAATTCTCTCATCTGCCTTATAAATGAATAAATCGTGTTTATAAATGTGTTTATAAATTGTCATTGACTTTAATAACGATGTAAGAACTACATCGAAACGTTGTCACCCAATAAACCAAGAAGTTGTTATCCATAAGTAATTCTTCACCTTATTGTTCGCGTTTAATGTCGCTCTTTCAACAAGATTATAAATTAACACAGTAGCATAGAAATGAATGCACAACTTGATGGTTTGTTCTCCATAGGAGTTATAGTTTATTTACTTTTAAAGAACAAATCAATTTTTTAAAATTTAATTTATGCAAGCCACACAAACTACAGTTGGTTAACGACAATAGTCTAACACACAGGTCAGCTTGACACAGTTATAAATTAAAAGATATAATGTAATGAACAATAATTTGATACGAATAAAGAAAACAAAATGTGCATGACTCTAGCACAAAATATCAACTCCCCGATGTAAAATAACTTTTGATTAGGATAGCAGCAATAGACTGAAAAGTAAAAACTCAAACAAAAAAGTTCGGAGGTTGGTCAATTACATAGACTTGAACAATATATATATATTAGTTTTTATTCGATATGAATTAGTTTATAAAATACGGAAATCAACAAAAGAGTAATAATTTATTTCCCTTCATTACTTTAGCTTCTATTTCAAAGCGGCATGAGCTGCCAAAATGTTGAATTTTTTGGACGTAAAACAATTTGGTGCTAGTCTCTATAATATCTCTATAGGTCCAGAATGGATTTTCCTCATTCCAACGTCAATCATTTAGTTTTCCTCTGACCTTTAATCACAATTATGAAAAAGTCCAATTTTGGGAGCTTATGCCACTTTAAAGCAACCCAAGGTGTGGAATATGCAACTTTTATAGGAAATTTTACCCACAAACTTGAGATTTATGTTGAGTATTAGAGTTACTTATTTATGAGATAAATATTGTAAACCTATTTAGAAAGGGCGAGAATTCAGTTACACTTTTTCTTGTTTTAAAAATGTACATCTCAAAAAGTAGCACTCTACAATTTATCCTGGCTACCCCTGACTAGAATAATACAGTTTGACATGGTTTGGTGCTTATTTTTACAAAAGTGAAAGTAAATTAATATAATATAATATAGAAAACCCACAGCCCAAACGTGGACAGGGTTTTACGCGTGCAAATAAGAACCCGACTTTTTTTTCAGTCAAGCTCAAATAATATAAGAAAATGCTGGTAATCTGTTGATAATTGTTTTCATGCGCTCCACCCTTTGGCCTATTGGCTAACGTCATTGTCTCGTAAGTTTGGTCGCTCCTTGGACAGATCCAGAAGAACATGGGCTACTTCAATTGGGGTTTCACAGTACTGCTGTCTCGAAGGAAATATTGGGTTATTCTGCCGAAAGAAACAACGATTATAATGTGTACTTACTAAAAAATCGCCTCCGGAAAAATCGCCCCAGAATGAAACAGTTTTTGGGTACTTAATAATATCAGTGGCATAGGCAAATTACCAAGTTTAACAAATTAAATTATTTAAATGGACCTCCAGTCACAAATTGGTCTCCCTGGTTCCCATGTTTTGTCTTTTCCCTTGTTCAATCTGTTACATGTAAATCCAATTGAGTATTTTGAACACCTGATTTATACTGTACCATGTGAATCTGCCAAATCACTTCTATAAAAGGTATTTCGCTATTGTATACATGTAAATTGCATAATGTAAATACTTTCTATTCCAGTTCATCTTTTATGAAACAGTCTTACTGTACTATGTAAATATGTCCAATTTTCGTTTTGTTAGTGAAATTGTTTATTTCCATTATTTGTATGTATTTCCATATGGGAGACACAGATAAGCAAATTTGCTTAATTTGAATCCCGAAATCAATAAAATTCAGTATAAACCAAGTTTAACAAATGTCCATTACCTATAGTGTAAATTATACCTGCAGCTTTGACAACATTATGTAAAAAGTGCTCAGAGCTTGTCATACTGCACGGAATTCTTTCATTGCAATAACTTTGGAAAATTAATCATTTTGAAGTTTAATAAGCTCCTAGAGAAAAACCCTCTTGATCATTTTCTGATTTAAAACTCACCATTCTTGGGTTCACAGGAGCTTGGGCATATTCCATTGCAGTTTGTCTTTGTGAAGCCATTAGCATCTGACCATTCCATGGAAACTGGCCAAAGCTGCTCATCCAAAACATAGATAAAAATGTATAATTTAGTCTAACATTTTCAACAAGGACTAAAAATATAGATGGGGTGTGGGGGGGGGGGGGGGGGGGTGGGGATTTCGGGGCCTAGTTGATAAGAGAATGATAAAGCAATTTCTAAATTATAAAATTAACATTGTTTAAGACGATGTCCGGTAAAGCCTACTAGCACATTAAAGGCCCACTTGCAGCCGTAGCCTGTTTAAATTTGCTAAGAAAAGCAATTTACATGAGCTTACTACGACTAATACAACTAAACTTAAACATAGGACACATAAAACATGTCTAGTTAGCTTTAGAATGTAGAAATGGGGTGAAAAACAAACGAAGAATCGAAGCCTGGTTACAACAACAACGATCAGTGTCGGTCAACTTTCGTGTTGGATTGCACTAATTTCAGGCCTTTTTATCTGTGGCTTACACTCAAACAATTATCAGCAGGCTTTCCAGTCGCTGCTAACCGATCGTCAGTCTGTATTTCTCAGATAAATAGGCCTACGTAAAATTACACTGCGCCGTTAGTTCACTCACTCGACTGAAACATAAAATCGCCAATAGGGGGCAGTTTGGTTTGTTTACGTCACGGGCACCTAACAATTCAAATTTTCAAATTCAAATTAAAAATACAAAGTGACGTCCAAACTTTTAAATTTTGGTAAAAAATAGAAAGTTCCTAACTTATATTGTCTGGGAAAAATACAGAAAACGGACTTTCTTTTTTAATGTAAACAATATTCCTGATTTTCGCGGCAAGTGTGCCTTAAGAGTCACCAATGCCCTGGACGCATCTACACAGTGGATTCAACACTGTACGTATAAACAAACCTATCATTTTGCATTGTTGCAAAAAATATAAAAAAATACAATGATGCCAAACTTACCGGGTATTGAAGCGACAAGCCTCTGGCGACACCTGGTGGCAGTTATTTTGCTGACGATAACTGGTGAAGAGATTGGGAGGTGCACTGGGGAATGGTATTCTACCTGTAGTGCTTGGTAAGCCTTGATAGGGCAGGATATGAGTATACATGTAGGGCATGAAGGAAGGTGCCCCCTGGCCATCCATCGAGTTTCTTCTGGTAAACCCAAAGTTTCCTTCTCTGTAATTTTCCCCATTGGTTTTGTTGGCTGGAGAAAAATAAAGTCTACATAGTGATAGGATGGCACATACGCAAAGCATTGGCATAAGATAGTCGTTTTAATTACATGTAATGAGCTATAACACCATGTGATTGGTTTTATTTAAGGTTTTTAACATGAGATGCTCTGTCTCAAAAAGATGTACTTATCCAATATACTAATAGCATTTTGTTTATATGATATCACATCTTAACTCAATAATGGAATTCTTTTCAACACCTCAAACTGCGGACAGTAATGATTTTGCGACCGGACCGAGACACTAAAATGAATTTGATATAACAACTCAGTTACTATTTAAAACCATTTTGTTTTCTCTTCCAATCAGGTAAAGGAATTGCTATGACATTGAAGAAGAAACTTACCAGCTGACACCATTTCATCGGAGAATGTCCTGGTTTGGGTATGTTTATTTTGCTGTTGATAGTTCTGCTCAACAGACGCCAGATTCTCCAATGATTTAAAAGGTTGCCATAGAGAGGACTCTTTGGGACTATGCACTTCTTCGGGATTTTGGTTCGCACAGAATGGCCGAAAGGCATTTGCAGTATGATAAGGGGTGTTGTTGATACCATTTCCATAGATATTTTCATTGCAAAGCTGATACTTTTGATTGAAGCTTGTTTGATGGTAAACCGTATGGGGCTGAATGTTTTCACACATTCCTGCCATAGCTTGCAGACTTTTAGACGCATTCAGTTCCCCTGGGCTAGATTGGGCGTTCATATATGGTGTTTCGTGATGGAAGTAGTAACCATCAACAGAAGACACTTGTTGCCGAGTAGCTGTTTTGGCGTCTTCAAAAACCTCAGGATCTCGAGTCTTTACATGATTACCTTGGTCCTTCGGAATTTCGCTGTCTTCATTCGCTGTTGTTTCAGAGTTGCATTCCAATGACTCACATTTTCCTTTTGAATTATCTGTGCTTAAGTTGAACATGGCAATTTTCTTGCTTTTAAGACGCCTACGAGCATTGGCAAACCAGGTTTTGACTTGAAAAACTGTCAGACCGCCAACTTTAGCCAATTCTTCTTTTTCGGCTTGTGTTGGATAAGGGGACTGACAGTGAGATATGGGTGCTGTCACGCTACCGATATCGCATATGCAAAAGACCACATATTATTGATAGGTATATGATAAATATATTTATGAACACTAAAACACACGTGTACAGGGAAAACCGTGTCTAAAATAACTATGGAGACAAGTTGATAATTGTGTAAAAAAGGTTTATCATTTAGACCTGTATATCCCATCATAAATTGCTGTAATTAGCTAAACCTACATCTATGACGACTGACGGGAGCTTGGCCCAAACGGTACAAATGAAGAGCTTTTCGTTAACATCGGCCTCAGAATTGGACCTAGTCCGAAATATCTGCGCTGATGATGTAAGACATTTTTTGACAGATAGGCCATGATGATGATGGCCTATCTGTCAGAAAATGTCTTACATCATCATCGCAGATATTTCGGACTAAATTGGACCGCAAGTGATTGTTCAGTAAGTATCAAACACACAAAAAGAAATTCATATATCCCGGCTGAGTTAGGCATTAAAAAACCAGGGGCCGAGTCCATCTTCATAGATAACAGCTAAACTTTAGATTCAGTTATAAATATTCTCGGTGCACTATTTTTGGTCGTTTGGAAAACGTCAGTCACATCGTCTGGTTCTTACGAAGCAAAATTGGGGCGCCGTACCCCATGGAATTAACTTAGTGGGAGTTAATCTTAGAAAACTCTGCCCTCGATACCAAACTGTCAAAATCCCGTTTAATAGGACCCTATGTACAGAGTACAAAATAAACATAACCATTACCATTAACAATCTGAGTAAATATAACTACATGTAATTTATTGCAAAAGTTCACATACAGCTTCCAGAAATGGATCATTTCCATTTGAAACAAATAAGAATCACGACATATGATTTGTACCGGGTGTCGGCTGAACATTGGTGGCGTTGTTCTTCGATGACATTTTTGGATCCACCAACAATTTGTTCCTCTTGGCGCTACGGGTTACAAACCGAGCGGCTCTCGCCGGCCGGTGTTTAGTGTTCGTGGAAATGGAATCGTTTCCTGGAAGAGTTGCGTTTCCTAGAACATCAGTGGCGTTGTTATTCGAGGACATTTTTGGATCCACCAACCACTTGTTCATCTTGGTGCTACGGGTTACAACCCGAGTGGCTCTCATCGGCCGGTGTTTAGTGTTCGTGAAAATGGAATCGCTTCCTGGAAGAGTTGCGTTTCCTGGAACATTAGTGGCGTTGTTCTGCGAGGACATTTTTGGATCCACCAACCACTTGTTCCTCTTGGCGCTACGGGTTACAACCCGAGTGGCTCTCACCGGCCGGTGTTTAGTGCTCGTGGAAATGGAATCGTTTCCTGGAAGAGTTGTAATAACATTGGCTACCCCATTGGAGTAACCAGTAGCATGTTTTTTATTCACTTCGACTACATTTTCTGCGATAAATTGCACTGTGGGAATTACATGGGCAAACTTTTCCGTCATGGGTTTTCCACCTCTATTCGGTGGGGTACTCTCGATGTGAGGTAAGTCGTCTTCAGAATCTGTGGAAAACATCCAATAATCAGATTCGGACTCAGATGAATAATCCATAACTTATCTCTCTGTAGGTAGAATAATACGAATGGATATGGTCGTTAGAAAAATGGCTCTTTATATTAGCATCGGCTTCGACTGATGATGACATGCTTCACTCACTCAGAGGATTATAGTTTACAGGACTCCTGGATTAGAGGACCTCCCTTTGGGGCTGATAACTTAGTACTCCCACCCTACGGTGCCAAAATTGTCAGATAAAAGAGGAGTAACACAGGGTTTTACTAACCCCCCACATTTGCCATCAGTTACTCAACATTACTGACGTCATTATGCACAAAGTCTTAATTTTAACCAGTCAAACTTGTTGAATGGAATTTGGTATCACCGATTCCCTTTGGCCATTTATAAAACATTGCGTTTTGTTTGGTCATAGAGCTGTAGAGGACTAGTATTGAAGGCTTGATAATTTTGAAGAAATAAATAAGATAGTATAAAATACGTAATACGGACAGCAAGGGTTGTCCGGTAACGCCGATGGTTGGGTGTTTCCTTTCAGGCAAAGACCCCTGTTTCCTCTTATCCATGAAATTGGTCTTCTCAGAGTATAGTTGTGTAGTAAAAAACAGTCTGGCTTGACCTATTCAAGCTTTTCATTGTTGTGTCACAGATTTATTTTATATCATTGTGGTGGAATCCACTTAAAAGCTTATGTGCCTGACAACAAAAACCAAATGTTGCAGACCTTGCGTGTGAATTAGCTGTATTACAAATTGATTGTGAATATGTGTCAGAGATTTACATTAATATGTGAATGGCTCAAGCCTTATGATTTGACTTCTGTGTGTATCTTCTATTTATTTTCTCCATTTCTATCAGCCAATATCATACGTGTAAATAAAACAAGAATGGTCATGCATAGACTTCTGCAAATATTATCATTGTAATTCGTATTAATTCCCCATTTCTTCACTAGACCCTCATCTTTAGCAAGGGGCTTCTGTGACTCAGAGGGTGCAGCAATGGTCTCTCAGCCCGACACGGTTGCTCCGTCCAAGAAACATCTGCATGCGTTTGTCACTGGATCACACTCTGTGATAGGTTTGCCAGGTATTCGCGGTTGCGGGTTTTCCCCATAGAGATCTAAAAATATTTTTAGATCTCGATGGTTTTCCCTCGGCAGAAAGTCCGTTTTCATCCTCCACAAAACTAGTCCGGGTTTCTGACTCCAAAATTACTATTTTTTTATACTGACGGCCGTATCCAAAATACGGCCGTCAGTATAAAAAATAGTAATTTTGGAGTCAGAAACCCGGACTACCACAAGACCTGCCATATAAGCAAATAATCTTGAGTGCAACGTAAAAAATCAAACCAATCAAATTGCATTCTTGCGTTACAAACTCCACTCTATAAAGCAGATTTCAGCCAGTTTTCAGGAAAAAAAATTTACCATTGAAATCAGATGTAGCCACGAGAAGAGGGGAGGGCATGCCTTTTCCTTGAGTTGTTTTGTCTGAGTTAAGTCTCTGTACGAATAAAAGGGCTGAAGATGCCATTTGGAGGCTCAGTTTTCAAGATTTGGACATTTTGGCATTAGATGTCTATTTTAGGGGGGAAATTATGAGTTTTGTATAAAAATAATCACATTTCGTCTGCCAAAGCAACATTTATTGTATAGTGAATTGTCTTGTATTTTACTTTACTTTCAATACTGATAATGATACCATTTGTAAATATATACTGTAATGTTGATATATTACATATATTTATGAACATTATAACAAACGACCACAGGGAAAATCTTCTTGACTAAGATTACTATGGAGATCAAGTATAGTAATTATGCTAAAAGGGGGTGTGTCACAATGCTGATAGTTAGAGGTTATCACATGCCATTTTTCATATCATACCCCATATCAGCCCGAGACCCCCATATCAGCCCGAGGGCCGAACGCCAGAGGGCTGATATGGGTCGAGGGCTGATATGGGGTATGATATGAAAAATGGCATGTTATAACCTTTTTATCATACCGTATATTATAATATATATTGAAAAAAAAAAACCCCAGAAATAGTATACGCTATGGCATAATTTATTTTTATTGTTGTAACTTGAGAAGATATGAAAAGAAAAACCGTTGAGACACTATTAGTTTAATAAAAACATGAAAAAAAAAAACAGCCAGTTGACAGAAATCACCGTTATTCACTGTCAGAGTCAGTCTGATTCTTTGCCGTTTGCTAGAGGGCGGTTTTGGGTGATCATAGTGATTTTTTATATACAGTTCATGTTAATGTTTGCCAGTGATTGTAGCGTTCTTTCGCTGGCAGCCATTTTCCTAGCGGACCACACAAAGGGAGATCACTCTAATCAAACACCCCCTGCATTGATATTGATATGGATTTTCGGACCGGTCTGATATGGATTTTCGGACCGGGGTGAGATATGGGTGCTGTCACGCTACCGATATCACATATGCGAAAGACCACATATTATTGATAGGTATATGATAAATATATTTATGAACACTAAAACACACGTGTACAGGGAAAACCTTGTCTAAAATAACTATGGAGACAAGTTGATAATTGTGTAAAAAAGAGGTTTATCATTTAGACCTGTATATCCCATCATAGATTGCTGTAATTAGCTAAACCTACATCTATGACGACTGACGGGAGCTTGGCCTTAGTCAGTAGAATTTTCTGGAACACTTTGTAATACATTGACAATGCTTATGCATCTTAAGCTATGGCAATGATATCGACATACTGACATAGGATCATGGGAAAAGACAGTGAAAATTAGGGAAAGGACAGACAGGGGAGTTTAGCCATGACCAGTATATCTTTCAAACGCTTGTTCGTTTTATATACTGATATATAACAATTTCAAAATTATTGGTTATTTTCCCCAAACGGTACAAATGAAGAGCTTTTCGTTAACATCGGCCTCAGAATTGGACCGTAAGTGATTGTTCAGTAAGTATCAAACACACAAAAAGAAATTAATATATCCCGGCTGTGTTAGGCATTAAAAAACCAGGGGCCGAGTCCATCTTCATAGATAACAGCTAAACTTTAGATTCAGTTAGAAATATTCTCGGTGCACTATTTTTGGTCGTTTGGAAAACGTCAGTCACATATTCTGGTTCTTACGAAGGAAAATTGGAGCGCCGTACCCCATGGAATTAACTTACTGGGTGTTAATCTTAGAAAACTCTGCCCTCGATACCAAACTGTCAAAATCCCGTTTAATAGGACCGTATATACAGAGTACAAAATAAACACAACAAATACCATTGACAATCTGAGTAAATATAACTGCATGTAATTTTATTGCAAAAGTTCACATAACTTCCAGAAATGGATCATGGCCAACATTTGAAACAAATAAGAATCACGACATATTGTTTGTACCGGGAGTCGGCTGAACATTGGTGGCGTTGTTGGTGCTACGGGTCACAGCCCGAGTGGCTCTCATCGGCCGGTGTTTAGTGCTCGTGGAAATGGAATCGTTTCCTGGAAGAGTTGTAATAACATTGGTTACCCCATTGGAGTAACCGGTAGCATGTTTTTTATTCACTTCGTCTAAATTTTCTACGATAAATTGCACTGTGGGAATTACATCGGCAAACTTTTCCGTCATGGGTTTTCCACCTCTTACTCTCAATGTAAGGTAAGTCGTCTTCAGAATCTGTGGAAAACATCCAATAATCAGATAATCGGACTTATCTCTCTATAGGTAGAAGAATACGAATGGATATGGTCGTTAGAAAAATGGCTCTTTATATAAGCATTAGCTTCGACTGATGATGACATGCTTCACTCACTCAGAGGATTATAGTTTACAGGACTGATGGATTAGGGGACCTCCCTTTGGGGCTGATAAATTAGTACTCCCACCCTACGGTGCCAAAATTGTCAGATAAAACAGGAGTAACACAGGGTTTTACTAACCCCCCACATTCGCCACCAGTTACTCAACATTATTGACGTCATTATGCACAAAGTCTTAATTTTAACCAGTCAAACGTGGTGAATGGAATTTAGTATCACCGAATATTGAACACTGAGGACATATAAATGAATCTATTTTACAACAAAAATTGTTTTTACAACTTTCGAGTTGTGATGTCTGCCATTGATATTATATAAACGAAGTTAAAGGTAGAAATGTTGATGTGGAAACGTTCGGGTTTAATATCGCTCTTTCAACGAGATGATAAATCAACACAGTAATATAGAAATGAATACACAGCTTCATGGTTTGTTCTCCATGAGAGTTATAGTTTATTTATTGCTTTCAACTTTTAAAGAACACAAATCAATTTAAAAAATTTAATTTATGCAAGCCACATGCACTAACTATAGTTGGTTAACGAAATCACACAGGTCAGCTTGACACAGTTATACATTAAAAGATATAATGTAAAGAACAATTATTTGATACGAATAAATAAAACAAAACGTGCAGGACTCTAGCACAAAATATCAACTCCCCGATGTAAAATAACTTTTGATTAGGATAGCAGCAATAGACTGAAAAGTAAAAACTCAAACAAAAAAGTTCGGAGGTTGGTCAATTACATAGACTTGAACAATATATATATATTAGTTTTTATTCGATATGAATTAGTTTATAAAATACGGAAATCAACAAAAGAGTAATAATTTATTTCCCTTCATTACTTTAGCTTCTATTTCAAAGCGGCATGAGCTGCCAAAATGTTGAATTTTTTGGACGTAAAACAATTTGGTGCTAGTCTCTATAATATCTCTATAGGTCCAGAATGGATTTTCCTCATTCCAACGTCAATCATTTAGTTTTCCTCTGACCTTTAATCACAATTATGAAAAAGTCCAATTTTGGGAGCTTATGCCACTTTAAAGCAACCTAAGGTGTGGAATATGCAACTTTTATAGGAAATTTTACCCACAAACTTGAGATTTATGTTGAGTATTAGAGTTACTTATTTATGAGATAAATATTGTAAACCTATTTAGAAAGGGCGAGAATTCAGTTACACTTTTTCTTGTTTTAAAAATATACATCTCAATAAGTAGCACTCTACAATTTATCCTGGCTACCCCTGACTAGAATAATACAGTTTGACATGGTTTGGTGCTTACTTTTACAAATGAAAGTAAATTAATATAATATAGAAAACCCACAGCCCAAACGTGGACAGGGTTTTACGCGTGCAAATAAGAACCCGAAGTTTTTTTCCAGTCAAGCTCAATTAATATAACGAAATGCTGGTGATAAAAATATTAATCTGTTGATAATTGTTTTCATGCGCTCCACACTTCGTGTTGGCCTATTGGTTAACGTCATTGTCTGGTAAGTTTGGTCGCTCCTTGGACAGATCTAGAAGAACATGGGCTACTTCAATTGGGGTTTCACAGTACTGCTGTCTCGAAGGAAATATTGGGTTATTCTGCAGAAAGAAACAACGATTATAATGTGTACTTACAAAAAAAGAGCCTCCGGAAAAATCGCCCCAAAATGAAACCGTTTTTGGGTACTTAATAATATCAGTGGCATAGGCAAATTACCAAGTTTAACAAATGTCCATTGCATAGTGTAAATTATACCTACAGCTTTGACAACGTTGTGTAAAAAGTGCTCAGGGCTTGTCATACTGCACGGAATTCTTTCATTGCAATAACTTTTGAAAATTAATCATTTTGAAGTTTAATAAGCTCCAAGAAAAAAACCCTTTTGATCATTTTCTGATTTAAAACTTACCATTCTTGGGTTCACAGGAGCTTGGGCATATTCCATTGCAGTTTGTCTTTGTGAAGCCATTAGCATCTGACCATTCCATGGAAACTGGCCAAAGCTGCTCACCCAAAACATAGATAAAAATGTATAATTTAGTCTAACATTTCCAACAAGGACTAAAAGGTGTGGATGGGGTGGGAGGATTTCGGGGCCTAGTTCATAAGAGAATGATAAAGCAATTTCAAAATTATAAAATTGACATTGTTTAAGACGATGTCCGGTAAAGCCTACTAGAACATTAAATAATAGAGGGTCACCATTGCCCTGGACGCATCTACAAAGTGAATTCAACACTGTACGTATACACTCACAATTCAAGAAACAAACCTATCATTTTGCATTGTTGCCCAAAAAAATACAATGATGCCAAACTTACCGGGTATTGAAGCGACAAGCCTCTGGCGACACCTGGTGGCAGTTATTTTGCTGACGATAACTGGTGAAGAGATTGGGAGGTGCACTGGGGAATGGTATTCTACCGGTAGTGCTTGGTAAGCCTTGATAGGGCAGGATATGAGTATACATGTAGGGCATGAAGGAAGGTGCCCCCTGGCCATCCATCGAGTTTCTTCTGGTAAACCCGAAGTTTCCTTCTATGTAATTTTCTCCATTGGTTTTGTTGGCTGGAGAAAAATAAAGTCTACATAGTGATAGGATGGCACATACACAAAGCATTGACATAAGATAGTCGTTTTAATTACATGTACTGAACTATAACACCATGTGATTGGTTTTAAGGTTTTTAAAGGGGCATGAGCTGCCGAAATTCACACTTTTTCATAATTTCTGATCGTCACGACAGTAAGAGACTTTGAAGGCCATCCAAAAACTAAATGATTGGCTTTGGAATGAGGAAAATCCATACAGTATGTAGCCTGTACGAACCGAAAACGTGTTCGAAAAGTAAACAAAATTTAAATAACCGGGACGACCATTCATTCATTCTAAGCCAAAATTAGTTCAAAACAATACTTTATCGTACATTTTCGAGACCAGAAGCACTAAAGAGCTTATGAATTGTACGTCTTGAGAAAAATAGCCAATAATGTAAACATTCTGTTTAAACCTCAAAATATCAACATTTTGGCAGCTCATGCCCCTTTAACATGAGATGCTCTGTCTCAAAAATATGTACTTATCCAATATACTAATAGCATTTTGTTTATATGATATCACATCTTACCAGTAACTCAATAATGGAATTCTTTTCAACACCTCAAACTGTGGACGGAAATGATTTTGCGGCAGAGACACGTTTTAAAATGAATTTGAGATAACAACAGTGAACTCAATAACTATTTAAAACCAATTTGTTTTCTCTTCCAATCAGGTAAAGGAATTGCTATGACATTGAAGAAGAAACTTACCAGCTGACACTATTCCATCGGAGAATGTTCTGGTTTGGGTATGTTTATTTTGCTGTTGATAGTTCTGCTCAACAGACGCCAGATTCTCCAATGATTTAAAAGGTTGCCATAGAGAGGACTCTTTGGGACTATGCACTTCTTCGGGATTTTGGTTCGCACAGAATGACCGAAAGGCATTGGCAGTATGATAAGGGGTGTTGTTGATACCATTTCCATAGATATTTTCATTGCAAAGCTGATACTTTTGATTGAAGCTTGTTTGATGGTAAACCGTATGGGGCTGAATGTTTTCACACATTCCTGCCATAGCTTGCAGACTTTTAGACGCATTCAGTTCCCCTGGGCTAGATTGAGCGTTCATATATGATGTTTCGTGATGGAAGTAGTAACCATCAACAGAAGGCACTTGTTGCCGAGTAGCTGTTTTGGCGTCTTCAAAAACCTCAGGATCTCGAGTCTTTACATGATTACCTTGGTCCTTCGGAATTTCGCTGTCTTCATTCGCTGTTATTTCAGGGTTGCATTCCAATGACTCACATTTTCCTTTCGAATTATCTGTGCTTAAGTTGAACATGGTAATTTTCTTGCTTTTAAGACGCCTGCGAGCATTGGCAAACCAGGTTTTGACTTGAAAAACTGTCAAACCGCCAACTTTAGCCAATTCTTCTTTTTCGGCTTGTGTTGGATAAGGGGACTGGCAGTGTTCCGTTAACCAGGATTTCAACAGACACACTGCCTCCGGTGGTAACTTGGCACTGGGTCGCTTTCCATCGGGCGCTATACTGAGGGGTGGCGGAAACCTGAAACACAACGAACTCATCATATATTAAATGTTTTTCAAATCCCGATGGTTTTAGCCACAAATTGTCGAAGTTTATGGAAAGGTTTACACAATGCATTATCCATGCAGATTATTTTGACCATACGATGTATATGCAATACCAAAAAACTAGAGAGCTAAAATACAGTTAGAAAGTTTAGTTTGTTCTCTGGTAATTATCGAGAAGTCCATTACAGTTGTAAATGTGGTTACAGATATCGTAAACTTACTTCTGTCTAACTCTGTATTTTATTAGAGGAGTTAGTTCCCGTCCCAACTGAATACGTTTCTCCCGGTAATGAGCGTCATCCCATATTTCCAAAAGACCATCCGTTGATGCGAAATGGCTCTCCTGTTGATAATGAAAATAATCATTGAATACATTATTTCGACAACGTAATGGCAGTTGGGACCGAGAAAAGATAATTAACAAATGTAAACCACGACAACCATAACCATAGGTTCTAATACCCTTGTCAATCAATTCCCCTCCTTCGCGGAGAGATCTCCAGTGATTGTGTGCAATCACTAAATCTCTAGTTTTGCATAACTCTAGATTATCATGCTCATAATCCAATATGACGGATAGCGCCATATTGGACTGCGCACATTGCTGAAAATCAATCCCAACCGTCCTCTCGCCGATGTCAAGGCACACCCCAAGTTTGAAGTTGATCGGATGAATCATCCACAAGTTATTGCCCGGACAAGAAAATCATGATCATAATCCAATATGACGGATAGCGGCCATATTGGATTGCGCACATTGCTGAAAATCAATCCCAACCGTCCTCTGCCCGATGACAAGGCACACTCCAAGTTTGAAGTTGATCGGCTGAATCATTCATGAGTTATTAAACGGACAAGGATGGAAAGACGGACGGACGAACAGACGGAAAACCCGAAAACATAATCAAGGGGCGTAAAAATACATATACGCCCCTTGAAACAGGGTGAGCCGTACCAGGAGCCTGTTTCATAAAACGGCGTAGTTGTATTTTTTTGCGTAACTTTCATAGCAACGTATAACTACAGTATGGGTTGCCATGACAGTTACGTAAAAAATTACGTTACGCCGCTTTGTGAAACAGGCTCCAGATAGACAAAAAAAAGGTATTCTGCGCTAGGTTTCCTGCCCAACTGAACCTGCCAACGCCGCCGTATATAAGTGGAATAATCTGCGGTGTAAAACATTAACCAGTCAATATATCAATTTTTATAGCTAGGGTACAAAACAAATCTCAATTATGGCGAGTGATCGGAGTCGTACCCGACGAAAAACGTGTGGATAATAAGTGGAAGAATCTTTCGTGTGATGTAAAAAAAAGGATTTTGTGACCCATATGCACGTTTGAATGGAAATAGCCGCACACGTGTGACTCTTGTACTACGATGGATCTTTGTAGCAGCCCATGCATCGACTCAAGTAAATTGTTCGCATAAAAGAATCGCGGAATTTTTAATATTAGTGTGAAAATAGTGAACGCTAGACACCAGTCAAATCAGACAAAGTATGTAGTATGTTTGTGTAATTTGTTTCCGTTAAAGCCAGATCTCAATGTCGGAGAAGAATTATGCTAAGAGAGTTAACCAGGCTATTTACTTAATATTCGGGTTAAAATTGCAGTTTTAATACAATATGGTCGTCTATATCAATACTTTATCAGGCATGGAAGGTCAGCCTTCTTATCAAGTACTTCCGCTCCATGTGTATTTTTGTAAGATATCTACCATATATTTTATCGCTGTGCCCGTGTGTTTTAGTGTTCAAAAATATATATATATTAGCCATCCACACCCGCGTACTTTTCGAACACACGTTGGTCCTTTTACTCAAGAAATGTCCATTGCTGTCAGACGGCAAAGTAGAGGGAAAAGCGTGTCAGTCTCAAGCAGCCTTTGACACGAGCTACTGTCTGGATAAACAACACCTGCAATGTATCTTTCAGTCTGCGCGATTGCACAACGCATAAGACAATATTATATCACTTTCCTCACAGACAGCATATCAACCTAAACAAGGATATCCTTCTGCACAACGTTAGCTAAAATACATTAAAGAGGCATGAGCTGCCGAATTTACACTTTTTTCATAATTTCTAATCGTCACGACAGTAAGAGGCTTTGAAGGCCAGCGAAAAACTAAATGATTGGCGTTGGAATGAGGAAAATCCATACAGTATTTGCCCTGTACGAACCGAAAACGTGTTCGAAAAGTAGCAAAATTTAAATAACCGGGACGACCATTCATTCATTCTAAGTCAAAGTTAGTTCAAAACAATACTTTATCGTACATTTTTGAGACTAGAAGCACTAAAAAGCTTCTGAATTATACGTCTTGAGAAAAATAGCCGATAATTTCAACATTCTGTGTGTACGTCAAAATATCAACATTTTGGCAGCTCATGCCCCTTTAAACTTTAAATTTTAAAAACCATATTTAACTTTTTACCAAACAGGTCTTCTGTTTCCTATTTTTTCCCGATTTGAATGAAGATATTTTTTATAACCTTTCGATCAAGAGGTTTGTATTATTGAAATTTGCCGGTCAGCCGAAATATGACGTCGAGTTGCTCGTCGATGACATACAGACGCATAGGATAGCACTATCAAATCAGGTGGATATTGTCTCTGAAATGAAATGGCAGGTATTTTAATGCAAAGTGTTCAAGGGACTGTTTGCTTAGATGCTTACATTTTTACTTAGACTGCTAAATAGATAAATACGATTTGATTGACTTAGGATGAAAGCTGGTCGGTCGGTTTTCAGCGAAAAATGTATAATTAACGAGCAATTAGTGCAAATTCTGTCGTACTTTGTTTACTGTCTGACAGGCGATTTCGGGTTAAGGTAAACAGAGGTCCCACATGGGTCTAGTCCGGGTTTCAGACTCCAAAATGAATTTTTTGTTAATACTGACGGTCGTATTTTGGAGTCAGGGCTCATTGCAATCAAAAAGTCGGAGTGGACTGCCCGCTTCTGATCGGGCAGTTTGCGGTCAGATTTAGACAGTAAATAACAATATAACTAACTCAAATAGTGTCATTACGACATTCATTAAAGTGGCATGAGCTGCCAAAATTCACACTTTGTTCATAATTACTGATCGTCACGACAGTAAGAGGCTTCGAAGACCATCGAAAAACTAAATGATTGGCGTTGGAATGAGGAAAATCCATACAGTATGTGGCCGGTACGAACCGAAAAGGTGTTCGAAAAGTAAACAAAATTTAAAAAACCGGGACGACCATTCATTCATTCTAAGCCAAAGTTGCTTCAAAACAATACTTTATCGTACATTCTCAAGACCAGAAGCACTAAAAAGCTTCTGAATTATACGTCTTGATAAATATAGCCAATAGTTTCAACATTCTATTTTAATATCATCATTTTGGCAGCTCATGTCACTTTAACAATTTAGCTTTTTGTAAAGTGAATTTAACGTTTTATAACTGAATAGTCCACCAAACAGTGTTACAAAATCAATAGCGGAGAGTTTGAGACTGGAGAAGGCAAAGGTGAATTCAGGGTAAGAATTACATATACTGAACGACCCTGCTCGTCCATATCAGACACTGGGAGGTAGCTAAATTATTCATTAATTATTCAAAATACGGCCGTCAGTTTAAAAAAAATAGTCATTTTGGAGTCAGATACCCGGACTTACATGGGTCAACGCTACTGTAGTGAGTTGTGAAAGCGTTTCTTATATTCATCTATCTGATAAACTGTATAAAGCCGACGTTTTTTGAGTTAATTTCTAAATCATGTGATCAGCACAAAAAAACACATAAAAGTCTGACAGAAGACCATGGCACGAAACGACCGACCAGGATGTAAGCGTGCAACGGCTCGCTTTGGAGCCTCTATTAGAAACTCTAGCCTGGCGATAAGAAAGGCATATAAGCTATATATGTAAAAAGGTTTCCGAAATATCGGATTATCATTAATCAACTATATAAAACGGGCCTTAAACAAGAAAACACTGTTCATATATTGTATTGCTCATTAATCTATCCGTATTTACTATATGGTAAGATTCTTTGGGGTAACACATACCCAACGCATCTATCATCACTTTTTCTTTTACAAAAACGAGCAATACGAACGATCACCCTGTCTGGCAAACTTGATCATACCTATCCACTTTTCACCAACTTTGAATATTCTAACTCTCTCAGACATTAATTCTTACTCAACTCTAATCATTACCCATAAATTCTTCTATCATCCCTACCTGCTTCCGTCAGTGTTTCTCGAACTATTCAAAAATCAACCTGATATCCATAACTACACTACAAGAAATCAAATTCTGAATCTCAATAGACCATTCTCAGTCACAAACCTTTCTCTTTATACATTAAAATCCAAAGGCCCCAGGGAGTGGAAAAGCTTCCCCCCAAACCCAAAAACCATTAGTAGCTTGTCAGTTTTCAAAACCCACATAACGAAACGCCTCATAGAAAACCCATACTTCCATAGCACTTAATTATTTTTTTAAAAATACTGGTGCCGTGGAGGAAAAAAAGCGACCAAAAATGTGAAAAAAAACCCCAGCACTGCGCCAAAACCTTTTAGTATTACCATTATTTCTGAGATAGATCAAGCCCCATGGGGTTTTATTCCCGCCAGAATTTCACTTTTCTAATCACTTTCTTTACCTGCTTTTTTAATTGTGTTGTAACGTAAACTTTTATGTACCCGTTTATTTCTGGTAAATAAATCAGATCAAATAAAAAAAAATCAGCTGTAAATGAATTCAAAAATCGTAATAAATTCGTCATTTAACGGTCATTCAGAGGAAAGAAGTATACCAGTTTACCTAACACTTTCCCAATATGTGTACGACTGTAATATGTCGGACTTTTTTGGACCTTTAAAGTGGCATGAGCTGCCAAAATGTTGATATTTTGACGTAAAAACAGGATGCTGAAATTATCGGCTATTTTTCTCAAGACACCGTATTATTCAGAAGCTTTTTAGTACTCTAAAGTATTGTTTTGAACTAACTTTGGCTTAGAATGAATGATTGGTCGTCCCGGTTATTTAACTTTTGTTTAAAGCTTCATTACCGTGAGTGGTTTAGCACGTAGTTGCACTGGTTTCTCTTCGGAATTTGGCTTTATTTAAAATTGAAATGAAAAGTCACCCAACAGGAACCAGTGAGTCCACATTTTGCTTGGTGGCTGCCACCTCCATGTACTTCAGATTTGTTCATAGTGAATTTCGAAATTAAAGCTATGGACAGACTATAGAATTGGTCCGTCAGTCTCAAACCGCTATAATCGTCAGGGGGACAAGAATATAAGAAACGCTTTCCTGCAACCCCCCGTTTTATTCATTTCTTCTAGAACTTATGACTAATTTAATATTACAAGCTTAAAACTAAACTATCCCTCCTAAAAGAAATAACATCTAAAAGACGAATTCGAAGAGAAGTTAAAAACGACGGACCTATTCTATATTTGCACCTTTACTTCACATATGAATTTTTTTATTTAAAAAAAGGCCATTATTTCCAGATCGAGTTGATACTTCAAAATTTATTGCTACATTCCGATAAGGGAGACCGAGACTATCGCTCTGTCGTCTTGGCCAGTCGGTCTCTATGGTGCTGAGAATCGAACATTCAACCACCCTGCTCCTTCCCATCACCCACCCCCTCTGGCGTTAGCCGCACTTGTGTGTGTCTATCCTGGTTTACTTACTTTGCCGGTCAGGTAGAGCCACACATTAAACCGCCATTATAAGTGTGAGATAACTCATGTAAACTCATTAGGCCAATTTTTTAGCTCCGGTATGTAGCGTTACTGTGAGGACCGAAGGTCCGAAGGTGACCGCTCCCAGCTGGTTAGACCATTGTTTTCTACAATTACCGCCGAGCCTGATGACGTCACATAGAGGTACGCAAAGCTTTCTGGGTAAAATTTACCTCAGTTCGCCATTTTGTTAATTGGTAAGATGCCACTTTTTTGGAAAACATCGATGATATAACCTGTTTTTATCCACACATTTCTTGTAACTTTACGCCTTTTATGTCTCCTTCTCGATAAAGTATTATTTCTTTCGCTTTATTTTAAAATTGTCCCTCAATCCCCCAAAATGCTTTGCGCGTAAATTCCAAGTGACGTCATTAAGAAATCGGTCAATTAGCCAATTTTTATGCTATGCTTTACAAAGAGCGATTTAACAGTTTAACAACGGATTTCGAAGAAATCAACTGGTTCAGTGAAAAGAGGAATGTTTCAAAGATATAATAGGCGGTAATAGCTGAAAGGTAGTTGAGATTAAGGAAAGTTAAGACTTAGTTTAAATCTGAAATCCGAAGTCCTTCCAAATAATTCATTTAAAAGCCGTAACTACTCTGGCGTTTGTGTCACAGGTGGCAAAAATATCAAAAGACGCTGACAGTATTTCGTTTAACTACACGTAAGTAAGACAGGACCCTATTACTGGTTCTACGCCCAATAAATGCTAGTCCGCATTATAATATCATGTATTAATTGGTTTGAAGTTTTTCCGATGAGCCCACATCTCTTCAACACGAGACGAAGTATTGTAGAAGCCCACATGCCGGGCGAACAAGAATGACTTCAATCTATCTACCTGGGGCTCGTTCTACTAAGCTGGCGCAAAGTTACGCATAGGTTTACAACACAGACTTGCGCCTCCAGACTTGCGACCATGCGCACGTTCCTATAACTTAACACGCATTTGCGACTGGCGCAACTTACGCCAGCTTAGTAGAACGAGCCCCTGGGCCCTGTTTCACAAAGCTGGCGTAAGTTACGTCGGACGTAAATCAGTGTTAAAGCTATAGGAACTTACGCCCTAGTCCCAACTGGTCCATGTTGTAGGCCTATGCGCAACTTTACGCCAGCTTCGTAAGACAGGGCCCTGACTAGCTCCGGTATGTAGCGTTATTGAATATTGTGACGCCCGAAGGGCTTGTTGACTATTGTGACGCTCGAAGGGCGGAACGCTACGGGAGGAAGCCATTTATAAAATTGCGAAAATTAACCATGATTCCACAGGCAATATGGCCGCCTTGTTCGCGGGAAAATGTTCCAACCCACTTTCGATATCGATGGAATGCAACAACCCAAGCCTATAGTTCGGCAAAAGGGGAATGGATAGTAAGACAGAAAAGGTTGGTCATTCATTTTAAGGCATTTATTGCATCGGTAAACAATTTTTTCGTAGGAAAATTCAAAACAGGGGCCGGAGCTCCAGTATCACCCGGCCTGTAACTACGACAAAATGGCGTCCCTTCTACAATGGTGACCGCTCCCAGCTGGTTAGACCATTGTTTTCTACAATTAGGCCCTGACCGGTAAAGTTAGTAAACAAGGATAGAGACTAGTCCGCAATATGTTGAGTGGATTGAAGGATAATTTCTGATACGCCCGCACGGGCTTCTTCGGTATTGAAGAAGCCCGTGCGGGCGTTTCAGAAATTATCCTTCAATCCACTCAACATATTGCGGACTAGATAGAGACACCCGAGTGCGGCTAACTTCAATCCAGTCAATATAGAGTTGGAAACTCCAAAGTAGTTTGATGTGCTGGCCAGCACAACATCAACATACTGACTGTGTCCATGGAGTTTGGATGTTTCCAACTACTAATAAGAGTTTGACCTTTAAGCTTTATTGTAGAGAAATATAAAATAAAACATGGGCCAATACACGTCTTAGACTAGCCGCACTCGTGTGTCTCTATCCTGGTTTACTTTCTTTGCCGGTCAGGTAGAGTGTCTTAGACATGCATTTGGACATTTCTTTTGACAATCATAATGCAAGACAAGGTTTGAATTTAGGTACGATACATAATGAAATCTTACCTCCAAGAGTTTGTAGACATCTTTAAAGTGTCGCTTATGGATCTTAAAAGCTATCAAAGCTCTCAAGAAAATGTCGTTTTTTCGCATCTGCTGTATACGCTGTGTTCCTAAATCTCGTAAATATGCACCCAAAACATCGAAGCGCTGATAAAAGGCAAGGGAAGAACATACTTCAGCAACTTGACAATCACTTATATCTTCATGCTGTAACTGTCCATACAATTTGAAACGATTTTCAGAATCTCTTTGATTCCTTTCGAAGTGTTCCATTTCGTATAAGGGTGCTATTACATGCGACGCTCTCATGTCACTGAACGCTGTGGAGAAAATAAACTCCTGACAGACAAAAACTTTTTTACGTTATTTGATTGGCGGGTGTTTATTTCACCACGTGCGATAGCTAATATAGTGGAACCGGAAGCGGGCTCTTATCGATATATGTGTGAATTAATGTAATTGTAACTGTGACAATGTTTTTCTTTATGCTAGTACCGTCTTTGTCGCCTGTATCCCTTGATCACGTGGGTCTGTAGGGCGTTTGTAAAATCGTGATCTATGTGCCAAAAAAAAAAAAAAATTAAATAACAAATATATAAATATGGTGGCTGATTTGTGTCATACTTATTCCCGCGTTTTCGCTTGGTCTAATCAAGGCGATATAAGAAAACACAAAGTTTTAGTATGGTGGCTGATTTGTGCCTTTTCTTATTCTCGCGTTTTTGCTTGGTCTAATCAATGCGATGGTAAATATTTACCGTTGCTTTGTCATCGTGTTTCCATAGTGTGTTTGAGTCCAGCTGAATCTAGTTTTATGTCATATGTGGTGGAGAAGACTTTGGTAGGATTAGGTAGCTCTCGTTCCATGTAATTTGTTTTCGCATAACTTTATTCCTTCAGGCATAAACTGACATAATGTCAGATTTTCTATCTGAAATATGTTGTAATAGAAAGATGCTTTGACCAGTCCACCACTTAGGGCCATAATTGTGACGTCGCTAACTTACGTCATTTGCAAGTAATTCAATAAGTCTAGGCCATGGGAATTATAAAAAAAAGTCTGGGGCGATGTGAATTGTAAAAAAGTCTGAGATGATGTGAATTGTAAAAAAGTCTGAGATGATGGGAATTTGAAAAAAGTCTGAGACGATGGGAATCGTAAAAATGTTTGAGTCGATAGGAGAATCGTAAAAAAAAGGTCTGAGGCGACGGAAAATCTTTGTCCCCCGCCGAATTAGAAGGGCGTACGCAGCGTACTTACAGCTTTAAAGGAGAAGAAAAGGAAAGAACTAAGTAAATACAGTACAGGCGCGACACATTTTCCTTTCTAACGGTACCAAAACCATATTTCTGCGATTTTTCCTCGCCAAACTGTGCTATAAGAAAGTTTACAATCGTTATCAGAGAACGTCTAAACTGACTCGGCAGCCATCTTCACAGCAGAGCTTAGCTGTGTGTCTCGATCGGCCAATCAGCATACGCCTGGCCACCAGTCACTCGCTGGCGTAAGAGAAATTGGTCAACTCTGAAAGTCTGCCATTTAAACCTAGGTTAATTTCGATCATTTCGAGGCGCTAATAAGAGAAGACGAACACTCTAACAACTCTGAAATGTACACTAGCTATTAAATCAACCTTTTGGGAAGACGTGACAGACTGCATATGTTGTCTACGCGACTTGTGGGGATCGTTGTAGAATTTCAGAAAAGATAGTCTTACCACTGACATTGCATGTTATAACCATACAAGATATGGTAAGCTCGCAAGGGAAGTAATCTACTAATACTTTTTCCGGTCAATTTCAAACCGTCAATGGCGCGCTCCACTGACGATCGAGCACGAGCTTGTCTGGCAGATTCATTTTCATTGTATTTTCACACCGTAAACCATGTGCAAGACTCACACACATGATTACGATGGTCTATGGGAGCCCGTTCGATACAACTGCATGTTGTTTTTTTGTTTTCTCCTCCTTTAAATTGTTTTCTCGGAGGCTAATGAAACGGACTATACCGTATTACAGAAAAGTACCAAATAAATGCCCCGTCACATGTCAAAACGCGAAGGTCTATCTTCGGCCCCAGAGGCTCTGAGGTACTACATTAAAGTGGCATGAGCTGTCAAAATTCGCAGTTTTTTCATAACTTCTGATCGTCACGACAGTAAGAGGCTTTGAAGGCTATTGAAAAACTAAATGATTGACGTTGGAATGAGAAAAATCCATACAGTATGTGGCCTGTATGAACCGAAAACGTGTTCAAAAGTAAACAAAATTTAAATAACCGGGACGACCATTCATTCATTCTAAGCCAAAGTTAGTTCAAAACAGTACTTTATCGTACATTTTCGAGACTAGAAGCATTAAAAAGCCTCTGAATTCGACTTTTTGAGAAAAATAGCCAATAATTTCAGCATTCTGTTTTAACGTCAAAATATCAACATTTTGGCAGCTCATGCCCCTTTAAAGTGGTATGAGCTGCCAAATATAAGGAAAATATCGTTGAAACAGAATCAGCTAATTGTGGGTTCTTTTTATCCGAAATTATAAAATAAGAATTCTCAGTTGATACCAATCTTTTTATAAGCAGCAAAAGTGAACTGTTTGAATTTTGTCCGTTATTAGCACATATCTTTGGTTCATACAGGGTAGTGACTGTACCAATATTTTTTATTTCAACGCCAATCCTTTAGTTTTTCAAGGTACTTCATACGTTGAACTGCTTTTGACAATCAGAATTTATGAAAAAAAAATCCGAATTTCGGCAGCTCATGCCACTTTAAAGGAGATACTTACTGACCTTCCCTATAAATAAATCTGAGATGGGATGTCTAAAATTATATTCAAATAATTAATAACATCAAAGTATATCGGTATTTTAAAAATCTATAACAATAACGTACAGGTGGCGAATGGTTGTTGATAGAGCCAGGGGCTGTTTCTCAACACATTTTCGCCCGACATCACTTTGCGCCTGGTCGAAACCATGGCATTTATAGGCCTGACATTGGATTTACGCTGGGCTTTGTAGAAGCCAATTGTGTCGCAACGGCCAATTGTGTCGCAATGCGACATAATTGGCCTCTACTGTCGACCAATTGTGTCGCAACGGGAATTGCGACATAATTGGCCTCTGTTGTCGATATTTTGATACAAACTTTTTTCCTGTATTTTTACTGACATACGTTTATTTTGATCCAACATCACATTAGAACACTGCTGATGCATTTTACCCATACGTGGGCGAAATTTTCCTCCTTCAAGTAAATTCCCCGTCCTGAAACTACTGCTTTGTTTATTATCGTGCGTTTATTCCTGAAGTTGTTAACCTAAAAAACTTTTGTACAAATTTGTGCTTTGATATCGATCCATTTCATTTTTATTTCTTAGTTTTATTATGAGTAATATATCGTTGCGACACAATTGGCTTTCTCTCACAGCCAATTGTGTCGCAACGGCCAGTTGTGTCGCACACACATTCTTACGGTTGTTTGCAGTTTATCAACACGCGCTATTCACCGTATGTCCAGTGACGGGTGCAGGCTATATTAAACGCTTTCCTCAACTTCGACTTCTACCAATTGGGCCCAAGTTCGAATCCACCTTAGACTTGTTAAAAGAAAAGGGATATGATAACTTTTGACGGAATTCAATAAATTGAGCTTCTTGCCAAGTGTATAGGTCTATGAAATGGGATTTTCCTCTTGAAATATAATGTCACGGTTTTCGTCACCGAAAAATCAGATAACGCTGTCAAATGAACGAAATCATCTTGATTTTTTCTTTCTGAGAGGGGGATAAGTTTTTATCTGTTTAGTTTTTATTTTGTTCGAATATTTTTGGTTTGTTTTGGCTTTAATTTTTTTCAGTCTGCAGTTAGTATTTTTCACCCAGATGAAATTCCATTTAATCTAATATCAGCTTTCAAGAGAGACACGAGAGAAATTCTGTGATAAATTCTGGTTCAGGAAGTATTATTGAGTGTCAGTTAACTTGAAGTTCATTTTTTCCCCTGTCATATGTATTCGAGACTATCGAATACTTCTATTTGTAAGCCGAACGATAAAACTGTACCCAGAAGCAGGTCAAAATAATAGGCTGATGTCGCATTGTTAAAACATAGTCGCACTCCGTCAACACTGTTGCATTGCTTAAACCAGGTCAATGTTGTGCTTTTGGATAACCCTCTCGCATATTGAGAGTCGGTGGTCATCCTCTTAATATTGTTATTGTTAATCATATTATCATGTAATTGTTGCGACACAATTGGTCACCTCTGGTAGCCAATTGTGTCGCAATGGCCAATTGTGTCGCACTTAACCTATCAGTATTTTAGTAGATTGAAATTAAAAACAACACAAAACACCGACAAGTTAGGCAGATTATATTTCTTTGGTTTATCCTATAGATAAGTTAGCATTGGATTTTAATTTAAATCTACTGAAATACTGCTAGGTTGAGCGTGACAAAATTGGCCGCTGCGACATAGTTGGCTACCAGAGTTGACCAATTGTGTCGCACCAATGAAATGATAAGGTATAAAACCAAATCCCAAGCAAATCATCAAATAGATGAGAAATGTTGTCAAAACAAGAACCATGACGTTCATTTTAACGTTATTTTGTTTTGTTTTACACAAAAAATAAACTTTCAAGGCATTTATAAGTATTGCGACACAATTGGCCGTTGCGACATAATTGGCTACCAGAGTTGACCAATTGTGTCGCAACAATGAAATGATAAGGTATAAAACCAAATGCCAAGCAAATCATCAAATAGATGAGAAATGTTGTCAAAACAAGAAACATGACGGTCATTCAAACGTTATTTTGTTTTGTTTTACACAAAAAATAAACTTTCAAGGCATTTATAAGTATTGCGACACAATTGGCCGTTGCGACATAATTGGCTACCAGAGTTGACCAATTGTGTCGCAACAATGAAATGATAAGGTATAAAACCAAATGCCAAGCAGATCATCAAATAGATGAGAAATGTTATCAAAACAAGAAACATTACGTTCAATCAAACGTTATTTTGTTTTGTTTTGTTGTATTTTACACATGCAGTATACGTCCAAGGCATGTATAAGTATTGCGACGAAATTGGCCGTTGCGAGATAATAAAAAATCAGAACAAATAATTCACCAAACGTTTTTCTTCTGCACGTATGAGATACTTTCAAGACACGTTTAGGTATTGCGACACAATTGACAATTATTACATCGTCCTAAGCTAATTGACGGCTAGAAAAACCAAAACTAAGCAATGATGTCGTATATTGCAAACGAAATCTCAAAGGAGATAAGAAATGTTGTTAAAAGTGAATAAATAACATTCGCCAAACGTTTTTGTTTTGTTATGTTTCTCTTAACACCATACTTTTAAGGCATATATGAGAATTGCGACACAATTTGCTGTTGCGACATAATTGGAGTTATTTTGTTAAAATGCAACGACTTTGTACATGGTCAAGACGAGACAACCAAGGAAAAAAATGAAATGCAACTGAGATTGAATAAAATCAAAACAGCTGTATTTTTTGCTTTTTTTTTTTTTCATGTGTGAAAATATCCAATATTACCAGCATGTGAGGTATGTGAGTCACAATATAGTTCTTTTTGCAACATAAATAGTTCTGCTAGCCAGAAGATTATATCACGACCAGAATTATAAATAGAATACATAGAGACGTATAGATGAAATAGGGTCTACACTCATTAGCCATTTACCCGTAAACAAGAGATCAGTAAACTGATAGAACACTTTCAGAAAGTGAGACTGCTTGTAAATGGATCGCAAACTTGATTTGTGAAAGTGATTTCTTCAATAGGTGACTGGCTGGACAAGGACAAAGTTTCTCTGGTAGAAAGTGGCTGTACTCCGCTGCGTGGGATTCGAACCCGCAACCAATTGGTGGAAAGCTGTTCCGATTGAGCGTCCAACACTCTACTGAACCCCGGAGGCCCCGTCATGAGTTTGAACGACGACATCACTGAATGCCAAAATGTACCTGACAAAATAAGATCCTATAACAAGTATTAATATAACTCAAAAGGATGTTCGATTCAATATACTAAGATTAAAATGAAGAATGCTTCGGTTTGAATTCTGATATAGTATACATGGGTTAACATGCGTACCAACAATTTACGAAGATACTTTCACTGCTTTATGAGAACATTGACAAAAAGAAGAAAAACAAAATGGCCAGCGGCCGCCAAAAAGTGCATACCGGTAGTGCACAACAAGATCATAAAGTCAACCTGCATACAAAATCTTACGGAGAATCTTTCATTATTTAGGAAAACAGTGATAAAAAGAAGAAAAAGAAAAATGGCCAGCTGCTGCCATTTTGAATATGCAAATGAGCAAAAAAGTGCACAGTGCAAAGTGAGACGATAGGGTTAATATGAAGATTCTTTCATTATTTTAGGAGAAAAGTGATAAAAACAAAATGGTTGCCAGCGGCCATTTTAATATGCAAATGAGCAAAGGAATATATGTTGTATAGCTAGACCATAGGGGGAACGTGCGTGTGAAATTTAAAGAAGATCCGACCAGCAGTTTACTTGGAATAGCAATCACAAGAGAGAAAAGTGATAAAAAGAAGAAAAACAAAATGAGATCATGGTAGTCTGAAAACGTATTAATGTCTCCAAAAGGCTGCTTTTATTGTTTTCAGTAAATTTTTATGGTTACAAAAGGTAAATCGGCTAAATTTTATAACAATATTTAAGTGGTGGTAGTGTTTTCATAGCATCCTACTTTCTTTCATAATTGATTGATTGTTATTTCACAAACACAACATTGTAGGCCTGAGTATAATAGCATTGAATAAATTCGGTGACTTATTCTTCTATTTCATCAATAGTGACAGACTTATGGAACGATTATGATTTCTACGACATAATCACTTAAATTCGTTTACAGGAGCGACATGGATCGACTATTCAAAGCTTTGAAATAAGAAAAAAGAAAATGAATTTTAAAGAAAAACATTCGGAAAATGTGTATACTTTCTTAAGTCTTCAAATACGATTACTAGTCGATCTACATGGTTTTCAACTATGTATCATATTATAATGTATTGCGACATAATTGGCCTCTTGTACCCATATTTTGGGGTTGCGACATAATTGGCCAGACGTAGAAGCCAATTGTGTCGCAATTGACCAATAGTGTCGCATTGCGACACAATTGGCCGTTGCGACACAATTGGCTTCTACAAGGCGGGTACTGTATTGGATATCAAACAAGATAAAGTAATCATGTTTAATGAGCAAGTTGAACTTCACTTTACTTCTAGTGGCCATTACTGCATCAATATTCTACCAGACTGTGTTGTAAATACGGAAACTGACACTCTTACAGAAAATTATGTATTGATAATTGAAGATAATATGGAGCCTAAAGAAAAAGTAAAAATCTTAACTAAACTCCATAAACAGTTTGGACATGCTTCAGCTGACAGGTTGAAGATGTTAATCGAGAGTGCCAGTGAATGTAGTTCAGACACCTTTAAACTATTGAACAGTGTAGTAGAAAAATGTGACTTGTGCCTAAAATTTAAAAAACAGTCTCCCAGACCTGTTGTAGGCTTACCTCTAGCATCGGATTTTAATGAAACTGTTGCTGTAGATTTACACCAGGTAGACCATAATACTTGGTACTTACATATAATTGACTTATTTACTCGTTTCAGTGCTGGTTCCATTATGAAAAATAAGCTGTCAAATGTGTTTGTAAAAAAATTTATTCAGAACTGGATTGGAATTCATGGAGCCCCTCAAAAATTATTTAGTGACAATGGCGGTGAGTTCAACAGTGGCGAGGTAAGAGATATGTGTGAACATCAAAACTACAGCAGCAATGAGTCCTTGGAGTAATGGATTGATTGAACGCCATAACCATACATTAACTGAAATCCTCAATAAATTGAAAATAGAGCAAAATTGTGATTGGGAAACGGCTTTGGCTTGGGCGCTTATGGCAAAGAACAGTTTATGTAGTATCCATGGTTATAGCGCCTATCAACTAGTATTTGGTAGGAATCCAAATTTACCATCCATTTTCTCAAATAAATCCCCTGCAATGGAAAATACACCTTTAAGCACCACAGTTGCTATGCATATTTCCTCCATGCATGCCGCCAGGAAAGCATTTATTCAAAGTGAAAACTCAGAGAGAATTTGCAGAGCGTTAAAGCGACAAGTAAGGCCCTTTTCAGGAATGTACATGACTGGGGACAAAGTGTATTATAAACGCCCTGACAGCGAAGAATGGAAAGGACCTGCAAAAGTGATAGGGCAAGACGGGGCAATAATTTTTGCTCGACATGGGGGTATAGTAATCAGAGTTCATCAGTGTCGTCTTCGCAAAATCGAAGAAACGAAAACACTTACCTCTGAAATTACAGAAAACAATGATCGTGTAGCATTGAATGACAAATGTAATAGTAAAAATGAATTTTTAGACATGTCAGATGAAGACGTAACAGACAATGAAAATGAAATAAAATCACAAGACCAGAATGAAAACACCAATCAGAATATTTCCCAAAAATGTAAAGTCAAAAAATTATCATTTAAACCTGGACAAATAATTAAATACATTAATTCAGAAACAGGTGACAACGTATCAGCCAAAGTTTTGAGTAGATCAGGAAAAGTTACTGGACAGAAACGCAATTGGTTCAATTTAGAGTATTTGACTCCTGATTTGGTAAAAGGAATAAAACAATCTGTTGATCTTGGTTTGGTTGATGGATTACAAACCATATCTGATGACACGCAAAGTAGTCCACAAGCTGAAACTGTTGTAAATGAACACGATAACGACGAACACGAGGAAAGTATAATGATAACTGAAATTTACTGGCAAGATGCTAAACAAAAAGAGCTAGAAAGTTGGAAAACAAATGATGTTTATGATGAAATAAATAATGAAGGACAGAGGTGCGTTTCTACCAGATGGATTTATACTTTGAAAGAGACTGATCAGGGAAGTGTTAGGAAGGCTAGACTAGTAGCGAGAGGTTTTGAAGACGTTAATAAAGAAAACATACAAACAGACTCTCCGACATGCTCAAGGGAAGCTTTAAAACTTATTTTAGCTTTAATAGCTTTAAAACAGTGGACACCACAATCAATGGACATTAGGACCGCGTTTCTCCAAGGTTTACCTATGGACAGAGCAGTGTTTATTAGACCTCCTAAAGAAGCATGTTCCGGTAAAAACAAACTTTGGAAACTAAAAAAGTGTGTATATGGACTGAGTGATGCTTCTTTGAGTTGGTATAAAACGGCTAAATCAGTGATGCTTGAAACAGGGGCAAATGTTTCGAAAGTGGACCCAGCGGTATTCTACTGGCGCAGTGCTGACAATAATTTAAAGGGAATACTGGCCAGTCACGTGGACGATTTTATCTGGTATGGCACGGATGAATTTGAAAAAGAAGTCATAAACGAAGTCAGAAAAAAATTGAAAGTAGGAAAGGAAACTAACAAAGCATTTCGATATATAGGCATGGAGTTAAAATGTGTAGGCAATCAAGTACTCTACATCAGAATAATTATGTAGAGAGTCTCAAACCCATTCAACTTGATAAATCTAGACTCAGTCAGAAACATCTAACATTGACCCAGGAAGAAGCTAAACTGCTACGTTCTAAGGTAGGCCAACTTTTATGGATAGGTCATCAAAGTAGACCTGACATTTTATTTGATGTTACCCAATTAGCCACGAAAACAAACTGTGGCTGTATAGGTGATATTGTGGAAGCAAACAAAATTGTAAGGAAAGTACTATCTGATCGGGTGACTTTGAAATTTTTACCTCTCAATGAAGACGACTTACACCTTGTTGTTTACAGCGATGCTTCATTTGGTAATTTAATAGATGGAGGAACACAGGGTGGGCATTTCATAGCACTGTCTAACAGCAAAGGAGTGTTCTCCCCTCTATGCTGGACTTCCAAGAAAATACGTAGAGTGGTAAGAAGTACTTTAGCAGGAGAGACATTGTCTATGGCTGATGCTATAGATTCAGCTATGTTTTTATCCACATTGTATGTTGAATTGACCTGTGGTAAGCCTGACCCGTCGTTGCTTCCTATGATATGTGTGACTGATTGTAAGTCATTGCACGATGCCTTAAACTCTACCAAAATCGTTACAGAGAAACGACTCAGGCTAGAAATTAGTGGTATTAAAGAACTCGTAGAAAAGACTCAAATTAAACAAGTAGTATGGTCTGTGAGTGGCAATCAATTAGCTGACTGTCTAACTAAACGAGGAGCATCTTCCATTGTTTTAAGTCAAGTTTTAGATTCTGGGGTTTTACCCTGAGTTTCAAACTACAATTTTTTCAAATATTGTGTATATAATCTGTTTAACAACAACAAAACTTTTTAGTATTATATTTATAGATGTTTATTTATTGCCATTTTTACATCCCATGTCTTTGTAATTGTAAATGTTTATTAGTTTATTAATTTCTCAGTTTTTATAATAAAAAAATTAGTATTATATTTATATATGTTTATTTATAGCCATTTTTATATCACATGTCTTTGTAATTGTAAATGTATATTAGTTTATTTATTTATCAGTTTTTATAAAATTAAAAAAAGTTCGTTACATTTTTTTCTTAGAAAAGAGAGGGAGATTGTTACAGTTACTGCCTTTAATACCCCTTTAGAATCAAAGTTGAATTTGTTGAGTAAGGATGCCAACAAATGTAGCCAATGAAACAACTGCTCTAGAAGCATGGAACCAAATTTAACGAATGAAACGACAGTTTCAAAAAGTCTGGAACCAGAATTAACCAATGAAATGGCAGTTTCAAAAAGCCTGGAACCAGAATTAACCAATGAAATGGCAGTTTCAAAAAGTGTGGAACAAACATTAGTCAAAGAAAATTAGTCCTCTAAACAAACGGCTTTCATAAAAAGGAAATCTTTTAAACTTCCTGATATTTATAAGCGATATTTTGGTCGTTTTCTGGAAATTTCACATGCTGCCGAAGATGACTGCTTGGCTTTGTTACGTATTGTGCAATGGTGCTTTGAGCAGTTTTCCCCTTGGGTTAAGGAAAATGCCAAACCATTTAGTGAAATTCCTAAAATGTTTTAGGGGAATGGTTTTGAACTTTTTCAAAATTTAAAACTTTTGCAATATTTTTGTAAACTTTATCAGTTTTTTAAAAATAAATTTCATATATTTATATTCATTTTAATGATTTTGAAACTTGAAATGAAATTGTAATTTTTAACTTCAATCTACATGTAGATAAAAGCAATATTTTTTTTACAAAATTATTTCTTTTTTTAAACAAAAGTAATTTTTAGATCCATGTATTTGTACATATATTTTAGCTAGTCAACCGTAGAAATAAGCGCTTTGTTAAATTACGTATATATATAATATATATAACCTTACTGGTCAAATTTTTATACAGTCTTCTATAGTACAAGCATATGTTTAAATTTAAACACATTTTTAAACAGCAATTTTTTGATAAAAGTTTAAAAATTAAATAGATGCAATATGACAAACAAAACCTTCATTGAAAAACAAAAATATGAATTGTAATTTTTTATATTCATGTTTTGTATGACAATCTTGATGCATAATAACATAATAACTTAACTGTTATAGTGCTCTTAAATTAAATAAACTTTTTATTCAAACTGAAGCTAAAATGTTTGATTTCTCAATGGGGTAAAACCCTCTTTTCATCGTCCGAACCCAAGATTAAAACTTAAAGTGGCATGAGCTGCCAAAATTCACATGTACTTTTTTCATAATTTCTGATCGTCACGACAGCAAGAGGCATTAAAGGTCATCGAAAAAACTAAATAATTGGCGTTGGAATGAGGAAAATCTATACAGTATGTGGCCTATACGAACTGAATTAGTGTTCGAAAAGTAAACAAAATTTAAATAACCGGGACGACCATTCATTCATTCTAAGCCAAAGTTAGTTCAAAACAATACTTTATCGTACATTTTCGAGACAAGAAGCACTAAAAAGCTTCTGAATTATAGGTCTTGAGAAAAATAGCCAATAATTTCAACATTCTGTTTTAACGTCAAAATATCAACATTTTGGCAGCTCATGCCACTTTAGGAATCCTCTTTAAGAGGATTGATTGATTAATGTTTTGCTATCAAGATTATTTCACTTATGTGGCGGCTTTAACAGGTTTAGTAGGAGAGGAAACCCGCGACCTTCGGTGAGTACTTGGCAACCCGTCCTGATAAAGAGAAAAATCCACTCAGAAATTTTTAATTTTTATTTTGTTGGAGGTGGAATTTGATCCTGCGCTGTATCGATGGAAGGCCTGTGGTTGACGAAGGGACTATCACTCTGCCGACAGGCTGTATCGATGGAAGGCCTGTGGTTGACGAAGGGACTATCACTCTGCCGACAGGCTGTATCGATGGAAGGCCTGTGGTTGACGAAGGGACTATCACTCTGCCGACAGGCTTCCTCTTTGAAAGCAAGTACAGCATCAACAATCCAAAGAAAAGATGAAAACTATCTGAGTGAATTCTTTCACTTAATTGCCCTATGTGGATTGATTGATTGATTGATTGGGGCTTAACGTCGCACTCAACAGCTACGGTTATATGGCGACAAAAGTACCAACTGACCAAAATATCTTAACCACCCCTATCCCATCTAAATTTTAACATTAAAACCTCCACAGACCATATGGACGTCAGGAAGGCTAATGTATTTGGCATACTTAATTTACCTATTGAGTAAGGTCAAAGTTTTGGCTACACCGCCCCCAGCCCGAGGGTACCCTATGTGGAAGAGCATGAAATATATTTTTGCTATACGGGTCTAGCTTGGTACTAACTCACAAGAAACCGACTAGAGTGTTTTCCCCTGAAAGGATTGTGGGTCGTACAGGCTTCCCTTTTAAATAGACTGATTGATTGATATTCTAGGTCACGCTCGAGATTATTTCACTTATATGGCGGCGTTAGCAGGTTTTGTTGGGGAGGGAGGGGGGGGGGGGGTAAACCGGCTCATTGCTCAGGTATTTATGTACGTCAAGGCGAGCGACGACAGGCCCAACTTGTTTTGATTACATGCCACCCCAACGTATACTAAGAAACATTGTTTCACTTATATGCTGGCATAGTCAGGCTAAATGAGGGAGGAAACTTCCGACTTCCATTGAGGAGCTGGCAACTCGGCCCAGTGAGAAATTCACAGTGTTAAATTTTTCTTTGATCTGAGTGGGATTTGGACATGCGACCAATCAATGCAACGTCTACGTATCAATGAGGCACCATCCCTCTGCCCAGAAGCGGTTTCACAAAACAGCATGAAAGTATTTTTTTGCATAACTTTCATAGCAACATATATCTACAGCATGTACTTCACTAGAGTAAAGGTCTTATTCCGTTATTTGATAATTTCTGACATTTATGGTCGTGATTACCTGGTACCATAGATACCCAAACATAAATAACGAGGTACATGTAGACATTTAATATTATTGAGTTATACAGCATGGGTAGACCAGATTATCGGTCTTACGGCGACTGGTATTGTATGGCTGCTAATGTGTCTTGTCGCCTTATGACGAACACAGAGAGAAAAAAGAAAGATTCCGCAGAGCCCAGATTTCTCGGCTAACAGCATGGGTTGTCCTGACAGTTAAGAACAAAAAAATCCACTACCCAGCTGTGTGAAACAGGCTCCCGGCCTCCTGTTCCAGAAGTTCGTACACACGCCTACCTGAAAAGCTACCTGAGCGTTCAATAATTCTTTTTGTTGAACAACTAGAAATTGAGCTCTTGTAGCTTGTCCGTGAAACAAAAAACAAAAGCTGAACAAATGTTGTATGTTACAAGTTATATTTTGCTTTTATAATCTGCAAGCAGATGCATTATTTAGCACCAATCAAAATGTACAACATGAAATATACAAATAATTAAATGTTACAATTTGAGTACTTTTAAGAAATATAATTCATCTATTAATTAATTTAAGTTTGCATTAAGAAAACAGAGTAAGCTGTAGACAAAGTCACAAAGTAGCATTGCAAGCATTACCTTATACCGCAGGCGTAGAGCGACTTAGCATATAGTCGCTCTACGCCTGCGGTATATGGTAATGCTTGCAATGCTATGGGCAAAGTCACAAATTGTTTAAATATTGTTCATGTCAAACTCAGTTTATTAATAAATAAATCCATCTCATCTGTCAATCTGAGTTAGCTTGAAAATATATGTGTTGGATTTTTACAGAAATAAATAAAAATGGTCTTTATTGACAATATATGACAATTTCTGCAGGTTTCCAAGTGAGAGAGCAGTTTTTAAGGCACTTCTTATTGCATGTACAAATGTATGCAACTGTATAATAAAAATATGAATTTGATACATAACGGGAATGTGGTACAGTGTATATATTATTACACGAATGTTATTAACTGTAATTTAGGAGCTAGATGAAGAAAAATATTTCTAATTTCCACAATGAATCAAAATTTCAAAGAAAACTATCATTTGAACAATCTTTAATACCTATATCATATGTAATACAACGAAAATGCAATGCAGGTACTACAAAAAAAGTAGAATTTTACAAATGATAAAAATTGATAGTCGTAAAATTTAAGAAAAAGAAGAGAAAAACATAAATGGAGAAAATATATACAGGTTGGTACCCCGGTAAACAAACATTAACAAATTAATTAGCACTATTATAAAAGTTCCAGTCCAAGATCAAGACAGTACATATAGTTATCTTATATAGCTTGTTTATTCTCAATAAATGGCTGGCCAATCAGAGTTTTACACCATACTCAAGATTATTTCACTGATATTGAGGTGAAAAGAGTGAAGATTTTGAGGTTTATAGTGGAGAGAAAGAATACCCCAAGCCTAGGTACAGTAATATTCCGAGGAAAGGGTTCATTCGAAGGGGGTGTGCACGCGTCTTTTGGACACCCTATTGTCTGAATTCATCTTATTTGAACGCCCTGTTGTCTGGAATCATGGTCATTTTGGACACCTACTTCCATGGTAAATAGCTACTGTATTTTCGTTGGTGTTTTACGCCCCGCTCAAGATTTTTTCACTTATATGGCGGCGTTGCCAGTTTTTTTTGTGGGAGGAAACCGGGCTCTATGTGCAGAGGAAACCCACGACCTTTCGTTGGTAACTGGCAACCACCCCACATAGGTCATTCGAGTGGAAACCCAGTCAAAAAATTTTCCAATTTTTTGGGGACTGGGTGGGATTCGAACCCGCGACCCATTGGTGGAAACTGTATTTTGGACACCCTCTGATCAGACCCCGGATGAGTGTTTGTCTGTACATATGCCCAGCATTCATAATCAACTCCGAGTAAGGTTCATAGCAAAAGATTAATTCCTGGAAAGTTGCTTAAACCAAGCATTTAACGGTCATCCAAAAACCCCCAAAAGGATTGATTGTTAAAATGATTGATAGAACAGCGGTGTTGCCAGATTTAGTTAAGATAATTGGGCTCTTTGTCTAGATTGATTGATGTTTTACGCCACACTCAAGATTTTTTCACTCATATGTCTGCGTTGCCAAGTTAAGTGGGGTGAGGAAATCGGGCTCATTGCCCGGAGGAAACCCCCAACCTTCGGCGAGTACCTGGCAACTTTTCCACAACTTTTTCACATATTCCGACCGAATGAAAAATCCACTCAGAAATTTGTCAATTTTTATTTGGTTTGGGTGTGATTCGAACTTGTGCGCATCGATGGATGGTCTGTGTGGGACTGAGGGACAATCACTCTAACCCACTGGACCACCGAGGCCCGAGGTAAAAAAAATCATTGTGAGGCCTGGGCATTTTTTTAGGCCTATTAATTTAGTTTTAAGAACCCCTTTAATGTACATTCCCCAGCCTGATATAACAAATAAGCTTCTGATTTGTACTGTTTCAGAAAAATAGCAGATATAAAAAAATTTGTTTTAATCAAGAAGAATCATTATTTTGCCTCACTTTAATGTCGAGCAATGTATCCTGGTCGTTGGGAGAGAATATCAGCATAAAAATATTTAACTTTCAGTTGCTGTAATGATCCATTCTTGATTGTTTTTAACATACATTAATGTGCATGTAACATGGAGAAAGAAAACAAGAAATAAAAAAAAAACTCTTGGGAATGTCTTTAAAATCAAACAAGTATTTGAGTTCCTTATCTATCATTACACACAATTAATGAAAAAAATGTATTTATTATTGATTTTGCCTTTTTTGTGTCTTAAAATCGGGCAAAGCTTTCAATTTAGGTGCCTTTGATTACATCATGCTAAATTCCGAAGTAATGCTTAACAATTGTCTGTACATATGTGTTTAACACTGTCAAGTGATATTAAATACTATATCACATTTTATTAGAGACTATCTATGTATGCTGTCTGGTTTGGAGAGTATTTCAGCTTAACCAAACAAAATCATCCTCATCTTCATCGCCAAATAACGGTGGCGACTTCTCTTTTAAACTCTGAAAAAAAGAACACAAATGAAAGTATTTGGTTTTTGGTTGGTCGATTGGTGTTTTACGCCACACTGAAGACAATTCTTCTAAACGTGTCCAATATCACAAACGCCATCATATGTTAAGATTTCAACTCTAAATTTTATTGATTGATTGATGTGTTACGCCGGATTCCGGATTATTTCACTTATATGGTGACGTTGCCAGGTTTAGTGAGGGAGGGAACCAGGCTCTTTTTGCCCGGAAAAAAATCCCTGTCCGGCGAGAACCTGGCAACTCATCAAAACAGGGTGGTTGAGGACTCTAAACAACTTGTTGGGTTAAAAGTTCGTCATGTTGTTTAACAATCTTCAGGTTTTTTTATTGCTGGTGGTCGGAGATTTTCTCAGCACAAAGATCCCAGCTTTCAGCCCACACCAAACCTGACAACGTAACTATTAAAGTGCAGCCTAAAATATTCATCAATCAATCAATCAATCAGATATTTTTAGTCTCACTTTTAACACATTAATATTGTAAGCATTCCCTTTCATCCCATCTATATTTATAGACTCTAACACACGCTCGCACAAGAAAAATCTTCTTGAGTAAAATAGGCATAGATCTAATTCCTCTCTATATTTATGGACACTAAAACACACGGGCACAGGGAAAATCTTCTTGTCTAAAATAACCACGGAGGCAAGTTTCTAATTGTGTTAAAAAGAGGTATATCATTTAGACTTTAGACCCCAACATAAATTGTTGTAAGATGCACACACACTAACCTCCATAACTCATTCTAAAATTTCAATACCGAAGTAAGGATTGGTTGATTGATGTTTTACGCTGCACATATATGATGGCATTGAATCGGTTGAGTGGGGGAGGAAACCGGGCTAATTGCCAGGAGGAAACCACCGACCTTCGGTGAGTACCTGGCAAATCTGCCACATACATGTACGGCGACCGAGTGAAAAATACACACAGATATTATTCAATTTTTCTTTGGTCTGGGTGAAATTTCAACCTGCGGGAGGCCTATGTTGGACTGAGAAACTATCACTCTAATATTCCGTTGCATGGGAGGTGACGTCAGGCTTCTCCATTTTGACAAGCCACAACATGTCAAAACGGGATTGCCCAAACCGTTTAAAAATTTTTGGGTACGTTTGGACACGAAATGCACGATGAATCTGTGTGGTATAAAACGATATTTTTCAAACTGGAGAACACATTCCCGCTCAAGACAGATAAGATAATCTCTACGTTGGGACCAAAACAGTCGGTTCAGTTTCACCATTTTGACGCTTTAATTTTATTGTTTAGCCCAGTTAAGAGTTCAGTTTAGTGAATGACGAGTTGCACTGACAGTTACTTGTTCTAAACAAGTGATAACTATACAGTTAGTATATCAATTATAACAGCTTGGTCTTCTTGGAATTCTTGGTTTTTTGATCAGTTGATGCAGTAGGCTTAGTTAAAAGAGTTCGTTCAAAACTGAAAGTGAAATCATTTTATACAAGTTGATGAGTTACTTTTCCAGAATTTAGAAATCTGTGCATAGCTTTGCTACTGAGTCTGAAGTGCAATGCTGTTGATCATTTAAATCTAATAGGATAACTTTTTGACATGTTATAGTGCAAAATCCTTTGAGGACCTTGAATTCTTTTAAGTGGAAGCAATATTCCAAACAGAAAGTAGGCCTACGATTGATCCGAGAATCATACAAAAAAATGGCATCATCCAAACCAGAAATCGCAACTTACGTTTTTATGGACTTGGAAAGCACAGGACTACCAGGAATTGGAGAAAAGCCCCGGATTGTTGAAATTAGCTTGGTGGCCGTTCAGTGTCAACAGAATTGCTGTAAAACTACGCCTCGTGTGCTAGACAAGATTACCGTATGTTTAAACCCCAGCAATAAACCGATGACGCACACAGCATCACTCATTACAGGTAATATTTAATAGAAGTTGAAACATTTCAGGAATTCAGGGAATATAGATGGAGGCGCGTGGGTGCAAGGGGGTTAGCCTGAAATTTTAGTTTGAGAGTCCAAATTGCCTTTTTTGGATCAATTTACCTTGAAGAGGGAGTCTAAATTTTCCTATCTGTTCCATGTTAAAAATGCTAAAATTAAAAACAGCCCGTACAAATTGGTTAATTTTCTAAACCGCCCGTCCACTTGGACGGGTAGCTGGCTAACCCGATGGGCAAGTGGGAGTAAATACACTAGAAATTTCATCTGTCAGAAATTTATTTTTTCAATTTAAAAGAAGTGTTAAACGAGTTCAGTTGATCTGAAAATTGACTCGAATTTAATTGCAATTAAAAACTGTGAATCTTCAGATTGAAAAAATTTAAATTGAAAAAATAAATTTCTGACAGATAAAATTTCTAGTGTATTTAAATTGCAATTAGTGAGCTACCCAACTAGATAACTAAAGGGCTTTTATGAGACAGCTTCCTTGGATAAAGGTTTTTAAACAGATTTAACATTTTTTAAAAAAATTTGAATATATACAAACAATATTTTTCAATATTTTTCTTCACATATTTACAAAAATGGTCAATTCATTCAGATTTTTGTAATTCACAGTTTGTATAATTTACTTTTCTTTATTTTTGCAGGACTTTACAATGATGATGTAGAGAACTTATCAAAATTTGATGAAAATACATGAAAACTTTTGCAAATTTTCCTATCACGGCTTCCCCGGCCTGTGTGTATATTAGCGCACAATGGAAACAAGTTTGACTTTACTATGTTGAAAGCGGAACTGGACAAAATCAATCAGTCCCTTCCAGATGACCTATTATGTGCTGATACTTTAGAAGGACTTCAGTTTGTTGAATCTGTGAGCTTTGAATCAAAACCATATTCCGGTGGAAGAAAAAATCCTTCAGAAAATGAGGCTAAAAATCAAAATGGAACATCTGAGGATTTGGCCGATGAAATCACCCCAGTTAGACAAACCTGGAATGGAGAGGCGTTTTCAAAATCGTCTTCAAACATCCCCCCTCCTGCTCCTAGAAAAAAACGCAATTTCAACGAACAAAGACATGGTGCAATAAAATCGGCAAAACGGAAGCTGCTGCAAGATGACGAAGAACAACCACGGAAGCTGGTTAATGTACAAGGTGATGGCGGCAATCCTGATGTAACCATCAAGCACCTGGCACCAAGGAGACTGACATTTGGTGAGATGTAACCATCAAGCGCCTGGCACCAAGGAGACTGACATTTGGTGAGATGTAACCATCAAGCGCCTGGCACCAAGGAGACTGACATTTGGTGAGATGTAACCATCAAGCGCCTGGCACCAAGGAGACTGACATTTGGTGAGATGTAACCATCAAGCGCCTGGCACCAAGGAGACTGACATTTGGTGAGATGTAACCATCAAGCGCCTGGCACCAAGGAGACTGACATTTGGTGACGCTTCTGGTGCTTCTAACTTGGAGAAAAATGCAAATAAAAAAGAAAAGAACAAAGACAATGACTTGAGCGAGGACGCTGAATTGTTGAGTTTTCCAGAGGAATTATTTCTGGAAGATTTTAATGAAAATACTGAAAGCAATAATAGTGTAGGAAGAACAGACCTGTCAGAAAATAATTTAAGCCGTCAATTGTCAGAAAAATCAGCTTGTGTTCTCGTTTCTAGTGCTGCTGATACTGCATGCCTTGGGTAAAAAAAAACTTTCGGATGTCCCTTTTACGGCTCCGTAGTATTAAGAGTGTTTAGTTTTTTACTACTTGTAAACCTTATAACTTACCACAGCCTAACATTAGTCCCATAGAGACGCTGGCAATCCATGCGGTTGATCCAGATCCCGAGCCATACACCTCAAGGAATTCCACATAAAACACAACAAATGCCTTCGCTCCTCCGAAGGCGAAGGCAGCGGACATAAAGGTGGCTAAATGAGCAACATAAACCAAAACTGTTACAGTGGCATGAGCTGCAATAATTCGAACTTTGTTCATAAATTCCTATTGTAAGGGGCTTTGAATGTCACCGAAAATCCAAAAGATTGTCGTTGAAATGATGAAAATGTCTACAGCCTGCGTGATGTATAAGCCGAACTCGTGTCCGAGAAGTAAGCAAAATTTAAATAACCAGGATGGACATTCATTCTGGGCCGAAGTTTAATAGTTCTAAGCCTAGCAGAACTAAAAAGCTTTTGACTTGTATGTCTTGAGAAAAAAAGTCGATAATTTGCACACTCTGTTTTCACGGAAAATCGGCCTATCAATATTTTGGCAGCTCACGCGACTTTAATGTAAATCTGACGTCCAAAAACATTAATACAACCACCGCAGCCAAAATCTAATTTCTGGTCATACAAGCCATTAGGAGAGGTGTTATTTCGACCGAAAGCCGTCTTTTTTTATTTCACCACAAAGGACATTAAAAAAGATATAAAATTTCGTAAATTTCTGAAAAGCAATTTGTCATTTTAATATTTTAAAGTTTAAAATAATCTTGAAGAATATGTTTTACGAGGATACATGTCCAGGCTACGGTCCTTATTTCATCGAACAAATAAAGCATACATATATATCGGCGTGTTAGGTTTATCAAAAATACTGACGATTTCTTGCCAAATTTTCTGTTCCAGAAAATTCTACTGACTAAGGTCAAACTCCTACCCGTCGTCAACCTAATTATATATCATGGGTTGTGGTTTATTAAAACAACTTATGATTGGGTATAAACGTCTAAATGATATGCCCCTTTTTAAACTTGTCGTGGACTGGTTATTTAGACAAGAAGATTTTCCCTGTGCCCGTGTGTTATAGTGTTCAAAATATATATATATATATTGTACCTTACCAACAAGAATCACCCATGCATATGGCCGTTCTGTCGCCACCTTCTTGGCCCGTGTTTCGCCATCCAGGTTTCTGCTTTGGCTAAATCAGCATTCGTTTGAGGGCAGTAATTTTGTAATACTTATTTTGTGTTAGGATAGAGCTATTCATATTTCGACAGTTTATCTGATATGTATGACTTCTATATATGTACCAGCTGAACATGATCACCAATAATGTTATCCTTCGCATCTGATGAAGAATAAGAATTAAAAAAAAACGTGTACTCAAACAGACAGAGCATCCACTTGAGCAGGATAGAGAAGTTCACTAAAAGTCCACTCATGGTTTAATGTAGGACGAGGAGAGATTATTGCACATGTGGATACTTCTTTTTACGAGCATCCAATAGGTAGAGCCCGCATCGACCAAACAAAAACAACCCATAAACAAAATGCTAGTAAAGAGATTACCGAGGAAAAAGTCGGATGATGAAAACAGACGGACTGAGTCACTAAATCAAAAATCATCTTAAAGTGGCATGAGCTGCCAAAATGTTGATATTTTGACGTAAGAACAGAATGTTCAAATTATCGGTTATTTTTCTCAAGACGTACAATTCAGAAGCTTTTTAGTACTTATAGCGTCGAGAATGTACGATAAAACATTGTTTTCAACTAACTTTGACTTAGAATGAATGAATGGTCGTCCCGGTTATTTAAATTTTGTTTACTTTTCGAACACTATTTCTGCTCGCACAGGCCACGTACTGTATGGATTTTCCTCATTCCAACGCCAATCATTAAGTTTTTCGATGACCTTCAAAGCCAATTACTGTCGTGACGATCAGAATCTATGAAAATAGTTCGAATTTTGGCAGTTCATGTCACTTTAAAGTATGAATAAACAGAGCTTATTGCATATTTTGATACTTCTTTTTACGAGCGTCCTACAGGTCGACCAAACAAATTGATTAATTGACTGTTTGGTGTTTTACGCCGCGCTCAAGATTATTTCACTTATATGGCGGCGTTGCCAGTTAATAAAATAAATACTAAATGATGCCAAAACGTTCAAAAGAACAGTTCCTTAACGATTCTAGTTTGAAAAAATACAGAAAACCGTATTTGTTTTTTCATGTTAACAATAAAATGGTTTTAGGAAAGATTGTGCCAGATGACAGATGGGTAGGGTATATATACTCATATTGGGAAGGTGTTGGCATGATCACTGGTAAACTTCTTTCGTCTTTGCAGCCTGTTTGTTCACTTGTGGTTTAAGCGGAATCTCGGTCGCTAAGCCGGTTAGAGTTGACAGCCCCTCAGTCGGACACAGGCCTCCCATCGATGCGGCGCGGGATCGAGTCCAACTCAGACCAAATAAAAATTGAAATTTTTTCTTTCGATCGCCGTATGTGGAAGAGTTGCCAGGTACTCGCCATCTTCTCTAGCCAAGTTAAAATCTCCATGTACCACGGAATGGGGACATGAAGATTTTAAATTGGCTTGCGAAGATGGGTACTCGCTGAAGGTCGGGAGATTCCTCCAGAAAATCAGCCGAGTTTCCTCTATCACTTAAACCAGGCAACGCCGCCATATAACTGAAATAATCTTGAATCCGGCGTAACACATCAATCAATCAATCTAGTTATAACCAGAAATTATTTCCTAGGATTTCCACGAGGCTCGAGAGCGGGCCGTTGAACGCCTACAGCCTATCAGGTAATTTCGTTGTCTTCTAACGCTTTTGTGGTTTTGTCCATGTTTTATAATGTAGAAATAAACTAAAGAAGGTCGGCACATCACAGTTTATCAGATATATGAATATTAGCAAACTTTTAACCTCTCACTACAGTAGGGTTCAATCATGTTGGCTTGGACATCCATACGAAACCATCCGTCAGACAATTAACACTGTAACACGGAATTCTCATTATTTGCTCCTTAATTGTACATTTTTCGCTGAAATTCGACCTACCACCATTCATCTAAAGTCAAATTATTTTCCAATTAGTAGAAACAGTATAAAAATGTTAACAACAACTCAAGATTATTCCCTTTAACGATGACCATCTGATCTGTGCATGGATGAAAACATTTTCGAGTAGGTAGGCTGCAGAATTGAGCAACAACAGATTAGTGTAAAATTCCTGACTGACAATGGTACCACCTTCTTATCTTGAATTTCTTAATTTGTACGCATTATCGTTGTTCCCTTTTCTTCGTATTCTTTATTATTATTTTTCTGTTTTGGGGGATTTTTTTTCTCACTTTTTTTAACCCTCAGGCCGGTTAACTTTGTTGGACGGTGCCACAGATTGATTTTTGTATTTTGCATCGGATTGAATTTCGTATATTGTGCCTTGAATTTGCCTTTTTCTCCAGACACAGATTGATTTTCGTATTGTGCATGGAATTGACATTCGTCATGTGCCACGGATATAACACCCCAAATAAGAGTAAAAACAGAAATCGCATTCAAATAGCATTCTAAAAACTCACTGATATATATTTGAGTCCAATTGAAAACTGACTGACTAAATACAAATATTTTGCACTTTAAATAGAACTCTAGAAATCCCAGTAGAATGATATTGCTCCGCATTAACATAAATTTTCATAGCTTAAGAAATTTGACATATTTAAACTTCTAGAACGAAACATAACTTCAGCGACAGACGATACGACTGAAATCTAGGTCAACGTAACTAAAGGGGCCAAATACAGGAAAATATTGTTAGCAGAATTAGCTTATTGCTCTTCATTTCGTCAAAAATACGAAATAGAAGCTTTCTCCATATCTCAATCTCGGATTTGTTCGGTAAGGTAGTTTTAAAAGCAACAAACATCCAAATATATACTCGTACAAACCCTGTTATTTGAGTTTTGACATTTCAGGTTCGTAAGGGTAACTGGCTTTATAGGTAGGCCTATTTTTTTTTTATCCCAATGCCAATTCTACTTATTGCGACGATCGAACATTATGAAAAAAATTCGAACTTTGGCTGATCATACTATTTTAAATTAATCGTTAAGAGTTCTGGGGTCAGTCGGTAAAGTGAGAAAAATATGCCATGACTTCAAGAAAGATCAACACGTGAAACAGAAGATTTACTAAAACAATCAAATGAGAAAATTTTAAAAAATCCATAAACTAGACGTAATAATTTTTAATTCTAGATATTTGTGAACTTAAATGAAGCAATATAGGTAAACGTTACGATGTAGTTGGAATTTAATATTGTAAAGCTTGTATTGCTGCTTGCTACATTGTGTCCTCGCCAACAAAGCAAAATGTCTTTTAAACCCTATAATTACTTGGATCAGTTTATTTTAGGGCACAAGATCTGTTATAAAACGGTGATCTATATAAATAAACGCCCGTGCACGTGTACGCGCACAGTCTTAATAAAAAGAAAAAAAAAATTCATTAAGAGTTAACGAGTACCGACATATCGATCTTCTCAAAATCAATAAGACAGCAAAACATTAAAGAATCACATCTTTCAGAAAGCACCAAGGTAAACCCATTAATTTCTTCTCATAAAATCAACTTAATGTCATAAAGTATTTTTAATTAGTTTGACTTTTTCATGTTCACCTTTTCATTATCTCTAATTGCATGCATATCCTGCTTAGTGCCTCTAATGGACGTTTCTTCGATTTGGCGTAGGATCCTCCGTGGCTCAGTAGGTAGAGCGTTAGACGCTCAATCCGAACAGCTTTCTACCAAAGGATCGCGGGTTCGAATCCCACTCAGTCCAAAAAATTGGAAAATTTTCTGACTGGGTTTCCACTCGAACTACCTATGTGGGATGGTTGCCAGTTACCAGCGGAAGGTCGTGGGTTTCCTCCGTGCGTAGAGCCCGATTTCTTCCCACAATAAAACTGGCAACGCTTCATATAAGTGGAATAATCTTGAGCGCGGCGTAAAACACCAAACAATAAATGAATCAATCGATGTGGCGTCCCGTGTTTATGGAATACGTTAGGCCTTTACAGTCTTGCATGCCTGTAGTTTCGACAAATTTTACCTTTGTTTTTGAAAAATCAAATCTTTTGTTTACTGATGCGGTTAACATCACCAGCATTTTGACAAATTAGATGAAATGATTTTTTTAATAAAATAGTTGATTGATGTTTTACGCTGCTTTCAAGATCATTTCACCTATATGGCGGCGCTGCCAGGTTTAATGGGGAGGGGGGGGGGGGGGGAACAAGCTTATTGCCCGGAGAGAACGTTCGACCTTCGGCAAGTATCTACATGCAACCTACTCAAACAGTTTGCAAGTTTATTTGGTCCGAGTGCATTCGAACCAGCGACCCGTCGATTGGAACTCTCTGTCAGACAGGCAGACAAGTATTCGGTAGACTTAGACACGATATCATTTAAAGGGGCATGAGATGCCAAAATTCACACTTTTTTCATAATTTCTGCTCGTCACGACAGTAAGAGGCTTTGGAGGCCATCGAAAAACTAAATGATTGGCATTGGAATGAGAAAAATCCATACAGTATGTGGCCTGTACGAACCCAAAAAGTGTTTTTTCGTCTTGGGCACTGTGCACTTGTAGACTTACATGTGTCATATATCGGGTGGCTCGAAAAAAGGCTATTGGTACCAAATTAGAAAGCAAATAACTCAAATAATTCGAAAGATATCAATAGGCCTACAAAAAACGCATACTTTAAGAGATCCATTAAATGGACATGCTCGGAACGAATGTTGTTAAAATGTGCGCTATTCGACTATCGTTTATTCAAACATGAGTTTTCCGGATGGCCATCGGTAACTTTCCTAGCTACGACGGACAGGGAGTTTTTTGGGGGACTCATTTGACGGCCTTGTTTACTGACTGACAATCGGTCTGGATAAGCTGACTGTTTGTTTACTCACTGCCAGACAGAAAACAACGCAACAAGAGAATTCCCTAAATAACTCTTTAAATGTAAATTTCTACTTACAGGTTACGGGATAGAGTTTCATTTCCCATTTGCCGTAATGTCAACGTTTTGATTTGTGGCTAATTACCTAAATCTCGTTGGCTTTCTCCTTTCCATTTTTCAAATAGAGCATGACATGAGACATCCTTTACAACCAAATAAAGTTGATATAGTGTATGCCGGTTTCACGCTACACACAATCCAACCTGGGTACCGTCATGTTTTTTTATAGTTTTAGGCTTAGGCCTACATATTCTCAGCCAAACTGCAGAATTTTTCAAAATTGGTTTAAAACTAAAAAAAACACACAAAAATCTTCCCTCAGACATTGATTGAAAGCTTAAAATGTGTACAGTAGACCTGTATTAGTTTCAATCCAATATTCAAATAACCCAGATACAAAACTATCGCTATATATGGAAGCCACTTCCTAGCTCTAGTATAACCGATATCGATTTCCATTGGCTGAAAAAAACAGAAACTGGATGTTGTGATATATAGCCGTTCGTCCGAGATTGATCTTCTATCTGAGGGGACAATGGAGAATCATAACAAATTTATGCCGTGTCTCCTTTTGATTATAAATGTTTGAAAGTTCCGTTTCCCTTAAAGTGGCATGAGCTGCCAAAATTCACACTGTTTTCATAATTTCTGATCGTCACGACGGTAAGAGGCTTTCGAGGCCATCTAAAAACTAAATCATTGGTGTTGGAATGAGGGAAATCCATAAAGTCTACGGCCGATACGAACCGAAAAGGTGTCCGAAAAGCAAACAAAATTTAAATAACCGGGACTACCATTCATTCATTCTAAGCCAAAGTTGGTTCCAAACAATAATTTATCTTTCATTCTCGAGACTTGAAGCACTAAAAAGCTTCTGAATTATATACGTCTCGCTAAAAAATAGCCAATAATTTCAACATTCTGTTTTAACGTGAAAATATCAACATTTTTGGCAGCTCATGCCACTTTAAGCAAGCTTTATTAAAAGCGAAATATTTTTTTAAAATTTGGTCATACTACTCCATGATCGGTGCTTGAATTTTCAGCCTACCCGATCTTATCTTAATAGTATCGCTTAAATTCTTATATTCAATCTTACTGGGAATTAAACTTGATAGCGACATTGAACAGCAGATCGCGAAGTAACTGTTCCATAACTAGCGACATCACTCTGAAACTTCGGGGATTTACGTGCGTGTCAAAGCCGACCGAGCGAAGATAGCCGAAGGGAGTTCCGACTGCTAGCGACATATGGGTACAGGTACGTGTGACAGTGACCATGGTCATGTTATAACACCCAGGACATCCAGAAGGGCCGTTCTCACTATGCAATAAGTTGCTTGCGACTTGAATGGGAATTTCCCATTTGTAGACTCGACTGTTGAGCAGTGCAAGTTTTCATTGTACAAATTGCATTCAACTCTTCTCGTTGCTACGAGAGCTATTGAGTATGGTAAAAGCTAGCTACAAGGGATGTTTTTGTCTACGCGACGACTCCCCTTTGTCATTCACGCATCCAGTGTAAGTATTTGGGCAGTTATTTGTGCAATAAAACGAACAATTTGAGGAAAAACGCTCTGCTATCGGAGAGCTAGCCAGCGACCGGCATGCAGTGTTCCTTCTCAAAGAGAATACGGCAGAGGCAAATATCTCTAAATGATTATAAAAGTGTTTTGATTGGATGAAACCATATGACTTGTAGCGCGAAAAAAGGATTCGCATACGATGTGGGGTTCTCAGTGTTCGATTTGGTTGCATTCTGTAGTCGCATTCTACAAATCGCATAATGAGAACGGCCCTGTAAGGATACCGACTTCGAGCGTTCTGTGAACTCTAGGTATAAAACGTGGGCAGCAATGTAGAATTTTTTTTTTTACAAAATGTGACGTTTTCATTTCAAAACTGGTTAATTTTAATTTCACAATTGTCATAAAAAATAAATTCTTCGATGTGGCGCCGAATCGAATAGATCTTACGCGAAATAAAAATTTAAATATTTCTGAGTGGATTTTTCCATCATCGCCGTATGTGACAGGTACTCGCCGAAGGTCGAAAGTTTCGCACGGGCAAAGAGACCTGTTTCTTACCCTCCCAGGCCTGGTAGCGCCTCCATATAAGTGAAAAATTCTGAGTGTGACGTAAACATTAATCAATCCTTTAAAAACTATACGCAAATTAGTAAATTAAGATTTCAAAAGTAGGTTTTTCTGCAACGGTGATCCTTGCTTTTATTTCAAAAATCGCTGTTATTTCAGAGTAGAACTGTTATTTCAAAACTGGTTTCTACATCCCCTATGAACGGAAAGGCCTTGGATAAACAACAAAAACGCTTTAAAGTTCAGTGCAAACTCATTCTTTAGCTTTCACTTTCTAAACTAACAGCGATTAATTTATTTGAGCTCATACAAAATAAAGATTAAATATGTGTAACTAGATTGGTTTTTCAATGAACTGCAAATTCGCTCATGACAATCTGAATTCATAAAAACATGGCAGCCCATGCTACTTTGAGTGCAGTTTAAAGAATCGAAAAAATATTATCAGCTACAATAAGATCAAGTCATTATTCAATGAAACGAACTCACTATGATTGTACAACGATAAACAACAAAACAATACTGACTACAATACTAACAATGTGTTATACATGTAATTGATCATTGTTCCGGTTGTTCAAAAGGCCTTCTGGTGTTATTATTTCAAGCATCCCTCGTTTCGCCGAACAACCCCCCCCCTTCCTACACCAACCCACCTCCGCTTAAGTTGGACAATGTGACGTTGCGGTTATTTTACTGTCTTCTCTAGTATCAGGCTTTCTGAAGCGCTTCAGTATCTTGGTGCGAATGGCAGGGGTTAGGAGACAATAAATGAAGGGGTTTATTGCACTGTTTAAAGTTGACAAAGTCATCGCCAAGCGCGACAGAGCGAAATTGTTCAAGCCAAAGAGAGAAATTAAAACAGACGGGAGTATACATGCTATTAGGGCTGACAGCAAGACCACTTGAGTTACCAGATGTTTCTTTTGTCGTGCGACAAACAGCTTCTTCCCGACGTCGCTCTCGGAGATCATGCTTTTTTGCTGGCAGCCAATTTTAAAGCATATTAATACATAGCAGATGAGCGTTACACTCATCGTTGCAAAAGCGACGATTCTCAAGATTTCCAACCAAATGTTGGATGATGCAGACGGCCCAAATTCCGTGTTAGTTATATTTGCTGTTCCGTTTGGGTTGTCATTGAAAAATCCATCCAAATTGAAAACAAAAGAGTTCTCGTTGGAAAAGTTGGACGTCGACGTTTCATTCAAATCTTCTTGAAAAGTTTCGCTGTTTGATTCCGAGCGTCTCGCATTTGGTGAAAGTAGCACCGCAAAAGCGACGGCTGACAAGTCAAGCATTATGATTCCTACAAACAGCCATTTCTTCCTGAGGATTCCAAATGGATTGAACATTCTCCAGCAGCGGAGTAAAGCAATGAGGGTTACTGCACACGCAGAAATGAAAGTAGACAAAAAGTAAACCCGTAATGAAACCACTCTGGCCAGGAAAACAAGAACGGGTGTCCAAGAGCCAAGGTCCGAACCCGGGCTATAGTACCCAACGCTTTCCAGTATCAAAGACGGTAAGGCGTGCGCAATGCAGATAAACACATCAACAATCGCCATGTGAAGATACACGACACTGTTAACAGAGTTAGTGCCCAGGTTACCTTTGTTGGCTGCAATGGCAATAAGGTTTCCGGGAATCCCCACCAAACAAATAACCAGAAGTAGAATGATGTTAGTCGCCACGAGTTCCACGTTCTCGTACACAATGGCCATATCTCTTGATGAATCTCTTGTGAAAAAAACACGAGCTTTTCGGCGAAAAGATTGACAAGAAAATACGGAACTGCAGTGGATCCCAGAGCCTTTTATACCCTATATTCCCTTGAGGAAAGTTCGTCAAGTCTCCGCTAATGGGAAGTGGCGTCGGCCAAATGCTAATGATTTTCTCATTATAAAATATATTATCTTCGTTATACGGTCATTGATTATCACGTCTTCAGGCAGATCAATACACCCAATACAATGCCCCAAAATGTTATAAGATGTAACTTTAATTTCACCCAGAAACGATATTCTGGAATCTAGATTCTAGATATCCTATATAAGCAATTAAATATGCTTCGTTGTTTCTAAAAATCCAACTTGTTAAATCTTTTCAGAAATAAAACATATAGGCCTACGCTTTGATTGATTTCCTGGTCGAATTATTGATTGATGTTTTAGAAAATAGGAGTTCTATAAAGGCAGAGATAAAGAATAAAATGCGTCTAGAGACAGAAGAATTAGAGCAAAAAAGTTATACATCTATGGCACAAATGGTTAGATATATAAGTATAAGAATATTAAATAGCCCGGGAAGGAAAAACTTAATAAGGCACTAACGTAGGCTAAAATTAATGTACACTAGTGTCCAAAAGAAACGATGCCAATTTATTTTCAAAATATTCTTGTTACGAATAGATTTTGTGATATGAAAACATGTCAATTCGTATTGCAGATCCCATATACAGCGCATCACTAGCACCAGGTTGGTGCAGCCGTTACGTCAGACAGGACAGACTTCAGACAGGCCCAGGAGTGGATTGATTGATTGATTGTTTGGTGTTTTACGCCGCGCTCAAGATTATTTCACTTATATGGCGGCGTTGCCAGTTTTATTGTGGGAGGAAACCGGGTTCTATGTCCGGAGGAAACCCACGACCTTCCGCTGGTAACTGGCAACCATCCGACATAGGTCGTTCGAGTGAAAAACCAGTCAGAAAATTTTCCAATTTTTGGACTGAGTGGGATTCGAACCCGCGATCCATTGGTGGAAGGCTGTTCGGATTGAGCGTCCAACGCTTTACCTACTGAGCCACGGAGGCCCCACCCAGGAGTGGAAGACCACGAGAAACTGTTACAGTTACTGCCTTATCAACATGCATGTTTAGTGTAGTAAGGGGCGACAACTGGGTTGGCGGGAAGGTGCTGGTCAAGGGGACGCTAAGGGTCAGTCATATTTTTAACGTGTACGTGTGAGGACCTCTTGTAATGCTGTAGCCTAAATAAGAACTTTTACCTATCGTCATCAAGTGTGTTGTGTTGGCTTATTTAGTAACCAGAGTGATCATTGGCAGCAGAGCGAAATGGCTAACAGAAATTACAAGAACCCACCTTTATCAGTTTTATTAGGAAGTGATACAGTGTATGAAACTTGGAAAAATGAGATCGCCGTTTGGAGGCTAGTGACTGACCTTGATAAAACTCGCCAGGCTCTAGCCGTGACTCTTACACTCACCGATCAAGCTCGAGCAAAGGCATTGGAACTTGACGTGAGTAAATTGAATTCTGAGGATGGGATGGATGTATTATTAGAGGCTCTTGATTCATTATTTTTAAAAGACAGTGTTGATCTAGCTTTTGAAGCTTATAAACATTTTGATAACTTTCGAAAATTACCAAATATGTCAATGGCTGATTTTATCCTGGAGTATGAACAAAGATACACAAAATGTAAAAAATATGACATGCCTTTACCCGATGCTGTCCTTTGTTTTAAAATGTTGGAGTCCGCCAATTTATCATCCCAAGAGCGCCAACTGGCTTTGACGGCATCTACCGATCTGAAGTTTACATGTATGAAATCAGCTTTGAAAAGAATTTTTAGCGATTATCCTCAGTCTGTGTCAAATAATGATTCTTTTCAAGCTTTTAAACAGGAGGCTGCATTCATAACTCAACGTGACCATAGTCACAAGGTTAGGGCCAGACAATGGCAACAACAAGATGGTACCCCCAGAGGAACAAACCCTCTAAACCGGTATGGCAAACGGACCAAATGTGCTGTCTGTGAATCTGTTTTTCATTGGGCTAAAGATTGTGAGCATCGTAAGAAGCAAGGCAAGGATGTGCATGTACTAACGTCTGAATGTATGACTGAACAGGAACACTGTAATTTAACAACATTTACCAAAGAGGACCCATCAGGTAACTCTGTACTAATGACAGAATCTTTCAAATGTGCAGTTATAGATACAGCCTGCTCTAGAACAGTTTGTGGAAAACAATGGCTTGACAATTTCATTGACTGTTTAAATCCAGAAGATAAATCTATTGTTAAAATAAATCCAAGTTCAAAGCCCTTTAAATTTGGTGATGGGGCCCTTGTTAAGTCATTTCAAAATGTAATCATTCCAGCACAGATAGGACATACTACCTGCTCAATAAATGTTGAGGTGGTACAGGGTAATCTCCCTTTACTTCTAAGCAAATCTTCTTTGAAAAAGGCGGTGTAGAAGCCAATTGTGTCGCAACGGCCAATTGTGTCGCAATGCGACATAATTGGCTTCTACTGTCGACCAATTGTGTCGCAACGGGAATTGCGACATAATTGGCCTCTGTTGTCGATATTTTGATACAAACTTTTTTCCTGTATTTTTACTGACATACGTTTATTTTGACCCAACATCACATTAGAACACTGCTGATGCATTTTACCCCTACGTGGGCGAAATTTTCCTCCTTCAAGTAAATTCCCCGTCCTGAAACTACTGCTTTGTTTATTATCGTGCGTTTATTCCTGAAGTTGTTAACCTAAAAAACTTTTGTACAAATTTGTGCATTGATATCGATCCATTTCATTTTTATTTCTTACTTTTATTATGAGTAATATATCGTTGCGACACAATTGGCTTTCTCTCACAACCAATTATGTCGCAACGGCCAGTTGTGTCGCACACAAATTCTTACGGTTGTTTGCAGTTTATCAACACGCGCTATTCACCGTATGTCCAGTGACGGGTGCAGACTATATTAAACGTTTTCCTCAACTTCTACTTCTACCAATTGGGCCCAAGTTCGAATCCACCTTAGACTTGTTAAAAGAAAAGGGATATGATAACTTTTGACGGAATTCAATTAATTGAGCTTCTTGCCAAGTGTATAGGTCTATGAAATGGGATTTTCCTCTTGAAATATAATGTCACGGTTTTCGTCACCGAAAAATCTGATAACGCTGTCAAATGAACGAAATCATCTTGATTTTTTCTTTCTGAGAGGGGGATAAGTTTTTATCTGTTTAGTTTTTATTTTGTTCGAATATTTTTGGTTTGTTTTGGCTTTAATTTTTTTCAGTCTGCAGTTAGTATTTTTCACCCAGATGAAATTCCATTTAATCTAATATCAGCTTTCAAGAGAGACACGAGAGAAATTCTGTGATAAATTCTGGTTCAGGAAGTATTGAGTGTCAGTTAACTTGAAGTTCATTTTTCCCCTGTCATATGTATTCGAGACTATCGAATACTTCTATTTGTAAGCCGAACGATAAAACTGTACCCAGAAGCAGGTCAAAATAATAGGCTGATGTCGCATTGTTAAAACATAGTCGCACTCCGTCAACACTGTTGCATTGCTTAAACCAGGTCAATGTTGTGCTTTTGGATAAACCTCTCGCATATTGAGAGTCGGTGGTCATCCTCTTAATATTGTTATTGTTAATCATATTATCATGTAATTGTTGCGACACAATTGGTCACCTCTGGTAGCCAATTGTGTCGCAATGGCCAATTGTGTCGCACTTAACCTATCAGTATTTTAGTAGATTGAAATTAAAAACAACACAAAACACCGACAAGTTAGGCAGATTATATTTCTTTGGTTTATCCTATAGATAAGTTAGCATTGGATTTTAATTTAAATCTACTGAAATACTGCTAGGTTGAGCGTGACAAAATTGGCCGCTGCGACATAGTTGGCTACCAGAGTTGACCAATTGTGTCGCACCAATGAAATGATAAGGTATAAAACCAAATCCCAAGCAAATCATCAAATAGATTAGAAATGTTGTCAAAACAAGAACCATGACGTTCATTTTAACGTTATTTTGTTTTGTTTTACACAAAAAATAAACTTTCAAGGCATTTATAAGTATTGCGACACAATTGGCCGTTGCGACATAATTGGCTACCAGAGTTGACCAATTGTGTCGCAACAATGAAATGATAAGGTATAAAACCAAATGCCAAGCAGATCATCAAATAGATGAGAAATGTTATCAAAACAAGAAACATTACGTTCAATCAAACGTTATTTTGTTTTGTTGTATTTTACACATGCAGTATACGTCCAAGGCATGTATAAGTATTGCGACGAAATTGGCCGTTGCGAGATAATAAAAAATCAGAACAAATAATTCACCAAACGTTTTTCTTCTGCACGTATGAGATACTTTCAAGACACGTTTAGGTATTGCGACACAATTGACAATTATTACATCGTCCTAAGCTAATTGACGGCTAGAAAAACCAAAACTAAGCAATGATGTCGTATATTGCAAACGAAATCTCAAAGGAGATAAGAAATGTTGTTAAAAGTGAATAAATAACATTCGCCAAACGTTTTTGTTTTGTTATGTTTCTCTTAACACCATACTTTTAAGGCATATATGAGAATTGCGACACAATTTGCTGTTGCGACATAATTGGAGTTATTTTGTTAAAATGCAACGACTTTGTACATGGTCAAGACGAGACAACCAAGGAAAAAAATGAAATGCAACTGAGATTGAATAAAATCAAAACAGCTGTATTTTTTGCTTTTTTTTGTTTTCATGTGTGAATATATCCAATATTACCAGCATGTGAGGTATGTGAGTCACAATATAGTTCTTTTTGCAACATAAATAGTTCTGCTAGCCAGAAGATTATATCACGACCAGAATTATAAATAGAATACATAGAGACGTATAGATGAAATAGGGTCTACACTCATTAGCCATTTACCCGTAAACAAGAGATCAGTAAACTGATAGAACACTTTCAGAAAGTGAGACTGCTTGTAAATGGATCGCAAACTTGATTTGTGAAAGTGATTTCTTCAATAGGTGACTGGCTGGACAAGGACAAAGTTTCTCTGGTAGAAAGTGGCTGTACTCCGCTGCGTGGGATTCGAACCCGCAACCAATTGGTGGAAAGCTGTTCCGATTGAGCGTCCAACACTCTACTGAACCCCGGAGGCCCCGTCATGAGTTTGAACGACGACATCACTGAATGCCAAAATGTATCTGACAAAATAAGATCCTATAACAAGTATTAATATAACTCAAAAGGATGTTCGATTCAATATACTAAGATTAAAATGAAGAATGCTTCGGTTTGAATTCTGATATAGTATACATGGGTTAACATGCGTACCAACAATTTACGAAGATACTTTCACTGCTTTATGAGAACATTGACAAAAAGAAGAAAAACAAAATGGCCAGCGGCCGCCAAAAAGTGCATACCGGTAGTGCACAACAAGATCATAAAGTCAACCTGCATACAAAATCTTACGGAGAATCTTTCATTATTTAGGAAAACAGTGATAAAAAGAAGAAAAAGAAAAATGGCCAGCTGCTGCCATTTTAAATATGCAAATGAGCAAAAAAGTGCACAGTGCAAAGTGAGACGATAGGGTTAATATGAAGATTCTTTCATTATTTTAGGAGAAAAGTGATAAAAACAAAATGGTTGCCAGCGGCCATTTTAATATGCAAATGAGCAAAGGAATATATGTTGTATAGCTAGACCATAGGGGGAACGTGCGTGTGAAATTTAAAGAAGATCCGACCAGCAGTTTACTTGGAATAGCAATCACAAGAGAGAAAAGTGATAAAAAGAAGAAAAACAAAATGAGATCATGGTAGTCTGAAAACGTATTAATGTCTCCAAAAGGCTGCTTTTATTGTTTTCAGTAAATTTTTATGGTTACAAAAGGTAAATCGGCTAAATTTTATAACAATATTTAAGTGGTGGTAGTGTTTTCATAGCATCCTACTTTCTTTCATAATTGATTGATTGTTATTTCACAAACACAACATTGTAGGCCTGAGTATAATAGCATTGAATAAATTCGGTGACTTATTCTTCTATTTCATCAATAGTGACAGACTTATGGAACGATTATGATTTCTACGACATAATCACTTAAATTCGTTTACAGGAGCGACATGGATCGACTATTCAAAGCTTTGAAATAAGAAAAAAGAAAATGAATTTTAAAGAAAAACATTCGGAAAATGTGTATACTTTCTTAAGTCTTCAAATACGATTACTAGTCGATCTACATGGTTTTCAACTATGTATCATATTATAATGTATTGCGACATAATTGGCCTCTTGTACCCATATTTTGGGGTTGCGACATAATTGGCCAGACGTAGAAGCCAATTGTGTCGCAATTGACCAATAGTGTCGCATTGCGACACAATTGGCCGTTGCGACACAATTGGCTTCTACAGGGCTTAATACAGGATCACTGAGCAGTTAGAATCCCACTTGAACAACCGTGATAAACTTAAAGTCAAGGTTTTATTCAGTTGAGTATGTATGAGAAGAGTATTGAAGAAAAATTGGTAAATATCTGTTAAAGAAACAAAGGAGTAGAATTACTATCGATAAGTTACAAGCGGTCAAGGGGAGACAATTCAAACTATGGCAGGAAAATAAAAGGTTACGCAGAGCTAGCTCCCTTGGAACGTAATTTTGGGCATGACATATGTCATTCAAGTATATTTTGGTGATAGACAAATGAAATACGCTTTTAAATAATAATTGCCTTGATTGCTTAAGATATTAATAGCCAAAAAGTTATCTTTAACTTTAAAAAAGGGCGGACACTGCAAATGTTAATACGCCGCCTTGATTTCAAATTCAAACGATCATTAAAGTCAAATAAAATCTCCAGGACGACTGTTATGTGTCAAGAATAGGTTTGAAACATACTGATAGGTCCTACTGTTCTAGCTGAAAGCAAGTGTTAGATAAACGGGAAAAGATGGGTTCTCGTCCGATGGTCGAACAAAGCGGGGCATCGGTTGTGCAGTGGGTTAGAGTGACCGTCCCTCAAGCCCACTCAGACCATCCATCGATGCAGCGCGGGTTCGAATCACACTCAGACCAAATTTCTGAGTGGATTTTCCACTTTATCACCGTATGTTGAATAGTTGTCAGGGCCAGGCACTCGCCGAAGGTTAGGGGTTTCCTCCGGGCAACCTGGCAACGCCGCCATATAAGTGAAACAACGTTGAGTTCGGCGTAAGACATTAATCAATCAATCAATCGAACAAAGCATGTGGCTCTGGTTGCTACTGGATCCTAGACTGAAGAAGAATTCCTAAAACAAAGGAAAGTAACTCTGAGAGAAAGAAAGTGCCACGAAAAATTTAACACTCTCGGTCTCGAGTGTTTCATCAGAATTTATGCAGCAGAGAAACGTCTTTACACGTGTTGCTGTGAACAGCCATTTTGACCGTTATCACATGAGCGAGTTTTATCCAGTTTGATGTTTCTGTTCATAGCTGTCAAGCACCACCTAAAGGTCTCCGTTTCATCCTATCACAGAAATCAGTTACCTCACCCACTTAAACTGACGTCACCGTATAGATAAAATAAGTTTTTACTGTAGCCTATGTAAAATAGAAATAAATCAATAATTTCATGTTGGAAAAAGGATAAAACCCTTGAGAAAGCGATCTTTATAATAATGCTTTTTATTTGAAGTGTGATTTTATTTGTTCAAACCACAACTAGTCATTCAATTCTTATTGCCAATTTTTCTGATCATTTATTGATTTTCTTCTAACATATGGCTAAATCAAATGCCTGCATAGACAAAACAGGGATATATACCAGCCAGATACACCACTGTTTTCATTCAACAAACATCAATACAGGGTACTCTCATATAGCAGTTTGTCATGGACCGTTTAATCTACTGAATTTTATCCCTATCAAATGCATGTCTTGTTCGTCTATACAAAGTTTTCCCACATATAGAAAATTGCTCCATTTTGTGAGAGCAGTTTGCTATGATAACCAAAGGTCAGGGGTTTCTGCTGTCATATATGTATTGAGTGGAGCAAAAAACCTCAATCATTCTGTAAGAGTCTGTTTACATTATCGCCCTTTGAGTTCATTGGTCCTTCCAGCCCTTGGTCCTAAAGAAACGGCGTGATCTGGCAGAAGAAAATGTCCCAAAATTAAATGCAAATATTTCGATAAAGCCGGGAAAAAGTAAGTTAATAAGTTAGAAGCAGCTGCTTTCTAAACAGACATTTGAATTACAATGGTTACCATTTAGAGTCTCAAATGTCGGAACGAACCTGAACGATACGGCTTTTAGCTTACGTCTTATTTGATTACCACGGCATTCAGGGATATCTTTTTGTGAGCTGCAGACGAGTCGAAGATGCCCCTTATTTATCCCAGTTTCTTCGGGCGGTAAACTCCGAAGAGGGGTAGGAACCAACACTCCTCATCTGGTTTCTAGGGTGGAGCCAGTTGTGTGTTACCATTGTCAAATATAGTGTCCATGAATTTAAATAAACATTCTCTCTTAAGGAGGTTATCCAGTTACTTGTGGTCTTTTGAAAAATTCGTTTTATGTAATAAAGATAAATTCTCTATCTTTTACAGAGGTTCCTATCTTGTAATCGAAGAGAGTTGTTAGAAAACATTTTAACGAAAATTATGTCATTTTGGATTTGTAGTGATCTTGCATATTATGAGTAGCTTGATGCTTTACATTTAATTCGCTGTCGTATGGTGGGTTACATGATTGGCGTCCATTGGAAAGAACGAACGTCTTGTTTGCGACAATATCTAGACATTGTCTCACCTACAATGCCCCACCCCAAGCGTGGTTTCTGGTGTAGGAATCACTTTGTCCGCCAAGATGTTGCGAAAAAACATGATGAGCTGATGGTACATCCCTACCAATCAACAAGAGGATTTATGAGTTTTCATCTTAGGGAAGGAGTATCTGCTTGGCAACGTCCAGAGTTAAAATTTCCTCCCAGTTTTTATCTGGTCGCATTTCACAATGACTGGAATATTGACTTGCCCACCGTTGTCCAGTGCTTGGACGATATAATCCTTAGTATGCCAACCTAAAGTCTGCGTTCAGCTGTTGCATGCAGATGTATGGTTGTGTTTCTCCGTTTTCGTCAAAACTGTCAAAGAAACGGGATCGAACCAGCGCTAAGCTCGTCCAGAATAACATACTAAGGATAAATCAACATTAGGGAAATAGTCGCGATTCTATTTCTTTCACGACTTTATCGACCTTGGCAGGGTCTCGAAACACGCAAAGGTCGCGAAACGATTTGTAGTACCGACTTGTAGCATTCGATTGAATCGCACCGTGAGAACAGGACTGTTGGTCCGATTTTTGTAGCATTTTTTTGTTAGCGAGTCGCATGAAATAGAGAAAGCTCTATTTTCATACTACAAATCGCATGCATTGACCAATCAAATCGTCTCAAAATGCAAAAATACGAGTTACTCTCCTTTGCACCGATCTTTATCTTCGGCGCCATGTTCGATCATTCGAAAACGATACGAGATTGCATAATCTAGATCTAAAATACGAATCGGTTTAGTTTTCAACGAATATTTAAGACTTACTTTACCAGCGAGATATAAATTATAACTCTCAAGTTAAGCAAATCTGCGTCACTTCAAGATCTCATGTTCACACTTACGGCGCTTTCCCTAGCGACGAATTTACGCGAGAAAACACGATATCCGAGATGAGTCGTATACGACCTTGATGTATTCGATTTTGGTTGTATGCTACAAATCGCATGCGTCAAGTCAGTACTACAAATCCCACCGTGAGAACGCTATGAGTGGAATGATTATGATAGCCATTGATAAACATATCAGCAGTTTATTACTAGTGCTGAACTTAAAATATATCCAACGTTGATGCTTGCATACAAGGGAAAAAAACTTGAATGCAGCAGTTAATAAATCTATCAATTGAAATCTCTACTCAAAAGTCTTAATTAATCAATTGGTTGATTTGAAATGCCATTGGTAAACTATAATATTCTATTTCAACGATAGGAGAAAATTCCGTTATTCAAAACGTAACCTGTGCGACCCTCGTGCCCTTCGTGACCCTTGTACCCTTCGCGATTCTCGGGCCCTTCACGCCCCCGCCAGCCTTGCCAAGGCAGCGAAGGACGCACTGAAATGTTTGGCGAGTTTGGAGGGGTAGAGAAAGTCGAGAATAAAATGTCTGTATCCGGCTTCCATAGTACACACTACATGTTTTACAAATGGAACCAACAAGTGCGTACGAAACTGACGTATCAAAATGTCGATATTCCGCATTCTCTGGTCTGCCTTACTCCAGATTATTTTTAGTCGTCTCTGGCGAATTTTCGGAGGGGGGGGGGGGGGCATCGCTTTTAGTTACTCCCACAACTTCAGTAAAATATTTTCGGAGTGGAGGGGGGGGGGGGGGGCATCACTTTTAGTTACTCCCAGAACTTCGGTCAAAACACCGTTTCCTTCATCAAGTTGTTCCAATTCAAAACTTTGTATGTTTTTTGAAGATGACTTTTGCCAAATAAAAGTTTCAGTTTCAAAACTTACCTCTTTCTCCAAGTCAGACGGTCTCGCAATTTTCTCCGCGCGCATTTTACTCGACGATGGCAGGGCTGAAAAGAATTTCCTAATACCAAGGCTACTAGTGGTTGCGCTTGGTTCATCTGATCTGGTTGACCAACCAGCTGACCAACATAACTGCGAAGAATGGTTCATGTTATGCAAGTTACCGGGTCAATAATCTGCGTCAAGTATAGTTGAAGATCTGTGGCCAAAGTATATTGATGATGGCCACCCATCAAGGCAGAGAATTTCGTTCAAGATTACGGATTAAAGCACGACTTTTTCGACCCATGGAACTCTTTTTTTATATCTTTTTCCTATTTGTATAATACTTACCTGTGAATACGTTATTGTTTTTAATATAGCTAAAAACTATAAATAATTTGTTGATACACATATACTTCAACTTCATTCCTTCTTGGAACAAAATATAATGGACTTCAACTCTGAGGGTTTGAAAAGATTGGTAATATATGTATTTAGTACAGTTGGAAGATCACAGTGCTTCAGCTAGATTTAGAAGTGTTTTGACTGTTTTCGTCCAATAACCATGGTGGTATGCTGGGATTTTGACTGTTTTCATCCAAAAGCCAAGCTGGTATGGGATGAGTTTTTACTGTTTTCATCCAAAACCCATGATGGTATGCGACGGTTTTGACTGTTTTCATTAAAAAACAATGATGGTATACGATGGCTTTGAATTGTTTTCTTTCAAAAGCCTAGGTGGTATGGGATGAGTTTTTACTGTTTTCATCCAAAATCCATGATGGTATGCGATGGTTTTGACTGTTTTCATTCAAAAACAATGATGGTATGCGATGGTTTTGACTGTTTTCATGGAAAAGCCATGATGGAATGCGGTGGTTTTGACTGTGTACACGCAAAAGCCATGATGGTATGCCGTGGTTTTGACTGTTTTCACGCAAACGCCATGATGGTTTGCGATGGTTTTTACTTTTTTCATGCAAAAGCCATGATGGTATGCGATGGTTTTGATTGTTTTCGTTAAAAAACAATGATGGTATGCGATGGTTTTGACTGTTTTCATGCAAAAGCCATGATGGTATGCCGTGGTTTTGACTGTGTACACGCAAAAGCCATGCTGGTATGCCGTGGTTTTGACAGTTTTCATGCAAAAGCCATAATGGTATGTGGTGGTTTTTACTGTTTTCATACAAAAGCCATGATGGTTTGTGGTGGTTTTTACTGTTTTCACACAAAAGCCATGGTGGTATGTGGTGGTTTTTACTGTTTTCATTTAAAAGCCATGATGGTATGCGGTGGTTTTTACTGTTTTCATGCAAAAGCCATGATGGTATGCGGTGGTTTTTACTGTTTTCATACAAAAGCCATGATGGTTTGTGGTGGTTTTTACTGTTTTCATACAAAAGCCATGGTGGTATGTGGTGGTTTTTACTGTTTTCATACAAAAGCCATGATGGTATGCGGTGGTTTTTACTGTTTTCATACAAAGGCCATAATGGTATGCGGTGGTTTTTACTGTTTTCATACAAAAGCCATGATGGTATGCGGTGGTTTTTACTTTTTTCATACAAAAGCCATGATGGTATGTCGTGGTTTTTACTGTTTTCATACAAAAGCCATGATGGTATGCCGTGGTTTTTACTGTTTTCATACAAAAGCCATGATGGTATGCGGTGGTTTTGACTGTTTTCATACAAAAGCCATCATGGTACGCGATGGTTTTTACTGTTTTCATACAAAAGCCATGATGGTATGTCGTGGTTTTTACTGTTTTCACACAAAAGCCATGATGGTATGCGGTGGTTTTTACTGTTTTCATACAAAAGCCATGATGGTATGTCGTGGTTTTTACTGTTTTCATACAAAAGCCATGATGGTATGCAGTGGTTTTGACTGTTTTCATACAAAAGCCATGGTGGTATGCGGTGGCTTTTACTGTTTTCATATAAAAGCCATCATGGTATGCGGTGGTTTTTACTGTTTTCATACAAAAGCCATGATGGTATGTCGTGGTTTTTACTGTTTTCATACAAAAGCCATGATGGTATGCGGTGGTTTGACTGTTTTCATACAAAAGCCATCATGGTACCCGATGGTTTTTACTGTTTTCATACAAAAGCCATGGTGGTATGTCGTGGTTTTTACTGTTTTCATACAAAAGCCATGATGGTATGTCGTGTTTTTTTACTGTTTTCATACAAAAGCCATGATGGTATGCGGTGGTTTTTACTGTTTTCATACAAAAGCCATGATGGTATGCGGTGGTTTTTACTGTTTTCATACAAAAGCCTGATGGTACGCGATGGTTTTTACTGTTTTCATACAAAAGCCATGATGGTATGCGGTGGTTTTTACTGTTTTCATACAAAAGCCATGATGGTATGTCGTGGTTTTTACTGTTTTCATACAAAAGCCATGATGGTATGTCGTGGTTTTTACTGTTTTCATACAAAAGCCATCATGGTACGCGATGGATTTAACTGTTTTCATACAAAAGCCATGATGATATGCGGTGGTTTTTACTGTTTTCATACAAAAGCCATGATGGTATGTCGTGGTTTTTACTGTTTTCATACAAAAGCCATGATGGTATGCGGTGGTTTTGACAGTTTTCATACAAAAGCCATGATGGTATGCGGTGGTTTTAACTGTTTTCATACAAAAGCCATGGTGGTATGTCGTGGTTTTTACTGTTTTCATACAAAAGCCATGATGGTATGTCGTGTTTTTTTACTGTTTTCATACAAAAGCCATGATGGTATGCGGTGGTTTTTACTGTTTTCATACAAAAGCCATGATGGTATGCGGTGGTTTTTACTGTTTTCATACAAAAGCCTGATGGTACGCGATGGTTTTTACTGTTTTCATACAAAAGCCATGATGGTATGCGGTGGTTTTTACTGTTTTCATACAAAAGCCATGATGGTATGTCGTGGTTTTTACTGTTTTCATACAAAAGCCATGATGGTATGTCGTGGTTTTTACTGTTTTCATACAAAAGCCATCATGGTACGCGATGGATTTAACTGTTTTCATACAAAAGCCATGATGATATGCGGTGGTTTTTACTGTTTTCATACAAAAGCCATGATGGTATGTCGTGGTTTTTACTGTTTTCATACAAAAGCCATGATGGTATGCGGTGGTTTTGACAGTTTTCATACAAAAGCCATGATGGTATGTCGTGGTTTTTACTGTTTTCATACAAAAGCCATGATGGCATGTCGTGGTTTTTACTGTTTTCATACAAAAGCCATGATGGTATGCCGTGGTTTTTACTGTTTTCATACAAAAGCCATGATGGTATGCGGTGGTTTTAACTGTTTTCATACAAAAGCCATCATGGTACGCGATGGTTTTTACTGTTTTCATACAAAAGTTATGATGGTATGTCGTGGTTTTTACTGTTTTCATACAAAAGCCATGATGGTATGCGGTGGTTTTTACTGTTTTCATACAAAAGCCATGATGGTATGCGGTGGTTTTTACTGTTTTCATACAAAAGCCATGATGGTATGCGGTGGTTTTAACTGTTTTCATTCAAAAGCCATCATGGTACGCGATGGTTTTTACTGTTTTCATACAAAAGTTATGATGGTATGTCGTGGTTTTTACTGTTTTCATACAAAAGCCATGATGGTATGCGGTGGTTTTTACTGTTTTCATACAAAAGCCATGATGGTATGCGGTGGTTTTTACTGTTTTCATACAAAAGCCATGATGGTAAGCCCTGGTTTTTAGCTGTTTTCATGCAAAAGTCATGATGGTATGTGGTGGTTTTTACTGTTTTCATACAAAAGCCATGATGGTATGCGGCGATTTTTACTGTTTTCATACAAAAGCCATGATGGTATGCGGTGGTTTTTACTGTTTTCATACAGAAGCCATAATGACATGCGGTGGTTTTGACTGTTTTCATACAAAAGCCATGATGGTATGCGGTGGTTTTTACTGTTTTCATGGTTTCAAAGCCATGGTGGTATCTTTATCAGCCCCTGCACACGATGCAGTAAGGCAGCTGTAAAATTTCCATTGTATCATCATAAAAATGTACATGTGTAACATTTATAACAAGAGTATCGGGAAACCCAAAATACGCCCGGAAAGGCACAGTAACTGCCGCCCTACCAAAACACATCCTTCCATATTTATTTGAATTTAATTTTCAAAATTTAGAGGAAGGATGTTGACGCTTGGTAAAAGGTGATGTTATGTCAACAAAATGAAATCTTACCACTTAAACCTTTAAAATACATCTGTATCAAATTTAAAATGGGCTATTTGGATCAACGATTATTAACTAGATTTGTACTCGGTACAAGTCATCAATTCTTGCTGCTGTTAAATCGCGATGATGAACATTGTTTGTTGTCAATATAGGTTGGACTGAAATGTTTAAATTTTTTAGAAAAGCAGTTTATAGTTTACTAATCATACTTAAACAAATGTAATTAATTGGCAATTTCGCAGCTCACACCACTTCAAGTAGATTTGAATTTTTTCTCATAAAATCATTTATCTACATTATTTGGCTACAAAAAAAATATATAACAGTTGGCCATGGCTATGAAAAGGCAAACATTAATACAAAGCCTACATTTAATTTTATTGAGGCCATGTGGTACAGAAGGCAATAAAGGTCTCAGCACTTGAGATAAGAGCTGAGCTAGTGTATTTACATGGTAAATAGAACAAGGCTGAGTTACTTATCTCTTTGTCTGTAGATAAAACTTTAATCCTTATATGTATTTTTCATTTGATTAATACGTTATATATTGATTTAAGAATAGTTTTAATCAATTTAGAAACATTATTGCAGTTTGAAAAAATCCTTTTTTGATGAGAATGGGACAAGTAGAAGCCATTTTACAATTTAAAGGTTATTTTCATGAAAATGAAAGTAAGAAAAAAAAGGGAATATACATAATCCAATAATATGCAATAGTTGATATGATAATTAATTTTTTACACACTGTCTGTTAATATGGTATGTAACATGAAAGATTTGGAAACAACGGATCATATTTGTTAAAGTTATGGAGAGAAAAAGTAAATATTACACAACCCAATATGACTGCCATATTATGCAATGTACGATGTCAAAAATAGTTCCCGACACACCTTCTACCCATAAGGTATATACTCAGAAAAAAATTGTCAAGTTGGAATCAAAACTTTGGAAGTTATGGAACGGAGGGGTAAGCGGACAGCCGGACTGCCGTCCTGCCGGACGGAGATGGTACCATAATACAGCCCGCTTTTCAAGCCGAGCGTATAAAAATGTACAGTTGTAACAGTCATAAAAATGTACACGTGTAACAGTCATAAAATTGTACATGTGTAACAGTCATAGAAATGTAGGCCTACATGTGTAACAGCAGAAGTCTATGAACATTCTGGAATTTCTGGTAGCAGTCATAAAAAACATAGGGCCTACTATAAAAACAATGATAATTTACGTTTTTTGAAAACTCTTTAGACGGTCCACAAAAGTATCTTCACTCAAACCTAGAAAGTAACAGTCGGGTGGCTTGATGGTAAAACCGGGATCAAACTTATTAGAAGCTATCACCAAACCTGATGGACTTATAGTGCGGCAATAATGTTGCGTTTTCGAAAGAACTGAACGAAAAATAGTAACTTCTTCATCTAAACCTTGTGCCTCTTCTGCCATTTTCAGATATTTTTTCTTAAAATGATCATAAATAATGTATTCGGCTGGAGCTGCGGCCTTGTGGAGATCTTTCAATGACTTAGGTATGAACAGTTTTTGGTTGAACCCTTTATTATGCACCTGGTACAGAATGTCTTTCATTGACCAGCAAAATTTCCTTTTTAGAAGAACCAAAGAATGATCGAAAAATTCCGCCACAATAACAAATGACAAGTCCTCATCTAGCAACTGAATGTAATCTTGTACATATGACTTGTTGTTAAACTGTACCTTCGGTATACCCAAATCGTACGCCATTCGGTTGTAAGCTAAAGAACCTCGTTTGAATTCGTCTACTTCGTAAAAATCTGGTCGTTTAAGAAATTCAATCATAAAATCTACAAAAGATGATAACGTATATACTGATTTCACATAAGCATTTTGGTCATACCGAAAGAACAGAAAAGCTGACACGAATCTATCCAACGGTTGTCGAACAGAGGCGATTATTTTCATATCTGGAGGCATGTATTTTCGAAAAGCTTCTCTGTTGTAAACGACATGTTGACACAAAATCTCGTACACGGCACCTTCCTTAATGGGACAAACTCTCTCCGGATTAAACGTTTCAAACAGTCCAATGTGATGGTTATCTAGTTTTGGAAGAGCAAATGTTAAATTATGTGACAATCCAAATCGTTGAATAATTGAGGTAACTGTAGTACTGGCTGCCTTATGTACTTTGATAAATGCTACTCTTTTCACAAAACACGTGTTGTTGTTGATTTTGGTAATGTTCCACTGTGATCGAGCTGCCCAATCGAAATCAGGCTCGTAAAGTAAATTCAAAGGAAGTAATCTAAATCTATTGTAGTATAGAACCTCCACCAAAATAATAAGACTTAATTTGGCCAACACAGGAAGACGTAGACATCTGGAAAAGCAAAGAAAGACAAAAATTACGTGCCACGTAGAATAAGATGTAAACAACAGATAAATGAATGCTTTTGTAAAGTCTTGATCAGTTTCTTGATTAAAAAAATTAACAGAGAAACCTAATTTAACGTTGAACTATTTTGTCATGACTGTTGACTGCAGTACACTTAAAATTTTCGCTTATTTAGATTTTCAAAAAACGAAAAATTGTCTCCACCTAATGACCTTTAAAGTGACATGAGCTACGTTTAAAAAGAATAAGTTAATTTTCCTTCGGTTGTACCAAGAAGCACAAAATAAGAGCTTTCTGGTGATACCAATCTTACCGCTGTACATTTACATATATTTAAAAGCAACTAAAGGCTTTAGGAATATTTTTTATTTCAACCCCAATGCTGTGGTTTTAACAGTTATTCAAACACACAACTTCTCTTGGCAATCGGATATTCTGAAAATAAAATCCGAAATTTGGCGGCTCATGCAACTTTAAAGTCATTAAAACAGATTTACCCGTTTGTTCTTTAATTTTCTATTAAAAAAATACAAAATAAGAACTTTTCATTGAAACCAATATTTCAATTGTACGTTTAGATAGCTTCATAAGCAACATCTCATGCCACTTTAAGAAATGGGCTCTGTCCGTCCGCCCCGGTTTCGTTTCCGGAGGAGAACTCGAACATTATTAGACATGACTCAATCAAACTTGGTGTATGAAACAATCATCATGTGCAGGTGTGCTTTTTGGGGTTTTCAACTTATTGGAAATTTTAATTCTTTTTATTTTCAACCGTTTCCATAGTAACATAACTTAGAAAATTCATTTTTGGAGAAGAACTCGAAAACTATTGTGTATGTTCTCAAGTAAGAAGCTCATCTTATTCAATCCTTTATGGTATTTGGGACGGGTGAAATGCTATAATTTGAAAGATTTTTAAAAGCTGGGTATTGGGTAGTTTTTGTTTTCATAAAGGTTATCATAGTCACCGTTCTTCAAGTATTCTTCAAGCAACCTTCTTCGATTCCCTAACGTCCTTCTTGGCTTCACCGACCCCTACAACCTTATCCGACCCCCTAACGTCCTTCTTGGCTTCACCGACCCCTACAACCTTATCCGACCCCTTAGCGTCCTTCTTGGTTTCACCGACCACTACAACCTTCTCCGACCCCCTAGCGTCCTTCTTGGTTTCACCGACCACTACAAACTTCTTCGATCCCCTAACGTCCTTCTTGGCTTCACCGACCCCATACAACCCTCTCCGATCCACTAACATCCTGCTTGCCTTCGCCGACCCCTACAACCTTATCCGACCCCCTAGCGTCCTTCTTGGCTTCACCGACCACTACAACCGTAATGATAAAAAATTAAAGACATCACCACGTCCTCAGTTGTTTTTAACAACACGAGCGTTCGACACCTGTACCGGTGTCTTCGCCACTACAAGTGTCAAGTCTTCACTTGACGAAGACACCGGCACAGGTGTCGAAAGCTCGTGTTGTTAAAACAACTGAGGACGTGGTGATGTCTTTAATTTTTTATCATTAGTATGGAACCCACGTTTAGAGTTTCAAACATTTCTCACTACAACCTTATCCGACCCCCTAGCGTCCTTCTTGGCTTCACCGACCACTACAACCTTCTTCGATCCCCAAACGTCCTTCTTGGCTTCACCGACCACTACAACCTTCTCCGATCCCCAAACGTCCTTCTTGGCTTCACCGACCACTACAACCTTCTCCGATCCACTAACATCCTGCTTGGCTTCACCGACAACTACAACCTTCTTCGATCCCCAAACGTCCTTCTTGGCTTCACCGACCACTACAACCCTCTCCAATCCCCAAACGTCCTTCTTGGCTTCACCGACCACTACAACCTTCTCCGATCCCCTTACGTCCTTTTGGGCTTCACCGACCACTACAACCTTCTCCGATCCACTAACATCCTGCTTGGCTTCACCGACCACTACAGCCCTCTCCGATCCCCTTACGTCCTTCTTGGCTTCACCGACCACTACAACCTTCTCCGATCCCCAAACGTCCTTCTTGGCTTCACCGACCACTACAACCTTCTCCGATCCCCTTACGCCCTTCTTGGCTTCACCGACCACTACAACCTTCTTCGATCCCCAAACGTCCTTCTTGGCTTCACCGACCACTACAACCCTCTCCAATCCCCAAACGTCCTTCTTGGCTTCACCGACCCCTACAACCCTCTCCGATCCCCTAATGTCACTCTTGGCCTCACCGACCTCGAAAATCTTTCCAACGCCCACTGGAAACCAATGCTGTAGTATTTTAAATTAAGCTCTACGGAATGATTTAATTAATTTTTATGTCATCTCTGGCTCTTCGCCTCTTACAAAGCCCACTTTGCTGAACCTTATGCTACTCCCACTCACTCACACTTTGTCGAGTCGTTTGAAAGTTTCTTATTAAACAGATTATGTGATATACAGGGTGTTACGCGATCTACCTAATTGTCTCTGAAGTAAGGCTCTGTGCTTAAAGTAAAAATGTCCTCGACTTATTCAATTGTAACCTGTATTTTGTTACCTTTTTATTATTCGTTATGAGAATTAGTGTGGGGGGGGGGATAAAGAACCTATATTTCTTTTACAGGATGCTCGGCACATAGTGACATAGGTCAACTGATACAACAACGTAGTATTTTATTTTTCTTCGGTTATGATGGACACGGGCTAAATACCAACCTGCTAGTGGAAGTCTTCATATCGTGTACCAATACAAAACCCAAAGAAACTAAAAAAAAAAAAAAAATTGAACATGTTCCAGTTTTAATCTCAGTTGCTTGTAAACATAGGTCTTATGTATTTGTTTAAAACATTTGAGAGAATTCACACATTACACTGTTTTTTTTGTAAATATTTTTAAATGTTTCAATTATTAATTACTAACAGCCGATGTCACTTTAAGCAAGTTTTTAAAGAACAAATAAGGATAACATGTGTACCAGTAAAGATGTATTCAATTATAAATGTTGGATTTGGCGCATCACTTGTAATTCCAAGTGCAGAAAGAAAATATTTAGATGCTTTATAATTGTTTCCTTTTTTAAAATTCATTAGCTGCCAAATATAATGAAACTTTGTGGAGACTAATTGCTTATTATTTTTATTAAAGGGGCACGAGCTGCCAAAATGTTGACTTTTGGACGTTAAAAACAGAATGTTGAAATTACTGGCTATTTTTCTCAAGACGTATAATTCAGAAGCTTTTTAGTGCTTCTAGTCTCGAAAATGTACGATAAAGTATTGTTTTGAACTAAAGTTGACTTAGAATGAATGAATGGTCGTCCCGGTTATTTAAATTTTGTTTACTTTTCGAACAAGCTTTCGGTTCTTACAGGCCACCTACGGTATGGATTTTCCTCATTCCAACGCCAATCATTTAGTTTTTTCAATGGCCTTCAAAGCCTCTTACTGTCGTGACGATTAGAAATTATGAAAAAAGTGTGAATTTTGGCAGCTCATGCCCCTTTAAGAAGATCAAATGGGGGTCTTGCATTAATATCAATCTTGCGAATGTAACTGAAGATAGTTTTTATGAGCAGCAAAAACTTGATTGATTGCTTGACTTTTTACGCTGCCTTTAAGATTATTTCACGTATATGGCGGCTTGTCAGGTTTAGTGGGGGGGGGGGGGGGGGGAATCCACTCGGAATTTTTTCAAGTTTTCCAGCAACAGCAGTTTGGTAATCTCGACTTATCAACAATTTTAGGACTACTAATTTTAGATTGGTGCAGTCTTTACACAGATGAGCTATCGTGTCCTTCTATGTGACCTTATATATACCCCAAACACAAGGTCTGTGTTAATCTGAACATCGATTTTTATACTTAGACCAATTATGCTGGTATGACATCACTATGTATGTCACAAAGGCAATAAATATGGACAAATCACGTGACAAACATATATATGCACCACTTACCGTATATATAGGCCACATGCATGTCATAAAAAGATGCCACACAAACACGTCTCATGAAAACACCCCGTAAACAGCATGGTGTGCGTATATATATATATTCGAAAAGAGGAAACACTGACCTACACGTGTCCTGTCAAAGGTACAAAAAGCTGGTCTAAGTCTCGCCTGTATTAAAACTATGCCCCAACTGGTCCATTTATAGGCCTATTTACGCCAGTCTTGTTTAATAGTGAGCATCCAGGTGGGAGCGTTGCATATAAACTTAAAATCTCCTTAAATAGCATAATACTAATTTGATATAAAAAGACTGCATTTAGGTAAGGCTATTAACATATAAATATTTTGCTTGTTTCCTTTGACGATCTGAAAATGGGAAATGGGAATTCGTGTCTGAACGTGAATAGCTTGTGCCCAAAGGCTGGCTTATAGACTAATTATTTGAGTCGGTTCTATTCAGAGTATACATAATACTTCACTGGAGCGAACATTACTGTTATTATTTTCCTTTAGTGGTTAACCGTTTTGGGGGCACAAAGAAACACAAATGTCAAACATTGCAATATACCGTATCAATAACGGAAATACCATAACTCTGTGAAGCATGATGGTTAATGGTACAACACTAAAAAGCTCAGAGAAGGGGCTCATGGTCTCACCACAGAAAACATAGGCAATTGAAAACGCAAAGGACAAACTTCAGGCTTCCCAAGAACTCTATACATATCGTCTAATATACAAAGGATTGTCCCCTGTACAGAATAGTTTTATCTTGAAGCACGTCTATACATTTTAGAGTAAATAATTATTTAAACATCTGCTCAGAAGAAACTATTTTTCCACAGAGATGGTTGACATACACCCCCAAAATGACAAACTATTCATTCGAGAACTTTAAATCAGTTGATAAACTGAACTTTCTCCTTAAAAGTGCACGGGCAGCCACCATTTGGAATTAAAAAAAAATAAATTCAGATTATTAACAGAAATTGAGAGTTTTAAAAAAGGATAGACGTTGAATTAGCGGTAAAGTCAGTAACTCGTAAGAACTGTAGGTGTGTGTTTATAAAGGACAAACTTTCAACAGCTGGGACATGCGAGTACATTGTGCTGCTTATAAAACTACCTATAAATACTAAAACACACTTTAAAGTGGCATGAATTGCGAAAATATTGATATTTTGATGTAAAAACAGAATGTTGAAATTATCGGTTATTTTTCCCCAAGACGTAAATTTCAGAAGCTCTTTAGTGCTTCTAGTGTCGAAAATGTACGATTAAGTAATGTTTTAAACTAACTTTGGTTTAGAATGAATGAATGGTTGTCCCAGTTATTTAAATTTTGTTTACTTTTCGAACACTATTCCGGTTCGTATAGGCCACATACTGTATGGATTTTCTTCATTCCAACACCAATCATTAAGTTTTTCTATGACCTTCAAAGCCTCTTACTGTCGTGCCGATCAGAAATTATGAAAAAAGTGTGAATTTTGGCAGCTCATGCCACTTTAAAGTTGAATTCAGAGGTTTACTTACAGCTCAACGGAAAGGTTAGCTGTTCGTCCTTAACACATGAAGATGGAATCTCAGTGGGACACTGTCAATTGTTCAATGATTCCAATCGACAGGAGTTCTAATTTTGGTATTAACGTGATTGACTGTAAAGAAATAAAATAAACAAACTAAGACTACTATATAATAAAATGTCTAATGCTAAATATTATACAAAGTTAAACAGTGGTAACTAACTACAATGTATACCTAAGGACAATATAATACTAGGAACAGAAAGGTTGAGATATAAATCTGATGTAGATTTTCTAATTTAAAACATATAGAAACAGGGAATTTGACAAATACATAGATAACCAGTTGTAAAATGCATGGATTTGTGAACGGTTAATGAAATACTAGCACAATTCTTTCTTTATGAATACAGTTACATAATCGGTCTATAATGAAACATAAACAAATATGAAATGGGAAAATATTAAACATACCGTCTGTTGCTCTGTGAAACAATGTTTAATCTCAAGTAACAAAAACGGAGAGCCTCAATGCTGGAACCCTCAAAGAGGAATAAGTTTGCTTGCTGTCCGTTTAACAGCTACGTATGTTCTGACAGGCAAGTATATACAAAAAGGGTTTTATAGTGACAGGGCTAGTCACCCTGAAGGCTAAGCCTGGTTGTTACACTACCTAAAACGTACAAATCCAAGATTGCTGTTAGCGGAAACCTCTTATTTTGTACGCCTGTATAAAAGTGACGAACAATTAGCTAAGTCTGTTTCAGCGACGCCAAGGTCATAAATGAGCTAGAAACTAGCAGAATATAAATAACGGGTCGGATTTTAATTAGTCGAATACATGCACACGACTTTTTTTTATCGAAGACGACAATAAAGAATTTAATTAGTCAGTGTCTTTTAGAATTCTCGTTATTTTGGGATTACACTTTCTTGAAAGTATGACAGAAATTCCTCTACCGATTTTTGGGTGACGCTCGAAACGGGAATCGAACCCGGGTCCCAGAGTATGGCACATATCGCCAGCACTAAATGCCGGCTGTCTTATCCATTCAGCCAACCGGCCGGCATTTAGTGCTGGCGATATGTGCCATACTCTGGGACCCGGGTTCGATTCCCGTTTCGAGCGTCACCCAAAAATCGGTAGAGGAATTTCTGCCATATTTTCAAGAAAGTGTAATCCCAAAATAACGAGAAGACTAACACTAAAGAAGCGTCAAGAACTTGCTGAAATCATTTCCGCACCGAAAAGAGGAAACGGTGACCTATACCTCACTCCTGTCAAATGTACAAAAGCTGGCATACACATTTTAATTGTAAACATTTCATTCTACTAAGAAATTCTATATATATTTAGATTTTCTGATTTAGCTCTATGTAAAGATTGATGGCTTTGTCAACTCTATGGAATAAATTTAGATGTTTCTAGAGGTGTTGGTTAATAGAAATGTTTTAGTTGTTTTGCTTTTTTAATGGAAATATGGGTAATATGTTTTAATTTGTTTGAAGAGAGCTGTTCTATAAAATTAGGGGCATTTACAAATTAAGATCCAAAATCCATTAGTTCCACTGATTAGTTTAACGTAGTACACAAGTAGTGTAATTACGAAAAACGAAAACTTCATATTGACTCAATATTTCGACTTTTATTCATTCATCATCAGGAGTGAGGTACATTAGCAACAACATTGGTATATATACAGATAAAAAAACAAACAGATTAAGCAGTGATATAACAATATTAGGAATGGCCTTACAGATTTACAAACTTATTATCATTATTACATATGCACGTTGACAAAACAGATAAAGAAAACAGATTAGGGGAACAGCAGGATCTAACTGGCATGGCTAGGGGATATTAACAAAGAGGTGCAGACAGTCTTATCTTAAGAATTAGGACATAGTTCATCGAAATAAGACAAGTTCTTTAGATGCTTTTAATCCACTGTTTAAGACAGTGATTTATAAAGCCTTCAGAATTTGTTCTGACGAATTATCTTTTAATACTGAATGTAAGAACATTTTAAAGTTTTTATCATGGAATGGATATCGTAAGTCTACTGCCCAACAATTGCTAAGAAAATGCATGCCTAAATTTGGTCCTAAAAGTAAAGAATCTGATGAGAAACTTGATAAAATTTGGATGAGACTCCCATACATTGGGAAAAGAGGAGAATTTATTGTTAAAAAATCTATATCTAAAATTCGTAAATTATTAATCAAACCCGTCAACTTTGTTTTCCAATGGCAGACCACCAAAATTAACTTTTTAAAATTAAGTGTGTAACTCTTTTTTACATAGGCTCTAGTTTTCTATTTTACATAGGCCCTAGTTTTCTATTTTACATAGGCCCTAGTTTTATATTTTACATAGGCCGTAGTTTTCTATTTTACATAGGCACTATTTTTTTATTTTACATAGCCCCTTGTTTTTTATTTTCCATAGGCCGTAGTTTTCTATTTTACATAGGCCGTAGTTTTCTATTTTACATAGGCCCTAGTTTTCTATTTTACATAGCCCCTTGTTTTCTATTTTACATAGGCTCTAATTATCTATTTTACATGTACGTAGGCCCTAGTTTTATTTTTTACATAGGCTCTAATTTTCTATTTTACATAGACCCTAGTTTTCTGCTTTACATAGGCCCTACTTTTCTATTTTACATAGGCCCTAGTTTTCTATTTTACCTAGGCCCTAGTTTTCTATTTTACATGGGCCCTAGTTTTCTAATTTACATAGGCTCTAGTTTTCTATTTTACATAAGCCGTAGTTTTGTATTTAACATAGGCCCTAGTTTTCTATTTTACATAGGCTCTAGTTTTTTACTTTACATAGGCCCTAGTTTTCTATTTTACATAGGCCCTAGTTTTCTATTTTACACAGGCCCTAGTTTTGTATTTTACATAGCCCCTAGTTTTCTATTTTACATTGGCCCTAGTGTTCTATTTTACATTGGCCCTAGTGTTCTATTTTACATAGGCCCTAGTTTTCTATTTCACATAGGCTCTAATTTTCTTTTTTACATAGGCCCTAGTTTTCTATTTTACATAGGCACTAGTTATTTTATTTTACATAGGCCCTAGTTTTCTATTTTACATAGGCCCTAGTTTTCTATTTTACATAGGCCCTAGTTTTCTATTTTATATAGGCCCTAGTTTTCTATTTTGCATAGGCTCTAGTTTTCTATTTCACATAGGCTCTAATTTTCTTTTTTACATAGGCCCTAGTTTTTTTTTCACATAGGCCCTAGTTTTCTATTTTACATAGGCACTAGTTTTCTATTTTACATAGGTCCAAGTTTTCTATTTTATATAGGCCCTAGTTTTCTATTTTGCATAGGCTATAGTTTTCTATTTTACATAGCCCGTAGTTTTCTATTTTACATGGGCCCTAGTTTTCTATTTTACATAGGCGCTAGTTTTATATTTTACATAGGCCCTAGTTTTTTACTTTACATAGGCCCTAGTTTTCTATTTTACATAGGCCCTAGTTTTCTATTTTACACAGGCCTTAGTTTTGTATTTTACATAGCCCCTAGTTTTCTATTTTACATTGGCCCTAGTGTTCTATTTTACATAGGCCCTAGTTTTCTATTTCACATAGGCTCTAATTTTCTTTTTTACATAGGCCCTAGTTTTCTATTTTATATAGGCCCTAGTTTTCTATTTTGCATAGGCTCTAGTTTTCTATTTTACATAGGTCCAAGTTTTCTATTTTATATAGGCCCTAGTTTTCTATTTTGCATAGGCCCTAGTTTTCTATTTTACATAGGTCCAAGTTTTCTATTTTATATAGGCCCTAGTTTTCTATTTTGCATAGGCTCTAGTTTTCTATTTTACATAGCCCGTAGTTTTCTATTTTACATGGGCCCTAGTTTTCTATTTTACATAGGCCCTAGTTTTCTATTTTACATAGGCCCTAGTTTTCTATTTTACATAGGCCCTAGTTTTCTATTTCACATAGGCTCTAATTTTCTTTTTTACATAGGCCCTAGTTTTCTATTTTACATAGCCCCTAGTTTTCTATTTTGCATAGGCTCTAGTTTTCTATTTTACATAGCCCGTAGTTTTCTATTTTACATGGGCCCTAGTTTTCTATTTTACATAGGCCCTAGTTTTTTATTTTACATAGGCCCTAGTTGTCTACTTTACATTGGCCCTAGTTGTCTACTTTAAATAGGCCCTAGTTGTCTATTTCACATAGGCTCTAATTTTCTTTTTTACACAGGCCCTAGTTTTGTATTTTACATAGCCCCTAGTTTTCTATTTTACATTGGCCCTAGTGTTCTATTTTACATAGGCCCTAGTTTTCTATTTCACATAGGCTCTAATTTTCTTTTTACATAGGCCCTAGTTTTCTATTTTATATAGGCCCTAGTTTTCTATTTTGCATAGGCTCTAGTTTTCTATTTTACATAGGTCCAAGTTTTATATTTTATATAGGCCCTAGTTTTCTATTTTGCATAGGCCCTAGTTTTCTATTTTACATAGGTCCAAGTTTTCTATTTTATATAGGCCCTAGTTTTCTATTTTGCATAGGATCTAGTTTTCTATTTTACATGGGCCCTAGTTTTCTATTTTACATTGGCCCTAGTTTTCTTTTTTACATAGGCCCTAGTTTTCTTTTTTACATAGGCCCTAGTTTTCTATTTTACATAGGCCGTAGTTTTCTATTTTACATAGGCCCTAGTTTTCTATTTTACATAGGCTCTAGTTTTCTATTTTACATAGCCCCTAGTTTTCTATTTTACATAGTCCCTAGTTTTCTATTTTACATGGGCCCTAGTTTTCTATTTTACATAGGCTCTAGTTTTCTATTTTACATAGGCCCTCGTTTTCTATTTTACATAGACCCTAGTTTTCTATTTTATATAGGCCCTAGTTTTCTATTTTACATAGGCACTAGTTTTTTTATTTTACATAGACCTAGTTTTCTATTTTACATAGGCCCTAGTTTTCTATTTTACATAGGCCCTAGTTTTCTATTTTATATAGGCCCTAGTTTTCCATTTTACATAGGTCCAAGTTTTCTATTTTATATAGGCCCTAGTTTTCTATTTTGCATAGGCTCTAGTTTTCTATTTTACATAGCCCGTAGTTTTCTATTTTACATGGGCCCTATTTTTCTATTTTACATAGGCCCTAGTTTTCTATTTTACATAGGCCCTAGTTGTCTACTTTACATAGGCCCTAGTTTTCTATTTTACATAGGCCCTAGTTTTTTATTTTACGTAGGTCCTAGTTTTCTATTTTACATAGGCCGTAGTTTTCTATTTTACATAGGCCCTAGTTTTCTATTTTACATAGGCACTATTTTTTTATTTTACATAGCCCCTTGTTTTCTATTTTACATAGCCCCTTGTTTTCTATTTTACATAGGCCCTAGTTTTTATTTTACATAGGCCCTAGTTTTGTATTTTACATGGGCCCTAGTTTTCTATTTTACATTGGCCCTAGTTTTCTTTTTTACATAGGCCCTAGTTTTCTTTTTTACATAGGCCGTAGTTTTCTATTTTACATAGGCCGTAGTTTTCTATTTTACATAGGCCCTAGTTTTCTATTTTACATAGGCTCTAGTTTTATGTTTTACATAGCCCCTAGTTTTCTATTTTACATAGTCCCTAGTTTTCTATTTTACATGGGCCCTAGTTTTCTATTTTACATAGGCTCTAGTTTTCTATTTTACATAGGCCCTAGTTTTCTATTTTACATAGGCCCTAGTTTTCTATTTTATATAGGCCCTAGTTTTCTATTTTACATAGGCACTAGTTTTTTTATTTTACATAGCCCCTAGTTTTCTATTTTACATAGGCCCTAGTTTTCTATTTTACACAGGCCCTAGTTTTGTATTTTACATAGCCCCTAGTTTTCTATTTTACATACGCCATAGTGTTCTATTTCACATAGTCCCTAGTTTTCTATTTCACATAGGCTCTAATTTTCTTTTTTACATAGGCCCTAGTTTTCTATTTTACATAGGCCCTAGTTTTCTATTTTGCATAGGCTCTAGTTTACATATACCTCCTTCTGGTTTGATGTTGTTTTTTTCACCGTTTTCCAATTTCAAGATTATCAGCTGATACATCTATTTTATTGAGAGTTTGTATGAAGTTTTGATTACTTGCAATTTTCAGCGGTCTAATTCATTTTTACAAGAGAAGTTTGTTATAAATATACTAACAGGAAGATTTAATTTACAGAATTTTGTATGAGGTTTTTCATATGATTCGTTGTCAATTAGTTTGTATTTGTGTTGAATATCATGTCTAGATTTACATGTTTGTACCTCTTTCGCAAGTAATAAAATAAACAATATTCGAAGAATCATAATTAAGGCTTTCTGCCATTCTAAATATATTGCGACATTGTTCACCAAAAATGTAACGCGATCAGGATATAGTATGGTAGGACGGTCGGTAATAGTAAACCGGAGAAGATGTATTGATTGATGTTTTACGCAGCACTTATATGACGGCGTGGCCAGATTCTATGGGGGGGGGGGGGGGGGGGGTAAAAATGGCCCATCCTTCGGCGACTACCTGGCAACTCTTCCACATACGGCAAAACTGGAGAAGAAGAAAATCAAATTATGAGTTTACATTACTATTCTGTCTGAATGCGTTATATTTGAAAAGAGGAACGAATCGAGAAGAAACCCTTTTGGTCACATGGCTTGAAATAAAAGGGTATAGGATTGGTGGAACGATATTAGATAGCTGCTATCTCGGTGAAAGTTCTTAAGATTAAACTGTACCCGTAAATTATTGTATGTGATTGGTGGAAAGATGTAAAGATTTAACACGAATGAGCTGATGAGAATCTGTAGGTTTGAAGACAACCTTTTAGTTCAAATAACCTTTAAAGTTATTACCGTTGAAAAAAATAAAATTTAATTTCGTTATTGATATTAGTCTGTAGCTGATGATGAGTATGAATAATTAATTGAAGAAGATCTATCATTAAAACACCATCTATGTAGAGAAAGGACTTTTTAATGTCCATAGAAAGGGCGACGTTGGTCCATTCAGCCATGAGGCACAATTCGGATTGAATCGTTTGCCATTGCATATCCTTAGATTTTTTGATAAATATTACCATCAAATTCACAATCGTTACCTTTTAGGCTAAGCTTTAGTGGTTTCGAAATTTATATGGGTCTGTTAAATAGAAACGTATTTAGCCGACTAACATGCAGGGGATAGCTAATTAATCGGTATTGTTAAACCATTGGAATGTTAGTCGGCTAGGTACAGATTTAGCTGTTCACACCCCTTTATGAAATATACCTCAGGTCTGATCTATTCCGGAAGGAAACCCCTACCTTCGGTGAATACCTTGCAACTCTCTCACACATACAGCGATCGAGAGAAAATCCATTCAGAAAAGTTTCAGTTTTTGTTGGACTGAGTGGAATTCGAACCCACGATCAATCCATGAAATGCTTGGGAGACATGAGGTCTAGGTGAAGGTGGATTGTTCACATCGTTAAGGTTTTGTTCTTCCTGGAATGTTTGTCTGAGATGGGGAGACACTGGGGATGAAAGGATAGAACGAGGTGGGGAGGGGCTTGTAAAACCATGGGGATATAACCACAATGGATTCTGACGTCTGACACGGCCTTCATGCATATTATGAAAGAAATAACCCTAGTTCAGAAATGAAGTTTCCGAAATCATTAAAATGCTGAACTAAAAGTGACTTGGGAGACCTCCGACCTTTTGTTACTTTCTGGCTCATTCTCTGCTTGCTTTTCTTCGGATATTAACGGGACAAACACATGTAGCCTGACAGGTTGGTTTCTGACTTGGTTTATGGCACTTTGCTAGCACTGTTGGCTGGGGAGGGAGGGGGAGGAAGAAACCCCTAACATTTTGCTGGTCCCTGGCCGTGGCCATGTGGAAGTGTCGTGACCATTTGGAAGTGTCGTGACCATGTGGAAGTGCCGTGGCCATGTGGAAGTGTCGTGACCCTGTGGAAGTGTCGTGACCATGTGGAAGTGCTGTGACCATGTGGAAGTGTCGTGACCATGTGGAAGTGTCGTGACCATGTGGAAGTGTCATGACCATGTGGAAGTGTCGTGACCATGTGGAAGTGCTGTGACCATGTGGAAGTGTCGTGACCATGTGGAAGTGTCGTGACCATGTGGAAGTGTCGTGACCATGTGGAAGTGTCGTGACCATGTGGAAGTGCCGTGGCCATGTGGAAGTGTCGTGACCATGTGGAAGTGTCGTGACCATGTGGAAGTGTCGTGACCATGTGGAAGTGTCGTGACCATGTGGAAGTGTCGTGACCATGTGGAAGTGTCGTGACCATGTGGAAGTGTCGTGACCATGTTGAAGTGCTGTGACCATGTGGAAGTGTCGTGACCATGTGGAAGTGTCGTGACCATGTGGAAGTGTCGTGACCATGTGGAAGTGTTAGATCTGTATATGGTGGCCTTCTGATTGGGGTAAGTAAACGCTGATCATTTGTCGATGATGGTTGATATTATGTTAAGCCCGGCTCAGGTCGAGTTAAGATCCGATTCGATTGTCAGCGATTGAATCTTAAGAGCGTTCATGTCGACTGAGTGTATCGTTCAGCCAAACGATTACCGAATTCTGAAGGGAATTGCGTCACTATATTCTGCAGACTGGCACGCCACCAGGAATGACGTAACAATACAGCATTTTCGAAACGCCGAGAAAAAATGAGCACGTGATGAAGTATAGGTCGCTGATTGGCTGTGACCTTAAGATTGATCGGGAGAAAATAGAACATGTTTCTATCCTTACGATCGTAAGACTGATCAGTCTGAGACCGATCTCAAGAGTCTCAAGGCCGCTCATGTCGAAAAACGTTCTCCGACTGATTGGTCGCAGAATCACTACAGACTGGAGCTTACGACGATCGGATCGGATCTTAACTCGACTTGAACGGGGCTTAAGAGAGAGAAGGAGAGAGCTATTAGAACATAGGGGCAACTTGAACTACCCTTAGTTTCCTTCGCAGCAATCCGAGGCCCAATAGTTCTTTCTGGGATGGTCTCCAGTTATTTCTGTATCCAATTACATTCATTGCCAAAAATGGCTTCAAAACAATGTGCTGCTTTTGTATAGAATGTAAACTGTATAATAGGGCACATTGAGCTGGTTCTAATAGAATCCCATTAATATCCAAATGATGCTTAACTGGAACAACGGATAACAATTTGTGCGTGAAGTATACATTTTGGAATTATGTTCAACTATGCAAATCTAACATGTTCAGGAAATCGTGACGATTTTGTTTTTTCAACAACGTAAGTCCGTAGTGAATATACGATTGCCCTCTGGTAGGTCTATGTATATCCAGTTTGCAGGAGCTGGCAACTTGTTGATATTTTGCAGTTAAATAGAATGTTGAAGTTATCGGCCGTTTTTCTTAAGACGTACAATGCAGAAGCCTTTCAGTGTTACAAGTCCCCAGAATGTACGTTAGAGAAGTGTTTTGAACTAACTTAAGCTTAGAATGAATGAACATTCGTCCCAGTTATTTACATTTTCGGCTAATATAACAGAATCCTCTTGAAATGGTGGCGTGAAGCAAATGGTAACTTATGACTGAATTGATGGCGTTGTGATATGTTTTTGAAGCAGGCAGTGGGTCTAGAGTGCTGTTTGTGTGCTCCCCAAAGGTGACTGAACATGGAAAACAGAAGACCAAAGGCAAAGTTGACATACAAGGATCATTTCCGTGATTTTACATACGTCAAATACCCGGGGGCAGATTGCATACCATTTTCAATGTGGCGACCAAAAATGTAGCCGCGAAACGAACACTTTCCGTATTTTCTTGAGGGTCCAACATAAGTGTCCCCGTGATAATGTAAGGAACTGAAAGACTGTTTGTTTACGTTTAGCCTCGATCAGCTATAACGGAAGCATTGGAGGAATCCTGATATATACCAAAAATACATCTTTCTTTTCCATTTTAGAGAAGCTATACCATGCAGAGCTGAACAATGTATATAAAGAAATACATTTTTGAATGTTGTAGTATTGGTTTATTTTATTTTATGGTCATTTGACCCAAGACCAATGTCTGGAGGGCCAGCGGGCAGCCGCTCCCCGAAGCCCTCCCCCTTGAAAGCAGGGGCTATGTCTGGAGGGCCAGCGGGGAGCCGCTCCCCGAGGCCCTCCCCCTTGAATGCAGGTGCTATGCCTGGAGGGCCAGCGGGGAGCCCCTCCCGAGGCCCTCCCCCTTGAAAGCAGGGGCTATGTCTGGAGGGCCAGCGGGGAGCCGCTCCCCGAGGCCCTCCCCCTTGAATGCAGGTGCTATGTCTGGAGGGCCAGCGGGGAGCCCCTCCCGAGGCCCTCCCCCTTGAAAGCAGGGGCTCTGTCTGGAGGGCCAGCGGGGAGCCGCTGCACATGATCAATGTGGAAAGGTTGCCAGGTACCAGAAATATGTGGGTATTCTCTTGGCAAGTAGCCCGGTTTCCTCTCCTACTTATCCTGGTAACGTCGCCATGTAAGGAAAATAATCGAGTGCGGTGTAAAACATCAATCAACCAATGAAGTAGGCAATCTTTGTCAAATAGTAATGATAACCTGATTTTTATTACAAAGTGTTTTTTTCCTGAGGTGAGGTTTTTTCAAAATGGTATTTCTACTGTGTCTTGACATCAAATCTCTTCCTGCATTTTTGTTAATGTGAAATCCGTATGGTTGGTAACACCAAAAAAACTCTTATGTTGTACTTTTCAGTAAAAACGGCGAAAACTTAGCTTATTCTTTTTTACGAAATATTCTTGCCCCAATAAGTTCAAAATAGAAGTTTTTTATGACACTAGTGTGATAATGCATACTTTAAAGTAGTGTTTAAGAGTTACTTTGGTCTAAAATAAATTAACTTTCATCCCGGAGCATGTTTTACCAAGCGGCGTAGCGTAAGTTTTTATGTATAACTGTCATAGTAACCCATACTGTATAGATACGTTGGTATGGCAGTTACGTAAAAATTCACGCTACGCCGCTTTGTGAAAAAGGCTCCTTGTTATTACACTTTGTTACATTTTCCTACACTATTTCGGCTGGTACACACAACTGACTGTCTGCGTGTTCTTTTTATCAACATCAGTAATTTAGTTTCTCAACGAACGTCAATCCCTGTTGTCGAGTTAAGATCCGATCCGATTGTCTGCGATTGAATCTTAAGAGCGTTCATTTCGACTGGTTTATCGTTCAGCCAAACGATTACCGTTAAAGAAAAGGATAACTCGATATTTTTAAATACTACTCACCTAAAACTGCGTCAGGGAACTTCTTTGACAACCCCTTCGTGGAGCAAAACAATAATCTGTGGCCTTACACAACGTCAATAACGAATTTCGCAAAGCTAAAATCCCCTCTGTGTTTAAACCGAGTTTCTCCAACCGGCGTTACAGATGTAGTGGCAAGCATGATGTGAAATTCCGGGTAGATGGCGGTGGTCCTGTCTGAGAAAATTTGTTTTGAACACAGAGGGAATTTAAACAGCGAAATGCGTTGCTAACAGATTTTAAGGCCATATATTATGGTTTAGCTTAAAGACGGGATTATCAATGAAGTTTCCTGACACAATTTTAGGTGAGTAATGTTTAAAAATTTTGAGTTATCATTCTTGAAAATTCCGAGAGCAGCTCTTAGATTTTTCAAATGTACTCTATGTTGACGTGGTATTGAAGAAGCCCGTGATGGCGTATCAATCCACTCAACATATTGCGGACTAGGTTTAGTGGGGAGAAAATCAGACCCTTTGCTGAGAGGAAACCGCCGGCATACAGGTCAATCAAGTGAAACCCACTCAAAAATATATTAAAATGGGAAGTAATGTTTGAAATATTCAAAATCAAATTATTTCCCTAGACTCATTTAGCGTCTAGTGCATGGTTATGAATAAATGATTTGAATAAATATACCTCCCTCCCCCGCTGTCTAAGCTGGTAACGCCTTCAAAGGCAATATCGGGTTTAAATACAGGGTCTTACTCCGTTATTTAATAATTTGTTAAATTTATTGATCCATCATGCACCGACCAGTAAATATCCAAACATAAATAACGAGTTATCTGTAGACTCAAATTAAGTGTAGTGTACAAAGAGTTGTCCCCCTTTTATACATAAAACATAGGAACTTTCAATATTATTGGCAAAATACGGAGAAACGGCCACACTCATACGGGGCATACCATGACCAGGACCAATACGAACAAACTAGGCTAATACGAACAAACAAGGCCAATACGGACTGGGCCAATACGAGATCTAACATGGCAACCGTTTCATTGCTATCACTGCAAAATCCCAACGCTATTTTTCTTGTTATCACCAACAGAAAAAAGAAAATAGTCAATGTACAGTTAAAGAAAAACAAATATTCCGTCTATGTCATTACATAGATTAAAAATTGCATTAACAATAATCTGTAGAAATAAAGAAATATGTTCCAATTTTATGTCCAAAAGGGGACAATTCTTGGTACGCTACACCTAGCTCACTATGTCGTTATCATTACTAAAAGAGAACAATCATAAGCTACATGAAAAAAAAAATTAACAACAAAAAATAATAGCCAACTTTCCTTGCGAATGTGTCTATAAAAACACTATTTTTTATAAATAATATAAATATTTTATGAAAAATAACATTGATAGCCAATTAATACAATTTTTATTAATCCGGATATTCCCTATTGGAATTATCACAGGTCCCCGGACAGTCGTATTAGCCCTCGGCCTCGGATAAATACGGCTATCCTTGGACATGTAACAATGCCAATAGGGAATATCCTGATTAATAACATTATAGTATGTTATTTTCACAAATGATAGTTTATGCAATTTTTAATTCATTGTATGACGTAGACGAGATTTTTTTTATAAACTGTACATTAAGTATTTCCTTTTTTCAGTAGATACAATGTAATTTCTTGGAGAATCGCGTTTGAGATTTTGATTTTGTCGCCATGTTGGATCTCGTATAAGACTAGTCACTATTGGCTTTCCTCAGACCTGTAACAATGCCAATAAGGACATTTATGAGAATTTTATTACTTGACCAATCAATGTCACTTCCCCCCCTATAAAATCAATGTTATTTTTCAGAAAACCAATGTTATTTTTCACAAAACCAATGTTATTTTTAATAAAACCAATGTTATTTTACATAAAATCAATTGTATTTTTCATAATTCACTGTTATCTTTCATAAAATTATTATATAGAGGTTATCTAACGAGAGTCAGTGTGTTACGGTGAATATCACTCGAGTCTATTAATTTTCAAAGCCACGAGCCTCTGGCGAGTGACTATGGAAATTAATAAACGAGAGTGATGTTCATGGTAACATACTGGTTCGAGTTGAATAATCTTTTTCTCACCGTTCTGTCCGGGCAGCAACCACTTAAAATTATAAGGTCATTCCGCTGACGCATTAGGTTCAAATCTGACGTCATCTAGAGGAAATCCTCGTGAAATATTCCATACGACCACGTGCTACTGCCCAGCACATACATTATATGATTGGTGAAATATTACAAATTCATTTATTTTAGGCCTAATTGTTTATGTATGATAAAAATGTCATTATATGAATTTACATCTAATATGGATATTAAATGTACTCGTCACTGTTGGATTGAAAATCTTTATTTGGCGTCTCGGCCGATACGAACTTTCAATCCGACAGCAACTGGTACAATAGATATCCATATTGGATGTAAGTTTATATGATAACCTCATACTATAATAAGTTGATAACGTTGTATTAGTTCTGAAAATATATTGCTTTATTCTTCCACAGTAAAATACTGTCGAATACAAATGTGACAAAATAGTGGATGGCGAAGTTAACGTTTTCAGTACAACTAAGTTTACACAAACATTACCATTGTCCTTCCTCTTTATTGTCAGACTTTTCCCCATTTCTTCATGGACTCAGTGAGATTCGAATCACCGACGCGTCGACACAAAGTTTCTGTCTTGGTACTGTGTTGTCGAATGAATAGAACAGATAAATGGTAAAAATGTGTGCGACAAATTTAATACTAAAGTAACAAGTTCCAATATTCTGCATTTTTTATTAAATCATGATTCCAATATTTTTGAAATCCAATACAGATTTGAACTAATATTCTTTCGTTTTGACAGTCCAATAATCACACAATATAAAAGCATTCACGGTTTTTGAAGTTTCTTCAAGCGACCCACGAAAATGCCCTCATTCAATCCCATCAGGAAACAGTCCGTTGGGGAAACAGTAAATCCGGGGTCAAACTTATTAACACCAATTTCCAAACCTGACGGACTGTTAGTACCACAATAATTTCTAGTTTTCAGGAGAATGGAACGAAAAACAGCCACTTCTTCATTTAAGTCGACTGCTTCTTCTGCCATCTCAAGATACTTTCTCTTGAAATGATCATAAATCCTATATTCTGCAGGAACTGAAGCTTTGTGGAGTTCCTTCAATCCTGGAGGTATAGTTGGACTAGTAGGTCCTTTATTACGCATCTGGTACAGAATGTCTTTCATTGACCAGCAAAATTTTCTTTTCAGAAGAACCAAAGAATGATCGAAAAATTCCGCCACAATAACAAATGACAAGTCCTCGTCTAGCAATTGAATGTAATCTTGTACATATGACTTGTTGTTAAACTGTACCTTCGGTATACCCAAATCGTACGCCATTCGGTTGTAAGCTAAAGAGCCTCGTTTGAATTCGTCTACTTCGTAAAAATCTGGTCGTTTAAGAAATTCCTTCATAGAATCTACAGAAGACATTGACTTGTGTGATTTTATACGAACACTCTGGCCATAACGAAAGAACATAAATGCTGAAACAAACTTTTTCAACGGTTGTCGAACAGAGGCGATTATTTTCATGTCTGGAGGCATGTATTTTCGAAAAGCTTCTCTGTTGTAAACGACATGTTGACACAAAATCTCGTACACGGCACCTTCCTTGATGGGACAAACTCTCTCCGGATTAAACGTTTCAAACAGTCCAATGTGATAGTTATCTACTTTTGGAAGAGCAAATGTTAAATTATGTGACAACCCAAATCGTTGAATAATTGAGGTAACTGTAGTACTGGCTGCCTTATGTACTTTGATAAATGCTACTCTTTTCACAAAACACGTGTTGTTGTTGATTTTGGGAGTAATGTTCCAATGTGATGGAGCTGCCCAATCAAAATCAGACTGATGAGAAAAACTAAAGGGAAGGTATGTATTGTAGTTCAGAATCTTCACAAGTAGAATAAGACTTAGTGTGGCCAACACAAACACTTTGATTTTAGTTCTCGGACTGGAAAAAAAAAATAGAAATTGAAATTTTGACGATTTTCTGTTTGATATGTATGAGAGGGAAAGGGAAAATATATAAAGCTTTTAATCTTTTATGAAATAAGATAGCTTGCATTATACTTTATTTCAAATATAATATAATGACCTGGTAACAAAACAGGTTTTAATTCATTAAATGAAGAATATATTTTTGTCTAAAGATTTAAATCATTTGTCCATATGCACTGCTTCTAGTTTGTATGATAACGTTATGTAAGAACATACTTTGATGTCATCATTTGACTTTAAATTAAACCAATGATATATTGGTAATTGAATGTTTGTCACCAAGGCTAATTAATAATAATAATAATACAAACCTATCTATGAACCAGATGAGAATTATGTCTATTTTAATATTGAGATATATATCTGATTATATCTTATAAGTGAATGTCATGTGAGTTCCAAAATGGCGATAAATGAGCAAGCGGTAACATTTTGCTCCATTTTAAAATTTTTATTTTTTTATTTTTCTATTTTTAATTAGATATTAAAATACATACTTACTTGGTGATGGATGACGTCATCGTAGAAATTCCAAGATTGGGTAAGTCTATCACCACAAGCTCCTAGTGCAAAGACTACAGAATATCAAAAAGAAAACCCTGTTGAGTAGGAATCCTCTTTTAAGTTTATTTATTTTGTTTTTCTTTTTGTCGTTTTCGTTTAGTCCTACTAGCTACATTACAGGAGATACTTAGGCTACTAATAGTAATAACACAGTCTTTAATTTGAAAATATCTGATTCTCTCTGAAATCCAAAGGCATGAGCTGTAAAAATTTCGATATTTATCCGTTAGATCAAAATTTTGAATTTTTTTTTTATCTCAAGAGGTACAAATTAGAAGGGTATGTCAGCATAAGGCTATGTAACAACTAACAGTAACATTATTTGTACGTCATGTAGATTGTAATTTGTACGCCGTACTGGCTCCGACTTCATATTTTCGCGGTACAACAATTAAATCCATTCATTTCTTAAACTTAACAGAAAAAAATCAGCTTTTAATAAATTAAAAAATATGATACTTTAGTTTAAAGACCTCTATAAGCACAAATGTATCAAAGTAGCCGATGGGGCAGTCGTTGGATGTTGCTGTTGTTGTTGTAAACATTCTACTTTTCCATGAAATTGTGTTATTTATTCTTAACTTCTGCTGTATGTAAACAAGTTTTAATTCATCGTTGGGGTCGGTCATATTTAAATAATACCTCATGCCTCGAAATTTTTTTAATACTATATTAGTAACAAATCAAGAATTATGAGTTTTTAATTATGATGACTTACCCGTCTTGGTTTAATCTGTAGAGCACTTTACGTTGTCATGTCAACGAAAAACACTCTCCTCGTCAGCTGACCTACATAAATCTAAAAATAATAACGAATGATAACGAAGCCTACACTACAGTAAACTACAGTCTCCATCGCATTTTACTTTGTGTTTTCGATATCCTCGAATTTATTAAATAGTAGTAGGGGAAAATATTAGATAAATAAGTTTAGCTTCATTAATAATAATAAAATAGCTTCGACCGTAACCTAAACTGGCTATACTAGTATAGACTTAGTTGGGCTACACTTTTACTTTATTAAATTATTTATTATCTAGTATCAAACTATCAGTATCAGTATCACTATCATTGGACACAGCTTAATTGAGATTTTTTCCATCTTGTCAGTTGTGGTACAGTCACATGTATAATATGTACTCTCCAAGGGTTTAGAAAAAACAATCACCCTAAACATGAATAAATTAAAAATTTTGTTTTAATTTTTTATCAGTGAACACGAAAAAAACCCAAAAACAACAACAACTGCCACAGTTTTTTTTTCTATAATGATCACACTCAATCAAGACTCTGAGGCGCTGTCGTCTTACCACGGAAAATGCTTAGCGCAGTTATCTCCCTTGCACCGTGTTTATCGGAAGGGGGTCTGGATAACTGTCTCCGCAAATTATAAAATAGTTCTGCTATAATTCCAGTACCAGTCTAGGAAAATAGAGGAAGCAGACATTTTGATAGGAGTTAGATTTTAAATGTTTTGATCTGGTTGAAAACCTGAAAACCGAGCCATAGCAGATGATAGAGGACGCCTGGAAAAAATCTATAGTCTAGTACTTCGGCCTAGCGGCTCAAGTAGAGCGATGGTCGAGATATCGTGCCATTCTATTTTTGAACTCTAAGCATACATGCACAGGGAAAAACGTCTTGATTAAAATATCCATAGAGACAAGTTTCTAATTGTGTTAGAAGGTGGGGAAGGGGAGTACATCATTTGGACCTTTTACCAAATGATAAGTTGTAATAAACCAAAACCCAATCATGAAATTTCACTAGGGTAACGACAGACAGGAGTTTGACTTTAGTACAATTTTCTGGGACACTTTGTTATATGTTCACAATGTTTACCCAAACCAAATATGATCATGAAAATGGAACTGCTCATATTGACATATCTAGGTAGAAGACAGGCAAGGGAATTCAGTCTTGACTAGTAGGTCTTTCAAACATATAAGCAATGAGTAGGCCCTGTGGTCTTTGGGTGAGAGGTTGGGCCATTTTACTTAGACGTACTGCGTATTCTTCTATTACAAACTGGTCTGCAACCTTGTCCGAGACACAATGCAGAAGTATCGTCCCTAGGTTAGATTGTACGGCTCGAGTGATCGATCGTTGACAAAAGAAATACTACTAAACAACCTTCAGCATAATTATAACAAATTAAAGACATCACCACGTCCTCGGTTGTTTTTTTAACAACACAAAACTGTTGTTAAAAAAAATCATGTGTTTAATTTTTTATCATTAGTATGGAACCCACGTTTAAAGAGAGTTTCAAACATTTCTTAAACCTTCAGCATGTCAATAACAGAATTAGCATATTTGATTAACCAGGCATTGATATTATGCTATTTGAAAAGTGAAATTCCATGCGTGTTATTAAATCGTGCTTACAGGAAGTTAATTTGAGACGAAATATGTCGCCATTCTACCTAAACGATCTACCTAAAAGGAGTATATTAACAAATCAAAATTAAAATAAATCATAGCTGTTATTTGAAGGAACTCATCTGGCGTATCCTACTTCTTTCTGTTTTCTCAAAAATCCTACTTCTTTCTGTTTTCTCAAAATCCTACTTCTTTCTGTTTTCTCAAAAATCCTACTTCTTTCTGTTTTTTCCAAAAATAAAACTTGGAACACTCTGGGGATTCTTGTAACAAATGGGTAGTCCGATCATTACATATACACTTTTACCTTTAAAGGCAAACTAGAAGAGAATTCTTGTATAGAGCCTAGTCCTGGTTCAAGATGTGTATACTTCTGAGTAAAACGGACTTCACCATAAAGTACCGATTAACATCGACAACCTGATATTGTTAAGCTGTCTATATACATACAATGTACGCATGACTTTGCCTATAGGTGTGGCCTGTAACCCATCTCTAGTCTTCGCGTTTAAACATCGATTGTCAAATGTATTTGTTTTTGCTGTGCATGTATTGATATTTTTAATATGCTGTCTTCGTATAGTGTGATATTTGAAAATGTCAGTAGCTTGACACGTGGCATCATAGGGTAAACGATTTTATCATACATGTATACAATTCAGTTTTGGTTGTTGAGTTGTCCTTAGTGTTTGGGAATTACTAAAGCAACTCCATTAAATTCCACTTCAAATTTGTCTTTCGTTAATAAAAGATAACGCCTAGCTGCTTTGACGACAAAAAGTAGCCATTCATCTGCAGCTGACGATATCTACATTAATTGTTCTTATTTCGAGTAGGACAAATTTAACAGATAAAAACAAGTACAACAGAATAATGTACAATAAAAAAAGAATAAAAATGTCAGAAGCCACTTGGCAAATTAAGAAACTGTCTATTAATGCCTTACAAATTGTAAAAAGCACAACAGTTAATATACCGTCCAACCCTCAATCAAATTTCTTTGCAAAAAGTTGAACATACGTGTACCATGGCTTGAGCATATCATGGTTTGAGTATACCATGGCTTGAGCATATCATGACTTGAGTATACCATGGCTTGAGCATATCATGGCTTGAGCATATCATGGCTTAAGCATACCATGGCTTGAGTATACCATATCTTGAGTATACCATGGCTTGAGTATACCATGGCTTGTCCATACCATAGCTTGAGTATACCATGGCTTGGGTATACCATAACTTGAGCATCCCATGGCTTGACTATGCCGAGGCTTGAGCATATCATGGTTTGAGTATACCATGGCTTGACTATGCCATAGCTTGTCCATACCATGGCTTGCGTATACCATTGCTTGAGTATACCATGGTTTGAGCATCCCATAGCTTGAGTATACCATGGCTTGAGTATACTATGACTTGAGTATACCATGGCTTGAGCATATCATGGTTTGAGTATACCATGACTTGATTATACCATTGTTTGAGTATACCATGGCTTGAGCATACCATGACTTAAGTATATCATGCCTTGAGTATACCATAGCTTGAGTATACCATGACTTGAGTATACCATGGCTTGAACATACCATAACTTGAGTACACCATGGCTTGAGCATATCATCGCTTAAGCATACCATAACTTGTCCATACCATGGCTTGTCCATACCATGGCTTGTCCATACCATGGCTTCAGTATACCATGGCTTGAGTATACAATGACTTAATCATCCCATGACTTGAGTATGCCGAGGCTTGAGCATATCATGGTTTGAGTATACCATGGCTTGACTATACCATGGCTTGTCCATACCATGGCTTGAGTATACCATGGCTTGAGTATACCATGGCTTGAGCATACCTTGGTTTGAGTATACCATGACTTAAGAATACCATGGCTTGAGTATACCATGGTTTGTCCATACCATGACTTGAGTAAGCCATGGTTTGAGCATCCCATAGCTTGAGTATACCATGGCTTGAGTATACTATGACTTGAGTATACCATGGCTTGAGCATACCTTGGTTTGAGTATCCCATGACTTGAGAAAACCATGGTTTGAGTATACTATGGCTTAGGCATACCATGACTTAAGTATATCATGGTTTGAGCATACCATGGTTTGAGCCTACCATGACTTGTTTCGGTCTCTTTGATAGCCATGGTATACTCAAGCCATGGTATGCTCAAGCCATGGTATACTCAAGCCATAGTATATTCTAGCCATGGTATGGACAAGCCTTGGTATAGTCAAGCCATGGTATACTCAAACCATGATATGCAAATTAAAAATGATATTGTCTGGTGGATTTGGCAAAAAACACTGCAGACTAATCCTTTAGGATAGGATTGAAATTGTTGGGGTTAAGAAGTCTGTATTGGATGTTGTCCCTTTTACCACAAACGAGAACATGCCTCCATGGTTATTTTAGTCTAGAAGCTTTCCAGGCGCCCGCATGTTTTAAAACTAGAAAATATTATGCACGAAGTTGTCCTCATCTATGGAAAAAAAAACTGTAAATAATCAGAGCTATAAAGTTTGTATATTTTTCGGTTAAAACAAAAATCTAGAAATTATCGGCTGTTTATCCGAAGAAGTACGAATTAGCGGATTTTTAGTGATACTTGTCTTGAGAATTTCCTATAAACTAGTGCTTCCAACTAACTTGTCGTAAAACCAATGAACGGTTGCCAATGAATACATGTATTTAAATGTCTTTACTTTCCAAAGACTATTTTACTTTTAAAAACCACAGACTGCATAGATTTTCCTTAGTCCAGCATCAATCATTTGATTTTTCGATGAATTCAAGGCCCTGCAATGACGTCCCTCGAATAATTAGGGGATAATTGAGGGGCCTCGTTTGAACTGACTGCTCTGTTTAATACAAGCCGTAGCTTGTAGCGATATGCATGACTCTACGCTATACTTTTCGGTGAAGAATGCTTTCCTTTAGCCTTTACTCAGTAGGCCTATACCTCGATGACGCCTTTGAGCAACTGGTTGATTGTCGTGACAATAAGAATTTATATCAAATTCCACAATGTACGAGTTTTGGCAACTCATGTCACTTTTGAGGCACATTGGAATGAAATCTGATGGATTTGGAGGGTATGTCGACAGATATGTGTTTAAGACTGGTACATCCTAATACCTCTAGGCTTTAAGAAACACTATCATTATATGAGAAAAAGTTCCCCAGTTAATGAAGCACTTGATTCCAGCTCTTGTATTTGGACGTCAGGGTTTGTATCGATTCATACAACTCGATGGTTGTTATTTTGCACTCAGTGTAGAATTATCTTCTGCAATTTCCGTAGTTCGAGTGGTCGTCAAAGAAACCCTCTTGAAATAAATCAATTTCGAAGCGTTTTTTGTCGTATGTTCCACCTCTTCCTAGGTCATGATGATCTTTAATCTGTCCCATTCAACTAACCAATCAGTAAATAGGTCTTTTTTCTCTTCCCTCTTCTGTGGATCGCGTTTATACAGCAACATCAAACAAAAGAAGAAATGTTGGCTTTTTTTAAGTGGCATGAGCTGCTAGAATGTTGATATTTTTCTGTTAAAACAGACTGTTGAAATTATCGGCCATTTTTCGTAAAACGTACAGTGTTTCCGACCTCCAGAATGTATGCAAACTTTTTAGTTTTTGAACTTTCGTCCCAGTTATTTATATTTTGTTTATGTTTCGAACACTGTTTCGGTTTGTAAGGGTTACACACTGTCCGGATTTTCCCCAATTACAATATCAATCATTTAGTTTTTCGAGTGAGTTATCGCGTTACACATTTCTATGTCGAAACTGTAAATTCTCAACTTGTAAAAGTAAGTCATTTTGATGTATGTTTTCTTGCCAATGTTTGTATAATATATGCCTGTAAAGACGTTATTCTGTTTTTTTTTAATCTACAAAATTTGTACATAAAATCTACTGGTCTTGTAACTTCTGTGTTATTTCTTCTTTTATTATCTTGTCTCGTAACATTATAACAAAGAACAGGAGTTTGACAGGCCTACTATTCAGAGCTGCACTCGCTTGTCTGTTTTCTACCTGGGTATTTTTGATGGAACCAACTTTTTTCCCATGATTTTATTCTCTTTAAACTCATTTTACCGGTATTCTTGCCATAGCTGAAGATTCGTTAAACCGTCCCAATATATTGCAAAGTGTTCCCGAAAATTCTACGGACTAAAGTGGAACTCTGAATAACAAACCTTCTTTTTACCACAATTAGAAACTTGTCTCCAAGCTTATTTTAATCGAAGATTTTCACTGTGTGTTTTAGTGTTCATATCTATAACATAGCAGACCCAGTTAGGCTGCTGTGGCCAACTTACAATTTAGTATACTACGAGCAGACTTTATGGTTTGTGCATGTTATGATGCTCGGTTAATGGCTAAAAAGATTTTGACTATATACAACAAATGTAGCTGGAGCGAACAATCGACAGCAGACTGAAATGTAAAGTTTAGCAACAACAATAACATATCATTATTTACCAGGGGGAATTAATCATTTTCAATCTGGTGACCGATAAAATTCCATCCGTTGGTTTGTTTGATATTGCTGAAGCTGTACCCATTTTTAAAGACACCGGAACCTTTGCAACAAAAAGGCTTCCGAACGCTAACGGTAACTATAGGATAGGGCTTCGCTCAAATCTTACTCGGGGGAAATAAATACAGGAAACCTTTCAGTAAAGTTGACATTCCAGGAGTGTTCTCTTTAACAACACGCCCGAAGGCAATGTGTGGTTGATGGTACCTTGTTTATCAGCTAGATTTTAATCACGTCAGACCTATTTTCTCCGAAGAAACTTTGTTTTGTATTTTGTATTTTTTTTGTATTTTGTTTATTCACCCACTACAGAACAAAGGCATTTAACATGATAACATGGGCGGGAATAAAGTCAGAAGAGACTTGTTCTATCCCTAGAATTGAAAATAATGTATTTGACTATTTGACTAAAATAATGTGTTTTGACTATCTAGTTCCATAGCCAGTTAGCTTTGGTTGAACCAACAAATGGCTTGTGTACAGTTTAATTTGTCTCTTTTCGTGGTTTTTGATTACTCGAAAACAATTTCGCCTTTAAGCAACTCCTGTTGGTTAATTACTGTGGCATATCCTCGCTGTAGGCTTGACGCATGCACACCAGTCTAGGGCCTATACCTTAACATTGGCCCTGTGAAATTTACAAGTTTTTTTTTTTTAATTCTACAAAATATCGATTCTTTTTTTAAGCCCTCATTATTTGAAATCGGTATTCCATATAAAGCTAGAGATTTTTCAAGATTTTGCAAACTGGATTTATCGGTTTTTGAAGGGATTGCATAGGCATTTGAAACATAAAAAAAAATCGCTTGCTACTTTGCTAATGCTGAATCTTTCTATCAAGTCAACATATGTAAAAAAAGTAATTACTGAAAATATTTTGTGTAACCTAGTAAATATGGCTTTAATATGAACTATAGCTAATTTTATTAAAATGATCACAGATTTCCTTAAATCATCGATAGTCCGTCTTCTCTTACAGATCTGAAACCACAGCATTTTCTTGTGATTTGGGTTAATCATAGTCTTTGTTAATTCTACCAACGTAAAGAGTGTCGAGTGTAAAACGTTTAAGAAGAAAATAGATCGACAAACATTTATTATGGGGAATATGGGCGGCTTTATGAGAATCTCATTCTAAGGTTACAAACGTGTCATCCAGAAACGAGAAAAGAAATCATAACATTTTCCCTTTCTTATGATGTTTCAGCCGGAGAATTTCATAACTTTCGTCTCCAGTCGGAGGCCAGCAGCAGAAATGTTAAGAAAAGGCACATCGTGGTTTACAGTGATTTAGCAATTAATTTTCCAAGTGATTTTCCCCAAAGGCAAACTTTTGGAATTCGTCGATACATTGCTTCATCTTTGATCCACCCTTAGGCAACTCAATAAGGTTAGTTTTCTTAATAGAAGTTCTGTGTAGCGCGGCTATTGACATTTACGAGATCGATGCACTTTTCTTAAAGCACTAATCAGTTTGCCAAAATAGCTGGTATTAGTTGCTGGCGAGTCTTTGTCTCTTGGTATAAGGTAATGTCATCACTAAAATGCACCAAAGCGTCTAATTAGTATGTCAATAAATGGGTCCTCCTGATAAAACGAAGATTTTTTTCATTCACTTCGCCCAGGGGTAATATTAGCGAGCTGGTTGAGATTTTCTAGCCTGGGTTCCAAGGATGTAGAATCTTACGTACACTTTCCATCCAGTCCATGAGACCTCTCTGCCTCAGTGGTTAGACTGATAGTCTCCGGTTTCCTCCTTCACATGACAACGCCAATATATTTATGAACACTAAAACACACGCACACAGGGAAAATCTTCTTGTCTAAATAACCATGGAGACAAGTTTCTAATTGTGTTAAAAAGAGGTATATCATTTAGACCTTTATATCCCATCATATATTGTTGTAACAAAGTAAACCTATGATATTTCATTAGGTTGACGACTGACAGGAGCCTTGTCCCAGTCAGCAGAATTTTCTGGAACACTTTGTATTAAATTGACAATGCTTACGCATCTCAAGCTATGGCAAGAACATCGTCAGACCACATACCATAGGGTCATGGGAAAAGACAGTGAAAATATGCTCCCCACCCACCCCCACCCCTTTCCCAGAAAAACCTAGATAGAAGGCAGACAAGGGAGTCCAGCCCCGACCAGCATGTCCCTCAAACTCTTGTTCTTTTTCTAAGCAATGACCGGCCCTCGGGACAGAGGCCGAGCAAGCCTACTTTGAAGTAGCCTGCATTCTTCTACTATAATCTTGGCCATAGCGATGCTAGCTTTGCTATACTGAAAGACAAATGGTATTACAGCCCTCTCACGACATCCTCCCGGGTCCAAGCTCAAACCCAAAGGACAAATAGTTTGTAATGTTTGAATCCAAAAACTTTCCCTTTCCAAACGTTTGTGCTTGGTATCTGCAGCGGAAGTAAGAAAAGGGATTTTCTCAACAGGCATGATTTCAAAATGGTCCTTGACCGAATGAGCCAGAGTATAGAAATGTTGTGCCTCAGGCACATCATGTTTAAGCCTAATACTAGATAAATGGTTGGCTGCTCTTTGTCGTAGAGAACTCTGAGTTTCTCCGACGTACTGTTTGCGACATTTTGTGCATGTGACAACATACACGACACTAGAGGAGTCGCAATTAAGATTCTCTGCCACCTGATATCCGCCGCGAGATTGTTCTCCGAAAAAGGTTCCGCGATCGGGTACGCATATACCGAGCCTGCATCGTGTATCAAGGCACCCCACCGATGTACCCCAGAGAAATGCTGGGCGGTAATGGTACACCCGTGAAGGGGAGGCAAGCGCATCGGGGGCTGAAGGGGGAAACATGACTTGTCTTACTGTGTCAGATTCGATCCCCCGGAGCAATCTAATAGAATACCTCCTAGAGAGGAGAGCTTCAAAAAGAACAGAACAAGCCTGGTTAAAGAAATCTAAAGAACTACAGTTTCTATAGAATATATTGGTGATGTCATGTTGAGCGTGGCGTAAACAATCAATCACGCCCCGCCCCCCAACCCCGAAAAAAACCCCAGAAAATGATCTGACTGGGTTTTCGTGTGATAACTCTATTTACAACATTACTTGGACCACTGGTAGACAGGCGTTTTTCTCCGTCACCCAGCCTGATTTACTCCTTCTTTTGACGGCTCGGGTTCAGCGGAGGTGGAAATCATTTTTAATACGGCGGCATATATTAAGCAATCAATAAATCTAGATAATGATATTAAAGTATTTGGCTATTCTTAAAACTATAAGCACACACTCCAAAAATGACAAATTCCTGTTCGACGTTTCAGGCGATCTAAAATCAGAACCAAACCAAAACTTGTCTCCAAGCTTATTTTAATCGAAGATTTTCACTGTGTGTTTTAGTGTTCATATCTATAACATAGCAGACCCAGTTAGGCTGCTGTGGCCAACTTACAATTTAGTATACTACGAGCAGACTTTATGGTTTGTGCATGTTATGATGCTCGGTTAATGGCTAAAAAGATTTTGACTATATACAACAAATGTAGCTGGAGCGAACAATCGACAGCAGACTGAAATGTAAAGTTTAGCAACAACAATAACATATCATTATTTACCAGGGGGAATTAATCATTTTCAATCTGGTGACCGATAAAATTCCATCCGTTGGTTTGTTTGATATTGCTGAAGCTGTACCCATTTTTAAAGACACCGGAACCTTTGCAACAAAAAGGCTTCCGAACGCTAACGGTAACTATAGGATAGGGCTTCGCTCAAATCTTACTCGGGGGAAATAAATACAGGAAACCTTTCAGTAAAGTTGACATTCCAGGAGTGTTCTCTTTAACAACACGCCCGAAGGCAATGTGTGGTTGATGGTACCTTGTTTATCAGCTAGATTTTAATCACGTCAGACCTATTTTCTCCGAAGAAACTTTGTTTTGTATTTTACACACACTCCAAAAATGACAAATTCCTGTTCGACGTTTCAGGCGATCTAAAATCAGAACCAAACCAAAAGTCGTATTCCAGACATAAGAAATGTTTGAAACTTTCTTTAAACGTGGGCTCCATAATTAAGGCATCATCAAGAAGTAAGTTGTTTGTCAAGTGATAAATACACCGGTATAGGTGGCGAAACCTCGTGTTGTTCACAAACAACTTACTTGGTGGTGATGTCATAATCATTTCTTATTAGTATTCCAGGCATGTATTCACCATACATGACAATTTGCTGTAAGGTAAGTGCTGTTTAGTCCGTTCTCACCATACATGAAAATTTGCTGTAAGGTAAGTGCTGTTTAGTCCGTTCTCACTATAGATGACAATTTGCTGTAAGGTAAGTGCTGTTTAGTCCGTTCTCACCATACATGACAATTTGCTGTAAGGTATGTGCTGTTTAGTCCGTTCTCACCATACATTTACTGTAAGGTAAGTGCTGTTTAGTCCGTTGAGCTTCATCACCTCGGACAACTTTCGGATAACCTCAATGATTCTCGATCCTAATTAATACTATCAGGCAAGCAAATCAGTCCATGATTATACCAGGAATTTGTCCAACCAAGCCTCCAACAAACAATCACACATACAAGCAACAACAACGGCAAAGAATGGCGATGCCCGGCGCGTATAGGGGGGGCTAATGTGCAATGCATTTAAAACTAGTACAGTCAATATTAATCCATTTTCATAACTTTATTGATTTCTAATTTGAATAAATTTGAATAAAGGCAGATCTGCGTCCTGTTGGACCAGGTAATGACACTCATTTAAACACAAACTTGCCACTATACTAATTGCACTAGTTGCATCCGACAACTCAGCATGGAAGTGTGGACAAATGCGGGCTAATTTCAATTATTTTTCAGAGCCATGTTATTGACCTCAAGTCGACAAAGTAAATTGTACTGTAAATGATAGCACAGCAATTAGGATAAAACGAGCACCGTTAGAACACCAGGAATTCTACATTTAACAGAATTAATAAAGCTTGTTTAACAGAATTACTACGTATTGGGGTCAACTGGGATCGGCATACATCTGAGATATATGCCGTATTTAAGACATCCATGGATTTGCTACAGTAGATATCCGAATAATAAAAAAAAGTTATCGGACCGCTTCCATTAGTTTAACAATATATCTTTTTGGTCAGAAACCTTTTCAAGATTCAAGCAGTTCCTGCCACTAAGCTATTGGTAACAATTTGTTCAACAAGAAATAGTAATGGCTCAGTATACTTTGTCAGTATTTTACCGGTCATATTCTTGAGTAGTTACTGATCTCCAAACTCTGTTGTGAAAGCATGTTGACGATGGGTGGCCTACAGAGTTGGAGGACATCCCATATTGAAACATGTACATTCGGAGAAACAACACTTTCTTCGCGGATTTTTTCTCAACTTTTCCTAGTTTAAACAACGCAACCGGCCCAAACTTTACACACATCCAATTCGATCTTTTAGTCTTTTAATCTGAAAGAGTCTCAGAGGTCAACTTGTGTTCGTAAATTTCCCAAGTTCATTTTGATTGATTGATTGTTTGGTGTTTTACGCAGCGCTCAAGATTCACTTATATGGCGGCGTTGCCAGCTTTATTGTGGGAGGAAACCGGGCTCTATGCCCGGAGGAAACCCACGACCTTCCGTTGGTAATTGGCAAGTTCATTTTGAAGGCAGCGGGTAGTAGATTCGGGCTATCCCTGGAAAAACGAGGATGCAACACAAATGTGAGTGTTTGAACGTTTTTTTTTGGGTGAAACGGTGAACTAAAAGATCGAATTGAATGTGTGCAAAGTTTAGACCGGTTGCGTTGCTTAAATTAGCAGAAATTGAGAGAAAATCCGCGAACAAAATGTTGTTTCTCCGAATGTACATGTTTCAATATGGCAATATACTTTGGCCACAGAGTTTAGAGATCTCCAACTAATTCTTGCGGTAAGCAGTCGAGTTTGCATTTTCGGATTCTTTAAACAAGATATTCGAATAGCAAACAAATTATTTAGTCTTTTATATCGTCGTGCGATTCTAAAGTCTTAATCGAAATAATTGCAAGGGATAAAGGTCTTTAAACAGTTTGACTGTTGACGTTTTTTGCTAAAGAAATAAAAACAAGAGATCAGATAAACTGATCTGGCGACCACCATAGAGCACTATCAGAAAGTGAGGCTGCTTGTAAACGGATCGCAAAGTTGATATGTGAAATTTATTTCTTCGGTTGGTGGTTGGCTGGACAAGAACAAAGTTTCTTCGGTAGATAGTGGCTGTTATATGAAAACTCAAAACCATCTTTCTTCAAGGAGGCCGCACATTTACGCTACTTACCGGAGCTACATAATACATGTACATTGTATGCACACAGGCCAGTCAGTGATATCGCTTGTTTGAGTCCTGTACACAATTAAAATTTACAAAATCCAAAACGATTGTACACATGTTACTAAGATGCATTTAGTGTTTGTTTACAAATCAAAAGATAATGTATATCTGTCAAAAACAGCCCGTGAAAAGTGAAGAATGGGCGACGTATCATTCGTCTGATGAGTAAAAAAAATTATGGCAAAAAATGTCCCGATTCGTTCAGAAATTAGTAAACTCTTATAAAAAAATCTTCATGCACGATTTGATGTAAATATATGATTGAATAAACACATTTCAGTTACTTTATTGGTAAATAGCATTTACAATTGCGAAGTCAGTTGCTGTACATAGCTGCCTGAATGCAAATTCGATCATCAAAATAGTGATTGTACGTTGCCGTGTATTTCATTTCATTTTGAAATATTCCTTCCTTTCACACTCCGGAAAATAAAATATGGATCTTCTTAAGTGTCTTAGGGAACACTCTCCTTTAAACATATTTATTATTGTTACATTTTTGGAAAGAATTTAGGCGTTTAAAACCCAAATTCGAATAGGCCATTTTACCAGCTTCGAACAAGCCGTGGCGGCCGGGAACAGGCATATTGATAAACCATTTCTTGTACTTATAGTTATAGTCGCCCTTAGAAATCTGAAAGGAGTCGATTTGTTTACGTTTTAAAATGACCAGAGGATTGCAATTTCACTCTGGGGTTTATAAAAGCTCCGATAAATGTCTTGTTTTTCACTACTCTGGACTCGGAAATTCCAAAATATCGTCATCAGTGCCAAAAATAACTTATATGTCTTTACTGGGTCGTGCTTTTAAAATGCCTGGTAGGGGCCCTGTGATTGACAGCGGGAAATCGCACTAGCAAACTGATTTCACCACCCGATTTTAGCACTTTTTAATCATATATATTTAAATATCTCACCCATAGTCAGTATATTGGCGACAAGGAAATATATATTAAGATCTGAAGCTGTAAATATGAGGAATTCCTTTTCTTGTTATAAACGTATGCTTGAGGTGTCCGTTCAAACCTAGACAAAGTTGAAAGTTATCAGTGAATTACGCGTCCGTTAAAGTAAATTAAACCTCTTAACCGTATTCGAAGATTGAAAAAACAAAACACAAAGCAACCAACAGATGCAACATGTGATTTTATTTGCTCATTTTCAAAATTTTTTGAAGTTGTAAGAAAAAGTAACCATACGGCGTCAGTGGGGTTTTAGCCGACTTTTCTGCTGTCGCCATACGATGTCTTCGGTAATGAAGCAGTCTAGCACTCTAACGCCAAATGGCGACAGCGGTACCGAATGTGTTAAATGAAAACGTCAACGACGAAAAAAATACATGTTGCATAACTTGACCATATGAGGAAGCAACACAAAAAAAATTCATCAAGATCCGCCCGGTAGTTTTGTTGAGTCCGCGATCACAAACTATGTAGATAGAAATCACAGAAAAAGCTACCGGCCGCCAGTGAGGCCAAATGAGCAGCGAGTGCATAACAAGGCCATAGGGTTAACCTGCGTATAACATTTTACGAACATCCTTTCATTACTTTAGAACAGTGATAAATAATGGCCAGTGGCCGCAATTTTGAATATGCAAATGAGCAAAAAAGTGCATAGTGCACAACGAGACCATAGGGCTAACATGCGTAAATTAGTTTACGAAAATCCTAGCCTTTCTTTACTTTAGGAGAAAAGTGACAAAAAGAAGAAAAACAAAATGATCGCCCAGCGGCCATTTTAATATGCAAATGAGCAAAAAAGAACATAGTACGCAACGAGGCCATAGGGTTAACCTGCGTACAAAGTTTTACGAAGATCCTCTCATTACTTTAGGAGAAAAGTGATAAAAAGTATAAAAACAAAATGGTCGCCTAGCGGCCATTTTGATATGCAAATGAGCAAAAAAAATAAATGTTGCACAACTAGACCATAGGAGGAACGTGCGTGTGAAATTTAAAGGAGATCCAAATAGGACTTCTCTTGGAATCGCGGTCACAAGAGAGTAAAGCGATAAAAAATAGAAAAACAAAATGGTCGCCTAGCGGCCATTTTAATATGCAAATGAGCTCAGAAAAATAGATGTAGCACAACTAGACCATATGGGGAACCAATACAAAAACATTTCATCAAGATCGGCCTGGTGGATTTCTAGATTCCGCGATCACAAACTATGTAGGTAAAAATCACAAAATGGTTGCCAGCGGCCATTTCAATATGCAAATGAGCAAACAAACTAGATGTTGCACAACTAGACCATAGGAGGAACGTGCGTGTGAAATTTAAAGAAGATCCAAATAGGACTTCTCTTGGAATCGCGGTCACAAGAGAGTAAAGCGATAAAAAAATAGAAAAACAAAATGGTCGACTAGCGGCCATTTTAATATGCAAATGAGCTCAGAAAAATAGATGTAGCACAACTAGACCATATGGGGAACCAATACAAAAACATTTCATCAAGATCAGCCTGGTGGATTTCTAGATTCCGCGATCACAAACTATGTAGGTAAAAATCACAAAATGGCTGCCAGCGGCCATTTTAATATGCAAATGAGCAAACAAACTAGATGTTGCACAACTAGACCATAGGAGGAACGTGCGTGTGAAATTTAAAGAAGATCCGACTAGGACTTCTCTTGGAATCGCGGTCACAAGAGAGAAAAGCGATAAAAAATAGAAAAACAAAATGGTCGCCTAGCGGCCATTTTAATATGCAAATGAGCTTAGAAAAATAGATGTTGCACAACTAGACCATATGGGGAACCAATATAAAAACATTTCATCAAGATCGGCCTGGTGGATTTCTAGATTCCGCGATCACAAACTATGTAGGTAAAAATCACAAAATGGCCGCCAGCGGCCATATAAATATGCAAATTAGCAAACAAAATAGATGTTGCACAACTAGACCATAAGGGAAACATGTCTGTAAAATTTGATGAAAATCCGACCAGTAGTTCTCTTGGAATCGCCATCACAAGAAAAGTTTACAGACACCGGGCGACGGACGACAGACGACGGACGACGGACCACGGACAAAAAGCGATTTGAAAAGACCACCATGAGATCATGGTGGTCTAAAAATCTGTAGGGATTATCTGAAATAATTCTTTTCGGAATAACTTTTTCCACATAAATGATTTGTATTTACCGAGTTTTTCTGTATGATAGAGCCATAACTGTTATTAAATAACTGAGACATGCAACCAAGCTGTTTTCTCGTTTCACTGTTTTTCCTTATTAAGCGCTCTATCAACACAAATAGGAAAGCTAAACAAATAATAATGGTCTTTATTTCTCAACTTGACACACAGAGTGCTATCATCGATCGGCTGGAAGAGATAAGGTTATGGATTTATGGTCAAATTGCGTTTCAACCTTCCATCAGCACGCAGGAATGCCATGTGCTGAATCAACATTTTTACATTGAGACCGTCTCATTCAACGACGGCTCATCCATTGGACTGTACGGCTCGAAGGAGGACGGACTATCGCTATGGTATCGAATAACAGCCAAACGTATCACTGGGTGGAATTATGGGCTGTCAAACGGCGAATGGCTATGAACTTCATCAATGACTTTGGTAGATATTGATTTTCTTTTTAATTTTCCGTGGGTTAGTCAGCGCTGGTTTTAGTTTTAGAGAAGCTGGACTGTGAGCACGGTGTGATACAGAGTTTGTCTGACAGGTACCATCGATTTGTATAATGTCAGTTTTATAAAGACCTAACTTTGTGAGTGAGACGGTCATTTACCTGACTCTCTTTTCCTGAGAAGGATATTAGATGTTACTCTCACTCAGTCAGTGAGCTTCAACTTGAGCAGAGAGGAAAGATGGAGAGCACTGACATAAGCCCTTTGCTGGAACTTGCTTACAATGACAGTGACTGGGAGGAATTTCTGTTTGTCGCTTCGGATTACACTAATACTGACCACTGGTTCCAGCCGACAACTGAAGCCATTGTTATCTCTGTTTATTGTATTATAATACTATTGGGAATTCTCACAAACGTTGTGTTCATTGTTGTGATTGTGAAGACTAGAAAAGTTTTGAAAACCAGAAATCTTCTTTTTATGAACTTGGCCGTTTCCGACTTGGTAATGTGTGGATTTTGTATACCCTTTTCTGTGGTGAAACTGACTCGAAAGTCGTGGACTCTTGGAGAACCACTATGTCGTATTATACCAATGTTACAAGCCGTCGATGTCTTCATATTTTCTTTCACCATAATAGCTATAGCGTGTGATCGCTATAGTGCTATTGTACATGCTACTGATAATATTAAGCGGGTGTCTTCCATGTCACCGATACTGATTCTGATTTGGGTATGTTCCCTTGGGTTGGCCGTTCCCATTGCTGTCTACTCAACAGTCGTTGACACGGAGTACCTCGAGCAAATGCTCTCTTTCCAAATATGTATGGAGCATTGGCCTTCAACCATTGCTAAGGCCATCTACACGCTGGTATCTACCATGATTCAATTTGGATTGCCGCTGGCTCTGATGATCCCACTTCATGTCAAGATATGTAGCTTTCTCAAATCTCGAGTCCTTGTGGCGTGTCATTCGCCTAAAGACGCCGAAAGAGTGACGAGAAAAGAGGCTCGGTACCATTCGACCATGAAACTGTTGACCGCTGTCGTACTGGCATTTCTCATCAGCTGGGTTCCGCTTTCACTTGTCAACATAATGGCCGACTTCAACTATTCCATTTTCTTGCATGTAAACTTCAGTGCTCTCTACGTGAGCTGTCATATGATTGCCATGGCTTCGGTGTTCGTCAACCCATTACTGTATGGATGGTATAATACCAACTTCCAGAGACAATTAAAAGCTCTTTTCTTTAGCACGGCTTCTAAAAGTGAAGTGTCTGAAAAGGACGGTTTATTGAATTCCTCCGGATATAAACCTTCCAGTCTCAACAAGAACAGGAGTAACTAATTATACGAACAAATCAAAACACTTCATAACGCTTACGGTCATTTATTTTATAATGTGATGAAAAACTGTGAATTGAATTCTGAATTTATATTTTTCTGAAGTAACATTATAAGTATTTATTTATAGCAATAAATTAGAGCATACGCAAGGCTATTTTACGAGTTCTTTCAAACGCTTTTTTTTAAATTGCACAGAATGTTACAAGGATGTTATAATCAGTAAGATCATACTTTTAGAACCCGGGATATATAGGGAAAGGTAAATATATAAGAATCAACAGCTGGGTTCATATGTTGGATAATTCAAGTACTGTCTTATTATTCCCGTTTAGTTCTGTAAAATAAACCCGACCAAACAAAACTTTAAAGTCACTTAACGTTTGACTTCAACGAAACAATCGATAAAGATACGTTAAAGTGGCATGAGCGGTTAAATTTATGATATTTTGTTGCAAGGAATGCCAATTTGATTAACCATTAAGTTAATTCTTTTTCTAGAATGTATATTTCCGTAACTTCTAGAGAGTTAACAAAGATCTAAAATCTTAACCCGGTTATCTGAATTTTACCCATCCGTTGAACGCATCTACGGCATGCATACTAAAGGGATAGTTTTTAGATTTTAACGACATTCATTTAGTTTTTCTGTGAACTGCAAACTCTCTGGAATTCATGAGAAAAGTGGAATTTTAGGCCGCTCATTCCAGAAGTTAGATCCGTCCAAATAAAAGGCTCTTCATAATTTGTACGAGTTGTCATTGTTAGAAAATCTTGTTTGATTGAGCTTTATAGTAGCCTTTTGAGCTTAAATTTTGACCGCTTCAATGACGCTTTCATTTGGGATAGCATTGTAGAAAGGCGATGAATGGCCGTTTTGATGCACAGGAAAGAATTCCCTTCAAAGAAAAAAATCAGCTTTTGTGGCTGAATCGAGAGGTTCTGTTCACGAGAGAAAATATCGGCAATCAATTCCACGTTCGATATATCCTGTTTCCTTTACACGCTACTGAAGTGAACGAGATGGCTATTCCAATAACAAATTACTTCATAAAGCGGCTCAATTATAGATCTGAGTTAAATGAACCTGTTTTCGTTGTCTGTTTTTCGTGATTAACCTACGGTATATTGGATGTTGTGTGAATATTTTGTGTATCGCCGTTAAGATATTTCATCCCAACCTCCTTACTACAGTAAAGGTATCTGTGTATCAGAGGGCTGTCAACCCCATCTTAATAAGCAATTACATTGATGACTGCTTTCATTTCGTGCAACTTGGATGAATGGCTTCTCTATATGATGCCTTGTGTTCTCGGCTAGACATTGTTGATAACACAAAGGATCTATGTGAACATGAGCTATAGCGATATCGCCTACAGTACTTCTTGTCTTCAGTAAGTCACACTGGCTATAAGACACCAAGAGGCTTTGAAGATCTAAATGATTGGCGTTGGAATGAGGAAAAGTCATACAGTATGTGATCAAAATGAACCGAAATAGTTGTCAATAAGTAAACAAAACTTAAATAACCAGGACGATCATTCATTCATCCGAAGTCAAAGTTAGTTCAAAACAATAGCGTTATCGTTCTGACTATTCTGACTAAAAAGCTTCGGACGTGTCTGCTTTGGCATGCCTCGGACACAGTCTGAAACTTCGTCGATTTACCGTATAAGAAGACTGTTCGAGGTGTCAAAGCGGAACGGTAACGAGCAATGACAGCCGAAGTTTGTCCCGACTGGCCTCGGGCTGAATACAAATGGCGATAGGAAGTAAATATCAAAATATTCTGTTACAGACGAAAAGAGAAACTATAATTATAAATTAACTAAATACCAAAATCATCTATATAGATATTTGTTTATATATTGTATTTTTCCCGGTAAACCACATGATGTGTTGCACTAAGACGCAGTTTCAGATCGTATCAGGATTCCTCCAATGTTCCAACTATAACTGATCGAGGCTGAAAGTTAACAAACAGAGTGTTTCGGTCTCTTACATTATCACAGGGACACTTCTGTTGAACCCTCGAGGGGATAAGGAAATTGCACGTTTCACGGCTACCTCTTTGGTCACTACATTCAACATGCCATGTAGTCTATCAGAGGGTATTTCACGTATACGTTGATCTCCGAAGTTTCAGACTGAGCTAAATAACTCAATTTTGGTAGCTCTGTAGATGAAAATCGGATAAATGGTCGTAATAGAAAATACCCTAATTTTTAAGGTGCCGGTTTACATATGGTTAACTGTATCTACAGCATGTTCATGTAAACGTTATGGTGTTGCCAGGACCAAAACATTATAGTCCATGAATGGTCAACACCAATAAACATGGAATTCGCAAAAAAAGTGATGGAGTTTATTTTATGCGTGAATAAACGCTTGTCGATTTGCAATAAAATTTTCACACGGAATGGGGCCATGGAGATTTTAACTTGGGTCGAGAAGATGCCGCGTTATATGACGGAAGGCAAAGCTATATTGAACTTAATCTGCTCTGTAACATTTGCAGCTTAGATACGTCTCTGGAAAAATCTAAATATCAGAAATGTCACGTGAATTAATTGCCCGGCAACGTTCGAATATCTTGAAGAACAACAGACACATACAGTTTCGTGAATGTGACATTCTGGGTCAAAATTCGAGCCTTTTTCATAGATTCTGATTGTGGAGGATTTAAATTTGATCGACGAGGAAAGAAAATTAAATGATTCACTGTGAAATAAGCACAATCCATACAGTCTGAGGTCAGTACGAAATGTAACGGTGTTCTAAAGGTAAACATAATTTACATAATTGGGATACACATTGTATTCATTCAGGCTAAATCTATTTAAAACACTACTTTAACGTACATTTTCGAGACAAGTGCTATAGTTCTAAAAACTTCTCATTTACACTTCCGCTGAAATGGCCGATAATTTCAAAAGTTTCTCTTGAAAATATCAACATTTTGACAGCTCTTAGCACTTCAAAGCGGCTGAACTATACATGTAATTTCTTTTTTACATTTGAAAATAACGATTTATAAACAAGGATCTACTTAGCTACCTAAACAATCACTCAATATACAAAATGATTAGAACGTTTTAGACGTGGTACCAGGGTGTCAAAACGGTCGTGTTTTTTTAAAGGCACACTTGCCGCCGTAGCCTGTTTAAATTTGCTAAGAAAACCAATTTAAATGAGCTTACTACGTCTAATACCACTAAACTTAAACATAGGACACATAAAACATGTCTAGTTAGCTTTAGACTGTAAAAATGGGGTGAAAAACAAACGAAGAATCGAAGCCTGATTACAACAACAACGATCAGTGTCGGTCAACTTTCGTTTTGGATTACCCTCCTTTCAGGCCTTTGTATCTGTGGTTAACACTCAAACAATTACCAGCAGGCTTTTCCAGTCGCTGTTAACCGATCGTCAGTCTGTATTTCTCAGATAAATAGGCCTACGTAAAATTACACTGTGCCGTTAGTTCACTCACTCGACTGAAACATAAAATCGCCAATAGGGGGCAGATCGGTTTGTTTACGTTCCGGGTACGTAACAATTCAAATTTTGAAATTCAAATTAAAAATACAAACTGACGTCCAAACTTTTAAATTTTGGTAAAAATAGAAAGTTCCTAACTTATATTGTCTGGGAAAAATACAGAATACGGTCTTTCTTTTTTAATGTAAACAATATTCCTGATTTTCGCGGCAAGTGTGCCTTTAATTGTTGCATGTCCCGTAAATTGGCACATCATGTTATATTATAACAGTCAAATACACTGAATGTTATTCTCTGGTAAATATCTCAGGCTAGTTCCTGAGAGTGATGTTACGTCGAATATCAGAGTTATGTCAAATTGAATAACATGTCATGGAGGGCCTATATGGTCAAACGGAATATCCTTAACTGCCACGTCACTCTGTATTAATAACTCAGCATCCGTTAACACGTCATACACCCATTTCCCTTATCCCTCCTGGAGATTTACCTGAAGGTTGCTGTCCTTCGCAATAATGCATTGACCGATTTCTTAACGACAAAGCTTTGAAAGTATCTTGTAGATTACATGGAGCTAGGTTGGAGCACAAGACGATGGAAATTGGATTTAGACTCTTCTGTGTGAAACTTAGTTAGAATCTCACACAGTGGATAAAAGGCTGCCATTTTAGGTAGCTGTAACACCAAACCATACCATTAAACAACATAAGAACTGATGGGGTGTGATTCTGAAATTATAAACATTAGGTAAAGATATAGCCTTTTCTGTGATGGTCTAGTATATCCGTCATAAAAGGTGGCTTGATTGTTATCCGAAAAAAGTAATTTTTCTGTATATTAATGGATTCTATACCAGCATATAAATGGTATGAAGATTTAAGATTAATATACTGACCAACAGTTTTTCCTTTAAAAAAGTCTAATTCACTTTTTGGGGTAATGGTTATCAAGAAAATCAACAAGTACAGTTTCATTGATGTATGTATCAGTAACATTAATATGGCTGATGGGTTAATTAGTCTATTTAGGAGGAGACTTGTTCCTGAACCATCCATCCACAATACCTGATAACAGAATCCAGATGTCTCCTAAATGATATAATTCGAAAGTTAGCTAACCAACGGAGGGGAGATGTAATGGAGAAGAGCCATTGTTCTAGTGCTGGTTAATTAATTATAGTATACTTACAGAATATTTAATTTTAGCATAGCTATGAATACCGATATATTAGGATCTCATTATCTAATATAAATTCTTCTAACTGAATTCACCTACAGCTGATTAAGGTATGGACATGACCTCAGTTCATCATGGATTCATCATCTATATATATTTATGAACACTAAACACACGGGCACAGCGAAAAATATATATATATATATAGCAATTGGTTTTCGGTTCCAATACAAGCAAAACTATGTAAACGTTTATACGATGGGAGAAATGGGCTTTTTATAATTTTTGACGATATGTCTGTCATATGTCTATGAGAATATACGTAGGGGAAATTGTGCGTTTTAACTGTTTCTTACTAAATGTGTCAGATGTTTAACTTCATATTCAAGCAGTACTTGAACGGCCAAAGAAAGGACCAAAACCTGGATAAGAGAGGATGGCGCAATGCGTGTCGCAAATGTAAGCTGAAATATGGTACGGTGGCAATTACGTATTTCTATGTGTGAGTTTACACGGGCTTAGGCGTCGAAAGCATCATTCTCTCTGGCTCTCACCCTCTCTCGAAGAACAAACGTATGGAAGACGAGAATGGTCATAAATCACAATAATCTATCTGAATGAGACACCGGTACACAAGAGGCTTACACCAGACAACGTATTGAAGGATTGCCACTTGGATGTCCAGCTTTAGATTTTGGCCAAGTTCCAACTATATGGCAATTTGATCACCTTAGGTAATTGATATATTAACTCTAATCTCTCCTCTATGTAGCGCCAACATATAAAATGTATATGAAAATCATTACAGTCTAAGCTATTCTCCCTACGTTGAATAATTGGCCATGGAGGGCTTCTGAATAATTTTTATCTCAAAACATTGTTTTTTTTCTTCAATAGTTTGAAAAGGAAAACAAACACGTGGTAATAGGTTCGTCTTTCGTTCTTTACACAGGAGCATTGTGGGGCGATATTTGTAAACAATGTAATTTATACATAAGCCAATAAGTACTACGAAATAGTCAATAGAGAAGTACAAAGTAGTATTGGCTACACAGATGTGAATTTTTACTCATGAATTTAGATTATTCATCCAAATTATTGAGATTAATAAAAAATGTGTTCTTTATAAGTGGCAAAGATTGATACTTTTCTGAGGAAACGAAATTCTATAATTTTCCCTTTTTAAGAAAAGAATTCCATTGCCTTTAGCAGCTAATGCAACAAGCCAATATGTATAATTTACCATTTATAAATAGGACGCAAACCGTGCTCCCTAAAATATTCGTCAACATGTTTTATCAGTTCGATGAAAAATGCAGATTTCAGCCTTTTTTCTTGGTTCTCTTAATAGTTCATAAAGATCAAAGATGGCATTTATTGAAATCTCTGACAATTCAATACATTTAACTTCATGTTTTAGCTCTGACATCTGACCATCGGGCAGGTTTCTGTTCAATGCTAACATTCTGTTCAGGACAATTATATTTTTACTTCTGATTTTTTTTGCCAATACGCGATTCGTGACCTTTATCATTTTTTTTCAAAAGGCAAAAGAATGATAAAAACCAAAGCAACCAATTGATCCCAACTTCTCTGTTAATTGAGCTTTCAAACTACAGGTTGTCCGAAGGCTAGGGATCAAGAGACACTACGTTATACCAAAGCTGATTGATTTCTGAGTGATCTTAGCTCTTCTGCAGGCAAGTTGCGCCGAATGACACTAAATTAAAATTTGTTTTGAACTATTAAAGGATAAATGACAGGTTTAAGACAATACCTCCTATTTTGTAATCAATTTGCTAACAACATGTACTGTGCGAACTCGGATATTTTCAATCGCTTTTTCTATGACGCACTGGGACCTTATAGGAAGCTCTTTTTGTTTCAACATGATGTTTTTAAACACTTACTTAGTCAATATACAGTCACAAATCACCGTTGGGTTTTTAGAAAGAGCCTTCGTCGGAAAATATTTTCTATTGATGATTGTAAAGTTAATATTAACAAGTTAAAACTAAAGGTCATGTTCTTTAGGCGTTCTTGTTAAATCTTGAAGCATGGGTACTCAATAAATGTTAGTTTCTTTTCAATTTCTTCAAGGAACTAGTTAAATCTAGTTAAATAGGTTTTCACTTAATTACTAAATATCAGTTAACAATCTTATTAACTTTGTGTACGTGGGGAGGGGGCATACTGCCCGTAACACAATCGTTTCCGGAGCATAACTTGAAAAAACAAATTTTGTACATAGTTTCTACAAGGCGAGGGACTCGCTTGGGATGGTTTTTAGTGCGACAACAGTTTTCGTTTCCGGAGCAGAACTTGAAAACTCATGGTTCAATTTTCTACAAATTTTATATATAGCTTTTCTTTGATTTAAATAGATTTTATTTTTAACAGGAGTGCCATAAGCCGAAGATTGTTAGTGCGCCTTCTTACAAAGATGTGAATACAGTCAATTGACATAATATGGAATTGCGCCTTCTTACAAAGATGTGAATAAAGATGTGAATTGATATAATATGGAATAAAAACATAAAAATGAAAATAATATTATTGATATTATAATTTTCTCTGGCTGATTGCCTGTCTGTGTTGTTGGCATTTCCTGTAGTATGAGGTCTCTCTGAGAGACGATTGTCCTTTATATCCTTTTAAAGTTTAAATGGAAATTCAGAAAAATGGCAAGGAAATATAAAACAAAGACAAACATTACCAAAAACGCTTTGTGTTGGAAATATACTTACAAAGAGCTTTTTTGTATTTCAATATTTTGTTAAGTGGATTTGCTAAGATCACCTGGTAATAATACATCAGTATCATGATCTTTAAATTCCCCAGTCTTGTTTAGATTTTCAACATCGGTTTTTCAAGGTAGTTCTTTCGTCGTTAAATAGTGGACAATTATGTAAATAATTCTCGGCGATCACTTCGTACCATGAAACCTCGCTTAGGATTTATTTTTTGGGTCATATGCGACTACAGATGGCGCCTCCTATGAGTGTAATTGGTGAGAAAGAACACATTCATTTTCTCCGGAGTATAACTTGAGAACGCATTTTTAAATTTTCTCCAAATTTTATATATGGCTTCTATGCTATGATACCTCGCTCGGTTGTCTGTGTGTGGGTGTGACAGGGGGGGGGGGGGCTGTTAATCATTGGACTATGTCTTATGATATCACGAATTACCACTTGGAAGCAAATAATTAAATCATTCTTCCATTAAGAGTAGGTAAACAGGTATTATATAACTTAGATATCTCATCTTATTATACATTTACGCGCCGGTAGGTGTTTGTGTAACCTATGCTTCTAGTCTTCTTGTATAACTTCAGACAAAGATTGTCATACTTAACATTTACATCGGTGTTTTAAATTCGTTATCATTCACAGAAATATTTATTTGTTAAAGTACAGTCATCGGGAAATTACAGTTGCTGACATCCTTTTGTGTTTATAGGAAAAAAGACCCTACCCTCAAAAATGTCGTTATTGCATTTGCCCCACATGTGTTATGCGTGGTACTATAAGAAAATCGGATATATACGTTGTTAGGTAAGAGTACGGAGTAAAGCAAATACCGTCTCGAATACGTTAATAACACACTTTCGTACATTTGGAGTTGTTTAAACCAGAACCTGATCTTGCACCATGTAGAAGTGACAAGCAAATATCACAAGTCCGCTAAACGCCCACACATTGCAAACATTGCAATATGTTGTTCTCTTAGGATATCCGTAATTAGGTCTTTGCATTATAAAGCATATTGGTGAAATAATTTCGATAACGTAAACTAAAACGCCACCAAATCTGCACATGACACAGAACAGTCTTCAACGAAAACTCATACAATTTTTTAAAGAGTAACGCATTTCTCAGTTATACCATCATTCATAGCTAAAAAAAAAAAAAAAAAAGAAATAACACTTAAAAAAAATCCAAAGCTAAAAGGACTCCCATTTCTTATTCAAGCTACGGACGATTTTGTGCTAAACTTGCACCAAAGAACTATATACGAGGAATGGCTATCACGTAACATTTGACTCAGTCGGAACACCCTTCGGCTATCTTCGCTCGCTACAGGTCGGTTTTGACACGCCTCGGGCAGTCTTTTGATACGGTAAATCACCGTATTTTTTGGCTAAATAAAAATGGCGTCGAAAGCAAATATCAAACTGCTTTACTACAGACAAAAAAATAAAATTAGAATAATTATAAATTTATTAAATGCTAATATCGTTTAGAAAGATATTTGTTTATATATTTTATTTAGCCCGGTAAACCACATGTTGTAGACAGATGCAGTTTCGGTACATATCAAGAATCCTCCAATGTTTCAATTATATAACTGATCGATGCTGTTTGTTTGTTTGTTTATTTATTCACCATATATATAATATACAACATATTTAGCACAAATTGAAAATACAAAATACAAATGGCGGGAATAAAGTCTAAAAGACTTGATCTATCCCATCAATTATTAAAATATCAAGATTTCTTGATGGCGGCATATTTACAGGTAGGTTTCATGGATTTATATAAATTTACGGAAGTTATATTTATGTCTCATACGGATCTATTATATCAGTTAGTTATTGTTTAAGGAGGTTGAGTTTTAACTTTGATTTGAACAAAGATTGTGAGTAGATTTTAGTGTAGTTGACAGACTGTTCCATTCACGTGGGCCTGAGAAACGAAGAGAATGAGAAGCAAGTACAGATGAGTTGAACGGTCTATGAAGATTTAAAGAGAGTGATCTTGTAGAGTAATGGTGGACATCGGAGAGTTTTTTAAATAGATGATGAAGAGGAGCTGGTAGTTGATCAGGATAGTGTATATATTTGTGACAGATCATAAGATTTGAAAACTGGCTGATAGAGTGTAGTGGTAGAATTTTCAGGGATGAAAATAATTGAGAGGAATTAGAAAGGCGATCTGCTGAAGTTATTATCCTCAAGGCTCTTTTTTGAAGAATAAACGGTTGATTAAGATGACTTATGTACGTATTTGCCCACAACCCAGAAGCATAAGAAAGATAAGTATGAATTAATGAGTAGTAAAGAATTAGAAGAGTATGTTTATTGACTGATGATTTTATATGTTTGATGAGTCCTATGTTGCGAGAGATTTTTTTACAAGTGTGATTTATATGAGAGTTCCAAGAGAGACGATCTGAAAGGATGATGCCAAGAAAGTTATGATCATGAACAGATGATAGCTCAGTAGTATGAAAGTAGACTTTAGAAGAGAAATCCCTAGATTTTTTGGGTTTTATATACATGCATTTAGTTTTGTTTAAATTTAAGAATAATCGATTTGCCGATAGCCATGTGGACACATTAATAAGTTCGTCAGTCATGACTCTTACAGCATCTTTGGCGTTTGGTGAGGAAAAAGAAAGGCTTGTGTCGTCTGCAAACAAAATGAAATTAAGTAGGTAAGATGAAGCTATGATGTCATTTATGAACAGAAGAAAAAGAATCGGTCCCAAAATAGAGCCTTGAGGAACTCCGTGAGTCACAGCGTTTACATCGGATCCCACGCCATTATAATAAACAAACTGAGTTCTAGAGGATAAATAATTTTTCAGCCATTCATTGGATTTTCCTCGAAAACCATAATAAATTAATTTGTGTAATAAAATTGAATGATTCACAGTGTCAAACGCTTTAGACAGATCAATAAAAGTTAAAACAGTAAAATTATTTTTTTCTTTGTTGGATATAAGCTGATCATAGAGTGATTGTGCAGCAAGTTCAGTTGAATGTCCGGACCTAAAACCATATTGACTAGGAGATAATATTTTATTAGATTCTAAGAATGCATTAATTTGATTGGCAGCTATTTTTTCTAATATTTTACTTGTACTATTTAAAACAGAGATTGGGCGGTAATTTTCAATGAGCTGAGAGTTTCCACTTTTAAATATTGGCGTTACTTTAGCAATTTTTAACGAGGATGGCACAACCCCTGAAGTAAAGGAAAGATTTATGATATGGGACAGAGGGATTGAAATTAAGTGAGAGATGATCTTGAAGTCAGCCATACACAATCCATCCATGCCTGGAGCTGAAGATTTTAGAGTCTGAATGGTCTCCTTAACATCATCTGCACTGACAGTGGAAAATGAAAAATTATTGGTTATTGGAGTGTTGAGATAGTCAAATGGAGATTTTGTTTCGGGTGGGAATTGGGCTTCAAGATTAGATGCAACAGAAGAAAAGTAAGAATTAAAAGCGTTCGAAATAGTTTTGTAGTCGGTAACATCCTGATTGTTAATTTGAAAATATTTGTTTTTGGTGGTTGTTTTGTCATTTCTGCCTAAAAGTTGATTCAAAATTTTCCAGGTTCCCCTTATATTATTATTTTGGTCATTGAATTTTTTTTCAAAGTATAACTTGCGTGACTGTCGAATGAGGTTGTTTAGTTTATTTCGAAAGGTTCTATATTGGATACGATTATGATTCACAGGAAATTTAAGCTGCTGTCGATATAAACGATTTTTCATAGACGGATTCTAATAACCCACGGGTGATCCATGGTTTACGAATGTATTTAACAGGTTTGTTGTCGGTTATTAATGGGAAGATTAATAAACAGAGTATTTCCGTCCCTTACATGATCACGAGGACAATTTCGATGGGCCCTGTAGAGGATATTGAAATTGTACGTTACACGGCTACCTTTTTGGTCGCCACATTCAAAATGACCTGCGGTCTATCAGAGGGTATCTCACGCACGTAAATCTCCGAAGTTAGAGTGACATTTGACTTTCAACGATCGCCGCCATTATTATGAGATGACACTACTGATTTGACGTTACCAATTAAACAAAAGAGACCGACGTCCTGACACGATTACATGAAATGACATGATGACATAACACTCTTATGACGTCAATTTTGATCTTTTATTCGTAATGTCATAAAATTGTAGAAAACGTTATTTGCATTACAGGGAGACAACATCCCACAGTTATGACGACGATTTCAGCACGCCAGATCCAATCTAACCAAAGTGAAGTAGCCATTCTACGAATATAGTTCTCTGATAGTATCTGAAGATACTCTATTTTTGAACTAACGCGAGGTTTGTTTCATTTCAACTTATGTTTTTCAAATATACATTTAGTTCATAAACAAACACAAGCCATCTTTAAGTCATGTTCATAAATCCTTTTATGAATTTTATGTATATAACATGATCAAAAGGCACGCGCGGTTTTCATCATAGAATGGGTTTGACAATGGCAAAGAACGTTGAAAGTGTTGCAATAATACAGAAGAATACAATTAATGACGTACAGTTACTTGAGAATCGTCCAATCACAACAAACACATAATAAAAACAAACTTCATGAGCTTCACAAACTGCACAAGTTGCACGCAAAAACACATACTTAATATGAGTACAAATGACCGACGAGATGGCATTGTCTTGTTCCATCTCTACATTCCACAATAACGTTTAATTTGGCACAAGATGAAGAAAAACCTGTTTCGGCCATGTATCGGTTTGGCAGGAGAGGTACCAGTATACAGGAACACTCAGCCTCCAGAACATACCCGTGTTGCCGCTGCCCAAAGATGAAGCGGTTTGATCCGTGCTGTAAAAACAATTCCTATCACTCACAGGTGACTGGAATGTTAAGCCTCGTTAATAAAGACTATTATTGTACAAAAACATAGTAATATTGATGCTCACGACGGACAGGTTTCTTATGCAGTAACAACATCGATCGATAATCAACAAAAAAGGGCAGTTTAGTGTATATTCTCAAGCTTACATCCTATATCATACACCATGCATACGACTTAAAGAACATCATGAGATTGGGTCGATGTATGTACAGTGTATGTTAGAGGAAGCAATCCAAGTAATTATTCAGAATTATGTAACAGAATGTATAAATATTCATATATGAATTTAGACGTCTATAGTTTTTTGGTCCACAGAGAACCATGTCTGGTAAATATTCATAAATGATCTGTTTAGTACATTGTATATCATTATACTACATGGTCTTAATAACATTACACATACACATAATCAGCTCCCAACCTATGGGAAATCGTCAAATCGAACATATCTATTTCATATTTATTATAAAAACAAGAAGACACAAACAAGAAGTTCGCGATGGTCTGCTCTAAGATTTGGAATTGCAAGTTGGGGATTGGGCCTGTTTAGATTATTTCGATCAACTGGTTTTGTTCAGAGCACACTTGTCGAACATTATAAGGTTATTATGCAAAATAAAATCCATTACTTCGAACCTAACCAGTAATATAACATTGAAGTAAAAGATGCTACTCTGTATAATATTATTTTTCATTATACATAATATTTCACCAGCAGTGCGGGTTTGTCTTGATTCAGTTTTAGTTTTCTATAGTTCTGGGAGGCAAGCACTTACTAATTCATTATAATACTGTTGAATAAAATTAACGAGTGTAAACGTTATGCTTTATTCTATCCATTTTTTTATCCCATGGAAAAGAACAGGCGGGGATGGTGTCTCAGTACCATAACAAAGGTAACTAAAACACTTTAGAACTTACAATAACACGTCCTATGCGACCAATACGGCTATGGTCATTAATGCGACGATTTTATGAGATTAGACATTCATGTGTGTGATAAATATCATCTTTATATAAATACAATTTCAGTAGGGAAACCTCAGATGTTGACGGAAATAGAATTGTGTGGTTTCACTTTATTTAGAATAGCTCTGTACAAGTGATATTATTTTATGGGTTATACGACGATTCGGCATAATGGCATACGCATATTTTGTGGCTGTATATGTGGTCTGTTGCGGAAATCAACATGTCAGAATATTGGTGTGAACTTGTGTGAGGATAAATTATTTCTAAAAACTCCAACTCCCATGTGATAGAGATCGGATGATTGGACAACAGGACGGCTGTGCGAAAGATTGCACGATACATTGCTAGGCGATAACACATTACAGTGTCACAATGCCAAGCCATAGAGAGACAGTTGCTCATTACAGTGTGAACACGAAATAAACCTTTGATAAATATGAAATGCATACAGGTAACGATAACGCTTGGATGAATAGATTTCTCATTACATTGGACTTTCTCTTTAGTTTATTTTGGAAAGCAGAGCTATTTTACAGCTATACACACTTACAGTTCATTTAAAGGTTTATAAACCCACACGATCGATCATGAAAATAGCCAAATCATGTCAATTAATTAGCTTTTTGCTGACATACTCGATCACTATTATTATTATTAGATTTTCTTTCTTTTTCAAATCGGAAAGATCTATTCATCAGAGTGAAGTTGATTAAATTATATCCGATTTCATCTGAATGACAGTTTCCATTTTTTGTAAAAACATCTTTAAAATTATTGGGAATATTATATGATTTTACCTGTAGTGCCACAACTCAGGAAAAGGCGAGTGGATAAAAGCAATCAATTCATTAGTGGAAACATTTTGCACATACTGTAAGCGATGTTTATTGAATGGGCAACACAAGTTAGCATCAGTTTATGAAAATATATTACCTCTTTCGCGTAAACTGCGAATTGTCGAAATTCGAATAAAAAGCACATACGCGCTAGCATATTTGTTTGTGATTTGACGATCCCCCCAACCAAAAAAAATAATAATAATACGATGGTACTTTTTCTATCCGGAAAATCCTCCAAGTCAAATTTTGCAACCTTCTCTTTTTTCTTGGAAGAATCAAAACATTGTTTTTACATTGAATAGCCAAATTTTGAAACAGCTTGTCGTCGCCTGACCAGAAGATGGACTTTGTCTTTCACTGACACGTCTCTTTTCTTTCTCCATCTTGATGATTTCGCTGATGGTAGCTGCCTGTCCCAATAAGGCATTGACCTATTGTTTTCGCCGAAAAGGCTTTGAAATTACCCTCTATAGTACATGGAGTAATACGACAGCCTGGAAGAGAAGACGATGGAAATTGGATTTAGACCCTTGTGTGTGAAACTTAGTTAGGATCTTACATAGTGGATAAAAAGCTGCCATTTTAATTAGTTTTAACGCCAAGGCTTAACCAACAAGCACAACCTGGGTTTTTCTATTACCACGACAAAAACGTTGTTGCTCGAAGAGAGGAGATTTTAGGAATTGTGAGACTGTGTAATGTCTCAGAGATATTTCCTTTATAGTGACCCTATCAAAGCCTCCTCTAATTTTGGATGGATCACAATCTATGCAATGATTATTTTTCAAAAGAAATCAAGAAAATCTGTTAGATTATTTCTCGGACAGAAACCATATGTTTATAAATCACACTAATCTCTATGAATGAGCAGTTGTACATCTGAGGCTCATACCAGACATAGTAGGATTGGTGAGTGAGCAGTTGTACATCTGAGGCTCATACCAGACATAGTAGGATTGGTGAGTGAGAAGTTGTACATCTGAGGCTCTTACCAGTCATAGTAGGATTGGTGAGTGAGCAGTTGTACATCTGAGGCTTAATCCAGTCATAGTAGGATTGGTGAGTGAGCAATTGTACATCTGAGGCTCTTACCAGTCATAGTAGGATTGGTGAGTGAGCAGTTGTACATCTGAGGCTCTTACCAGTAGGATTGGTGAGTGAGCAGTGGTACATATGAGGCTCTTACCAGTCATAGTAGGATTGGTGAGTGAGCAGTTGTACATCTGAGGCTCGATCCAGTCATAGTAGGATTGGTGAGTGAGCAGCTGTACATCTGAGGCTCGATCCAGTCATAGTAGGATTGGCGAGTGAGCAGCTGTACATCTCAGGCTCGATTCAGTCATAGTAGGATTGGTGAGTGAGCAGTTGTACATCTGAGGCTCGATCCAGTCATAGTAGGATTGGCGAGTGAGCAGTTGTACATCTGAGGCTCGATCCAGTCATAGTAGGATTGGTGAGTGAGCAGTTGTACATCTGAGGCTCGATCCAGTCATAGTAGGATTGGCGAGTGAGCAGTCGTACATCTGAGGCTCGATCCAGTCATAGAAGGATTGAAACTCGGGTGTCCAGTTTTTGGCCAATTTCCAACTCTGGCGTTATTTAATCACCATGTTTAATTACCACTAGAATAAACTCCGTGGCAACTCAGCCACAAGAATATGGAATGAACTCTGATATTTTATTTATATACAGCAAATCCTTTCTCTCACTTTCTCCCTCTGTTTCGGAACGTGTTTTGTAACGTTCGCCCATTGGACAAAATGGGCCTCTTCCATTCTTGTTGGGACATGAGGATCCAACCCCTCCCCATCCACCTCTGATATAAATTTTTAGATCATGTAAAATAAGTGTGAAAATGAGAATTATCAAACTGTCGTCTCGGAATATAATAAAACGATATAGCATGCAAACACACATTTTATGACCTTAAATGTCAGTCATTTTTAAATGTTTGATAAGGGTTGAAGGGATGCTGTCAAGAACAAGTAAGACACTTTCGTCTATTCCCTATACAATCCTATAAACACTAGAACTTTATCCGACATCACACGAGTGACAAGCAAATACCGCTTGTCCAATACACCCACACTTTGTAAACGCTACACATTATGTCGGTCCCTTGTGTAAACACAATACTTTTTATGATATGAATTATTAAGGATATGAAAACAATCCTTCAAGTGCTTGGTTTTACATCTCTCGTATCCGCTAATTGACAGCGTTTTAACCGTATGGTATCGGCGACGTTAGGAACTGACATACAATGGTTCATCTAGAGAATGTATCATTTCAATTGCTTTGTTGAATTTTGCGTCACTATAAACTGTTTATTCAAGTGACATAAGGTGCCAAAATGTCTACCTTATTTCTTCATAAATTCAGATTGCCATAAGAAGTTGAGCGTCAGAAGTACCTTGAAAATCAAACGGATTGACATTGGAATAAAACATATTGGTAAGATCAGTAAACGTACAAACCCGATATATGAAAACAAAACGGAATAGTCGGAATCTATGAGTACATTTTCTGGTTTCTAATGGTAATAAAACTAAAAGGATTTTTAGAAGTACATACGGTTTGACGATAACAACCATAAACGTACTTAATACATCTTACGCTATTTGCCCCTCAAGTAAGTTATTACCAAATTATCAGGCCAACATTGAGTGTGAAACAACAAACACGTGGTTATATTACACCATACCGTAATTGACCATTGTTTCAATGATTAATACAGGAAGGGGCACGATCAGTTGTACAGATTCTGCCAGATATTTACAGGAACTATTTCTACCATGTAGGCCTATATCGTTTATAAACAATGAAATAAGAAGCAGACTGTTGGAATAAATATTTGTCTAGGTTACGTTATTGACTGATCCTATGTAACATGTATTACTTTACCTTTATACATCCCCGGATGATGCAGTTCCTTGCATAATTTATATGAGAAATAAATGTGTTTTATTGACCTTGATGTAAACTACATCGACTACCCTATCGTGATGTGTTTTATTGACCTTGATGTAAACTACATCGACTACCCTATCGTGATGTGTTTTATTGACCTTGATGTAAACTACATCGACTACCCTATCGTGATGTGTTTTATTGACCTTGATGTAAACTACATCGACTACCCTATCGTGATGGGTTTTATTGGCCTTGATGTAAACTACATCGACTACCCTATCGTGATCAAGCACAGCTATATTTTTCTATGAAACGTTAGTAGACCCCTAAACATACATATTTGTCGAAAATAACTTTTGAGTTCCTTCAAAAGCTAAAGGATTGGCGTTGAAATAAAAAGATCGATGGAGCCTCTAACTTATTATGTGTAAAATAATAACACAAAACATCCAAATATAAACTGGGATGCATGTTCACATTTCAGGGTTAATGTCGTTTATAAAAAAACAACCGACAAAAGGCTTATAACTGAAACTTGAAAAAAATAAACATCTGGTTAAGTAGTAGAAAAAAATTAAACGCTTCAAAACTAGCATTTTCTTGCAAAATATTTTTGAAATTTATTGTATACTTAATTTAGCTTAACGTGTGCTTACTTTGCTATTAAAATTAAATAAAGTGAAGAACGCAACATTCAATTGAAATACTGATATTACTGTTCTACATGGAATCCGATTTCTATCCAAGAAACCCACCAACCAAAGTACACTTAATAACCTCTTCCAGGAATATGTCACCAATAACAAAGGCCTTAGTCCATTTCTGCGATTATTGTACTGGTTGCGATCACGTGCTAGACTTTCTTTGTAAGATAGCAAACGCCCCCTCGCCTTTACTGTAAAAGGGTTTGTGTTTCATAGAGGAAACATTGGTGCCAGTTCGCGTGCCTTTGGTGAATTAGTTCGGTGTGATATCTTCTGTTCTCTCCTAGACACTGTTGATAACACAAGGGATCCATGTGAACCTGAACAATACCGGTATCTCCTACAATACTCCTTGGCTTCAGTCCCAAACACTATAGAAATTATAGTTAGGTTCATTCTATCGGGCTCATTCTAATTGATGTTCTGCCTTACTTTCATCAATGGAAAATCAATGTATTTTCAAACGATCAGAAAAACTACGTAGATCTGTTTATTTATCTTATATATGTAACCATTTTCAGAGAGTTTAATTACTTATCTTGTATTGCTGCAATTTGCTGGTGACAAACAAATTCATGAGAATTATTTTTTGTATTATATTTTATGGGGATGAAGGTTTCCTATTTGTTAACAACATGCTAATTGAAAGTTATTAAGAACATTATATGATTTGGCAATCATTGTTGTACCATGGGTTTATGCCAATATGTTTTAGTCAAAAAAGCTATGTTGTGCTGCATCAGTAATTCACGAACGAAATTATTTTTAATCTTCGAATAATTTATAAAGCTAAGAAATAAGAGGGTCGTGAGTTACAGGTCATCGTTTAAAGAAACGAGAAGAAGAATAGCGTCTTATTGTATTACCTGTTCAAACATCGTATTAGCATCAGCAATTTTACATTGAATAACCCAATTTTGACAAATTGGTGAATCTCGATATTCAGCTGTGTCATTTAACTGACATATCCCTTTGCCATGGCAACTTAAAACCTCCTACACCCATTTACCTATTTTCTATTTTGGTCTTGCTTATTTAGCTGATGGTAACTGTCTATTTCAATAAGCGGTAATAACCAGCGACGAGGCTGTGAAATTATCTGCTAGAGTACATGGAGTAATCAGCCGGCTTGGAGCAGGAGAAAATGGAAATTAGATTTCGTCTTTAAGTGTGAAACTTCGTTAGGATCTCACTTTGGGGTTAAGAGGCTGATATTGTAAGAAGTCTTAACACAAGCCGTAAATAACGTCTACAAACTGTTACACCGACAAAACCTTGGAGCTTATATTGTAATAATTCTAAAATAAAAACAGTTTATGAGTTTATATGTAACTAGCATACAGAGTCTAGAAGATAAACAATTCGTTTTAACTAAAGTGTTTCCTTTGTCGACAAAACTGAAAAATTGTTTTCAAGGACCTAATATGAAGCCGATATATTTATTTATTTAATTTTTTTTTACTTTTTTTATATTTTTCTTCAGCCTTTCAGAACACAAATATCTCTTCAATTTTATTAGTTTTGTTAATTCTTAATTTCATTATTTTTGTGTGTTATGTATCATTACCATTTTCATCAATTTACAATGGCTAGTCATCTTTAGTTGTTCAGAAAGAAATGTTCCTAAATGTTTCAATGAAGGCCAGATTCGCCCTAGGAATTACCCTGTAATTATCCGAACAGAATTCATACTGTCCAATGTGTGGACATTTATTGCTCGGGGTAAAGTCAACCATCCAATAGGTTGAAAGTTATAATTACATAATCACATTGCATACAAATAAGTACAAATGGTTAAACCTATATAAGTGGATACGGTTTTCTATTTATTTCTCCCTATGTTAGATAACACATCGATTACCCAAAAACACGTTTAACGTTCAAGCATTTAAGGCGAAATGATTTGACAAGTATAAACTTCCAGCCTTTCCGAAGATTAAGGGATGGCGCTCTATAAAGGCTTGTCGGGAATAACATTGAATGGGGATTTAAGTTCAAACGTATGGTAGACGCGATTGGCCATAAATCACAATAATCTCTCTGAATGAGACAACAAATCTCGTAAGGACCATACCAGACATGAGATAGTATGATTGAATGGTCACATTTGGTCAGACTGCAATGGTAATGCAATTAGTATATCCATTTGTACTTGATAGATTGAATTTAAACCGTCCTACGTATTACCAAATGAATTATTAAGTGTATTAGGAATTTAAGTTACATTGATGCTTTTATTAACGTTATACACAACTCTAGTTTGAAAGATAGATAGAGTCAAGAGAATCTGTTTCTGGACAATCCAGTTTGGCTTTTATTTGTCTTAGTTTTAACCTATAAAAGACGGATAAGCTGATTGGCGATTTGCTTTAAGTTGAATACAAATCCTTAGATTGTTTTCTGAGACAGTACTGATGCACTGATCCGCCAAGTCAGGAACTTCGGTGTTAGCATCTACATCGGAACGACATCTTCATATTAACCCAATATTGTGTACCGCTATTTTAGACAGTATCAAGAAAATGCATATCCAGGACATTCTTTTGGACAAAAAAAAAAATCTGGGGAACCAATCAACACGCGGAAAGAAAAGAATACTACTTCAGTTAATCTTACTATTACTAGATCAATGATCTAACATTCCTAATACGTGTGATATTTCGATCCTGTAGGAACGCCATAAAACTTACCTTCATATTTTTAATCCATTCACAATGTGTTGTGCTTATTCTCAACTGACAATAAGGTTTTGTCATTTATATTGTTGTATTTTGGTGTGAATATCTTTATTTGTTATTTTCATTCATTCCTCGATGACGGTGTTAGGATCTACATTGAACTGTCAGGTTTATACATAATATTCGTCATTCGTTTATTGTAATCCTTCAGTTTTCAAACAAGCCGCTCTTACTATCATCGCTTTAATCATCAAATGTGCGGGTAACGTTTCTCATATCAGTCGATTGATTGACAAACATGAAAATATGAGAATTTGTCTCCGTCATACCCCATATTGTCCTTGGCTTATGTGGAACATTAAAAACGCTGTTTTTGTACTGTAACTGCGTTTTCGTCAGTTCAGGATATTTTCATTTTCAGCAATCTTAATTTTCTTTGTTACCTATAGGCTATTATTGACCTTTAGTCCATTACAGAAGGTAATATAAGAAACGCGCGCAACCATTTTATCCCGGGGAGCTTTCCACTTCAACGTTGTCCTCAGGTTATTAATAAAGAAACATTCTGTATTCTTGGTCGCCTGTTGGCAATTCGCTCTTAACAAACCCACCCCTGGCAAAATCATCGTAAATCATTATTTTTGGCAAATTGAAAAACTTTCTTTCGAACCAACTCATATTGCCAAGTCCATGATAAAAGGCTGTGTAACCTTTTTGATTGGATATTTAGTCAACTTTTGCCAGATTCTTCTCTATATGCTTTTTATTTGGCAAAAGGGTCATTCGCAAACTAAATTGAGTTCAATTAATTTACTTACTGTCGGAAAATCTTCAATCGTAAAGCAAAATCCGCGAATAAAAGTATGTTAAATGTTAGATAAAAGTTGACCAAGTTCATAAAGAGCATTGGGCCAGTATATTATATAGCTTCAATGATAACTCCGATGGGACATACACTTGTCTGTCGTTAATCCGGTATTCAGAATCATTGTACATGTATAGCTATTACTAATAAACCATCATTAACAAGGTTTAACCAATTAAAATCTCATTAAACGTTTATGTAGGAAGTTAAAGTGGGACGTGTTTGAAGCTGCAGACATCGTTATGTTCAAATCGCAAGGTTTAACCCATGCTTATCTTTAATGTGAACTAAACATAACTTTTATTAAATTGATTACATCGTACACGTGATTCTAAGTCCGCAGTGCTAAATACGATATTTCTTGAAAGACACGTTCTTAAAAACGTAGACTAAACATGTACACCCGTGCCCACGCCTCCAGACACGTACAATTAATATTATGAGGTTATTATATGACTTCGCATCCAATATGGATATTTATTGTACGAGTCGCCGTTGGGTTGAAAGCCGATATTGGACGAGACGCCAAAGGCGTCGAGTCCAATATCGATTTTCAATCCAACGGTGACGAGTACAATCAATATCCCTATTGGATGCGAAGTCATATAATAACCTTTTTATTATACATATGCAATCCAACGCCAACAACAATTATTTCAAGTTTAACTTTAAACAAGCACAATAATTTATTTCAATATTCAACGTCTTCACAATTGTTAGAACGTCGCATTTCGTTTTCTTTTTAGTGTTTTCTGGTATTTGACCCTCGACAAATTTATCTATATTGCGTCATCTAACATCTTGCAGAGGTATGAGGGTTCTGACAAAACGACAGGAGCGAAACAGACGACTCCGCGGTGACGTCAGATTCGAATGTTACACATCATCGAACTGACGTAGTCGCTCTTCTCTCTGCCGATACCCGGATGAAAATCCAATAGCACTATCCGATATCGCTTTCGGCTCCAATATCGACTGATATATGATCGACACGTGGTACAAATGCTAATCTTTCATTGGTTAATGAATACTGGTTGTATAATAATACATTAATATCCTTATCTAAGTGACAATTATAAATTTTACTAAGGAATGGTTTTACTAAAGCCAAAAAAACACATAGCGCAACTCGTACTATATTGTACAAGATGATGTATATTTATGGGCTTTTGAGATTAGCTACTCTTATCATCAGATGTTACAATATGTTCAGTGTTTTGTAATATCTGATGACGAGGGTAGCTACTCTCTAAAGCTTATACATTTACACCATCGTGTGCAATATAGTACGAGCTGTCCTATGTATTTTGGCTAAAAGGAGAAGGAAATGAAAGAACTTAGTTAATAAAGTACAGGCGCGGTAACCTTTCCTTTCTAGCGATACCAAAACTATCTCTACGATTTTTCCTCGCCAAACTGTGCTACAAGAAAGTTAGCAATCGTTATTAGAGAATGTGTAACTGACCCGGAAGCCATCTTTAAAACATAGCTTAGCTGTGTGTCCGGATCGGCCAATCAGCATACGCTGTTTAAGAGGCTGTCAATCGAATTTGTCTCCAGAGAACATTTTTACCGAATCTGTATGCTAAATTTCAAGTTTGTACTTCAGGAACATGTTACGAATGATTGGATCCCAGTCTGTATTGTCTTTTTTGGATATAAGCACTACAGTACCTTATTAATTTTAAAATTATCTTTCATATTTGAATTTTGTCTGAAATAGTGGTGCCTCTAAACTCTCACAAATATATATTGTTGAATCCATTACCGCAATAAACGTTACGATCGTTACAATCATACTCCAATGTTGCGTGTAAATCAATTAGCAAAGCCAGACTGAAAACAACAAAAAATACTTCCCTACATAATTGCCTTATATCGACCTAGATTTTCATAATTATCTTTGACGGATAGATCAAATTGCTACTTTATACAGGGCACAAAAAGATTCTTCCTGTTTGTTGCTGCGATTTGAAACATTTTTTCTGCTTGTCCGTTTGACTGTTCGTATTTCCTTATGGATTTTGTGATGGTTTTGTGGCTTGGCCATCGAAGGCTTTCCTAAAATAAAATAGTATGGCAATTTGAAGATAGCTTACACACTGAACAGTACAGACGAATAACTGCTTTGGTTTGTGTTTTATTGATGTGACAATTGAGATGCCAAATAATAGTTTAATGTAGCCTCAGAATCAATTAGTAAAGCTAAGCTATTAAACTAGAAAATAACACCAAAACACTTTCCCGTCGTAATTACTTTATATACCAAGGTTCCAATAATTTGCTTTGATGTAAAGATAAAAGTAGCAAGTTAAAACAGACAGATGTGTATTTTTATCATATAAAACGTTTATAAATAATGTTATAGCAAATGATACAGTGCAATAAATGGTGGTCTGCGTTATTAGTCATACACTATACCTCTATTAGGAAAATTAGATAAAGCGATTGATTGTTTGGTGTTTTACGCCGCGCTCAAGATTATTTCACTTATATGGCGGCGTTGCCAGTTTTATTGTGGGAGGAAACCGGGCTCTATGCCCGGAGGAAATCCACGACCTTCCGTTGGTAACTGGCAACCATCCCACATAGGTCGTTCGAGTGAAAACCCAGACAGAAAATTTTCCAATTTTTTGGACTGAGTGGGAATCGAACCCGCAACCCATTGGTGGAAGGCTGTTTGGATTGAGCGTCCAACGCTCTACCTACTGAGCCACGGAGACCCTTAGATAAAGCGAAGAACACAACAGTCAAATGAAATACTGATATTACTGTTCCACAAAAATCCGATTTATATGTCTAATCTACCCAAGAAAGTCACCAACCAGAGTACACTTAATAACCTCTTCCAGGAAAATGTGACCAATAACAAAGGCTTTATTCCATCTCTGCCATTACTGTACTGGTTAAGATCACGTGCTAGACTTTCTTTTGTAAGATATCAAACGCCCCCTCGTCGTTACTGTAAAAGGTTTTGTGTTTCATAGAGGAAACATTGGTGCTAGTTCGCGTGCCTATGGTGAATTAGTTCGGTGTGATATCTTCTGTTCTCTCCTAGACATTGTTGATAACACAAGGGATCCATGTGAACCTGAACAATACCGGTATCTTCTACAATACTCCTTGGCTTCAGTCCCAAACACTATAGAAATTATAGTTAGGTTCATTCTATCGGGCTCATTCTAATTGATGTTCTGCCTTACTTTCATCAATGGAAAATCAATGTATTTTCAAACGATCAGAAAAACTACGTAGATCTGTTTGTTTATCTTATATATGTGACCGTTTTCAGAGAGTTGAATTACTTATCTTGTGTTGCTGGTGACAAACAAATTCATGAGAATTATTTTTTGTATTATATTTAATGTGGTTGAATGTTCTTTATTTATTAACAACATGCTTATTGGAAGTTTTTTTGAACATTGTATGATTTGGCAATCATTTTTGTACCATGGGGCTATATCAATATGTTTTAGTAAAAAAGCTATGTTGTGCGGCATCGATATTTCACGAACGAAATGATTCTTAATCTTCGAATAATTTACAATACTGATAAATAAGAGGGTCGTGAGTTACAGGTCATCGTTTAAAGAAACGAGAAGAAGGGTAGAGTCACCTGTTCAAACATCGTATTAGCATCAGAAATTTTACATTGAATAACCCAATTTTGACAAATTGGCGAATCTCGACATTCAGCTGTGTCGTTTAAATGACATATCACTTTGCCATGGCAACTTAAAACCTCCTACATCCATTTACCTATTTCCTATTTTGGTCTTGCTTATTTAGCTGATAACTGTCTATTTCAATAAGCGGTAATAACCAGCGACGAGGCTGTGAAATTATCTGCTAGAGTACATGGAGTAATCAGCCGGCTTCGAACAGGAGAAAATGGAAATTAGATTTAGTCTTTAAGTGTGAAACTTCGTTAGGATCTCACTTTGGGGTTAAGAGGGTGATATTGTAAGAAGACTTAACACAAGCCGTAAATAACATCTACAAACTGTTACACCGAAAAAACCTTGGAGTTTATATAGTAATAATTCTAAAATAAAAACATTTTACGAGTTTATATGTAACTAGCATACAGAGTCTGGAAGATAAACAATTCGTCTTAACCTAAAGTGTTTCCTTTGTCGACAAAACTGATTAAATTGTTTCTTTGATTGATTGGTGTTTTACAACGCGCTCAAGATTATTTCACTGATATGGCGGCGTTGCCAGTTTTATTGTGGGAGGAAACCGGGCTCTATGCCCGGGGGAAACCCACGACCGTCCGCTGGTAAATGGCAACCATCCCACATTGGTCGTTCGAGTGAAAACCCAGTCAGAAAATTTTCCATTTTTTTCCATGTTTCTTTGAAGTTGCATGTACAAGTAGCTGCATATATGTAATATAAACATATTCGCTATCTTTGTGTGTTTTGTATCATTACCATTTTCATCAATTTACAATGGCAAGTCATCTTTAGATGTTCAGAAACAACTGTTCATAAATGTTTCAATGAAGGCCAGATTCGTCCTAGGAATTACCCTGTAATTATCCGAACAGAATCCATACTGTCCAATGTGTGGACATTTATTGCTCGGGGTAAAGTCAACCATCCAATAGGTTGAAAGTTATAATTACATAAGCCCATTGTTTACAAATAAGTACAAATGGTTAAACCTATATATTTATATAAGTGAATACAAGTTTCTACTTATTTCTCCATATGTTAAATAACACATCGATTATCCAAAAACACGTTTAACGTTCAAGCATTTAAGGCGAAATGATTTGACAAGTATAAACTTCCAGCCTTTCCTGGGATTAAGGGATGGCGCTCTATAAAGGCTTGCCAAGGAATAACATTGAATGGGGATTTAAGTTCAAACGTATGGTAGACGCGATTGGCCATAAATCACAATAATCTCTCTGAATGAGACAACAAATCTCGTAAGGACCATACCAGACATGAGATAGTATGATTGAATGGTCACATTTGGTCAGACTGCAATGGTAATGCAATTAGTAAATCCATTTGTACTTGATAAATTGAATTTAAACCGCCCTACGTATTACCAAATGAATTATTAAGTGTATTAGGAATTTTAGTTACATTGAAGCTTTTATTAACGTTATACACAACTCTAGTTTGAAAGATAGATAGAGTCAAGAGAATCTGTTTCTAGACAATCCAGTTTGGCTTTTATTTGTCTTAGTTTTAACCTATAAAAGACGGATAAGCTGATTGGCGATTTGCTTTAAGTTGAATACAAATCTAGCCGAGAAATCTTGGCTCTGCCGAATTTTTTTTTTCCGTGTTCGTCATAGCCAAGATCACTTCCATAGTAAAAAAGGGATATATGTTAAGGAGACCCGCCGAAAATATCGGCGGCGCAGATTTCACAACAAATAAGCAAAGAATAAAATATTTACCACTGCATTCCGATAGCATAGACCACGAAGAAGGAGTTTGTCAAACTTAGGCCGATGTAAAGTGACTAAAGATATATGATCGAAGTATTTCTACGACGCCCCGCACAGTTTAACTGGTCGTTTAAATGTTTTACTATGGCGGTTACGTCAGGTTGAAGGCCAGTGGACTTCGAAACAAATATTGACTACATAAGGAAAAGTTTACCACTTTACAGCGGCGTAAGTTTGACAAACTCCTTCTTCGTGGTCTATACTATCGGAATGCAGTGGTAAATATTTTATTCTTTGCTTATTTGTTGTGAAATTTGCGCCGCCGATTTTTTCGGCGGGTCTCCTTAACTTATATCCTTTTTTTACTATGGAAGTGATCTTGGCTAAATACAAATCCTTAGATTGTTTTCTGGGACATCACGGATGCACTGATCCGCCTCTCATACCATAAGTCAGGAACTTCGGTGTTAACATCTACACCGGAACGGCATCTTCATATTAATCCCATATTGTTTTACTGCTATTTCAGAGGGTATCAATAAAAATCCTATCCAGGAAATTCTATTGGACAAAATAAAAAGCTGGGGAACCAATCAACACGCTGAAAGAAAAGAATATTACTTCAGTTAATCTTACTATTACTAGATCAATAATGTAACATTCCTAATACGTGTGATCTTTGGATCTTGTAGGAACGCCATCAAACTTGAATACCTCTATATTTTAATCCATTCACAATGTGTTTTTTTGTTCAAGTGACAATAATTTTGTCATTTATATTATTATATTTTAATGTGAATATCTTTATTTGATATTTTCATTCATCCCTCGATGACGGTGTTAGGATCTACATTGAACCGCCGGGTTTATACATAATATTCGCCATTCGTTGCCCTTCAGTTGTCAAATGCCACTTAAACAAGCCGCACTTACTATCATCGTGCGGGTAACGTTTCTCAAACCAGTCCATTGATTGACAAACACGAAGATATGAGAATTTGTCTCCTTTATACCCGATATTGTCCTTGGTTTATGTGTAACCTTAAAAACGCTGTTTACTTACTGTAACTGCGTTTTCTTCAGTTCATGATATTTTCATTTTCGGCAATCTTCATTTTCTTTGTTACCTATAGGCTATTATTGACATTTAGTCCATTACAGAAGGTAATATAAGAAACGCGCGCAACCATTTTATCCCGGAGAGCTTTCCACTTCAACGTTGCCCTCAGGTTATTAATAAAGAAACATTCTGTATTCGTGGTCGCCTGTTGGCAATTCGCTCTTAACAAACCCACCCCTGGCAAAATCATTGTAAATCATTATTTTGGGCAAATTGAAAAACTTTCTTTCGAACAAACTCATATTGCCAAGTCCATGATAAAAGGTTGTGTAACCTTGTTGATTGGATATTTAGTCAACTTTTGCCAGATTCTTCTCTATTTACTTTTTATTTGCCAAAAGGGTCATTCGCAAACTAAATTGAGTTCAACTAATTTACTTACTGTCGGAAAATCTTCAATTGTAAAGCCAAATCCGCGAATAAAAGTAGGTTAAATGTTAGATAAACGTTGACCAAGTTCATAAAGAGCATTAGGCCAGTATATTATATAGCTTCAATGATAACTCCGATGGATCATACACTTGTCTGTCGTTAATCCGGTATTCAGAATCATTGTGTATGTATAACTATTACTAATAACCATCATTAACAAGGTTTAACCAATTAAATTCTCATTAAACGATTATCTAGGAAGTTAAAGTGGGACCTGATTGAAGCTGTCTTTATAATGGCACATTTCAAGTTTGTGGTACAAGAACATGTTATGAATGATTGGATCTCAGTCTGTATTGTCTCTATTTTGGATATAAACACTACAGTACCTTATCGTTTGTCTAAATTATCTTTCATATGTGAATTTTATCTGAAATAGTGGTGCCTCGGAACTCCCACAAATATATATCGTTGAACCCATTACCGCAATAAACGTTACAATCGTTACAATCATACTCCAATGTGGCGTGTAAATCAATTAGCAAAGCCAGACTGAAAACAACAAAAAATACTTCCCTACATAATTGCCTTATATCGACCCAGATTTTAATAATTAGCTTTGACGGATAGATCAAATTGCTACTTTATACAGGGCACAAAAATATTCTTCCTGTTTGTTGCTGCGATTTGAAACATTTTTTCTGCTTGTCCGTTTGACTGTTCGTATTTCCTTATGTATTTTGTGCTGGCATTGTGGCTTGGCCATCGAAGGCTTTCCTAAAATACTCAGGGCTGCGAATTGGAACATAGTGTACACACTGTACAGACGAGAAACGGCTTTGGTTTGTGTTTTATTGATGTGACAATTGAGATGCGAAATCATAGTTTAATGTAGCATCAGAATCAATTAGTAAAGATAAGCTATAAAACTAGAAAATAACACCAAAACGCTTTCCCGTCATAATCACTTTATATACCAAGGTTCCAATAATTTGCTTTGATGTAAAGATAAAAGTAGCAAGTTAATACAGACATTGACAGATGTGTATTTTTATCATATAAAGTGTTTATAAATAATGTTACAGCAAATGATACACTGCAATACATGGTGGTCTGCGTTATTAGTCATACTGCACACCTCTATTAGGAAAGTTAGATAAAGTTAAGAACACAACAGTCAAATGAAATACTGATATAACTGTTCCCCATGGAATCCGAGTTCTTTCCAAGAAAGTCACTATCCAACTTTGCAACTTGGCAGCTTGTATGGAAATAACTTCTACAGTCTATTAATAAAAATATTATGAATCGAGTGTTTTCGTATTGCCTTGGCACTGGCTTTCGGGTGGTTGCATTGACCCTCGGCCTGCGGCCTCGGGCCAATACGGCCACCCTCGGGCCAATACCAAGGCAATACGAAAACACTCGATTAATAACATATAATATTGTTTTACTGCTATTACAGACAGTATCAAGAAAAACCCTATCCGGGACATTCTATTGGACAAAATAAAAAACCTGGGGAACCAATCAACACGCTGAAAGAAAAGAATATTACTTTAGTTAATCTTACTATTACTAGATCAATGATCTAACATTCCTAATACGTGTGATCTTTTGATCTTGTAGGAACGCCATAAAACTTACCTTCATATTTTTAATCCATTCACAATGTGTTGTGTCTTTTCTCAAGTAAGCTTTTGTCATTTATATTGTTATATTTTAATGTGAATGTCTTTATTCGATATTTTCATTCATCTACATTGAACCGTCAGGTTTATACATAATATTCGCCATTCGTTTATTGCTGCCCTTCAGTTGTCAAATGCCACTTAAACAAGCCGCACTTACTATCATCGTGCGGGCAACGTTTCTCAAATCAGTCGATTGATTGACAAACATGAAGATATGAGAATTTGTCTCCTTCATACCCGACATTGTCCTTGGATTATGTGTAACCTTAAAAACGCTGTTTTATTCAGTTCAGGATAATTTTCATTTTCAGCAATCTTCATTTTCTTTGTTACCTATAGGCTATTATTGACCTTTAGTCCAATACAGAAGGTAATATAAGAAACGCGCAACCATTTTATCCCGGGGAGCTTTCCACTTCAACGTTGTTATTAAAGGGGCATGAGCTGCCAAAATGTTGATATTTTGAGGTTGAAACAGAACGTTGAAATTATTGCCTATTTTTCGCAAGACGTACAATTCAGAAACTTTTCAATGCTTCTGGTCTCGAAAATGTACGATAACGTATTGTTTTGAACTAACTTTGGCTTAGAATGAATGAATGGTCGTCCCGGTTATTTAAATTTTGTTTACTTTTTCACACGTTTTCGGTTCGTACAGGCCACATACTGTATGGATTTTCCTCATTCCAACGCCAATCACTTAGTTTTTCGATGGCCTTCAAAGCCTCTTACTGTCGTCACGATCAGAAATTATGATAAAAGTGTGAATTTTGGCAGCTCATGCCTCTTTAATAAAGAAATATTCTGTATTCTTGATCGCCTGTTGGCAATTCGCTCTTAACAAACCCACCCCTGGCAAAATCATTGTAAATCATTATTTTGGGCAAATTAAAAAACTTTCTTTCGAACAAACTCATATTGCTAAGTCCATGATAAAAGGTTGTGTAACCTTGTTGATTGGATATTTAGTCAACTTTTGCCAGATTCTTCTCTATTTACTTTTTATTTGCCAAAAGGGTCATTCGCAAACTAAATTGAGTTCAACTAATTTACTTACTGTCGGAAAATCTTCCATTTAAAGCAAAATCCGTGAACAAAAGTAGGTTAAATGTTAGATAAACGTTGACCAAGTTCATCAAGAGCATTGCGCCAGTATGTTAAGCCTGGCGCAGACGGGGGAATATAGCTGCGCCCTCGGTCACTCGTGGCAGGCAGCGCAGCAGAAAATTTTAGAGCACACGGTATCCCTTTCCTCTCTCATGAATGTGTGTCATGTGATTTTTAGTACCCACGTGACAGATAATGCCGCCATGGTGTTATTATGTTTCCAATCACATGTCCCTGTAAACTAATTCTATTGGTCAGTTAAATGTTCCAGCTGCGCCTTTGGCGCAGGCTGTCCGCAGACGGTGTGCCATCAACCACTCGTGCCACAGAATATCAAACATGATAGATATTTTCCACACCGCCACTTGTGGCCAAAATCACACCAAAAGTTCGCCGCACACGGTGGAAAGGGCTGCGCTGCCTGCCATGAGTGACCGAGGGCGCAGCTATATTCCCCCGTGTGCGCCAGGCTTTATATAGCTTCAATGATAACTCCGATGGAACATACACTTGTCTGTCGTTAATCCGGTATTCAGAATTATTGTGTATGTATAACTATTACTAATAACCATCATTAACAAGGTTTAACCAATTAAATTCTCATTAAACGTTTATCTAGGAAGTTAAAGTGGGACCTGATTGAAGTTGCAGACATCGTTATGTTCAAATCGCAAGGTTTAACCCATGTTTATCTTTAATGTGAACTAAACATAACTTTTATTAAATTGATTACATCGTACACGTGATTCGAAGTCCGCGGTGCTAAATGAGATATTTCCAGAAAGACACGTTCTTAAACGTACAATTGATAATGCATTAATATCCTTATCTAAGTGACACCTTTTACTGAGGAATGGTTTTACTAAAGCCAAAAACACATATGACAAGTCGCACTATATTGTACAAGAGGATGTATATTTATGGGCTTTTGAGATTAGCTACTCTTATCATCAGATGTTACAATATGTTCAGTGTTTTGTAATATCTGATGACGAGGGTAGCTACTCTCTAAAGCTTATACATTTACACCATCGTGTGCAATATAGTACGAGCTGTCCTATGTATTTTGGCTCAAAGGAGAAGGAAATGAAAGAACTTAGTTAATAAAGTACAGGCGCGGTAACCTTTCCTTTCTAGCGATAACAAAACTATCTCTACGATTTTTCCTTGCCAAACTGTGCTACAAGAAAGTTAGCAATCGTTATTAGAGAATGTGTAACTGACCCGGAAGCCATCTTCAAAAACAGAGGTTAGCTGTGTGTCCCGATCGGCCAATCAACATTCGCTGTTTAAGAGGCTGTCAATCGAATTTGTCTCCAGAGAACATTTTTACCGAATCTGTATGCTAAATTTCAAGTTTGTACTTCAGGAACATGTTACGAATGATTGGATCTCAGTCTGTAATGTCTTTTTTGGATATAAGCACTACAGTACCTTATTAATTTTAAAATTATCTTTCATATGTGAATTTTGTCTGAAATAGTGGTGCCTCTAAACTCCCACAAATATATATTGTTGAATCCATTATCGCAATAAACGTTACGATCGTTACAATCATACTCCAATGTTGCGTGTAAATCAATTAGCAAAGCCAGACTGAAAACAACAAAAAATACTTCCCTACATAATTGCCTTATATCGACCTAGATTTTCATTATTATCTTTGACGGATAGATCAAATTGCTACTTTATATAGGGCACAACAATATTCTTCCTGTTTGTTGCTGCGATTTTAAACATTTTTTCTGCTTGTCCGTTTGACTGTTCGTATTTCCTTATGGATTTTGTGCTGGCTTTGTGGCTTGGCCATCGAAGGCTTTCCTAATATAATCGGGGATGTCAATTTGACACTCTGAACACTGAACAGTACAGACGAGAAACGGCTTTGATTTGTGTTTTATTGATGTGACAATTGAGATGCCAAATAATAGTTTAATGTAGCCTCAGAATCAATTAGTAAAGCTAAACTATTAAACTAGAAAATAACATCAAAACACTTTCCCGTCGTAATTACTTTATATACCAAGGTTCCAATAATTTGCTTTGATGTAAAGATAAAAGTAGCAAGTTAAAACGGACAGATGTGTATTTTTATCATATAAAACGTTTATAAATAATGTTATAGCAAATGATACAGTGCAATAAATGGTGGTCTGCGTTATTAGTCATACACTATACCTCTATTAGGAAAATTAGATAAAGCGATTGATTGTTTGGTGTTTTACGCCGCGCTCAAGATTATTTCACTTATATGGCGGCGTTGCCAGTTTTATTGTGGGCGGAAACCGGGCTCTATGCCCGGAGGAAATCCACGACCTTCCGTTGGTAACTGGCAACCATCCCACATAGGTCGTTCGAGTGAAAACCCAGACAGAAAATAAAGCGAAGAACACAACAGTCAAATGAAATACTGATATTACTGTTCCACAAAAATCCGATTTATATGTCTAATCTACCCAAGAAAGTCACCAAACAGAGTACACTTAATAACCTCTTCCAGGAATATGTCACCAATAACAAAGGCTTTATTCCATCTCTGCCATTACTGTACTGGTTAAGATCACGTGCTAGACTTTCTTTTGTAAGATATCAAACGCCCCCTCATCGTTACTGTAAAAGGTTTTGTGTTTCATAGAAGAAACATTGGTGCCAGTTCGCGTGCCTTTGGTGAATTAGTTCGGTGTGATATCTTCTGTTCTCTCCTAGACATTGTTGATAACACAAGGGATCCATGTGAACCTGAACAATACCGGTATCTCCTACAATACTCCTTGGCTTCAGTCCCAAACACTATATAAATTATAGTTAGGTTCATTCTATCGGGCTCATTCTAATTGATGTTCTGCCTTACTTTCATCAATGGAAAATCATTGTATTTTCAAACGATAAGAAAAACTACGTAGATCTGTTTATTTATCTTATATATGTGACCGTTTTCAGAGAGTTGAATTACTTATCTTGTGTTGCTGGTGACAAACAAATTCATGAGAATTATTTTTTGTATTATATTTAATGTGGTTGAAGGTTCCCTATTTGTTAACAACATGCTTTTTGGAAGTAATTTTGATCATTGTATGATTTGGCAATCATTGTTGTACCATGGATTTATACCAATATGTTTTAGTCAAAAAAGTTGTGCTGCATCGGTATTTCGCGAACCAAATGATTCTTAATCTTCGAATAATTTATAAAACTTAGAAATTGGAGTATGGTAAGTTACAGGTCATCGTTTAAAGAAGCGAGAAGAAGGATAGCGTCTTCTTGTATTACTGGTTCCAACATCGTATTAGCATCAGAAATTTTACATTGAATAAACCAATTTTGACAAATTGGCGAATCTCGACATTCAGCTGTGTCGTTTAACTGACATATCACTTTGCCACGACATCTTAAAACCTCCTACATCCATTTACCTATTTTCTATTTTGGTCTTTGCTTATTTAGCTGATGGTAACTGTCTATTTCAATAAGCGGTAATAACCAGCGACGAGGCTGTGGAATTATCTGCTAGAGTACATAGAGTAATCAGCCGGCTTGGAACAGGAGAAAATGGAAATTAGATTTAGTCTTTAAGTGTGAAACTTCGTTAGGATCTCACTTTGGGGTTAAGAGGGTGATATTGTAAGAAGACTTAACACAAGCCGTAAATAACGTCTACAAACTGTTACACCGAAAAAACCTTGGAGCTTATATAGTAATAATTCTAAAATAAAAACATGTTATGAGTATTATACAGAGTCTGGAAGATATACAATTTTGTCTGAACTAAAGGGTTTCCTTTGTCGACAAAACTGAAAAATTGTTTCTTTGAACTAGCATGTACAAGTAGCTGCATACATGTAATATGAACATATTCGCTATGTTTGCGTGTTTTGTATCATTACCATTTTAATCAATTTATAATGGCAGTAATCTTTAGATGTTCAAAAAGAAATGTTCCTAAATGTTTTAATGAAGGCCGGATTCGTTTTAGGAATTACCATGTAATTGTCCGAACAGAATTCGTACTGTCCAATGTGTGGGCATTTATTGCTCGGGGTAAATCTCATGTCGAATCACCCAAGTGGTTGAAAGTTATAATTACAGAAGCACATTGCATACAAATACGTACAAATGGTTAAACCTATATATTTATATAAGTGAATACAAGTTTCTATTTATTTCTTCCTATGTTAGATAACACATCGATTATCCAAAAACACGTTTAACGTTCAAGCATTTAAGGCGAAATGATTTGACAAGTATAAACTTCCAGCCTCTCTGGGGATTAAGGGATGGCGCTCTATAAATGCTTGTCAAGGAATAACATTGAATGGGGATTTAAAATCAAACGTATGGTAGACGCGATTGGCCATAAATCACAATAATCTCTCTGAATGAGACAACAAATCTCGTAAGGACCATATCAGACATGAGATAGTATGATTGAATGGTCACATTTGGTCAGGTTGCAATGATAATGCAATTAGTAAATCCATTTGTACTTGATAAATTGAATTTAAACCGCCCTACGTATTACCAAATGAATTATTAAGTGTATTAGGAATTTTAGTTACATTGAAGCTTTTATTAACGTTATACACAACTCTAGTTTGAAAGATAGATAGAGTCAAGAGAATCTGTTTCTAGACAATCCAGTTTGGCTTGGCTTTTATTTGTCTTAGTTTTAACCTATAAAAGACGGAAAAGCTGATTGTCGATTTGATTTAAGTTGAATACAAATCCTTAGATTGTTTTCTGGGACATTACTGACGCACTGATCCGCCTCTCATACCATAAGTCAGGAACTTCGGTGTTAGCCTCTACACCGGAACGACATCTTCATATTAACCCAATATTGTGTACCGCTATTTTAGACAGTATCAAGAAAATGCATATCCAGGGCATTCTTTTGGACAAAATAAAAACCTGGGGAACCAATCAACACGCTGAAAGAAAAGAATATTACTTCAGTTAATCTTACTATTACTAGATCAATGATCTAACATTCTTCATATTTTTAATCCATTCACAATGTGTTGTGTTTATTCTCAACTGACAATAAGGTTTTGTCATTTATATTGTTGTATTTTGGTGTGAATATCTTTATTTGTTATTTTCATTCATTCCTCGATGACGGTGTTAGGATCTACATTGAACTGTCAGGTTTATACATAATATTCGTCATTCGTTTATTGTAATCCTTCAGTTCTCAAACAAGCCGCACTTACTATCATCGCTTTAATCATCAAATGTGCTGGTAACGTTTCTCATATCAGTCGATTGATTGACAAACATGAAAATATGAGAATTTGTCTCCGTCATACCCCATATTGTCCTTGGCTTATGTGGAACATTAAAAACGCTGTTTTTGTACTGTAACTTCGTTTTCGTCAGTTCAGGATATTTTCATTTTCAGCAATCTTCATTTTCTTTGTTACCTATAGGCTATTATTGACCTTTAGTCCATTACAGAAGGTAATATAAGAAACGTGCGCAACCATTTTATCCCGGGGAGCTTTCCACTTCAACGTTGTCCTCAGGTTATTAATAAAGAAACATTCTGTATTCTTGGTCGCCTGTTGGCAATTCGCTCTTAACAAACCCACCCCTGGCAAAATCATCGTAAATCATTATTTTTGGCAAATTGAAAAACTTTCTTTCGAACCAACTCATATTGCCAAGTCCATGATAAAAGGCTGTGTAACCTTTTTGATTGGATATTTAGTCAACTTTTGCCAGATTCTTCTCTATTTGCTTTTTATTTGGCAAAAGGGTCATTCGCAAACTAAATTGAGTTCAATTAATTTACTTACTGTCGGAAAATCTTCAATTGTAAAGCAAAATCCGCGAATAAAAGTATGTTAAATGTTAGATAAACGTTGACCAAGTTCATAAAGAGCATTGGGCCAGTACATTATATAGCTTCGATTGAATACACTTGTCTGTCGTTAATCCGGTATTCAGAATCATTGTACATGTATAACTATTACTAATAAACCATCATTAACAAGGTTTAACCAATTAAAATCTCATTAAACGTGTATGTAGGAAGTTAAAGTGGAACCTGATTGAAGCTGCAGACATCGTTATGTTCATATCACAAGGTTTAACCCATGTTTACCTTTAATGTGAACTAAACATAACTTTTATTAAATTGATTACATCGTACACGTGATTCTAAGTCCGCAGTGCTAAATAAGATATTTCTTGAAAGACACGTTCTTAAAAACGTAGACTAAACATGTACACCCGTGCCCACGCCTCCAGACACGTACAATTAATATTACATTAATATCCTTATCTAAGTGACAATTATAAATTTTACTAAGGAATGGTTTTACTAAAGCCAAAAACACATAGCGCAACTCGTACTATATTGTACAAGATGATGTATATCTATGGGCTTTTGAGATTAGCTACTCTTATCATCAGATGTTACAATATGTTCAGTGTTTTGTAATATCTGATGACGAGGGTAGCTACTCTCTAAAGCTTATACATTTACACCATCGTGTGCAATATAGTACGAGCTGTCCTATGTATTTTGGCTCAAAGGAGAAGGAAATGAAAGAACTTAGTTAATAAAGTACAGGCGCGGTAACCTTTCCTTTCTAGCGATAACAAAACTATCTCTACGATTTTTCCTTGCCAAACTGTGCTACAAGAAAGTTAGCCATCGTTATTAGAGAATGTGTAACTGACCCGGAAGCCATCTTCAAAACAGAGGTTAGCTGTGTGTCCCGATCGGCCAATCAGCATACGCTGTTTAAGAGGCTGTCAATCGAATTTGTCTCCAGAGAACATTTTTACCGAATCAGTATGCTAAATTTCAAGTTTGTACTTCAGGAACATGTTACGAATGATTGGATCTCAGTCTGTATTGCCTTTTTTGGATATAAGCATTACAGTACCTTATTAATTTTAAAATTATCTTTCATATGTGAATTTTGTCTGAAATAGTGGTGCCTCTAAACTCCCACAAATATATATTGTTGAATCCATTACCGCAATAAACGTTACGATCGTTACAATCATACTCAGGGGAGCTTTCCACTTCAACGTTGCCCTCAGGTTATTAATAAAGAAACATTCTGTATTCGTGGTCGCCTGTTGGCAATTCGCTCTTAACAAACCCACCCCTGGCAAAATCATTGTAAATCATTATTTTGGGCAAATTGAAAAACTTTCTTTCGAACAAACTCATATTGCCAAGTCCATGATAAAAGGTTGTGTAACCTTGTTGATTGGATATTTAGTCAACTTTTGCCAGATTCTTCTCTATTTACTTTTTATTTGCCAAAAGGGTCATTCGCAAACTAAATTGAGTTCAACTAATTTACTTACTGTCGGAAAATCTTCAATTGTAAAGCCAAATCCGCGAATAAAAGTAGGTTAAATGTTAGATAAACGTTGACCAAGTTCATAAAGAGCATTAGGCCAGTATATTATATAGCTTCAATGATAACTCCGATGGATCATACACTTGTCTGTCGTTAATCCGGTATTCAGAATCATTGTGTATGTATAACTATTACTAATAACCATCATTAACAAGGTTTAACCAATTAAATTCTCATTAAACGATTATCTAGGAAGTTAAAGTGGGACCTGATTGAAGCTGTCTTTATAATGGCACATTTCAAGTTTGTGGTACAAGAACATGTTATGAATGATTGGATCTCAGTCTGTATTGTCTCTATTTTGGATATAAACACTACAGTACCTTATCGTTTGTCTAAATTATCTTTCATATGTGAATTTTATCTGAAATAGTGGTGCCTCGGAACTCCCACAAATATATATCGTTGAACCCATTACCGCAATAAACGTTACAATCGTTACAATCATACTCCAATGTGGCGTGTAAATCAATTAGCAAAGCCAGACTGAAAACAACAAAAAATACTTCCCTACATAATTGCCTTATATCGACCCAGATTTTAATAATTAGCTTTGACGGATAGATCAAATTGCTACTTTATACAGGGCACAAAAATATTCTTCCTGTTTGTTGCTGCGATTTTAAACATTTTTTCTGCTTGTCCGTTTGACTGTTCGTATTTCCTTATGGATTTTGTGCTGGCATTGTGGCTTGGCCATCGAAGGCTTTCCTAAAATACTCAGGGCTGCGAATTGGAACATAGTGTACACACTGTACAGACGAGAAACGGCTTTGGTTTGTGTTTTATTGATGTGACAATTGAGATGCGAAATCATAGTTTAATGTAGCATCAGAATCAATTAGTAAAGATAAGCTATAAAACTAGAAAATAACACCAAAACGCTTTCCCGTCATAATCACTTTATATACCAAGGTTCCAATAATTTGCTTTGATGTAAAGATAAAAGTAGCAAGTTAATACAGCCATTGACAGATGTGTATTTTTATCATATAAAGTGTTTATAAATAATGTTACAGCAAATGATACACTGCAATACATGGTGGTCTGCGTTATTAGTCATACTGCACACCTCTATTAGGAAAGTTAGATAAAGTTAAGAACACAACAGTCAAATGAAATACTGATATAACTGTTCCCCATGGAATCCGAGTTCTTTCCAAGAAAGTCACTATCCAACTTTGCAACTTGGCAGCTTGTATGGAAATAACTTCTACAGTCTATTAATAAAAATATTATGAATCGAGTGTTTTCGTATTGCCTTGGCACTGGCTTTCGGGTGGTTGCATTGACCCTCGGCCTGCGGCCTCGGGCCAATACGGCCACCCTCGGGCCAATACCAAGGCAATACGAAAACACTCGATTAATAACATATAATATTGTTTTACTGCTATTACAGACAGTATCAAGAAAAACCCTATCCGGGACATTCTATTGGACAAAATAAAAAACCTGGGGAACCAATCAACACGCTGAAAGAAAAGAATATTACTTTAGTTAATCTTACTATTACTAGATCAATGATCTAACATTCCTAATACGTGTGATCTTTTGATCTTGTAGGAACGCCATAAAACTTACCTTCATATTTTTAATCCATTCACAATGTGTTGTGTCTTTTCTCAAGTAAGCTTTTGTCATTTATATTGTTATATTTTAATGTGAATGTCTTTATTCGATATTTTCATTCATCTACATTGAACCGTCAGGTTTATACATAATATTCGCCATTCGTTTATTGCTGCCCTTCAGTTGTCAAATGCCACTTAAACAAGCCGCACTTACTATCATCGTGCGGGCAACGTTTCTCAAATCAGTCGATTGATTGACAAACATGAAGATATGAGAATTTGTCTCCTTCATACCCGACATTGTCCTTGGATTATGTGTAACCTTAAAAACGCTGTTTTATTCAGTTCAGGATAATTTTCATTTTCAGCAATCTTCATTTTCTTTGTTACCTATAGGCTATTATTGACCTTTAGTCCAATACAGAAGGTAATATAAGAAACGCGCAACCATTTTATCCCGGGGAGCTTTCCACTTCAACGTTGTTATTAAAGGGGCATGAGCTGCCAAAATGTTGATATTTTGAGGTTGAAACAGAACGTTGAAATTATTGCCTATTTTTCGCAAGACGTACAATTCAGAAACTTTTCAATGCTTCTGGTCTCGAAAATGTACGATAACGTATTGTTTTGAACTAACTTTGGCTTAGAATGAATGAATGGTCGTCCCGGTTATTTAAATTTTGTTTACTTTTTCACACGTTTTCGGTTCGTACAGGCCACATACTGTATGGATTTTCCTCATTCCAACGCCAATCACTTAGTTTTTCGATGGCCTTCAAAGCCTCTTACTGTCGTCACGATCAGAAATTATGATAAAAGTGTGAATTTTGGCAGCTCATGCCTCTTTAATAAAGAAATATTCTGTATTCTTGATCGCCTGTTGGCAATTCGCTCTTAACAAACCCACCCCTGGCAAAATCATTGTAAATCATTATTTTGGGCAAATTAAAAAACTTTCTTTCGAACAAACTCATATTGCTAAGTCCATGATAAAAGGTTGTGTAACCTTGTTGATTGGATATTTAGTCAACTTTTGCCAGATTCTTCTCTATTTACTTTTTATTTGCCAAAAGGGTCATTCGCAAACTAAATTGAGTTCAACTAATTTACTTACTGTCGGAAAATCTTCCATTTAAAGCAAAATCCGTGAACAAAAGTAGGTTAAATGTTAGATAAACGTTGACCAAGTTCATCAAGAGCATTGCGCCAGTATGTTAAGCCTGGCGCAGACGGGGGAATATAGCTGCGCCCTCGGTCACTCGTGGCAGGCAGCGCAGCAGAAAATTTTAGAGCACACGGTATCCCTTTCCTCTCTCATGAATGTGTGTCATGTGATTTTTAGTACCCACGTGACAGATAATGCCGCCATGGTGTTATTATGTTTCCAATCACATGTCCCTGTAAACTAATTCTATTGGTCAGTTAAATGTTCCAGCTGCGCCTTTGGCGCAGGCTGTCCGCAGACGGTGTGCCATCAACCACTCGTGCCACAGAATATCAAACATGATAGATATTTTCCACACCGCCACTTGTGGCCAAAATCACACCAAAAGTTCGCCGCACACGGTGGAAAGGGCTGCGCTGCCTGCCATGAGTGACCGAGGGCGCAGCTATATTCCCCCGTGTGCGCCAGGCTTTATATAGCTTCAATGATAACTCCGATGGAACATACACTTGTCTGTCGTTAATCCGGTATTCAGAATTATTGTGTATGTATAACTATTACTAATAACCATCATTAACAAGGTTTAACCAATTAAATTCTCATTAAACGTTTATCTAGGAAGTTAAAGTGGGACCTGATTGAAGTTGCAGACATCGTTATGTTCAAATCGCAAGGTTTAACCCATGTTTATCTTTAATGTGAACTAAACATAACTTTTATTAAATTGATTACATCGTACACGTGATTCGAAGTCCGCGGTGCTAAATGAGATATTTCCAGAAAGACACGTTCTTAAACGTACAATTGATAATGCATTAATATCCTTATCTAAGTGACACCTTTTACTGAGGAATGGTTTTACTAAAGCCAAAAACACATATGACAAGTCGCACTATATTGTACAAGAGGATGTATATTTATGGGCTTTTGAGATTAGCTACTCTTATCATCAGATGTTACAATATGTTCAGTGTTTTGTAATATCTGATGACGAGGGTAGCTACTCTCTAAAGCTTATACATTTACACCATCGTGTGCAATATAGTACGAGCTGTCCTATGTATTTTGGCTCAAAGGAGAAGGAAATGAAAGAACTTAGTTAATAAAGTACAGGCGCGGTAACCTTTCCTTTCTAGCGATAACAAAACTATCTCTACGATTTTTCCTTGCCAAACTGTGCTACAAGAAAGTTAGCAATCGTTATTAGAGAATGTGTAACTGACCCGGAAGCCATCTTCAAAACAGAGGTTAGCTGTGTGTCCCGATCGGCCAATCAACATTCGCTGTTTAAGAGGCTGTCAATCGAATTTGTCTCCAGAGAACATTTTTACCGAATCTGTATGCTAAATTTCAAGTTTGTACTTCAGGAACATGTTACGAATGATTGGATCTCAGTCTGTAATGTCTTTTTTGGATATAAGCACTACAGTACCTTATTAATTTTAAAATTATCTTTCATATGTGAATTTTGTCTGAAATAGTGGTGCCTCTAAACTCCCACAAATATATATTGTTGAATCCATTATCGCAATAAACGTTACGATCGTTACAATCATACTCCAATGTTGCGTGTAAATCAATTAGCAAAGCCAGACTGAAAACAACAAAAAATACTTCCCTACATAATTGCCTTATATCGACCTAGATTTTCATAATTATCTTTGACGGATAGATCAAATTGCTACTTTATATAGGGCACAACAATATTCTTCCTGTTTGTTGCTGCGATTTTAAACATTTTTTCTGCTTGTCCGTTTGACTGTTCGTATTTCCTTATGGATTTTGTGCTGGCTTTTTGGCTTGGCCATCGAAGGCTTTCCTAATATAATCGGGGATGTCAATTTGACACTCTGAACACTGAACAGTACAGACGAGAAACGGCTTTGATTTGTGTTTTATTGATGTGACAATTGAGATGCCAAATAATAGTTTAATGTAGCCTCAGAATCAATTAGTAAAGCTAAACTATTAAACTAGAAAATAACATCAAAACACTTTCCCGTCGTAATTACTTTATATACCAAGGTTCCAATAATTTGCTTTGATGTAAAGATAAAAGTAGCAAGTTAAAACGGACAGATGTGTATTTTTATCATATAAAACGTTTATAAATAATGTTATAGCAAATGATACAGTGCAATAAATGGTGGTCTGCGTTATTAGTCATACACTATACCTCTATTAGGAAAATTAGATAAAGCGATTGATTGTTTGGTGTTTTACGCCGCGCTCAAGATTATTTCACTTATATGGCGGCGTTGCCAATTTTATTGTGGGCGGAAACCGGGCTCTATGCCCGGAGGAAATCCACGACCTTCCGTTGGTAACTGGCAACCATCCCACATAGGTCGTTCGAGTGAAAACCCAGACAGAAAATAAAGCGAAGAACACAACAGTCAAATGAAATACTGATATTACTGTTCCACAAAAATCCGATTTATATGTCTAATCTACCCAAGAAAGTCACCAGACAGAGTACACTTAATAACCTCTTCCAGGAATATGTCACCAATAACAAAGGCTTTATTCCATCTCTGCCATTACTGTACTGGTTAAGATCACGTGCTAGACTTTCTTTTGTAAGATATCAAACGCCCCCTCATCGTTACTGTAAAAGGTTTTGTGTTTCATAGAAGAAACATTGGTGCCAGTTCGCGTGCCTTTGGTGAATTAGTTCGGTGTGATATCTTCTGTTCTCTCCTAGACATTGTTGATAACACAAGGGATCCATGTGAACCTGAACAATACCGGTATCTCCTACAATACTCCTTGGCTTCAGTCCCAAACACTATATAAATTATAGTTAGGTTCATTCTATCGGGCTCATTCTAATTGATGTTCTGCCTTACTTTCATCAATGGAAAATCATTGTATTTTCAAACGATAAGAAAAACTACGTAGATCTGTTTATTTATCTTATATATGTGACCGTTTTCAGAGAGTTGAATTACTTATCTTGTGTTGCTGGTGACAAACAAATTCATGAGAATTATTTTTTGTATTATATTTAATGTGGTTGAAGGTTCCCTATTTGTTAACAACATGCTTTTTGGAAGTAATTTTGATCATTGTATGATTTGGCAATCATTGTTGTACCATGGATTTATACCAATATGTTTTAGTCAAAAAAGTTGTGCTGCATCGGTATTTCGCGAACCAAATGATTCTTAATCTTCGAATAATTTATAAAACTTAGAAATTGGAGTATGGTAAGTTACAGGTCATCGTTTAAAGAAGCGAGAAGAAGGATAGCGTCTTCTTGTATTACTGGTTCCAACATCGTATTAGCATCAGAAATTTTACATTGAATAAACCAATTTTGACAAATTGGCGAATCTCGACATTCAGCTGTGTCGTTTAACTGACATATCACTTTGCCACGACATCTTAAAACCTCCTACATCCATTTACCTATTTTCTATTTTGGTCTTTGCTTATTTAGCTGATGGTAACTGTCTATTTCAATAAGCGGTAATAACCAGCGACGAGGCTGTGGAATTATCTGCTAGAGTACATAGAGTAATCAGCCGGCTTGGAACAGGAGAAAATGGAAATTAGATTTAGTCTTTAAGTGTGAAACTTCGTTAGGATCTCACTTTGGGGTTAAGAGGGTGATATTGTAAGAAGACTTAACACAAGCCGTAAATAACGTCTACAAACTGTTACACCGAAAAAACCTTGGAGCTTATATAGTAATAATTCTAAAATAAAAACATGTTATGAGTATTATACAGAGTCTGGAAGATATACAATTTGTCTGAACTAAAGGGTTTCCTTTGTCGACAAAACTGAAAAATTGTTTCTTTGAACTAGCATGTACAAGTAGCTGCATACATGTAATATGAACATATTCGCTATGTTTGCGTGTTTTGTATCATTACCATTTTAATCAATTTATAATGGCAGTAATCTTTAGATGTTCAAAAAGAAATGTTCCTAAATGTTTTAATGAAGGCCGGATTCGTTTTAGGAATTACCATGTAATTGTCCGAACAGAATTCGTACTGTCCAATGTGTGGGCATTTATTGCTCGGGGTAAATCTCATGTCGAATCACCCAAGTGGTTGAAAGTTATAATTACAGAAGCACATTGCATACAAATACGTACAAATGGTTAAACCTATATATTTATATAAGTGAATACAAGTTTCTATTTATTTCTTCCTATGTTAGATAACACATCGATTATCCAAAAACACGTTTAACGTTCAAGCATTTAAGGCGAAATGATTTGACAAGTATAAACTTCCAGCCTCTCTGGGGATTAAGGGATGGCGCTCTATAAATGCTTGTCAAGGAATAACATTGAATGGGGATTTAAAATCAAACGTATGGTAGACGCGATTGGCCATAAATCACAATAATCTCTCTGAATGAGACAACAAATCTCGTAAGGACCATATCAGACATGAGATAGTATGATTGAATGGTCACATTTGGTCAGGTTGCAATGATAATGCAATTAGTAAATCCATTTGTACTTGATAAATTGAATTTAAACCGCCCTACGTATTACCAAATGAATTATTAAGTGTATTAGGAATTTTAGTTACATTGAAGCTTTTATTAACGTTATACACAACTCTAGTTTGAAAGATAGATAGAGTCAAGAGAATCTGTTTCTAGACAATCCAGTTTGGCTTGGCTTTTATTTGTCTTAGTTTTAACCTATAAAAGACGGAAAAGCTGATTGTCGATTTGATTTAAGTTGAATACAAATCCTTAGATTGTTTTCTGGGACATTACTGACGCACTGATCCGCCTCTCATACCATAAGTCAGGAACTTCGGTGTTAGCCTCTACACCGGAACGACATCTTCATATTAACCCAATATTGTGTACCGCTATTTTAGACAGTATCAAGAAAATGCATATCCAGGGCATTCTTTTGGACAAAATAAAAACCTGGGGAACCAATCAACACGCTGAAAGAAAAGAATATTACTTCAGTTAATCTTACTATTACTAGATCAATGATCTAACATTCTTCATATTTTTAATCCATTCACAATGTGTTGTGTTTATTCTCAACTGACAATAAGGTTTTGTCATTTATATTGTTGTATTTTGGTGTGAATATCTGTATTTGTTATTTTCATTCATTCCTCGATGACGGTGTTAGGATCTACATTGAACTGTCAGGTTTATACATAATATTCGTCATTCGTTTATTGTAATCCTTCAGTTCTCAAACAAGCCGCACTTACTATCATCGCTTTAATCATCAAATGTGCTGGTAACGTTTCTCATATCAGTCGATTGATTGACAAACATGAAAATATGAGAATTTGTCTCCGTCATACCCCATATTGTCCTTGGCTTATGTGGAACATTAAAAACGCTGTTTTTGTACTGTAACTTCGTTTTCGTCAGTTCAGGATATTTTCATTTTCAGCAATCTTCATTTTCTTTGTTACCAATAGGCTATTATTGACCTTTAGTCCATTACAGAAGGTAATATAAGAAACGTGCGCAACCATTTTATCCCGGGGAGCTTTCCACTTCAACGTTGTCCTCAGGTTATTAATAAAGAAACATTCTGTTTTCTTGGTCGCCTGTTGGCAATTCGCTCTTAACAAACCCACCCCTGGCAAAATCATCGTAAATCATTATTTTTGGCAAATTGAAAAACTTTCTTTCGAACCAACTCATATTGCCAAGTCCATGATAAAAGGCTGTGTAACCTTTTTGATTGGATATTTAGTCAACTTTTGCCAGATTCTTCTCTATATGCTTTTTATTTGGCAAAAGGGTCATTCGCAAACTAAATTGAGTTCAATTAATTTACTTACTGTCGGAAAATCTTCAATTGTAAAGCAAAATCCGCGAATAAAAGTATGTTAAATGTTAGATAAACGTTGACCAAGTTCATAAAGAGCATTGGGCCAGTACATTATATAGCTTCGATTGAATACACTTGTCTGTCGTTAATCCGGTATTCAGAATCATTGTACATGTATAACTATTACTAATAAACCATCATTAACAAGGTTTAACCAATTAAAATCTCATTAAACGTGTATGTAGGAAGTTAAAGTGGAACCTGATTGAAGTTGCAGACATCGTTATGTTCATATCACAAGGTTTAACCCATGTTTACCTTTAATGTGAACTAAACATAACTTTTATTAAATTGATTACATCGTACACGTGATTCTAAGTCCGCAGTGCTAAATAAGATATTTCTTGAAAGACACGTTCTTAAAAACGTAGACTAAACATGTACACCCGTGCCCACGCCTCCAGACACGTACAATTAATATTACATTAATATCCTTATCTAAGTGACAATTATAAATTTTACTAAGGAATGGTTTTACTAAAGCCAAAAACACATAGCGCAACTCGTACTATATTGTACAAGATGATGTATATCTATGGGCTTTTGAGATTAGCTACTCTTATCATCAGATGTTACAATATGTTCAGTGTTTTGTAATATCTGATGACGAGGGTAGCTACTCTCTAAAGCTTATACATTTACACCATCGTGTGCAATATAGTACGAGCTGTCCTATGTATTTTGGCTCAAAGGAGAAGGAAATGAAAGAACTTAGTTAATAAAGTACAGGCGCGGTAACCTTTCCTTTCTAGCGATAACAAAACTATCTCTACGATTTTTCCTTGCCAAACTGTGCTACAAGAAAGTTAGCCATCGTTATTAGAGAATGTGTAACTGACCCGGAAGCCATCTTCAAAACAGAGGTTAGCTGTGTGTCCCGATCGGCCAATCAGCATACGCTGTTTAAGAGGCTGTCAATCGAATTTGTCTCCAGAGAACATTTTTACCGAATCAGTATGCTAAATTTCAAGTTTGTACTTCAGGAACATGTTACGAATGATTGGATCTCAGTCTGTATTGCCTTTTTTGGATATAAGCATTACAGTACCTTATTAATTTTAAAATTATCTTTCATATGTGAATTTTGTCTGAAATAGTGGTGCCTCTAAACTCCCACAAATATATATTGTTGAATCCATTACCGCAATAAACGTTACGATCGTTACAATCATACTCCAATGTTGCGTGTAAATCAATTAGCAAAGCCAGACTGAAAACAATAAAAAATACTTCCCTACATAATTGCCTTATATCGACCTAGATTTTCATAATTAGCTTTGACGGATAGATCAAATTGCTACTTTATACAGGGCACAACAATATTCTTCCTGTTTGTTGCTGCGATTTTAAACATTTTTTCTGCTTGTCCGTTTGACTAATCGTATTTCTTTATGGATTTTGTGCTGGCTGTGTGGCTTGGCCATCGAAGGCTTTCCTAAAATAATCGGGGATGTCAATTTAAAGATAGCATACACACTGAACAGTACAGACGAATAACTGCTTTGGTTTGTGTTTTATTGATGTGACAATTGAGATGCCAAATAATAGTTTAATGTAGCCTCAGAATCAATTAGTAAAGCTAAGCTATTAAACTAGAAAATAACACCAAAACACTTTCCCGTCGTAATTACTTTATATACCAAGGTTCCAATAATTTGCTTTAATGTAAAGATAAAAGCAGCAAGTTAAAACGGACAGATGTGTATTTTTATCATATAAAACGTTTATAAATAATGTTATAGCAAATGATACAGTGCAATAAATGGTGGTCTGCGTTATTAGCCATACACTATACCTCTATTAGGAAAATTAGATAAAGCGATTGATTGTTTGGTGTTTTACGCCGCGCTCAAGATTATTTCACTTATATGGCGGCGTTGCCAGTTTTATTGTGGGAGGAAACCGGGCTCTATGCCCGGAGGAAACCCACGATCTTCCGTTGGTAACTGGCAACAATCCCACGAAGGTCGTTCGAGTGAAAACCCAGACCGAACATTTTCCAATTTTTTGGACTGAGTGGGAATCGAACCCGCGACCCATTGGTGGAAGGCTGTTTGGATTGAGCGTCCAACGCTCTACCTACTGAGCCACGGAGGTCCCTAGATAAAGCGAAGGACACAACAGTCAAATGAAATACTGATATTACTGTTCCACAAAAATCCGATTTATATGTCTAATCTACCCAAGAAAGTCACCAAACAGAGTACACTTAATAACCTCTTCCAGGAAAATGTGACCAATAACAAAGGCTTTATTCCATCTCTGCCATTACTGTACTGGTTAAGATCACGTGCTAGACTTTCTTTGTAAGCTATCAAACGCCCCCTCGTAGTTACTGTAAAAGGTTTTGTGTTTCATAGAGGAAACATCGGTGCCAGTTCGCGTGCCTTTGGTGAATTAGTTCGGTGTGATATCGTCTGTTCTCTCCTAGACATTGTTGATAACACAAGGGATCCATGTGAACCTGAACAATACCGGTATCTTCTACAATACTCCTTGGCTTCAGTCCCAAACACTATAGAAATTATAGTTAGGTTCATTCTATCGGGCTCATTCTAATTGATGTTCTGCCTTACTTTCATCAATGGAAAATCAATGTATTTTCAAACGATCAGAAAAACTACGTAGATCTGTTTATTTGTCTTATATATGTAATCATTTTTAGACAGTTGAATTACTTATCTTGTGTTGCTGGTGACAAACAAATTCATGAGAATTATTTTTTGTGTTATATTTAATGTGGATGAAGGTTCCCTGTTTGTTAACGACATTCTCATTGGAAGTTATTTTGAACATTATATGATTTGGCAATCTTTTTTGTACCATGGGTTTATACCAATATGTTTTATTAAAAAAGGTTATGTTGTGCGGCATCGGTATTTCACAAACTAAATGAGTTTTAATCTTCGAATAATTTACAAAACTGAGAAATAAGAGGGTCGTGAGTTACAGGTCATCTTTTAAAGGAATGAGAAGAAGGGTAGCGTCTTCTTGTATTACCTGTTCAAACATCGTATTAGCATCAGAAATTTTACATTGAATAACCCAATTTTGACAAATTGGCGAATCTCGATATTCAGCTGTGTCGTTTAAATGACATATCACTTTGCCATGGCAACTTAAAACCTCCTACACCCATTTACCTATTTCCTATTTTGGTCTTGCTTATTTAGCTGATGATAACTGTCTATTTCAATAAGCGGTAATAACCAGCGACGAGGCTGTGAAATTATCTGCTAGAGTACATGGAGTAATTAGCCGGCTTGGAGCAGGAGAAAATGGAAATTAGATTTAGTCTTTAAGTGTGAAACTTCGTTAGGATCTCACTTTGGGGTTAGGAGGGTGATATTGTAAGAAGACTTAACACAAGCCGTAAATAACGTCTACAAACTGTAATACCGAAAACAACCTAGGAGCTTATACAGCAATAATTCTAAAATAAAAACATATTATGAGTTTATATGTAACTAGCATACAGAGTCTGGAAGATAAACAATTCGTCTTAACCTAAAGTGTTTCCTTTGTCGACAAAACTGAAAAATTGTTTTCAAGGACCTAATATGAAGCCGATATATTTGATATTTTTTTTTTTTTTTTTTTTTTTTTACATTTTTTATATTTTTCTTCAGCCTTTCAGAACACAAATATCTCTTCAATTTTATTCGTTTTGTTAATTCTTTAGTTCATTATTTTTGTGTGTATTGTATCATTACCCTTTTCATCAATTTATGGCAAGTCATCTTTAGATGTTCAAAAAGAAATGTTCATAAATGTTTCAATGAAGGCCAGTAATTATCCGAACAGAATTCATACTGTCCAATGTATGGACATTTATTGCTCGGGGTAAAGTCAACCATCCAATGGGTTGAAAGTTATAATTACATAAGCACATTGCATACAAATACGTACAAATGGCTAAACTTATAAAAGTGGATACGGTTTTCTATTTATTTCTCCCTATGTTAGATAACACATCGATTATCCAAAAACACGTTTAATGTTCAAGCATTTAAGGCGAAATGATTTGACAAGTATAAACTTCCAGCCTTTCCGGGGATTAAGGGATCGCTCTCTATAAAGACTTGTCAAGAAATAACATTCAATGGGGACTTAAGTTCAAACGTATGGTAGACGCGATTGGCCATAAATCACAATAATCTCTCTGAATGAGACAACAAATCTCGTAAGGACCATAGCAGACATGAGATAGTATGATTGAATGGTCACATTTGGTCAGACTGCAATGGTAATGCAATTAGTATATCCATTTGTACTTGATAAATTGAATTTAAACCGTCCTACGTATTAGCAAATGAATTATTAAGTGTATTAGGAATTTTAGTTACATTGAAGCTTTTATTAACGTTATACACAACACTAGTTTGAAAGATAGATAGAGTCAATAGAATCTGTTTCTAGACAATCCAGTTTGGCTTTTATTTATCTTAGTTTTAACCGATAAAAGACGGATCAGCTGATTGGTGATTTGCTTTAAGTTGAATACAAATTCTTAGATTGTTTTCTGGTACTTTACTGACGCACTGATCCGCCTCTCATACCATAAGTCAGGAACTTCGGTGTTAACATCTACACCGGAACGACATCTTCATATTAATCCAATATTGTGTACCGCTATTTTAGAAAGTATCAAGAAAAATCCTATCCAGGACATTCTATTGGGCAAAATAAAAACCTGGGGAACCAATCAACACGCTGGAAGAAAAGAATATTACTTCAGTTAATCTTACTATTACTAGATCAATGATCTAACATTCCTAATACGTGTGATCTTTTGATCTTGTAGGAACGCAATGAAACTTGAATACCTTCATATTTTAATCCATTCACAATGTGTTGTTTTTTCTCAAGTGACAATAGGTTGTTGTCATTTATATTGTTATATATATTTTGGTGTGAATATCTTTATTCGATATTTTCATTCATCCCTCGATGACGGTGTTAGGATCTACATTGAACCGTCTTATACATAATATTCGTCATTTGTTTATTGCTAACCTTCAGTTTTCAAATGCCACTTTAAACAAGCCGCACTTACTATCATCGCTTTGATCATCAAATGTGCGGGTAACGTTTCTCAAATCAGTCGATTGATTGACAAACATGAAGATATGAGAATTTGTCTCCTTCATACCCGACATTGTCCTTGCCTTATGCGTAACCTTAAAAACGCTGTTTTATTTAGTTTATGATGTTTTCATCACTCTTCATTTTCTTTGTTACCTATAGGCTATTATTGACCTTTAGTCCAATACAGAAGGTAATATAAGAAACGCGCGCAACCATTTTATCTCGGGGAGCTTTCCATTTCAACGTTGTCCTCAGGTTATTAATAAAGAAACATTCTGTATTCTTGGCCGCCTGTTGGCAATTCGCTCTTAACAAACCCACCCCTGGCAAAATCATTGTAAATCATTATTTTGGGCAAATTGAAAAACTTTCTTTCGAACAAACCCATATTGCCCAGTCCATGATAAAACCGGCTTTTGTTGTCATTGTTAAAGGTTGTGTAACCATTTTGATTGGATATTTAGTCAACTTTTATTTGCTTTTTTTTGCAAAAGGGTCATTCGCAAACTAAATTGAGTTCAATTAATTTACTTGCTGTCGGAAAATATTTATTTGTAAAGCAAAATCCGTGAATAAAAGTAGGTTAAATGTTAGATAAACGTTGACCAAGTTCATCAAGAGCATTGGTCCAGTATATTATATAGCTTCGATGATAACTGCGATGGAACATACACTTGTCTGTCGTTAATCCGGTATTCAGAATCATTGTACATGTATAACTATTACTAATAAACCATCATTAACAAGGTTTAACCAATTAAACTCTCATTAAACGTTTATCTCGGAAGTTAAAGTGGGACCTGATTGAAGTTGCAGACATCGTTATGTTTATATCGCAAGGTTTAACCCATGTTTACCTTTAATGTGAACTAAACATAAGACTGCTAAATGAGATATTTCCAAAAAGACACGTTTTTAAAAATGTAGATTTAACATGTACACTCGTGCACACGATTGACCACGCCTCCAGACACGTACAATTGATAATGCATTAATATCCTTATCTAAGTGGCAGCTTTTACTGAGGAATGGTTTTACTAAAGCCAAAAACACATATGACAAGTCGTACTATATTGTACAAGAGGATGTATATTTATGGGCTTTTGAGATTAGCTACTCTTATCATCAGATGTTACAATATGTTCAGTGTTTTAGTTAATATAGTACAGGCGCGGTAACTTTTCCTTTCTAGCGGTTCCAAAACTATCTCTACGATTTTTTCTCGCCAAACTGTGCTATAAGAAAGTTAGCAATCGTTATCAGAGAATGTGTAACTGACCCGGTACCATCTTCAAAACAGAGCTCAGCTGTGTGTCCGGATCGGCCAATCCGCATACGCTGTTTAAGAGGCTGTCAATCGAATTTGTCTCCAGGAAACATTTTTACCGAATCAGTATGCTTAATTTTAAGTTTGCACTTCAAGAACATGTTATGAATGATTGGACCTCGGTCTGTATTGTCTCTGTTTTGGATATAAGCACTACAGTACCTTATCGTTTTATAAATTATCTTTCATATGTGAATTTTGTCTGGAATAGTGGTGCCTCTAAACTCCCACAAATATATATTTTTGAACCCATTACGGCAATAAACGTTACAATCGTTACAATCATACTCCAATGTGGCGTGTAAATCAATTAGCAAAGCCAGACTGAAAACAACAAAAAATACTTCCCTACATAATTGCCTTATATCGACCTAGATTTTCATAATTATCTTTGACGGATAGATCAAATTGCTACTTTATATAGGGCACAACAATATTCTTCCTGTTTGTTGCTGCGATTTTAAACATTTTTTCTGCTTGTCCGTTTGACTATTCGTATTTCCTTATGGATTTTGTACTGGCTTTGTGGCTTGGCCATCGAAGGCTTTCCTCATATAATCGGGGATGTCAATTTGACACACTGAACACTGAACAGTACAGACGAGAAACGGTTTTGGTTTGTGTTTTATTGATGTAACAATTGAGATGCCAAATAATAGTTTAATGTAGCCTGAGAATCAATTAGTAAAGCTAAGCTATAAAACTAGAAAATAACACCAAAACACTTTCCCGTCATAATTACTTTATATACCAAGGTTCCAATAAGTTGCTTTGATGTAAAGATAAAAGTAGCAAGTTAAAACAGACAGATGTGTATTTATATCATATAAAACGTTTATAAATAATGTTATAGCAAATGATACACTGCAATAAATGGTGGTTCGCGTTATTAGTCATACACTATACCTCTATTAGGATTCAATCAATCAAGGGGGAATATAACGTTGTGTAATTTACCGTGACAATGGTATGTTTTAGGCCGAATGTCCCTTCCTGTAAAATCCATTGTCTAAGCGATGGCTCAACGATACCGATACTATATTTGTTTGAATGTTTGAAAAACAGAAAACACAAATAATCATAAATCCATCAAATGCTAAAATCATCCAGAAAGTTATTTGTTTACACATGTTATTTAGCTCGATAATCACACCTTGTGTAACACAAATGGAGTCAGGGTACACGTTTCCGTACACTTACATCGGATTAATGCTAAAAATTAACAGAGTGTTTCGGGCCGTTACATTATTATTGAGACGCTAAATGAAAGTGTTTATTTCACGGCTATTTGTTTGATGCCTCATTCACAATGGTCTGTATCCAATCTGATGTCCTCTCTTACAGACTTGTATATAAACAGAACACATTCGTGTGATCCGAATGTTTTCAGTATTTATATGAGTCAAGTAGAATTTATTAAAGGAAGCGCGGAGGGTTCTAACACAATCATGAACTTAATCCCACGTACTCAAACTCCACTGAAAATTAAAGAATGCCAAGGACCCACAAAAAAAAACAGGAAAATGAGAGAACGTCATGGTTGGTTTAATAGTTATCATAATAGTTTTCAATTATTCAAAACTTGGTATTAAATGCTCCCATTATCTGTTTAACATCACATACATACAATACGTACAGTTCCACTCTTTAGAAGAATGTTTGATTTACCTGTTATTTTTTTTAAAAAACTTATACACGTCACTACAGCTTTTTGGTTTACTTAGAAATACGTGTTAAACAAACTTGGTCCAACGGAATAGTCAACGAGAAAATTGCCCGATCTACAACGTATTTCTTAAACTTGAAATGTATATTTGATTGTATAAGAGCAACACTTATATGTTACAACTACAAAGAAGATCTGAAATACCAGACCTTAAAGATATTGTCATCAACAAGTCATCGAGTGAAAATTCGGTAGTTGTTTGAACTGATTTGCAATGATTTGATAATGTCATTTGTTATATATGAATTCCCTTTATGGCTATTAGAGAACCAAGCATAAATTATTGCAGTAACAGAACCAAAGATTGGCGTGCGAAATGCTCATTCTATTATCCTTTCAGCTATTATACAAATTGTCACTGATGGTTTGACGATCAAAGAGACTTCTTAGTTCAATGTCTTGGCAAACGACGTGTCACACGAAACTTGACTCCACACGTACATTTATAACAAATACAACTAAACAAATGTTTCTGGGCGTCAAAGATTGAATTTCTATTTTTGTGTCTTTTTCTATTTGATTTTCTTTCAATAAACGCATGGAACAAATTTTCTCATACACTATTAATACTATACTATCTCGTCCTCAGAAAATAAAACAAATCGTGTGCACGCATGTTTATCTTTGAGGCAAAGGAAACTGTTTAATCAAGGCAATGCCACAACGTAGTTTGACGTCTCATTTCTAGGTGTAATAGATTTCCCGCCAACTATCATGGTTATCCTGTGTTGTTATAGCGCGTATGGTTTCCGAGCGTACATAGATTAAAAAAGAATGGTCAATCTCTCCAAAGCAGGGATGCAGTGGTTCTCACGCAACACATGCTACCATGTAACTTTTGAAACAGTAGAAACAATCAATTCTTGAAGTGATTCTGTTATCTTATCACCGTATGTTCAGATTCTGAAGGATATTTGGCGTGATCAACCAGTCTATAATTACCTATCCTCTTATAGTTTCCGCCACTTTACAATGGGTCGCCGCTGGTGGTTAGATAAACGAATTGTTTTAGCGATACACTGGTTATGGCCCTGTCACAATGTCGGCGATCTGTCGGGGATTAGTTTTGGCCGGGGGTCCTCGTAGAAAATAAAGAATCCTTGAACAATCCTATCAATAATCCTAACAAAAGTGGAGCAGTCACATTGTCTGAAATTTTTTCAAGGATTTTGATACGGTTTTGTCGAAAAATCGTTGGATTAGCCTCCGATTGCCTCCGACTGCATCGGAGACGATATCTGCGAGGGTCTTTTCTTTTAATTCCCCCCCCCCCCCATCCTGGGTATATGTGGGGGAAAAGGAGGGTTTTCTGACCTCGCATCTGTATTTCTTCCTGTACACTGTAGCGTGGTATCCCTCATCTGGTTGTACATAGAACAGTCACTTCAACGATTAATCGGAGGGCATCGTAGGTCATCGGAGATTGTGTCTGGGATGGCCAAAATGGGTGAAAAATCTTGCGAGCAATCTTAAAATTTTAATCGCAAAATCGTGGGATCTGTCTCAAGATTTTGTTAAAATTTCCCGGGTTTTACCCATCGCCGACGCATCGCAACTGATTTGTGACTGGGGCATCAACTACATGTATATGTCACATGGAACTAACACATGGTGCGAACTAAAACATGGTACACGAACAGGTATTTTAAGGTAAATTTATTTCATCACTGGCCTTTTATCGGTGAATGGCGGGTTCGGATCCCACTCAAACTAAGTGTGTTCTTCACTCGGTCTATTGCTAGTGCAATACTTGTGTATCACATTTTAAACATTGTTGTTAAATTCATTGGCCAACATACGAAGTCTATAAAGCTTATACATGTATATCGACTGTGTTTATTTACCTGAGTGTTTTTACGGATATTCAAGAAGTGCTAATATACACTCGAGATATGGTACATTTAATTACACTGACCTGTTAATAAAAACGGTCGGTCGACGATTAACAATTCCACCCAATCATTTGTTATTTCATTCAATGGCCAATAGCCAATGGTTTGTAATTAGTAAATGTTAATGTATTTAATCACAATGAACGCAATTTGTGTGATTTCAAATGTATTACCACTTCTCGTCCTCTCTAGTTTCATTTAGGATAATTAAGCGATAATTAAAAGCACAATGATTTTGCTTGTCTCTTAACAATTAGACGGAATGAAGTAGAAATAGTTTTTCACTATTAACATTTGTGATGACGGGTTACGTATGTTAATAATCTAACCAATGAAGTCACCCTTCGAAAAAATCGTGACACAAGCTTGACTGATCTTTAGTTGATTGATTGATAGTTTACATTAAGTGGTATCGGTCAAATATTATTTTTATAAGAAGGCCGTGTATCCTTATCAAAGTTTGGAGGAAACCCAACCACTTTGACAGGTGGCTGGCAATTATTCCACAGACATCGATCGAATATTTTTTTTATCATATACCTATCATTAATATGTGGTCTTTTGCATATGCGATATCGGTAGCGTAACAGCACCCATATCTCACCCCGGTCCGAAAATCCATATCAGCCATATCAGACCTTTCCGAAAATCCATATCAATGTCAATGCGAGGGTCTTTGTATTAGAGTTATCTCCCTTTGGGTCGTCTGCTGGGAAGATGGCTGATATGGGGTATGATCCCTGATAGACTGCAGGTCATTTTGAATGTGGCGACGAAAAAGGTAGCCGTGTAACGTACAATTTCCATATCCTCTTCGGGGCCCATCGAAAGTGTCCTCGTGATAATGTAAGGGACCGAAATACTCTATTTGTTAACTTTCAGGCTCGATCAGTTTTATAATTGAGGTATTGGTGAAATGTACCGAAACTACGTCTCTTCTTTGTGTTACACAACATGTGCTTTACCGGGCTAAATATATTATTTAAACAAATATCTTTCTAAATGATATTAGCATTTAATAAATTTATAATTATTTTTATTTCCTTTTTTCGTCTGTAGTAAAACATTTTGATATTTACTTTCGACGCCATTTTTATTCAGCCCAAAAATACGGTGATTTGATGTTAGTGAAGTTAGCTCCCAGTTCACAGTTCACGGTTCGATATTCAGTTTTGAAGTTAGCTCCCAGTTCACAGTTCACGGTTCGATATTCGAAATGAATAATGAACTGTGAACTGGGAGCCAACTTCACAGTTCAGTTTGATATTCAACGACATAGTGAATAACGAACCGTGAACTGGGAGCCAACTTCACACTGTAGTTTAATATTCAGCAGAACTGAATAATGAACCAGGACCTTGCAGCCAACTTCACAGTCCAGTTTGATATTCAAACGAAAATAGAATACGAAACTGAATATGAAACTGGCTTCCTGTGCCTTTATTATTGTAAATAGAGGGACGAAACTCACTGAGGGTACACACTAGGACATTCTGCACAATATGACGTCATCATTTTCGGAATCCACCGCCAGGGGGCGAAAATCGAATACGAAACTGAATATAAAACTGGCTTCCTGTGCCTTTATTATTGTACATAGAAGGACGAAACTTACTGAGGGTACACACTAGGACATTCTGCACAAAATGACGTCATCATTTTTGGAATCCACCACCAGGGGGCGAAAATCGAATACGAAACTGAATATGAAACTGGCTTCCTGTGCCTTTATTATTGTACATAGAGGGACGAAACTTACTGAGGGTACACACTAGGACATTCTGCACAATATGACGTCATCATTTTCGGAATCCATCGCCAGGGGGCGAAAATCGAATACGAAACTGAATATGAAACTGGCTTCCTGTGCCTTTATTATTGTACATAGAGGGACGAAACTTACTGAGGGTACACACTAGGACATTCTGCACAATATGACGTCATCATTTTCGGAATCCACCGCCAGGGGGCGAAAATCGAATACGAAACTGAATATGAAACTGGCTTCCTGTGCCTTTATTATTGTACATAAAGAGACGAAACTTACTGAGCGTACACAATAGGACATTCTGCACAATATGACGTCATCATTTTCGGAATCCACCGCCAGGGGGCGAAAACTGAATATGAAACTGGCTTCCTGTGCCTTTATTATTGTACATAGAGGGACGAAACTTACTGAGGGTACACACTAGGATATTCTGCCCAATATGACGTCATCATTTTTGGAATCCACCGCCAGGGGGCGAAAATCGAATACGAAACTGAATATGAAACTGGCTTCCTGTGCCTTTATTATTGTACATACAGAGACGAAACTTACTGAGGGTACACACTAGGACGTTCTGCACAATATGACGTCATCATTTTCGGAATTTACCGCCAGGGGGCGCAAATTGAATACGAAACTGAATATGAAACTGGCTTCCTGTGCCTTTATTATTGTACATAGAGGAACGAAACTCACTGAGGGTACACACTAGGACATTCTGCACAATATGACGTCGTCAATTTCGGAATCCACCGCCAGGGGGCGAAAATCGAATACAAAACTGAATACGAAACTGGCTTCCTGTGCCTTTATTATTGTACATAGAGGGACGAAACTTACTGAGGGTACACACTAGGACATTCTGCACAATATGACGTCATCCTTTTCGGAATCCACCGCCAAGGGGCGAAAATCGAATACGAAACTGAATATGAAACTGGCTTCCTGTGCCTTTTTTATTTTACATAGAGGGACGAAACTTACTGAGGGTACACACTAGGACATTCTGCACAATATGACGTCATCATTTTCGGAATCCATCGCCAGGGGGCGAAAATCGAATACGAAACTGAATATGAAACTGGCTTCCTGTGCCTTTATTATTGTACATACAGAGACGAAACTTACTGAGGGTACACACTAGGACGTTCTGCACAATATGACGTCGTCAATTTCGGAATCCACCGCCAGGGGGCGAAAATCGAATACAAAACTGAATACGAAACTGGCTTCCTGTGCCTTTATTATTGTACATAGAGGGACGAAACTTACTGAGGGTACACACTAGGACATTCTGCACAATATGACGTCATCCTTTTCGGAATCCACCGCCAAGGGGCGAAAATCGAATACGAAACTGAATATGAAACTGGCTTCCTGTGCCTTTATTATTTTACATAGAGGGACGAAACTTACTGAGGGTACACACTAGGACATTCTGCACAATATAACGTCATCATTTTCGGAATCCATCGCCAGGGGGCGAAAATCGAATACGAAACTGAATATGAAACTGGCTTCCTGTGCCTTTATTATTGTACATAAAGAGACGAAACTTACTGAGCGTACACAATAGGACATTCTGCACAATATGACGTCATCATTTTCGGAATCCACCGCCAGGGGGCGAAAATCGAATACGAAACTGAATATGAAACTGGCTTCCTGTGCCTTTATTATTGTACATAGAGGGACGAAACTTACTGAGGGTACACACTAGGATATTCTGCCCAATATGACGTCATCATTTTTGGAATTTACCGCCAGGGGGCGCAAATTGAATACGAAACTGAATATGAAACTGGCTTCCTGTGCCTTTATTATTGTACATAGAGGAACGAAACTCACTGAGGGTACACACTAGGACATTCTGCACAATATGACGTCGTCAATTTCGGAATCCACCGCCAGGGGGCGAAAATCGAATACAAAACTGAATACGAAACTGGCTTCCTGTGCCTTTATTATTGTACATAGAGGGACGAAACTTACTGAGGGTACACACTAGGACATTCTGCACAATATGACGTCATCCTTTTCGGAATCCACCGCCAAGGGGCGAAAATCGAATACGAAACTGAATATGAAACTGGCTTCCTGTGCCTTTATTATTTTACATAGAGGGACGAAACTTACTGAGGGTACACACTAGGACATTCTGCACAATATGACGTCATCATTTTCGGAATCCATCGCCAGGGGGCGAAAATCGAATACGAAACTGAATATGAAACTGGCTTCCTGTGCCTTTATTATTGTAGATAGAGGGACGAAACTTACTGAGGGTACACACTAGGACGTTCTGCACAATATGACGTCATCATTTTCGGAATTTACCGCCAGGGGGCGAAAATTGAATACGAAACTGAATATGAAACTGGCTTCCTGTGCCTTTATTATTGTACATAGAGGAACGAAACTCACTGAGGGTACACACTAGGACATTCTGCACAATATGACGTCGTCAATTTCGGAATCCACCGCCAGGGGGCGAAAATCGAATACAAAACTGAATACGAAACTGGCTTCCTGTGCCTTTATTATTGTACATAGAGGGACGAAACTTACTGAGGGTACACACTAGGACATTCTGCACAATATGACGTCATCATTATTGGAATCCACCGCCAGGGGGCGAAAATCGAATACGAAACTGAATATGAAACTGGCTTCCTGTGCCTTTATTATTGTCTATAGAAGGACAAAACTTACTGAATGTACACACTAGGACATTCTGCACAATATGACGTCATCATTTTCGGAATCCACCGCCAGGGGGCGAAAATCGAATACGAAACTGAATATGAAACTGGCTTCCTGTGCCTTTATTATTGTCTATAGAAGGACAAAACTTACTGAATGTACACACTAGGACATTCTGCACAATATGACGTCATCATTTTCGGAATCCACCGCCAGGGGGCGAAAATCGAATACGAAACTGAATATGAAACTGGCTTTCTGTGCCTTTATTATTGTACATAAAGAGACGAAACTTACTCAGGGTACACACTAGGGTATTCTGCACAATATGACGTCATCATTTTCGGAATCCACCGCCAGGGGGCGAAAATCGAATACGAAACTGAATATGAAACTGGCTTCCTGTGCCTTTATTATTGTACATAGAGGGACGAAACTCACTGAGGGTACACACTAGGACATTCTGCACAATATGACGTCATCATTTTCGGAATCCACCGCCAGGGGGCGAAAATCGAATACGAAACTGAATATGAAACTGGCTTCCTGTGCCTTTATCATTGTACATAAAGAGACGAAACTTACCGAGGGTACACACTAGGGTATTCTGCACAATATGACGTCATCATTTTAAGAATCCACCGCCAGGGGGCGAAAATCGAATACGAAACTGAATATGAAACTGGCTTCCTGTGCCTTTATTATTGTACATACAGAGACGAAACTTACTGAGGGTACACACTAGGACGTTCTGCACAATATGACGTCATCATTTTCGGAATTTACCGCCAGGGGGCGAAAATTGAATACGAAACTGAATATGAAACTGGCTTCCTGTGCCTTTATTATTGTACATAGAGGAACGAAACTCACTGAGGGTACACACTAGGACATTCTGCACAATATGACGTCGTCAATTTCGGAATCCACCGCCAGGGGGCGAAAATCGAATACAAAACTGAATACGAAACTGGCTTCCTGTGCCTTTATTATTGTACATAGAGGGACGAAACTTACTGAGGGTACACACTAGGACATTCTGCACAATATGACGTCATCCTTTTCGGAATTTACCGCCAGGGGGCGCAAATTGAATACGAAACTGAATATGAAACTGGCTTCCTGTGCCTTTATTATTGTACATAGAGGAACGAAACTCACTGAGGGTACACACTAGGACATTCTGCACAATATGACGTCGTCAATTTCGGAATCCACCGCCAGGGGGCGAAAATCGAATACAAAACTGAATACGAAACTGGCTTCCTGTGCCTTTATTATTGTACATAGAGGGACGAAACTTACTGAGGGTACACACTAGGACATTCTGCACAATATGACGTCATCCTTTTCGGAATCCACCGCCAAGGGGCGAAAATCGAATACGAAACTGAATATGAAACTGGCTTCCTGTGCCTTTATTATTGCACATAAAGAGACGAAACTTACTGAGCGTACACACTAGGGCATTCTGCACAATATGACGTCATCATTTTCGGAATCCACCCCCAGGGGGCGAAAATCGAATACGAAACTGAATATGAAACTGGCTTCCTGTGCCTTTATTATTGTCTATATACGGACAAAACTTACTGAATGTACACACTAGGACATTCTGCACAATATGACGTCATCATTTTCGGAATCCACCGCCAGGGGGCGAAAATCGAATACGAAACTGAATATGAAACTGGCTTCCTGTGCCTTTATTATTGTCTATAGAAGGACAAAACTCACTGAGGGTACACACTAGGACAGTCTGCACAATATGACGTCATCATTTTCGGAATCCACCGCCAGGGGGCGAAAATCGAATACGAAACTGAATATGAAACTGGCTTCCTGTGCCTTTATTATTGTACATAGAGGAACGAAACTCACTGAGGGTACACACTAGGACATTCTGCACAATATGACGTCGTCAATTTCGGAATCCACCGCCAGGGGGCGAAAATCGAATACAAAACTGAATATGAAACTGGCTTAATATTGCTTAATATTGCTCATCTTATTGTTACAGGTTTATTTTTGTGGATAAAGTTAGGAAGTTTACATGACTATACAATATGTTTCACGGAGCCAAACTGCCCAGGATAGACAAATTTATTTATATTTTCTTGTTAAAAGTTGTATAATAAAGTGAAAATTGTCTGCAGTACATGCCAAGGCTTTGCGCATAAACTAAAAATTGAAAGCTTTGAAATTTATACCCTTTTGTAATTACCTGTAGTAAAAAATTCAGAAAACATGATAATACAGTGTTGTACTAGAAACAATGGAAACAATTTTACAAATTCGCGCATCAATTTAAATTATTAAAACAATTTTCATTTATTTGAGTAAAAAGATATACCTCGACAAGTTGGACAGTCTGGTATTTGTTTAAAACCTAAATTTCAGAACGGTTAACATAAAGTTCTGAAATCGACTTCTTGGTGTATAAATAACTAACAGCAGGTGTTTACAGAGAGAACCCATAACTTAAAGTGGCATGAGCTGCCAAAATGTTGACATTTTGACGTTAAAACAGAATGTTGAAATTATTGGCTATTTTTCTCAAGACGTATGATTCAGAAGCCTTTTAGTGCTTCTACTCTCGAAAATGTACGGTAAAGTATTGTTTTGAACTAACTTTGTCATAGAATGAATGAATGGTCGTCCCGATTATTTAAATTTTGTTAACTTTTCGAACACGTTTTCGGTTTTTACAGGCTACATACTGTATGGATTTTCCTCATTCCAACGCCAACCATTTAGTTTATGGATGCCCCTCAACATTAGACTAAAACACCAAACATCTGTTAATAAACTTGATTACAAATCTGCCATTTCTGAACACATAATTTCCATGCAAGAACTACATCGAAACCGTTTAACGTCGTCACCCAATAAAACAAAAAGTTGTTATCCATAAGTAATTCTTCACCTTATTGTTAACTTAATGAATGATTTGAACATTTTATAAATTTATGATTATTTTCCTTTTCTATTTCTGTAAGTACTAAAATATTTTGTCATGAATGTTCAATCGCTTTTTGGTGTCTTGGTTGTCTCTGAATCCCTTGTATATTGAACACTAAAATAACCATGGAGACAAGTTTCTAATGATGTTTGGAAGGGAGTATGTCGTTTAGACCTTTATACCTTGTCAAAGGTTGTTGTAATAACCCAAGCCCACGATATTTCATTAGGTTGACAATGAAGAGGGACAGGATAATTTTCTTGAATACTTTGTAATATATTATCAAGTATACGGGTCTAGGTTTAAAAATGTACATGTGTGCTGCTGTAAGACATCAAACACCTTGCCAAGTGTCATTAGTACTCCAGGTGGTCAATTGGCTGAACGTAAGATTAGGTAATGCGCGTGTAGATCAGGGGGCCGTTCCACGAAGCCGTCGCACAGTGCTATCAATCGTAGTTGTCATGACGTCGTATCTCTTCAATATGGTATCCATTGGCAACTACGCTTCGTTTGCGATGCGACTGCTTTGTGAAACGAGCCCCTGTACCGAACACTACCTATACAAGTTTAAGGGCTGGTGACCTTGGGACTAATATAACAGAGGAGCTTCAAACCCCTCTCCGTTTTGTTAATCTCTGATTCTACAGACAGTGGTGAACCCAACAATTAGTCTAGACATACCGGCACCTAGCATTGTCGTTTGTCGCACCGAGAATTGCCGAATGCACGAGTACAATTATTCTGGATCAGGGTATGCGAGATTTTGGCGAATTTAACGTCGAACTTGACGACGTCATATAGATTTACGCAAAGCTTTCTGGGTAAACTATGTACCTCAGTTCGCCATTTTGTAACCGGTTTTTAAGTGAACACTTAACGTAAAATACAATATAGTTCATGTTAAAGACAATATCTACCTGGTCCCAAGCCATGGTTTATTTATTTTTTATGACTTTCCTACAAGAAGCTATGGTTAATTATTCTCAGATGTCTGGTGACTGGATGTCACTGAAACATGTGCACACTTGGTATGCTAACCTGCTATTGGTGTATTTAGGTCAAATAAACCAATCATATTGCCAGTTGTAAGGTGTGCACAGGGACATGCAGTCAGCAGACATCTGGGAATAATTAACCATAGCTTCTTGTAGGAAAGTCACAAAAAATAATTAAACCATGGTTTGGGACCAGGTAGATATTGTCTTTTAGATGAAGTATATTGTATTTTAACTAAAGTGTTCACTTTAGCAAGGCATCACTTTTTTTTAAAATGCAACTTGGAGTACTCGATAAGGATAACATCATCGACTAGCCTTTTAGAGTAAAACTCTCAACAAAGAATGATGTGTTTAGTGTTGTGCTCTATTCAACAATGCCGTTTTCCGTCTTAAGAAATATATTAACCATTTTCAAACCAATGTAAATGTTTATTACAAAATTCAACTAGGCTGTAGTTAGACCCACATGCACAGACACTCGACCACAGAAACAGAAAGATGGCAGACAGAATTACCATTAGTGTAAACTTCGTATTTTCTTGTTCCGTTTCAGTTCAGGGCGTCTGGAAAGAAATGAGACATTTGGGAAAGGCACAGAAAAGCGGTTGTTTTTACGTGTTTTTTTTTTCTTGTTTTACATTGGACAAGAATCGAAAATGGTAAACGCATGAAATTTTAGCGAATACAGAATGGCATTGAATAGCCATCACACCTCAGGCTATTCAATGTAGGTTTCTTTTCAGAAACAACTACCATAAAGGCATTCAATTTCCCACTCAACTTCATGAGAAAATTCAGAAGTTTTTCAGCTCAATGGACTTATAGCTATTTCAGTATGATGATAGGCTCTCTTTTCTTTACAACAGTAATTTAAAAAAATAGTTTATAAAACCCTTAGTTATCGCCTCAGGGCTGAAAAGTTGAAAAATGATGTTATACAGTATATAATATCTCATGTACTTCTGATAATATTATACACCTAGCTCCGCAATGTCGAGCTTTACACGCCTTATCAGTGAAGAACAGAATAATGTCTTTTTTCTTCAAGCTTTCGCGGTTGGCATAGTTTTGTTATTTTTGTATAAATCAAGCGGCGGGAAACATAAGACCTGGGGCGTGTTCAACAAAGCGGCGTGGCGCAAGTTTTTACGTAAATGCCATGGCAACCCTTACTGTAGAGATGACTTTAAGTAATTACAAAGGTGTCTCAAATCGTTTCTGTTTTTTTTTTGTTTTTTTTTTGTGCAAAAATATTTTGTCTACACCGACACATTTAACGACCGCTCCCTGTTGAGATGGATCTGGAGGGTCCAAAGACTTCGACTCCAACAAGTTTATGTCACACCGCTTTGTGAAACCGGCTCCTGACCCCCTAACCCACTAGCATCGTAATATATTAACAAACGTACTACATGTTCTAATATTATACTATGTCATTTTCATTTCATTTCATTTATTTCACCAATATACAAAGATATTTGCTGGAATAAAGCTCGAGGAGCTTGTTTTATCCCTTACATCAACAAATTTATTTTGGTGGAACTTTAACTGTACTATTTGTATTCGTCACCCAAAAATCGGTAGAGGAATTTCTACCATATTTTCAAGAAAGTGTATTCCCAAAATAACGAGAATACTGTTGTTTATTTGTTGGTGAAACTATCATGAACTGGGTTTTCTGAATATTTAATGAGAGACGATTAGTTGCAAACCAAATTCGTACATTGTCTAATTCTCTGCACATAACCTGAATCCATTTAAGTTAGGACTTGATATAACAGCACTAGTATTATCAGCATACAACAGAAAATCAAGGATATTACTGGATTTGGTCAAATCATTAAAGTGGCATGAGCTGCCAAAATGTTGATATTTTGACGTTAAAACTGAATGTTGAAATTATAGGCTATTTTTCTCAAGACGTATAATTCAGAAGCTTTTTAGTGCTTCTAGTCTAAAAAATGTACGATAAAGTATTGTTTTGAGCTAACTTTGCCTTAGAATGAATGAATGGTCGTCCCGGTTATTTAAATTTTATTTACTTTTCGAACACGTTTTCGGTTCGTACAGGCCACATGGATTTTCCTCATTCCAACGTCAATCATTTAGTTTTGAGATGCCCTTCAAAGCCTCTTATTGCCGTAACGATCAGGAATTATGAAAAAAGTGTTAATTTTGGCAGCTCATGCCGCTTTAATATAGATCAAAAATAATATGGGCCCAAGGATTGACCCCTGTGGCACGCCGTAGCTCAAATGAGCAGGCTGAGATCGCAGACCATTAAATGTTACATATTGAGTTCTATTTTTTAAGTAGCTACATGTATCTAACCAGTTGTTTATAATTCCACAAAAACCGTAATGGCTTAATATATCTTTAAGAATGGCGCGATTAACTGCATCGAACGCCTTGGAACGTCTACTTTCGATTTTAAGTGTCCCAGCATATTTAGATTTGAATGTAAGTGAGCGAAAACCGAGCAATTCCTAATCGTAGGTCTTCCAACTGGATATTCCAACTTAACATTTTAAAAATCCGTCGATCGCCGTGGTAACTTCATAAGTCACTAAAACCAACATTCTCGGATAATTTCAGACGCCTTGATCTAGCGAACAGTTGTGTTAAATGCGACACCGTTAAATGGAGGGGGTATGTCATACGCCCCCCCCCCCTCCTCCACCTCCCGACACACACAACCGCTCTCACCCACCCACCCCAGACTAGTACGCAGTACGTAGACCCCTCCATTTAACGGTGTCGCATTTATCACAACTGTTTGCTTGATCAAGTCGTCTGAAACTATCCGAGATTGTTGGTTTTAGTGACATGAAATTTTCACGGCGATCGAGGAATTTTTAAAATGTTAAGTTGGAATGTCTAGTTTGAAAGCCTACGATTAATAACTTCTCTTATGTCGCTCACTAACATTCAAATCGAAATATGCTCTGACAATTAAAATCTGATTATAAAAGTCGAACTCGACGGCTCCACTGTTTATCGACCGCGAGGTTTTGCAGAAAAAAAGGGGGGAAAAAGTAAGGTAGACGGGTGATGGCGAAATAAAGTGCCGAAATATTGAGTCAAATATGGGTCTTACGTTATTCGGAGTTACTCTACTTGTGCACTAGACTGGCGTATTGTCCGACTACGCATATTAAGTTAAAATGGGGGGAAATTTTTTTTTTTGGGGGGGGGGGGGTGTCGAGGGGGAGAATGTCGCTGGGGGATAATGTCGTGGGGGAAAATGTCGCTGGGGGATAATGTCATGGAGTCGCCATTCCTAGTCACATTATTTCCACGTCTGATTGTTGTATATAGATTCAATGGTTATGTGCTTTAGAACTTTGCTCCAATCTTTATATGAGGTTATTTTACAGAGTAAAATTCATTACAAATGTTTAATGTTCAATACTGACATTAACCCAACTAGGAAGAGAACATTAAACTCAGTAATGGGTGCTATTCTGTATAATTATCTTTTAATAATCAGGGGTCCGGTTTTGGACCAATTCAACAAGGAGCACCTTCTTTGTGTTCAGCAATTTTCACGCCCTATATATTTCATTGATATTCTAGTAAAAAATCTACTAGTGTCAACTTTATAATTTATTAGATATATTTTGTATATATTCTACGACAAAAAAACCCCCCAAAACGAACGTACCTCAGATGATTTCCGAGTACAAAAACAAACGCACATAACAATTTTCAACCTACAATATCATTTCTAAAGGGACAAATACGGTTGTTGGTAATGTTTTCATTAGGGGATTAAATGTGTAGAGCAAACATGCATATTTAACTTGTAAAATAATTTCATCTATGTAAGGGGACGCACTTACAAGCTTCGGCATACAGCGTTCTCATTTGAAATAAATTAATTTAAAGGCACACTTGCCGCGAAAATCAGAAATATTGTTTACATTAAAAAAGAAAGACCGTTTTCTGTATTTTTCCCAGACAATATAAGTTAGGAACTTTCTATTTTTACCAAAATTTAAAAGTTTGGACGTCACTTTGTATTTTTAATTTGAATTTGAAAATTTGAATTGTTAGGTGCCCGGAACGTAAACAAACCAATCTGCTCGCATAGGCGATGTTATGTTTCAGTCGAGTGAGTGAACTAACGACACAGTGTAATTTTACGTAGGCCTATTTATCTGAGAAATACAGACTGACGATCGGTTAACAGCGACTGGAAAAGCCTGCTGATAATTGTTTGAGTGTAAACCAAAGATAAAAAGGCCTGGAATGAGGGTAATCCAACACGAAAGTTGACCGATACTGATCGTTGTTGTTGTAATCAGGCTTCGATTCTTCGTTTGTTTTTCATCCCATTTCTACATTCTAAAGCCAACTAGACATGTTTTATGTGTCCTATGTTTAAGTTTAGTGGTATTAGTCGTAGAAAGCTCTTGTAAATTGGTTTTCTTATCAAATTTAAACAGGCTACGGCGGCAAGTGGGCCTTTAAACCAATATTATACAATAGTGACCTGAGCGGCCAAAATTCGCACAGTTTTTCGTAAAATAGACGTTGAATTCCTGGAATTTGCAAAAGAAAATCAGTTTAATAAAAATGCAAAAGATACATACCCGTTTCCTTGCCATCTTTATGCCATCCGAACGAACTGTGAGTGTTTTGTTCAAGATGTGTCTTAAACGGATTAAGTCACGAGTTACATCATAAAACACTGTAGGTACCTTCATATATGGCCCTGCTCTGAAGCTGGACCATTTCAGTTTCAACTCAATGGGGAAGCTTTGTCTATCTTGATGGATTTGGATAACCTAAGATTTCAGCTGTTTTGCCCTTCTTCTTCTTTTTCACATATTTAATTAAACATATTGAAGTGGGGTTGTTAATCTTTTAGTTATTTTATCCATTCTTTCTTGGGGTTTTAATTGCGTTGTTTACATCCCAATACAAAAAATGGGAACATCCAACACTAAGGATAAATGTCGAAATATCTATGTAAATACACTTGTAACTAAATAGGATCTATCTGGATCAGATGAGATACTATCAGATTACGAAAAAAGACGTTATAAGATACAAAGTGTTTTAATGTGTATACATACCAAATATCGTCTCTTTATGTACAATGATAAAGGCACAAGAAGCCATTTTCATATTCAATAGACCATTTGCCAGTTGTTGTTTTTTTGCGCAACAATGACATTAGGTCGTGGCACAAAATTTAGACCTATAGCTTAGAGTTAAGCTATATTCATTTGACCTCCCATTTCATGCAAGATTTTGTCGCATTACTAGAATATTTCAGACATATAGGGGGTTTCTTTCCAAAAATATGTTGTAAAATGCTGAAAATTTTGAGTTAAAAACAGACAGATACTTTATCCGGTCTACCACATATCACAGCCCTTGTAACGTCGCTAAAATTGTGACGTCGGCAAATCACCTATGTTCGACACCTGGCGTAAGTAAGTTTCGTTCCTTTTTGAACGATAATAATGGCACAGGAAGCCAGTTTCATATTCAGTTTCATATTCGATTTTCGCCCACTGGCGGTGGATTCTGTAATTGATGACGTCATAATGCGCAAAATGTCCTAGTGTGTACCCTCAGTAAGTTTCGTCCATCTATGTACAATAATAAAGGCACAGGAAGCCAGTTTATTATTCAGTTTCGTATTCGATTTTCGGCCCCTGGCGGTGAATTCCGAAAATGATGACGTCATATTGTGCAGAATGTCATAGTGTGTACTCTCAGTAAGTTTCGTCTCTTTATGTACAATAAAAAAGGCACAGAAAGCCAGTTTCATATTCAGTTTCGTATTCGATTTTCGCCCCCTGGCGGTGGATTCCGAAAATGATGACGTCATATTGTGCAGAATGTCCTAGTGTGTACCCTCAGTCAGTTTCGTCCCTCTATGTACAATAATAAAGACACAGGAAGCCAGTTTCATATTCAGTTTCGTATTCGATTTTCGCCCCCTGGCGGTGGATTCCGAAAATGATGACGTCATATTGTGCAGAATGTCCTAGTGTGTACCCTCAGTAAGTTTCGTCTCTTTATGTACAATAATAAAGGCACAGGAAGCCAGTTTCATATTCAGTTTCGTATTCGATTTTCGCCCCCTGGCGGTGGATACCGAAAATGATGACGTCATATTGTGCCGAATGTCCTATTGTGTACCCTCAGTAAGTTTCGTCCCTCTATGTACAATGATAAACGCACAGGAAGCCAGTTTCATATTCAGTTTCGTATTCGATTTTCGCCCCCTGGCGGTGGATTCCGAAAATAATGACGTCATATTGTGCAGAATGTCCTAGTGTGTACCCTCAGTAAGTTTCGTCCCTCTATGTACAATAGTAAAGGCACAGGAAGCCAGTTTCATATTCAGTTTCGTATTCGATTTTCGCCCCCTGGCGGTGGATTCCAAAAATGATGACGTCATATTGTGCAGAATGTCCTAGTGTGTACCCTCAGTAAGTTTCGTCTCTTTATGTACAATCATAAAGGCACAGGAAGCCAGTTTCATATTCAGTTTCGTATTCGATTTTCGCCCCCTGGCGGTGGATACCGAAAATGATGACGTCATATTGTGCCGAATGTCCTATTGTGTACCCTCAGTAAGTTTCGTCCCTCTATGTACAATGATAAACGCACAGGAAGCCAGTTTCATATTCAGTTTCGTATTCGAGTTTCGCCCCCTGGCGGTGGATTCCGAAAATGATGACGTCATATTGTGCAGAATGTCCTAGTGTGTACCCTCAGTAAGTTTCGTCCCTCTATGTACAATAGTAAAGGCACAGGAAGCCAGCTTCATATTCAGTTTCGTATTCGATTTTCGCCCCCTGGCGGTGGATTCCAAAAATGATGACGTCATATTGTGCAGAATGTCCTAGTGTGTACCCTCAGTAAGTTTCGTCTCTTTATGTACAATCATAAAGGCACAGGAAGCCAGTTTCATATTCAGTTTCGTATTCGATTTTCGCCCCCTGGCGGTGGATTCCGAAAATAATGACGTCATATTGTGCAGAATGTCCTAGTGTGTACCCTCAGTCAGTTTCGTCCCTCTATGTACAATAGTAAAGGCACAGGAAGCCAGTTTCATATTCAGTTTCGTATTCGATTTTCGCCACCTGGCGGTGTATTCTAAAAATTATGACGTCATATTGTGCAGAATGTCCTAGTGTGTACCCACAGTAAGTTTCGTCTCTTTTTGTACAATAATAAAGGCACAGGAAGCCAGTTTCATATTCAGTTTCGTATTTGATTTTCGCCCCCTGGTGGTGTATTCCGAAAATGATGACGTCATATTGTGCAGAATGTCCTAGTGTGTACCCTCAGTAAGTTTCGTCCCTCTATGTACAATAATAAAGGCACAGGAAGCCAGTTTCATATTCAGTTTCGTATTCGATTTTCGCCCCCTGGCGGTGTATTCCGAAAATGATGACGTCATATTGTGCAGAATGTCCTAGTGTGTACCCTCAGTAAGTTTCGTCTCTTTATGTACAATAATAAAGGCACAGGAAGCCAGTTTCATATTCAGTTTCGTATTCGATTTTCGCCCCCTGGCGGTGGATTCCGAAAATTATGACGTCATATTGTGCAGAATATCCTAGTGTGTACCCTCAGTAAGTTTCGTCTCTTTATGTACAATAATAAAGGCACAGGAAGCCAGTTTCATATTCAGTTTCGTATTCGATTTTCGCCCCCTGGCGGTGGATTCCGAAAATGATGACGTCATATTGTGCCGAATGTCCTATTGTGTACCCTCAATAAGTTTCGTCCCTCTATGTACAATGATAAACGCACAGGAAGCCAGTTTCATATTCAGTTTCGTATTCGATTTTCGCCCCCTGGCGGTGGATTCAAAAAATGATGACGTCATAGTGTGCAGAATGTCTTAGTGTGTACTCTCATTAAGTTTTGTCCCTTTACGTACAATAATAAAGGCACAGGATCCCAGTTTCATATTCAGTTTTGTATTCTATTTTCGTTTGAATATCAAACTGGACTGTGAAGTTGGCTGCAAGTTCCTGGTTTATCATTCAGTCCTGCTGAATATTAAACTACAGTGTGAAGTTGGCTCCCAGTTCACGGTTCGTTATTCACTATGTCGTTGAATATCAAACTGAACTGTGAAGTTGGCTCCCAGTTCACGGTTCATTATTCATTTCGAATATCGAACCGTGAACTGTGAACTGGGAGCTAACTTCAAAACTGAATATCGAACCGTGAACTGTGAACTGGGAGCTAACTTCACTAACATGGTGATTTGCCGTATAAAAAGCGCAGACTGTCCGAGGCGTGTCAAAGCCGACCGGTAGCGAGCGAAGATAGCCGAAGGATGTTCCGAGTGGGGGTATGATATGAAAAATGGCATGTGATAACCTCTAAATATTGACATTAAGAAGTGTATCATTTGCCCCTGAGTCACTGGTATTACGACCAAGAGATGTTTACTTTCCTCGGAAATCGTTGACAACGGCACCGAACGTATATTCTTTCTCGAGATGTTTGTAGTAACCCTAATAATTGTCTTTGATGTCGAAGGAATTATTGGCGTTAACAAGTGGCTGTACATAAAGCCTTATCGGCTATTGACATTTATTTTATGAACAGCAAAATTACTCCTTGTACAACCCATAAACATTTAGGTTTGACCTTTAATCATCTTGGTAATTGGTCTAACCATATTGAAAATTTAATAACTTCAGCCCATTCAAAAATATCCCTCTTCAGAGGTGTAAAGTATCGCTTAAGCAGAAAATCTCTAGAAATTATGTATAAATCTTTTATTAGGCCTTCATTAGAATATGCTGATGTAGTCTGGGACAACCTAACAGATTATCAAGTAAATTTACTTGAAACTCTACAAAAAGATTGCCTCCGGATCATCAGTGGCCTAACGAAGAGTGTCGCAAGTGCACTTCTTTACGAAGACACAGGTTTCCACCCACTGAGTTTGCGTCGCAAGATTCATCGCTTGAATGTGTTTCACCTGGTCGTTACAGATCCAACTAATTTAAATCTGCACCAAAAATTAACTGAACCAGTCTCTGCCAGAAATCCGTACCCACAAAGGTTCAATAATAATTTCACAACATTCTTTTGTAGGACAGCTGCTTTTAGTAAATCTTTTTTTCCTGCTACTCTCCGTGACTGGAATAGCCTCCCTGATAATATAAAATCTATCACAAACCATCTAGAGTTTAAATCAAAATTATCACGTGTTTTTCCGTTAAATCGGCCTCCACTCTGGTACTACGTAGGCGAACGTCTACCAAACATCATCCTCTGTCGCCTGAGAAACGGCTGCAGCTCTCTCAATGATGATTTGTTCAACAATTTTATAACCGATTCACCAAACTGCCTCTGTCGATTATCAACTGAAACAGCCGACCATTATTTTATTGAGTGTTCTCTATATAATGCTCAACGCTTAAAATTAATTGAAGATATACGAAATGGGGGTTATATGGATGATATCAGCACAACGCTATTGTTGTATGGATCTACAGATTTAACAGTTCCACAAAACAAATTAATAATGGCATCAGTGTGCAAATATATTACAGCCACAAAAAGGTTTGCATAACCATATCCAAGGGGTCTCCTTCACACCCTGCCCAGTGCGTCATGTTTCTTCAATTACATCATCTTCATGTACAAAGTCATGTTATATTATATTATTACTTACATTATTACTTAATCCGAAATTCATAATATATGTGTATGTGATATATATGTTATTTATTTGAAATTATTTGCAAAATTAATGAACTTCCTTCTAAAAGGACCAAACAACTGTAAATATGTTCATTGTAACTTTTCCACTTATATGGTACACAGGATAAGCCTACGGCTTAAGTGTACAGCCATTTAATCTGTAATAAAGATGTTTAGAAAAAAAAGCCTTAGTGATCATATAGTTAGTAAGTGCTCCAAAAACTGACCAATCTTAAAAAAAAAACAATCGGTTTCAGCAACAAATTTTCTGAATCCCAGTAGTAGCCGAAGTAACTATATCCCATCGTTGGAACCCACCATTAAAACTTACACTCACGCCCAGTTTTACTCGTATGCAAGCTAGAGAGAAAGGCGTTTCTAATTTGATATGCATGTAAACTTTGATTGGTTGTGGCGGAAATTCGATTGTATACAAAAATCCCTACCAGAGAAAGCGATTTGTGAAGTTTTGATAGGCACAATAAAGACTGTCGGGGAAAACGGTCGGAAATGCCGCAGTCGAGCAAACATTTACAGTTACCTTTATCGTTAAACTATAGCAAATCGTCTAATTGGTCTGCTAGAGGGTCTGCTTCTCGATCCAAGATAAAATGTCCATGGCCCCATTCCGTGTTTAACTCTACTCCAACCTGTAAATTGTTATACCCATATTTAACACAATTAGAAACTTGGTTATTTTATACAAGAAGATTTTCCCTGTGACGTCTTTTAGTGTTTATAAATATATAAGTTTAGTCCATCCCATGCAGTTTTTGCAGTATCTGATGTTTTCTACGTGAACTGCAAATTTGTCTCTTCAGATTTGTGGAATTAAGGACAAACCAACATTCATTTTACATCATTTGTTTGCGAATTTTTGTTTTATAACGTAAGTTAATACCGTGTTTGTTTTTAACCAGACTAATTCAACAGTTCGATTCCCATTGATCCAATATCTACCAATATGTTATATTTTTCAAGCTGAAAACAAAAGTCTCAGCTCAGACATATCAGTGAACTCACGGTTACCATTATATTAGTTAGATTTTCGCTATCTATAGCTTTGATTACATATTGTCTCATCTTCATTTCCCCTATTATCTGAAAACAATTTAATTTTTTAAAACTGATATGAACTATGATTTTGACAGAAGGAGCAGATCGTGGTTATAAAGAAGACTGAATTATTACAGAAGTTACCGATGGAATTTCTTTCTCGGGTACCATTTCTTTCCTTTTCCCCAAACCACTACGTCAAGTTGCACAACTTCTCGGGTTTATAGGTCAATGTTTTATTATCTAAGACAATTATAGAAACTTTGTAGAGTTTTTCTAGTAAAAAAAGATCATTCATCTTACTGTCCCTGTGGCTTTGTCTCTTGGCAGTTGGCATTTTATATGATTTCTATTATTAAGCCTCATCGCCTTATTAACAGAATGGACTTGGTTGGATGGCTAACGGACATTTTTGATTTTGCAATTAAACAACAATATCAACCCGTTTGGTTTGGATAAGGACCCTGCTGCGACTAACTATATTTACTTTTTATGAAATATTTTTCAGTTTACTTCGGTAATGTCTCTCAAATGAGATTATTTTGTTTTACTAAAATATACATCGAAAACAGAAAACGAAAACACCATAGATTGGATGTAGTGTGTTGTCAATATAGCTGTCATAGTAATGTTATCTCTATTCGTTAACTTTAATGCAGCGTAAAAGTCAATTAACAAAGATAGGCTGTTAAAAAACAGAACAAAAAAAGGCTAGCACTCTTTTCTTACATCATTGCGTTATCGACTAATGTTCCTATGTTTGGAACCAGAATGGGATTACACAATAGGATGATTAAGCCTATGAAATAACCAATTAGTTTAAAGTAGCCTGTGAAATAACCAGTGCTAATTTTGGCAGCTCATGCCACTTACTCAAAAATATGCTTGCATCTAACAGCAGCTATAGGTAGGGTTTTCACTCGATCGCCCTATGTGGATGGGTTATCAACGACGGTCGATGACTTCTTACGGGCACAGAGACCGGTTTCCTCTGCCACTAAAAATTGCAACGCCATCATATAAGTTGAATAATCTTGGGTGCTGCGAAAAACATGAATCAATCAATCAAGCAATCAACCAATCATCTTGAGCTTTTCAAATTGGCCGCGGAATTTAACAAAATGTTTTGGTGTAGTTCAATATATCTGGTTTACGGTCAAATGAATCCAAATCACAGACCATTCCCCGTGACCTGTTAAAGGTGGTATAGACAGGTGGGCGCACAAATTTACTCCTCGTAAAATGGTGTTAATAGACAATTGTGAATTCCATCAACCCACTTTTGATTAGGCGTTATTATAATCTCGTAACATCAATTTGTGTTATTTCCTAAGCTGTTAATAAGAGATATAGGGTTATTTTGTGTGATCTAAAAGTTATTACCGCTTATCGTCTTCTATTAAATTAGCTGTAAATGCATTGAATACCAGAATGTTGGACAATAATGTGATTTAACGTGAAACTGCTATATAACTTATTACTTAACCTTCTTGTGTAAACGAGTGAGACGTTGGTAATGAACCTTTTGACTGTAAGCTAAAGCTATGGTACACAAAATAAGGTTTACATAAGAAAGAAATAATCCCTGGCACTTACATCACTAGCGTTATTCGTGGTTTTAAACCATAACTTATCTTGCAGTATTTCCATATGGCATTTCACTACTGAACCCGTCCAGATAACATAATATTTAAAGCGACATTAAATCTCCCCTCAATAGCCATATTGATTATTTGTATAACCAAAACAGATACACTATAAGTAAATATGCGTTTGTTTAATGAAATGCTCAAATCGTCAAAATGTTGTCCATAAATGAAATAAAAGTTTATGATATTCGGTGTGTTACGGGTTATTTTTGTTTATAGGGAATATCCACATCACAAGATATTGATTTTACGTAGTAGTAAAGACAATGCTAATGAAAGCGCGTTGATTATTATTTGCTGTGAATGGCTTTTATCACTTCAAAATTCATTAGTGCAGTTCTCCGTGCGAAGTGTTAATTTTCCTGGCACCTTGTTTCCTTTGACGATTGTACTAACAAGGGCACTTAAGTTACAGAACTTTCCAGAAGCTTGACTTGGTTAGATTGATTAGGGATAAAATGTATGCCATAGAAGCTGACAGATATTTGATGTGGAGTTTTCTCGTAAAACAACACAATTGGTGCATCGATATTCTCATTGTTACACCAGTTGCTAATAACGAGACAAGATGATCTACTTATCACGTATGGATAGCAGCGCCATAGAATTAAGATAACTCATTTGTCATTTTGATTGCAAAACATTGAAGATGTTAGTTAAAGGGGCATGATCTGCCAAAATTCACAGTTTTTTCATAAATTCTGATCGTCACGGCAGTAAGAGGCTTTGAAGGCTATCGAAAAACTAAATGATTGGCGTTGGAATGAGAAAAATCCATACAGTATGTGGCCTGTATGAACCGAAAACGTGTTCAAAAGTAAACAAAATTTAAATAACCGGGACGACCATTCATTCATTCTAAGCCAAAGTTTAAAACAGTACTTAATCGTACATTTTCGAGACTAGAAGCATTAAAAAGCTTCTGAATTCTACCTCTTGAGAAAAATAGCCAATAATTTCAGCATTCTGTTTTAACTTCAAAATATCAACATTTTGGCAGCTCATGCCCCTTTAATTAGTTTCTCTGATCCTTTGAGATTTACCACGGTGTATACAGTGACTTGTATTGTCCGAAAAATATTTTCCTGCAAAAACGTTACTATCGGCAAGACAGGGGAGTTTAGCCCTGGCCAGTATATCTTTCAAACACTTATTCTTTTTATATGCAATGACTGTTTGGTGTTTAACGCCGCGCTCAAAATTATCTCACTTATATGGCGGTATTGTCAGTTTTATTGTGGGAGGAAACCGGGCTCTATGCCTGGAGGAAACCTCTTTGTTGGAAAGCAACATCATTAATTAACACAGGTAAATTTAAAACATCCATAGACAATAACTATCCTTGCCAGCTTTAAAGATGGAGTACCCAAAATCGTTCCCGCTTTAGTATATCAAGTAAAAGTTTAAATTCGTATAGATCCATTCCTATCTTTCATGTCGTCAAAACAAAGGGTTTATGGAAAGTCGGCATTATCTGAGTGCACCAATGAAACAGTAAATTGGCTTCTGTTTCTCTTTAAAGTGGCATGAGCTGGCAAAATTAGGGTATTTTCATGAATTCAGATTGTCAAGAGAAAAGGGGAATTTACAGCTCATTGAAAAACTAAACCAGCCACATAAAATCAAAAAGGATTCACACGAGTTTATACTTTGGATTAACTCGAAGAAAGTTATCGCTGTTTGTTTTGAAATTGAAAGTAGGAGGGCCATTTTGCGTTGTAAGTACTAGGCGATATGGCTGATCTTTCCCAAGCAGTTTCGTCTGCCGGTCACCGAGACTACTTTCTAATGTCCTTGGTCATTTTCCCGGTATTTCTTATTGATTCTTAAATCTTGTTTTCGTCAAATGACTGAACTTGACTTAATTAAGCAGACGCTGTTGTTGTATTTATTCCCAGTTTAGCGGTGATCTATATATGGAGATCAGCACCCCCTGATCTTTGAATGCCTAACTCAGTCCGGATACATGAGGTTGTTTTTGTGTCTAAACAATTACTTTCGTGTATTTCTAATGCTGGTATTAACGGAGAGCTCTTTATTTGTACTGTTTGGAAAAAATGGCCATTCATTTTGAAATGCTGTTTTAACGGGAAAATTTAAAAATGTAAAAAAGGCAGCTCATGTCACTTTAAGATAGGGAGGTGTCTGAAAGTTATCAATCTATTTTACCGAGTGCTGGTCGTGAGTAGATTTTAGTAGGTACCTATACAAGACCTGGTCGTTGAGAAATATAACGAACACATTTGCCTGTGACACAACCATGCAATTAGCATCTCACCTGTTTCGCAATTGATCGTAAATGGTTTAATGACAAACAGGATGAATTACAAGCATGCAAGGGCACTCTGCTTCTCATACAAAACTAATGTCTTTGAACCCTATGTTGGTATTTCCACCTGGTATCCACGCCTCCACGGCCTTACACTTTTATGAACACTAAACACACACGGGCACAGGGAAAATCTTCTTGTCTAAAATAATGGATAAAACTAATAGCTGATGTTTCTATAATTTTCTCGGTTTCGCTTAGAGAGTTAAGGTTCGATAACGTTCGATTGTGACAAACTGTGCGTAACTCCAAAGTGCATTCTTATATAGTTACCATTATACTTTATCATCTTTGTTTTCTTTTTACCTAAAACAGCTGGACAAATGGGGTAGAAGCCAATATTCGCCTTGTCTGTTATCGTCCAGCGAATCGAGGTATATCAAACAACTCACGTGACATGGGAGGTTTTCCAAATCAAAAAGATCGGATATTCTCGATGATATAGGAAAGAGTCAAAGAGGTTAGTCTGATAGATCGCTGGCTCGAGGTTTGAAAGTAATTAAAGTTGAATTAACTTGGCATTAGTATGATGCTTACCCTCACTCTTAATAGTGAGCTACCGAGATTGTCTATGAATTAGAGTCGTGCACACTAATAGAATAAAGGTATCGGGGACCAAATATTGAGATATCGAGAGTTACTTAGGCATGCGAAAGTCTTAGTCCTCTAAGCTGGCGCTGATTTTGTCTACTATTAAAGATCTCTCTACTTTTCCAAAATCACATTCACTTTGATGGGACCTTTATAAAAGAACCACTTACAAGGCATTTGCACTTTTCTCTAATTGGCAAGTGATGTGAATATTTTCTGTTATGACAATTTGAACGAAATTAGTGGAAATACTAGGCTTTTATACCGGACTCTGCAATTATACTCTGTCAAAGAACTGGCAATTTGATGGCAATCCTTCTAAATAATAACAGTCAATGTGGTTTTATTGAGGTTAAAATGTTCTTCCGCCATAATTGGGGCTGCTCCATACAAAATGCTGTATTTTTTAGATATATAGCGTAGCACATCACTTAAGTGTGGGGATCTTCTCAGCTACACAAACAGAATTATAAAAGAACAAAATCTTCTAGCAAATTACACTTAATGTGATTATCGCTTTTGAAACCCTAACTGTATTGCCCCTTCCCACAATCCTTCAGATATACTGTTACTTCTTATAGGAGAACCAATTGTCCTAGATTGTCGCAGCTGAATAGCTTGCCTGTCCATTCATTGTGTTATCTAATAAACCATTTTATAACATACATGTAGGTGGATTATTGTTTTGCTTTTGGGCAGTTGTTTTTCCACCCTTATTAGTATTTTTTCACCTATGTCAGGAGAAATCAGGCTCTATGCCGAAAGGAAACCCCAGTAGTTATTCCGTAGTCAATTGAAACCATTAATTTGTTTTTTCATAGCAGAAACGCTTTTCAGATGACAGAATAATTTTTTTCAATAAATCTATAATTCGAGAATAAACCTACTGTTTAAAACTTGAACAAATAGTATTTCACGGAAGGCAGCTATTATATTTCCAATTATATGAATGATGGACGCCATCACTCCGAGTTCTGTGTTATAATACAACGATGCTCTCAGGTTGCAGAATAATATCAGAAATTCGTTTTAGCTAATATACATTAAGCTTCATTTTAAATAGAATATTTTCCTGTTTTACCAAACAAGCTTTGGAATTTTTTATCATTTTTGTAAAGCGATAGTATAACGTAGGGCTGCTAGTCGATACCCTGCAGAAGCATACGGATTTTACACCAAAGTGATGTTTTTGTCAAATTTTGCCGTTTGCTAATTGCATTGTGTCGATATTGATTTTAAGTATAGGCTGAGGTGTGAATGTCCAGAAAAAATTTATATTGAGAACTTGATATATATCAAGATAAGAAATTCCAATCCTAGCGTGCAACAAAGTCCCAGTTTTTTTCACGGTAGCAGGCTGATCGTCACGACAGTAAGAAGCTTGGAAGACCATCGAAAAACTAAATGGTTGACGTTGGAACGAGGAAAACCCATACAATATGTGGTCTGTATGAACCGAAAACGTGTTCGAAAAGTAAACAAATTTTAAATAACCGGGACGACCATTCATTCATTTTAGGCCAAAGTTAGTTCAAAACAATACTTTATTGGACATTTTCGAGACTAGAAGCACCAAAAAGCTTCTGAGAAAAATTGTCAAAATATCAACATTTTGGCAGATCATGCCCCTTTAAGTAAATATGTTCAAAGCAATACAAAATTAAAAAAGGTTTTTTGTTCCGTAACAAATGTCAGAAAGGCTACGATGGCGAATGTGCCTTTAAAATAAAAAGTGACAACAATTCCGTTTCAACAAATTGTTCGATAAATTTGGCAGCTCATACCACTTCAACCAAATGGCTTTATACTGAATTTCACTCCAGTAAACACGTGTACCATTGTCAACATTGCTGAAGCTGTTGTTAACCAGAAAGGTATTGAGGTCATATAGTTTATATGGTAGATAGCATGAGCGAGCACAATACCAACAATTGAAATATAACCCGTGTGATGAGAAAAGATAACGTTTATTAACAAAACAAATAATAGCACTAACATATTTATATGAGATGATCCATACTAAACATATGCAAATGATCTGGAAAAAGACAAGTCACTCCAAAGCTCAACATTAATATCGATAGAGACCGCATGTATTTCTAGATTGTTGCATTGGTGAACTTTCGAAACTATATATTCAGTCGCGTGATCAATGTCTCTGAACTTCAAAAGAACTGACTGACAATCGCCATACTTCTGACTTTCCTTACATGGATGGAAAATATAACAATAAGTCTCGTCTGCCATTATTGCCATGCTGATATCACCAGAAGAAAGTAAAACGCTGCAATGTTTGTGGTCCAAAATTCTCTTCAGCGATTGTAATATCAGGAAATGAGAAAATTTTTGCCTCTTTTCATCTTTTTGGAATACCTCAGGATTTGATATCGAAATGGAAAATTCTTGACGGTTGACTAAAATGTTATTAGGTAGATCTTGTGGAGTGAGAGATCCGTCACTATATAATCTTCCCAAATGACGTACCCTTGTTGTATGAAGTTTGTCGCCCTGTAACAAAAGTTTATCGATAACTTGAGGTGACCAAGATGACGGAGACAAATATTTGGCATGGACAAGGGCACAAAGGGATATGGCAGCACTCTGGCGTCCTGGAAACTGTACATCGTGAACTTCTTTCAATGAAAATGAACCCTTTACTGCTTCCAATGGTTTGGCTGCCGGCTTTCTTCTCTCATGTATCCTTTTCACGAAGCTCTTCAGCAACACCACAGGTTTTAACTCTGGAAATAAAAACTATAATTGCTTACTTTGTAATATATAGTTTGTGACAAGTCCTATTTGTCACAACATATATTTGTTTATTTGTAATCCAGAGAGAGTACAGTATATTTACCTTGTTTCTTTCGTAGGGTGTACATTCTTGTTGAAATCTTTCTTTGGCAAAAACACCTAAGGCTGTGTATTGAAGTAGTCTTTAAACGAAACTCGGTAACTCTTCTGTTTCTTTCCTTATTTTATACCACTTGTCGGTTGTTGGTGAGGATGACGTCAGTCATTGAATGAGCTGCGGGCGCTGTTGCTGTTAACCAGTGGCGTGGATTCCCGCTGGTTACTTCATAGGGCTTTGGAATTGTCGGAGGTTACAAAGAGTTGTAAAAATGTCTCCCAGCCCTAAAATATGAAACCAAGCGCAAAACTCAACGGGTTCCAAACCTTTTGCCTGCTGGTTACTTGGTAAAAGAACACCCTCTTTTTGATCACTCAAAGTGACCAAATGTTAACCATCGTGTCACTGATTGAGTGATAGAAAAATAGTCTTTGTTAAGTAATCAAATATAAGCACCGATTAAACCCACGTTTGTTCACTTGGCTAGGTGTTAATCTTTACTTAGAACGAATTCATTTGGCAATAAGGAAAAGACGGAATGTTGCTAAACAAAGTTTGAGCATAGCAAAATTTATTTATTATTTGTAGTTTCTTTGTGTAAAAAGGGAACATTGGTTGATTTTTTTATTATTTGATTTACACAGCGATGTTACCAAGCGGTGAGGGATAGAACATCGAGCTCTGTATTTGAAGCCCACGACACTTTGGAGGTGACACCGGGCAATCATTTACGAAAAAGCTTGTGTTGGAAACACGAAGCCCCTCGCCCTTCTTTTCCTCTAAGAAACTGAGATTTCCTTATTAATAGACAGATTTAAATGATGACGAGATGTTAACCGAGTAATCTGGACTCTGGATTCGTCATAGCCCAGATTACTTCCATAAGAGAAAAGCGATATGATTTAACTTGTCCTGCCGAAAAAAACGGCGGCTCAATTTTCCCAACAAATAAGCAAAGAATAAAATATTTACCACTGCATTCCGATAGTATAGACCACGAAGAAGGAGTCCTACCATATATTTTGCAAATTATTAAATGTTGAAGACGTTTCTGTCCCTCCATACTTCAATTACCAATTAACTCGCCAAGCACATGTAGTCCACACACAACTGAGACTGGGATGCAGTAACCTAAAGGGTCACCAGTACCTAAGACACCTTATTGGCGATCCATCCTGTGCATGTGGACACCCATTTGAAAACCCTGAGCACTTCCTTCTTCACTGCCCAAATTACAATATTATTCGAAACGACATATTTCTTCCTTTCCAGCCCTTACATGTGTGAACGAGCAAACATCATTATTTAAAGCTGTACAAGACTTTATTATTAAATCCAAAAGGTTTGACTGAGCGTACAAAACAAAATATGATTACTATGTGCTCAGTATACAAATTATAGTATAATTTATGTTGATGTTGGTATGTGCAAATACTACTTTGTTCTGATTACAAAAAATGAAACTGTATGATAATTGTATACCATTGTATTTGTATATATATTTATGAACATATCCATACACAGAAATGTATTGGGAAATCAATTTGTAAGAAATTTCCCCAGATGTACTGTAAAATTCGGAAAGCCGATCCATTTCTATTCTTTTTGGAAATAAATATTGTTTAAAACAATATTTGTTACGAAGTCCACTGTTAAACTGGGCGGGGCGTCGTAGAAATACGTCACTCATGTATCTTTAGTCACTTTACAGCGGCGTAAGTTTGACAAACTCCTTCTTCGTGGTCTATACTATCCGAATGCAGTGGTAAATATTTTATTCTTTGCTTATTTGTTGGGAAATTTGTGCCGCCGTTTTTTTCGGCGGGACAAGTTAAAAATAATCGTTTTTCTCTTATGGAAGTAATTTGGGCTATGCCGAATACGGGAAAAAAATTCGACAGAGCCCAGATTTCTCGACTAACGAGATGTTTACTGATTGTTATATTTTTCACACTATTGGAATTCGGTCCGACGGTATGGTGCCATTGTATATTTTATACATCGTCAGGAACATTTCGATACAGGAAAAAACGTTGAATGGATATATTTAACCAGGTTAACGATCTGAAAATACCAAAAGCCTCACGGGTATAGAGCGAGATAAGCTTTTTTTTCAATAAACGAACAAGACAAAAGATCTGTTTTTGTTGTTACCAGCATAACTGATTAGGAGTTTTGATTACTGGTTGTCAACTTCCTGTGATACGGTAGTTAGCAGACCCGTATAATTGGGGAGGTCTGTTGCAGCGAGTTTTGTCACAACGTACGAGTTTTATTCCAACTCACGAGATTTGTTACAATGTTGACGAGTTTTGTCACAAAAGGTTACGAGTTTTGTCACAAGAGCGCCAGCTTTTGTTACATGTCCCAAGTTTTGTTCCAACCCTACCGAGTTTTGTTACAACATCAATGTTACGAGTTTTGATACACACCGTCAACAGCTTTTGTAACAATTTTAATAGGACACTAGTTTTGATACAAGGAGTCAACAGCTTTTGTCCCAAAATGTCAGCTGTAGGCAATTGTATAGTGGGTGGTAGCTTTGCTCTCCGAAAACTTTCGACGAAACATTTAGTCGCCACTTTGTCCGTCCGTGAGTTCGTCCGTCATGATATCTTGTCCTGACCATGTCCCGGTTAATATTTTAAGGATTGCTTTCAAATTTGGCTGGTATTTTGCCCTTTTTGTGGCAATGGTCACATTCTGCCGATATTTTTTGTCTTGGTCATATTTCGTTTAATATTTAGAGGATTATTTTGAAACTTGGCTGGTACAAACTCACTACCAAGTAGTTGTGTCATGTCTCATTTTTGTATTGTTGATATTTTAGAGTATTTCTCGTATTTTGTCAAATTTCTTGTGCGTATATATGGGATAAGGTATCCTCGTCCTAATAGGCTTTAGATTGTGTGAGCTTTTCTCGTGGGACAAATTGTTACTCAACTAATACAACACTCAGGACGTAGATTTGAAAAAAAAAGCGAGATTTTCACTATCAGCAAATAAGTGGGATGGTTTTCTTATGGTATAGGCTATGCATGCTCCCTATCCCGATCGATCATTACTGAGGGCGATCGTCATGACTTCAATATGAACAAACAAACCGTTCACTGTCCCGTTGGTAAAACGATATTGCTACCTCTTTTTAAACGTACACGAGATTATAAAACAGTGCATACGAGCTCATTTTCATTTCGGTTTTCAGTTCTGTGGTTTCAACAGGAATTCAGTATGGTTACAGGCCTATAGGAACGTATACGTAGAGTAAAAAAATGTTCCACAATAAAACATGACCCCCCCCCCCTACCCCCTTTCCATACATAACAAAAATAAGAACTGAGATTGAAATTTATATTTTTCTCGAGAGTTTATTTTTTAATTGAACAAACACAATATCCCAGATACGGTTGGAAACAGTTTAATATATAACTCATGTTATATTAACAGATAACTCATGTTTTGCGTAAAATACTGTCCCAAATGGACCTTTGACTTGATAGTCGGATAACTTCGGTATTTACGTGCGTGAAATACCCTCTGATAGACTGCAGGTCATTTTGAATGTGGTGACCAAAAAGGTAGCGGTGAAACGTACCATTTTCATATCATCTTAAGGGCCCTACAGTTTCGGTACATTTAAGAAATCCTCCAATGCTTCAATTATAAAACTGATCGAGCCTGAAAGTTAACAAACAGAGTATTTCGGTCGCTAACATTATCACGAGGACACTTTTTTGGGGCCCTCCGTATGGTATGGAAGTTGTACGTTACACTGCAATCGTATCTATTTGGTCGCCACATTAAAAATGACCTGCAATCTATCAGAAGGTATTTCACGCACGTAAATCCCATAAGTTATCAAACTGTGTCCGAGGCCAATCTAAAATTAGAAGTTACCCTAGTCCTAAAGGCCAGATGTAACGTCTATCTTAGCCACGTCTAAAGGAGATCTCGCGAGAGTACGATTGTGTCCGAGGCGTGTCAAAGCCGACCGGTAGAAAGCGGAGATAGCCGAAGTGTGTTCCGATTGCTTACTTGAATAACTTTCAACTGATACAAGTTTGATAAGATAGTCAAGTAAATTGCAATGTACTTATTTGTAATATTGTTAACTTGCAAACAAAACAAAAATCCAAAGTATTTGAAGAGATCGAATAATCTGTTCTCAAACTAACACTGATTATTTTACTAGTTTAAGTAGAAATGGAACCGTGATGTTATATGGTCACTCTGATAACTTCGGGCTTTTACGTGCGTGAAATACCCTCTGATAGACTGCAAGTCATTTTGAATGTGGCGACCATATCCTCTTCAGGGACCATCGAAAGTGTCCTTGTGATAATGTAAGGGACCGAAATACTCTGTTTGTTAACTTTCAGGCGCGATCAGTTTTATAATTGAAGTATTGGAGGATTCCTGGAATGTACCGAAACTGCGTCTCTTCTTTGCGTTACACAACATGTGCTTTACCGGGCTAAATATAATATATAAACAAATATCTTTCTAAATGATATTAGCATTTAATAACATTATAATTATTTTTATTTTATTTTTTAGTCTGAAGTAAAACATTTTGATATTTACTTTCGACGCCATTTTTATTCAGCCCAAAAATACGGTGATTTACCGTATAAAAAGCGCAGACTGTCCGAGGCGTGTCAAAGCCGACCGGTAGCGAGCGAAGATAGCCGAAGGATGTTCCGAGTGGTTATATGGTTTGCCTGCTACCCGGTACAATTATGTCGAATTACCCAAAATAATCGAAAAATAGCTTTGCCTGAGATTGAACTTTACCTGTTAGCCTGTACAGGTAGGTCAATGACGAATAACCCAAATGAAGACGATTTTACCCAAATGAATTATTCTTCATCGTCGCGTTCCCAAGGCTCTTTCAGGGAAATACCACCGTTCCCCTTTTCCCTAGCCAGGCTGTTCTTAGTAACCGTTCAATCCCATAATTTCAACCAGAAACATATATTGACGTACTGGAGTGGAATTAGAAGCCGCTTTGTGGTTTATCGGGCAACTATTGTTGGTATGCCAATCACAATTTTCCCCTACTGTTTATTTGGGTCATTTTTTTTTTATTTGGCTTGGCTTTATTTGGAAATTCAGCATACTAATACAAGCAAACAAGGTCGTGAGAAGGATTATTTCGTTCTTTTGGTGAAAAGTTATCTTCGTGTTGGTAATTCGGCATTTTTTGTCTACATTGGGTACCAGGTAATTCACATAACCGAAGAAACAATAAAACCCATCGCCACTTCGAACTTTCCAGTGTCACCAGGATTGGGCCCATGTTATATATAACTGATCGATCATTTGAAAATCAGTCTTCAGCATTTGATGTTTTTCTTTGTGTTGATTTAACTACCTTTCCAAAATAAATTATGGTAATCTAATTTTCTCCCAACTCTATCTATTTTTTTAAAAAAGGTTATAAACATCAGCCAACATTTGTTACAAATCCTGTCGACTGTTTGTATCAAAACTCGTGACATGTAAAATTTGGTACAAAAGCTGTCGACTGTTTGTATCAAAACACGTGACGTGTTTAGAACAAAACTGGTCAAGATTGGAACAAAACTCGTGAGTTGTGACAAAACTCGTCGACCTTGTGACAAAACTCGTGAGTTGGAATAAAACTCGTACGTTGAGACAAAACTCGTTTCAACAAGGTCTCCACATGTTTTAAAACCTGCCGCTTTTCTCGGGACAAAAATCGCTACTGTTGATTTTATATACGTGTATTGATTAATGAAGAATGGGAATTGCTGTTACCAAGGTTAGTGGGGGGTCGTTTTACTAATTGAATGATAATTCTGAGATAATCCTTGTTAACTAATCAGACAATCGGAGATTCAATTTATATTTTGAACCTATTCATTTTTATTGGATAGAAAAAATGAAAAAAACAAATTTTAGTATTTTTAAATATTGTATTTATCGTTTTTATTATAATTACGATTTACAAAGGACTAATTTGCTTCAAACTCAAAATTATTTTACTTGTATTGCGAGTTGCTAGATTTAGCTGGGGATGAAATGTGGCCCAATAAGAAAGGCGATAGGTTCTCAGTCCCACGCAGGCATTCTATCGGGTCGCAGGTTCGAATCAATCAAGTTCACGTATAAGTCGTTTTTGATTCAATTTTACTATAGTTGTCTTAAAGCATGTTTTAAAATTCTGTCTAGTCATTAGACAGAATTTTTAAACATGCTTTAAGACACCTATAGTAAAATTGAATTAACTGATTGATGTAAATTAACACATCCATACTTTATTTAAAAATCTGTTAAAAAACCAATGGCAAAATGTGTCTTGAGAACGACAATAATCAGGAGCTAAGATTCCTGATAGTTACTGTATGTTAGATCAGCTTACTGCAAGATTCAAGATTAAAAGACACTGTAAAATAATATTAGCTTCTTAAAAAAGTTAAAAAAAAAATGTTTTTATGAAGCAAAATCTAATTTTAGCAGTTCGTCTCCTTTTAAATCCAATTTTAATCAAATTTATTAAAGCTATTTTTAAATAACATATTTTTGCACAGAATATTATTTTAAAGTTTCATCAAAGATTAAATTGCACGGTTAATGGAGAATATTGGGGTAGCATTTAGTCTGTAGCTTCGACTTGTTTAACAATGTCCTTAACTCTTTTTTGTGTTGAAAATTTACACCAGTAATACACTTGATTAAGTTAAATTCATGAGCATCATCATATGTTAAACCGACATTTCCATTTATAATATTTTAATTCAGTGAGTAGCCATGCACCTGGTCATCAATAATCTGTTAACGTAAACATGTATATTTAGTGTTAATTGATTTGATTGGTCTGTTTTTCGGAACTCCTGAACAATTCAACGAAGAACTCGGTAGGGGTTTATTTTACCGTCATATATATACGGGTAAATACTAACTGGACATATTAAACCATAAACGCAACCATCGAGTTAAAAACCCAAAAAATTATTTGACCACTGATGAATATTTTTCAACTCATATCACTTTTTGCTTTGCCCCAAGGATCATTAACTAAAGTTACTCCTTTTTCTTTTCAGAGTTTACTCCCAAATCCTTACTTAAGCGATTTGTCGGCCGCTTTACAAACAGAAAACATTGGCGAGATGCCACGAAACAAGTGGATGCAATTTATGGAACGTTCTCATTGACAGCCATTCGAGGTGCACGTTATCCGGGACGTCAGAGTGCTGCCACATCTCTGTGTGCCCTTCTCCAGGCCAAGTGTTTGTCTTCATCTTCCTGGTCACATCAAGTTATCGATAAACTTCTGTTACAGGGAGACAAACTTCATACAACAAGGGTACGTCATCTGGGCAAATTGTATAGTGACGGATCTCTGACCCCACAAGACCTACCTGCGACCATCACTTCAAAATGCCAAACGTTCAACATATATATAAGTAACACAGAATCCCTGGACGTGGGTTCCAATGATTGTACAGTCAGCAACTCCATTTGTCAAACTGTACAAAGGATCTTCAGTGGAAATGTAGATGGTGTCTTACTCTCTGCCGGTGACATTGCTGTTTCAATAATGACAGACGAAACATATTTCTATATATTTCACCCATGCAATGAGAGTAGAAAGATATTGAACAAGGAAAGACGGTCAGTTTTAATGAAGTTTAGAGACATTAATCATCTGGAGGATAATTTACTCAGTCAATGCGGTTTTATTGACGTTAATCGTGGCTTCACACACAATGCTGTAGTGTTGTGATATATAGCGTAACAAATTACTATAGTGTGCGGATTATTCTCAGCTAAACAAACATAATTATAAAAGAACAAAATATTCCAGCAAATTATACTTAATTTGATTATCCCTTTTGAAACCCTAACTGTTTTGCCCCTTCCCACAATCCTTCAGATATACTGTTACTTCTTATAGGAGAACCAATTGTCCTAGAGTGCCTTAGTTGAATAGCTTACCTGCCCATTCATTGTGTTATCTAATAAACCATTCTATAACAAACATGTAGGTGGATTATTTTATTGCTTTTGGGCCGTTGTTTTTCCACTCTTAATAGTATTTTTTTCACTTATGTCAGCAGAAACCAGGCTCTATGCCGAAAGGAAACACAAGTAGTTATTCGGTAGTCAACTGAAACCATTAATTTGTTTTTTCATATCAGAAATACATTTTACATTTTTTTCAATAAATCTATAATTCGAGAATAAACATACTGTTTAAAATTTGAACATATGGTATTTGACGGAAGGCAGTTATAGTATTTCCAATTTTATGAATGATGGGCGCCATCGCTCCGAGTTTTGTGTTATAATACAACAATGCTCTCGAGTTACAGAATAAGATCAGGAATTTGTTCTAGCTACAATACATTAAAGGGGCATGAGCTGCCAAAATGTTGACAATTTGACGTTAAAACTGAATGTAGAAATTATTGGCTATTTTTCTCAAGACGTATAATCCAGAAGCTTTTTAGTGCTTCTAGTCTCAAAAATGTACGATAAAGTATTGTTTTGAACTAACTTTGGCTTAGAATGAATGAATGGTCGTCCCGGTTATTTAAATTTTGTTTACTTTTCGAACACGTTTTCGGTTTGTACAGGCCACATACTGTACGTATTCTCCTCATTCCAAGGCCAATCATTTAGTTTTAGGATGGCCTTTAAAGCCTCTTACTGTCATGACGATCAGAAATTATGAATAAAGTGAGAATTTTGGCAGCTCATGCCACTTTAAACTTCATTTTAAATAGAATATTTTCCTGTTTCACCAAACAAATTTTGGAATTTTTTTATCATTTTTGTCAAGCGATATTATAACGTAGTGCTGCTAGTCGATACCCTGCAGAAGCATACGGATTTTACACCAAAGTAATGTTCTTGTTAAATTTTGCTGTTTGCTAATTGTATTGTGTCGATATTGAGTTTAAGAATAGGCTAAGATGTGAATGTCCAGAAGAAATTTATATTGAGAACTTGATATATATCAAGATAAGAAATTATTGTACTCTTCGTCGATTAAAAGCCTTTAACGTATATTATTAGATGGCCAAGGTGCATTTATAAAGCAGGAAAATGTATTGTATACTCACTTAATCAAACCTTTAACAGTTTTTCTAAATCTGAACGTGTTGTGAGACTTCCTTAGATTATTTTTTTGCTTTGACCGTTGTAATCTAGGGGGGGCTTGGGTTCAGCAGCTCTGGTTTATGTATGTCTTATGTCTGCACCTGGTTTAAGGTGTTTAAAAACTGCAAATGAATATACCATACTAGCCCAACTAAATCGCTAGAGAAGTGGACCATTCGCAAAAAATATTGACCGGGAAAAATCTGTATCTTTTAAGATTTACAACCTGTGATATCTCTTTAGACTACCATTTGGCACACCGATTCTATCAAATTTTACCCAAAATGCAAATTGAGAATTTTGTATCAATTTTATAATAGTTAGGTCGTCTGTCTTAAAGTGGCACGAGCTGCCAAAATTCACAATATTTTCATAATTTCTGATCGCCACGACAGTAAGGGGATTTGGAGGCCATCGAAAAACTAAATGAGGGGCGTTGGATTGAGGAAAATCCATACAACATGTGGCCTGCATGAACCGAAAACGTGTTCGAAAAGTAAACAAATTTTGAATAACCGGAACGACCATTCATTCATTCTAAGCCAAAGTTAGTTCAAACCAATACTTTATCGTACATTTTCGAAACTAGAAGCACCAAAAAGCTTCTGAATTATACGTCTTGAGAAAAATAGTCAATAATTTCAACATTCTGTTTTAGTGTCAAATTATCAACACTTTGGCAGCTCATGCCACTTTAAGTAAATATGTTCAAAGCAGCTTTTCATCGCAAAGCTCCAGAATAAGATTTACATTAAACACAGCAGACAGTTTTCTGTATTTTTCCCTAAAAAATATTTCAAAGAAAAAATAGATTTTTTTTAATACAAAATTGAAAATGTTGTTTGTTCCGTAACAAATATCAGAAAGGCTACGGTGGCGAATGTGCCGTTAAACTAAAAAGTGACAACAATTCCGTTTCAACAAATTGTTCGATAAATTTGGCAGCTCATACCACTTAAACCAAATTGCTATATAATGAATTTCACTCCAGTAAACACGTGTACCATTGTCAACATTGCTGAAGCTGTTGTTAACCAGAAAGGTATTGAGGTCATATAGTTTATAAGGTAGATATAATGAGCAAACACCAACAATTGAAATATTACCATTGTGTGATGAGAAAACATAACGTTTATTAACAAATTAAATCATAGCACTAACATATTTATATGAGATGATTCATACTAAACATATGCAAATGATCTGGAAAAAGACAAGTCACTCCAAAGCTCAACGTTAATATCGATAGAGACCGCATGTATTTCTAGATTGTTGCATTGGTGAACTTTCGAAACTATATATTCAGTCACGTGATCAATGTCTCTGAACTTCAAAAGAACTGACTGACAATCGCCATACGATAATAACTTCTGACTTTCCTTACATGGGTGGAAAATATAACAATAAATCTCGTCTGCCATTATTGCCATACTGATATCACCAAAAGAAAGTAAAACGCTGCAATGTTTGTGGTCCAAAATTCTCTTCAGCGATTGTAATATCAGGAAATGTGAAAATTTTTGCCTCTTTCCATCTTTTTGGAATACCTCAGGATTTGATATCGAAATGGAAAATTCTTGACGGTTGACTAAAATGTTATTAGGTAGATCTTGTGAAGTGAGAGATCCGTCACTATATAATCTTCCCAAATGACGTACCCTTGTTGTATGAAGTTTGTCGCCCTGTAACAAAAGTTTATCGATAACTTGAGGTGACCAAGATGACGGAGACAAACATTTGGCATGGACAAGGGCACAAAGGGATATGGCAGCACTCTGGCGTCCTGGAAACTGTACATCGTGAACTTCTTTCAATGAAAATGAACCCTTTACTGCTTCCAATGGTTTGGCGGCCGGCTTCCTTCTCTCATGTATCCTTTTCACGAAGCTCTTCAGCAACACCACAGGTTTTAACTCTGGAAATAATTTCTATAATTGCTTATTTTGTAAAATAGAGTTTGTGACAAGTCCTATTTGTCACAACATATTTGTTTATTTGTAATCCAGAAAGAATACAGTATATTTACCTTGTTTCTTTCGTAGGGTGCACATTCTTGTTGAAATCTTTCTTTGGCAAAACACCTAAGGTTGTCTATTGAAGTCGTCTTTAAACGAAATTCAGTGACTCTTCTGTTTCTTTCCTTATTTTATACCACTTGTCGGTTGTTGGTGAGAATGACGTCAGTCATTGAATGAACTTCAGGCGCTGTTGCTGTTAACCAGTGGCGTGGATTACCGCTGGTCACTTCATAGGGCTTACTCGGCAGAGTGGAATTGTCGGAGGTTACAAAGAGTTGTAAAAATGTATCCCAGCCCTAACATATGAAACCAAGCGCAAAACTCAACGGGTTCCAACCCCATTGACTGCTGGTTACTTGGTAAAAGAACACCCTCTTTTTGATCACTCAAAGTGACTAAATGTTAACCATCGTGTCACTGATTTAGTGATAGAAACATAGTCTTTGTTAAGTAATCAAATATAAGCACCGATTAAACCCACGTTTGTTCACTTGGCTAGGTGTTAATCTTTACTTAGAACCAATTCATTTGACAAAAAGGAAAAGACGGAATATTGCTAAACAAAGTTTGAGCATAGCAAAATCTATTTATTATTTGTAGTTTCTTTGTGTAAAAAGGGAACATTGGTTGATTTTTTGATTATTTGATTTATACAGCGATGTTACCAAGCGGTGAGGGATAGAACATCAAGCTCTGTATTTGAAGCCCACGGCACTTTGGAGGTGACACCTGGCAAACATTTACAAAAAAGCTTGTGTTGGAAACACGAAGCCCCTCGCCCTTCTTTTCCTCTAAGAAACTGAGATTTCCTTATTAATAGACAGATTTAAATGATGACGAGATGTTAACCGAGTAATCTGGACTCTGGATTCGTCATAGCCCAGATTACTTCAATAAGAGAAAAGCGATATGATTTAACTTGTCCTGCCGAAAAAAACGGCGGCTCAATTTTCCCAACAAATAAGCAAAGAATAAAATATTTACCACTGCATTCCGATAGTATAGACCACGAAGAAGGAGTTTGTGAAACTTACGCCGCTGTAAAGTTGTAAACTTTCCCTTATGCAGTCCACTGGCTTTCGCTATCACCTATGATAAATTCATTCAGGTCCCTTAAGTATCGACTCTCAAGAAAATCTTTATTCAAAATATACTGCTCATTTATTTTACCAATCTTTGACTATGCTGACGTGGTATGGGACAATTGCACCCAATACCAATCATACAGACTCGAACCACTTCAATTAGATGTACTGCGCACTATTACGGGGTGTCCCCGTGGGACAACTCACGCGTTATTGTACAAAGAAACAGGAATCCTAAAATGAGAAGAACGACGAAGATGACACAAACTACGAATTTTCTATAAAATGACCCATGACCAACCCCCGACTATTTATCTTCTTTTGTCCCCCCGTAAACTACAATTTACGTAATGCCAATGATTTAGTTATTCCTTCATTTATAACACAACTGTATGCAAATTCCTATATACCCTCTGTAGTCCGCTTGTGGAACACTCTTTCTCGGGAGAAACGAAACACACAGTCCTACCATATATTTTGCAAATTATTAAATGTTGAAGACGTTTCTGACCCTCCATACTTCAATTACCAATTAACTCGCCAAGCACATGTAGTCCACACACAACTGAGACTGGGATGCAGTAACCTAAAGGGTCACCAGTACCTAAGATACCTTATTGGCGATCCATCCTGTGCATGTGGACACCCATTTGAAAACCCTGAGCACTTCCTTCTACACTGCCCAAATTACAATATTATTCGAAACGACATATTTCTTCCTTTCCAGCCCTTACATGTTTGAACGAACAAACATCATTATTTAAAGCTGTACAAGACTTTATTATTAAATTCAAAAGGTTTGACTGAGCGTACAAAACAAAATATGATTACTATGGGCTCAGTATACAAATTATAGTATAATTTATGTTCATGTTGGTATGTGCAAATACTACTTTGTTCTGATTACAAAAAACGAAACTGTATGATAATTGTATACCATTGTATTTGTATATATATTTATGAACATATCCATGTACAGAAATGTATTGGGAAATCAATTTGTAAGAAATTTCCCCAGATGTACTGTAAAATTCGGAAAGCCGATCCATTTCTATTCTTTTTGGAAATAAATATTGTTTAAAACAATATTTGTTACGAAGTCCACTGTTAAACTGGGCGGGGCGTCGTAGAAATACGTCACTCATGTATCTTTAGTCACTTTACAGCGGCGTAAGTTTGACAAACTCCTTCTTCGTGGTCTATACTATCCGAATGCAGTGGTAAATATTTTATTCTTTGCTTATTTGTTGGGAAATTTGTGCCGCCGTTTTTTTCGGCGGGACAAGTTAAAAATAATCGTTTTTCTCTTATGGAAGTAATTTGGGCTATGCCGAATACGGGAAAAAAATTCGACAGAGCCCAGATTTCTCGACTAACGAGATGTTTACTGATTGTTATATTTTTCACACTATTGGAATTCGGTCCGACGGTATGGTGCCATTGTATATTTTATACATCGTCAGGAACATTTCGATACAGGAAAAAACGTTGAATGGATATATTTAACCAGGTTAACGATCTGAAAATACCAAAAGCCTCACGGGTATAGAGCGAGATAAGCTTTTTTTTCAATAAACGAACAAGACAAAAGATCTGTTTTTGTTGTTACCAGCATAACTGATTAGGAGTTTTGATTACTGGTTGTCAACTTCCTGTGATACGGTAGTTAGCAGACCCGTATAATTGGGGAGGTCTGTTGCAGCGAGTTTTGTCACAACGTACGAGTTTTATTCCAACTCACGAGATTTGTTACAATGTTGACGAGTTTTGTCACAAAAGGTTACGAGTTTTGTCACAAGAGCGCCAGCTTTTGTTACATGTCCCAAGTTTTGTTCCAACCCTACCGAGTTTTGTTACAACATCAATGTTACGAGTTTTGATACACACCGTCAACAGCTTTTGTAACAATTTTAATAGGACACTAGTTTTGATACAAGGAGTCAACAGCTTTTGTCCCAAAATGTCAGCTGTAGGCAATTGTATAGTGGGTGGTAGCTTTGCTCTCCGAAAACTTTCGACGAAACATTTAGTCGCCACTTTGTCCGTCCGTGAGTTCGTCCGTCATGATATCTTGTCCTGACCATGTCCCGGTTAATATTTTAAGGATTGCTTTCAAATTTGGCTGGTATTTTGCCCTTTTTGTGGCAATGGTCACATTCTGCCGATATTTTTTGTCTTGGTCATATTTCGTTTAATATTTAGAGGATTATTTTGAAACTTGGCTGGTACAAACTCACTACCAAGTAGTTGTGTCATGTCTCATTTTTGTATTGTTGATATTTTAGAGTATTTCTCGTATTTTGTCAAATTTCTTGTGCGTATATATGGGATAAGGTATCCTCGTCCTAATAGGCTTTAGATTGTGTGAGCTTTTCTCGTGGGACAAATTGTTACTCAACTAATACAACACTCAGGACGTATATTTGAAAAAAAAAGCGAGATTTTCACTATCAGCAAATAAGTGGGATGGTTTTCTTATGGTATAGGCTATGCATGCTCCCTATCCCGATCGATCATTACTGAGGGCGATCGTCATGACTTCAATATGAACAAACAAACCGTTCACTGTCCCGTTGGTAAAACGATATTGCTACCTCTTTTTAAACGTACACGAGATTATAAAACAGTGCATACGAGCTCATTTTCATTTCGGTTTTCAGTTCTGTGGTTTCAACAGGAATTCAGTATGGTTACAGGCCTATAGGAACGTATACGTAGAGTAAAAAAATGTTCCACAATAAAACATGACCCCCCCCCTACCCCCTTTCCATACATAACAAAAATAAGAACTGAGATTGAAATTTATATTTTTCTCGAGAGTTTATTTTTTAATTGAACAAACACAATATCCCAGATACGGTTGGAAACAGTTTAATATATAACTCATGTTATATTAACAGATAACTCATGTTTTGCGTAAAATACTGTCCCAAATGGACCTTTGACTTGATAGTCGGATAACTTCGGTATTTACGTGCGTGAAATACCCTCTGATAGACTGCAGGTCATTTTGAATGTGGTGACCAAAAAGGTAGCGGTGAAACGTACCATTTTCATATCATCTTAAGGGCCCTACAGTTTCGGTACATTTAAGAAATCCTCCAATGCTTCAATTATAAAACTGATCGAGCCTGAAAGTTAACAAACAGAGTATTTCGGTCGCTAACATTATCACGAGGACACTTTTTTGGGGCCCTCCGTATGGTATGGAAGTTGTACGTTACACAGCAATCGTATCTATTTGGTCGCCACATTAAAAATGACCTGCAATCTATCAGAAGGTATTTCACGCACGTAAATCCCATAAGTTATCAAACTGTGTCCGAGGCCAATCTAAAATTAGAAGTTACCCTAGTCCTAAAGGCCAGATGTAACGTCTATCTTAGCCACGTCTAAAGGAGATCTCGCGAGAGTACGATTGTGTCCGAGGCGTGTCAAAGCCGACCGGTAGAAAGCGGAGATAGCCGAAGTGTGTTCCGATTGCTTACTTGAATAACTTTCAACTGATACAAGTTTGATAAGATAGTCAAGTAAATTGCAATGTACTTATTTGTAATATTGTTAACTTGCAAACAAAACAAAAATCCAAAGTATTTGAAGAGATCGAATAATCTGTTCTCAAACTAACACTGATTATTTTACTAGTTTAAGTAGAAATGGAACCGTGATGTTATATGGTCACTCTGATAACTTCGGGCTTTTACGTGCGTGAAATACCCTCTGATAGACTGCAAGTCATTTTGAATGTGGCGACCATATCCTCTTCAGGGACCATCGAAAGTGTCCTTGTGATAATGTAAGGGACCGAAATACTCTGTTTGTTAACTTTCAGGCGCGATCAGTTTTATAATTGAAGTATTGGAGGATTCCTGGAATGTACCGAAACTGCGTCTCTTCTTTGCGTTACACAACATGTGCTTTACCGGGCTAAATATAATATATAAACAAATATCTTTCTAAATGATATTAGCATTTAATAACATTATAATTATTTTTATTTTATTTTTTAGTCTGAAGTAAAACATTTTGATATTTACTTTCGACGCCATTTTTATTCAGCCCAAAAATACGGTGATTTACCGTATAAAAAGCGCAGACTGTCCGAGGCGTGTCAAAGCCGACCGGTAGCGAGCGAAGATAGCCGAAGGATGTTCCGAGTGGTTATATGGTTTGCCTGCTACCCGGTACAATTATGTCGAATTACCCAAAATAATCGAAAAATAGCTTTGCCTGAGATTGAACTTTACCTGTTAGCCTGTACAGGTAGGTCAATGACGAATAACCCAAATGAAGACGATTTTACCCAAATGAATTATTCTTCATCGTCGCGTTCCCAAGGCTCTTTCAGGGAAATACCACCGTTCCCCTTTTCCCTAGCCAGGCTGTTCTTAGTAACCGTTCAATCCCATAATTTCAACCAGAAACATATATTGACGTACTGGAGTGGAATTAGAAGCCGCTTTGTGGTTTATCGGGCAACTATTGTTGGTATGCCAATCACAATTTTCCCCTACTGTTTATTTGGGTCATTTTTTTTTTATTTGGCTTGGCTTTATTTGGAAATTCAGCATACTAATACAAGCAAACAAGGTCGTGAGAAGGATTATTTCGTTCTTTTGGTGAAAAGTTATCTTCGTGTTGGTAATTCGGCATTTTTTGTCTACATTGGGTACCAGGTAATTCACATAACCGAAGAAACAATAAAACCCATCGCCACTTCGAACTTTCCAGTGTCACCAGGATTGGGCCCATGTTATATATAACTGATCGATCATTTGAAAATCAGTCTTCAGCATTTGATGTTTTTCTTTGTGTTGATTTAACTACCTTTCCAAAATAAATTATGGTAATCTAATTTTCTCCCAACTCTATCTATTTTTTTAAAAAAGGTTATAAACATCAGCCAACATTTGTTACAAATCCTGTCGACTGTTTGTATCAAAACTCGTGACATGTAAAATTTGGTACAAAAGCTGTCGACTGTTTGTATCAAAACACGTGACGTGTTTAGAACAAAACTGGTCAAGATTGGAACAAAACTCGTGAGTTGTGACAAAACTCGTCGACCTTGTGACAAAACTCGTGAGTTGGAATAAAACTCGTACGTTGAGACAAAACTCGTTTCAACAAGGTCTCCACATGTTTTAAAACCTGCCGCTTTTCTCGGGACAAAAATCGCTACTGTTGATTTTATATACGTGTATTGATTAATGAAGAATGGGAATTGCTGTTACCAAGGTTAGTGGGGGGTCGTTTTACTAATTGAATGATAATTCTGAGATAATCCTTGTTAACTAATCAGACAATCGGAGATTCAATTTATATTTTGAACCTATTCATTTTTATTGGATAGAAAAAATGAAAAAAACAAATTTTAGTATTTTTAAATATTGTATTTATCGTTTTTATTATAATTACGATTTACAAAGGACTAATTTGCTTCAAACTCAAAATTATTTTACTTGTATTGCGAGTTGCTAGATTTAGCTGGGGATGAAATGTGGCCCAATAAGAAAGGCGATAGGTTCTCAGTCCCACGCAGGCATTCTATCGGGTCGCAGGTTCGAATCAATCAAGTTCACGTATAAGTCGTTTTTGATTCAATTTTACTATAGTTGTCTTAAAGCATGTTTTAAAATTCTGTCTAGTCATTAGACAGAATTTTTAAACATGCTTTAAGACACCTATAGTAAAATTGAATTAACTGATTGATGTAAATTAACACATCCATACTTTATTTAAAAATCTGTTAAAAAACCAATGGCAAAATGTGTCTTGAGAACGACAATAATCAGGAGCTAAGATTCCTGATAGTTACTGTATGTTAGATCAGCTTACTGCAAGATTCAAGATTAAAAGACACTGTAAAATAATATTAGCTTCTTAAAAAAGTTAAAAAAAAATGTTTTTATGAAGCAAAATCTAATTTTAGCAGTTCGTCTCCTTTTAAATCGAATTTTAATCAAATTTATTAAAGCTATTTTTAAATAACATATTTTTGCACAGAATATTATTTTAAAGTTTCATCAAAGATTAAATTGCACGGTTAATGGAGAATATTGGGGTAGCATTTAGTCTGTAGCTTCGACTTGTTTAACAATGTCCTTAACTCTTTTTTGTGTTGAAAATTTACACCAGTAATACACTTGATTAAGTTAAATTCATGAGCATCATCATATGTTAAACCGACATTTCCATTTATAATATTTTAATTCAGTGAGTAGCCATGCACCTGGTCATCAATAATCTGTTAACGTAAACATGTATATTTAGTGTTAATTGATTTGATTGGTCTGTTTTTCGGAACTCCTGAACAATTCAACGAAGAACTCGGTAGGGGTTTATTTTACCGTCATATATATACGGGTAAATACTAACTGGACATATTAAACCATAAACGCAACCATCGAGTTAAAAACCCAAAAAATTATTTGACCACTGATGCATATTTTTCAACTCATATCACTTTTTGCTTTGCCCCAAGGATCATTAACTAAAGTTACTCTTTTTTCTTTTCAGAGTTTACTCCCAAATCCTTACTTAAGCGATTTGTCGGCCGCTTTACAAACAGAAAACATTGGCGAGATGCCACGAAACAAGTGGATGCAATTTATGGAACGTTCTCATTGACAGCCATTCGAGGTGCACGTTATCCGGGACGTCAGAGTGCTGCCACATCTCTGTGTGCCCTTCTCCAGGCCAAGTGTTTGTCTTCATCTTCCTGGTCACCTCAAGTTATCGATAAACTTCTGTTACAGGGAGACAAACTTCATACAACAAGGGTACGTCATCTGGGCAAATTGTATAGTGACGGATCTCTGACCCCACAAGACCTACCTGCGACAATCACTTCAAAATGCCAAACGTTCAACATATATATAAGTAACACAGAATCCCTGGACGTGGGTTCCAATGATTGTACAGTCAGCAACTCCATTTGTCAAACTGTACAAAGGATCTTCAGTGGAAATGTAGATGGTGTCTTACTCTCTGCCGGTGACATTGCTGTTTCAATAATGACAGACGAAACATATTTCTATATATTTCACCCATGCAATGAGAGTAGAAAGATATTGAACAAGGAAAGACGGTCAGTTTTAATGAAGTTTAGAGACATTAATCATCTGGGGGAATATTGTTCGAGAAGAATTTATCCTAAACATGATTCACACATTTTTGTGACCAAAGTCTTGATAAACACTCAATTTGATTCATCGACAGACGTAACATTTTCCAGATCATTTGCGTCTGTTTAACATCCTTTGTTCACGTTTACTTAGTGCTATACTCTTAATTTAAACATATCACATCTTCGGTTTGTCATTTTATCATTCAACGCCATCAGTTGTCTTACCAAAAAGTGTTTTCTTAGATTTATCGATGTTTTGGGGATTGTCTTTTAAGAGTAACGTTTATGCAATACAACTGTTTATGAAACACGATAGCAATGACTTCTGTATTTAAAAGCTTTGATAGATAGAATGATCATGAATGTTACTAACTCTTGATTTCGCTATTTGTTTGAATTTAGAAGTAGGGATAATATTTAAAGTTTTGTCCACGAAAAAAAAAACATTACTTACCTCTGAAACAATCAAGTTTTAGCTGTATTTTGGGTGTACCTGTACCATTTGACAGGGGTTTATCGGTGCGATATCGCTACTTATATTCCACTGTTGATACCTATAGGTCTAACAAAAGATCATCTTAATTCGATAATCAGGAAAACCAATCAGAATTTCACGCTAGGTCTTTACTTTTTCAAGCATCTTACACTCTTTTCGGTATCGCGACACAAATATAAAGATTTCGGCCATAGCCCGAAACATCCAAAGAAGTTATCGAAAACGACGATAAGGGTAATTGGTGCTTTGAGCGATGATCTGATAGATCGCTGGCTCGAGGTTTGAAAGTAAAGTAAGTTGAATTAACTTGGCATTAGTATGATGCTCACTCTTAATAGTCAGTTACCGATATTACCTATAAATTAGAGTCTAATTAGCACACTAATAGAATACAAGTATCGGAGACCAAATATTGAGGTATCAAGAGTTGGTTAGGCATGCGAAAGTCTTGTTCCTCTAAACTCTTTTGTCTGCTATTAAACATCTCTCTACTTTTCCATCCAATCACATTCACCTTTATAAAAGAGCCACTTACAAGGCATATCCACTTTTCTTTAATCGGCAAGTGATGTGAATATTTTCTGTTATGACAATTTGAACGAAATTATTGGAAATACTAGGTTTTTATGTCGGACTCTGCAATTATACTCTGTTAAAGAACTGGCGATTTGATGACAATCCTTCTAAGTAATTGGAGCAAGTCCACTATTAGGATTAGCCCGTTCTCGGTAGGTACGAATGAAGTTCCTAGATTTCGGTTGATATCTTTGGGCATTGTTTAGTGGGACTTCCAATAAGCCAGGACTACTTTTTTGAGTATTCATGTGACTCAATGAAGTAGTAGTTTGTCTAAAAAAATATATGAAAGGTGAAGATTGAATAAAAGCGGCGGATTGAGCTGTCTGACGTGGGGGTGATTGGGCCCCTGACAACAATGTGACTTGTGTCGTCTGCACCCCTGTCCCCTTCGGAAGTGAAAATCTTGAGATTTCTCCCTTATTGGTCTGTCAAGATTTTAACTGCAGACTTCTCTAGGGTGGTTCCGAGTTTCCACCAGGGCTTTTAGCTGGGCGAATGTTTCTAACCGAGTGACAGAGCCAAACGTTAACATTATGGCAAATGGAAAATTAATTGTGTACTGATGCCAATTTACTTAAATTACAAGATTCTATCAAATTTTACCCAAAATGCAAATTGAGAATTTTGACTAAGTAATTTACTCAGTCAATGCGGTTTTATTGACGTTAATCGTGGCTTCACACACAATGCTGTAGTGTTGTGATATATAGCGTAACAAATTACTATAATGTGCGGATTATTCTCAGCTAAACAAACATAATTATAAAAGAACAAAATATTCCAGCAAATTATACTTAATTTGATTATCCCTTTTGAAACCCTAACTGTTTTGCCCCTTCCCACAATCCTTCAGATATACTGTTACTTCTTATAGGAGAACCAATTGTCCTAGAGTGCCTTAGTTGAATAGCTTACCTGCCCATTCATTGTGTTATCTAATAAACCATTCTATAACAAACATGTAGGTGGATTATTTTATTGCAGTTGTCTTACCAAAAAGTGTTTTCTTAGATTTATCGATGTTTTGGGGATTGTCTTTTAAGAGTAACGTTTATGCAATACAACTGTTTATGAAACACGATAGCAATGACTTCTGTATTTAAAAGCTTTGCTAGATAGAATGATCATGAATGTTACTAACTCTTGATTTCGCTATTTGTTTGAATTTAGAAGTAGGGATAATATTTAAAGTTTTGTCCACGAAAAAAAAAACATTACTTACCTCTGAAACAATCAAGTTTTAGCTGTATTTTGGGTGTACCTGTACCATTTGACAGGGGTTTATCGGTGCGATATCGCTACTTATATTCCACTGTTGATACCTATAGGTCTAACAAAAGATCATCTTAATTCGATAATCAGGAAAACCAATCAGAATTTCACGCTAGGTCTTTACTTTTTCAAGCATCTTACACTCTTTTCGGTATCGCGACACAAATATAAAGATTTCGGCCATAGCCCGAAACATCCAAAGAAGTTATCGAAAACGACGATAAGGGTAATTGGTGCTTTGAGCGATGATCTGATAGATCGCTGGCTCGAGGTTTGAAAGTAAAGTAAGTTGAATTAACTTGGCATTAGTATGATGCTCACTCTTAATAGTCAGTTACCGATATTACCTATAAATTAGAGTCTAATTAGCACACTAATAGAATACAAGTATCGGAGACCAAATATTGAGGTATCAAGAGTTGGTTAGGCATGCGAAAGTCTTGTTCCTCTAAACTCTTTTGTCTGCTATTAAACATCTCTCTACTTTTCCATCCAATCACATTCACCTTTATAAAAGAGCCACTTACAAGGCATATCCACTTTTCTTTAATCGGCAAGTGATGTGAATATTTTCTGTTATGACAATTTGAACGAAATTATTGGAAATACTAGGTTTTTATGTCGGACTCTGCAATTATACTCTGTTAAAGAACTGGCGATTTGATGACAATCCTTCTAAGTAATTGGAGCAAGTCCACTATTAGGATTAGCCCGTTCTCGGTAGGTACGAATGAAGTTCCTAGATTTCGGTTGATATCTTTGGGCATTGTTTAGTGGGACTTCCAATAAGCCAGGACTACTTTTTTGAGTATTCATGTGACTCAATGAAGTAGTAGTTTGTCTAAAAAAATATATGAAAGGTGAAGATTGAATAAAAGCGGCGGATTGAGCTGTCTGACGTGGGGGTGATTGGGCCCCTGACAACAATGTGACTTGTGTCGTCTGCACCCCTGTCCCCTTCGGAAGTGAAAATCTTGAGATTTCTCCCTTATTGGTCTGTCAAGATTTTAACTGCAGACTTCTCTAGGGTGGTTCCGAGTTTCCACCAGGGCTTTTAGCTGGGCGAATGTTTCTAACCGAGTGACAGAGCCAAACGTTAACATTATGGCAAATGGAAAATTAATTGTGTACTGATGCCAATTTACTTAAATTACAAGATTCTATCAAATTTTACCCAAAATGCAAATTGAGAATTTTGACTAAGTAATTTACTCAGTCAATGCGGTTTTATTGACGTTAATCGTGGCTTCACACACAATGCTGTAGTGTTGTGATATATAGCGTAACAAATTACTATAATGTGCGGATTATTCTCAGCTAAACAAACATAATTATAAAAGAACAAAATATTCCAGCAAATTATACTTAATTTGATTATCCCTTTTGAAACCCTAACTGTTTTGCCCCTTCCCACAATCCTTCAGATATACTGTTACTTCTTATAGGAGAACCAATTGTCCTAGAGTGCCTTAGTTGAATAGCTTACCTGCCCATTCATTGTGTTATCTAATAAACCATTCTATAACAAACATGTAGGTGGATTATTTTATTGCAGTTGTCTTACCAAAAAGTGTTTTCTTAGATTTATCGATGTTTTGGGGATTGTCTTTTAAGAGTAACGTTTATGCAATACAACTGTTTATGAAACACGATAGCAATGACTTCTGTATTTAAAAGCTTTGATAGATAGAATGATCATGAATGTTACTAACTCTTGATTTCGCTATTTGTTTGAATTTAGAAGTAGGGATAATATTTAAAGTTTTGTCCACGAAAAAAAAAACATTACTTACCTCTGAAACAATCAAGTTTTAGCTGTATTTTGGGTGTACCTGTACCATTTGACAGGGGTTTATCGGTGCGATATCGCTACTTATATTCCACTGTTGATACCTATAGGTCTAACAAAAGATCATCTTAATTCGATAATCAGGAAAACCAATCAGAATTTCACGCTAGGTCTTTACTTTTTCAAGCATCTTACACTCTTTTCGGTATCGCGACACAAATATAAAGATTTCGGCCATAGCCCGAAACATCCAAAGAAGTTATCGAAAACGACGATAAGGGTAATTGGTGCTTTGAGCGATGATCTGATAGATCGCTGGCTCGAGGTTTGAAAGTAAAGTAAGTTGAATTAACTTGGCATTAGTATGATGCTCACTCTTAATAGTCAGTTACCGATATTACCTATAAATTAGAGTCTAATTAGCACACTAATAGAATACAAGTATCGGAGACCAAATATTGAGGTATCAAGAGTTGGTTAGGCATGCGAAAGTCTTGTTCCTCTAAACTCTTTTGTCTGCTATTAAACATCTCTCTACTTTTCCATCCAATCACATTCACCTTTATAAAAGAGCCACTTACAAGGCATATCCACTTTTCTTTAATCGGCAAGTGATGTGAATATTTTCTGTTATGACAATTTGAACGAAATTATTGGAAATACTAGGTTTTTATGTCGGACTCTGCAATTATACTCTGTTAAAGAACTGGCGATTTGATGACAATCCTTCTAAGTAATTGGAGCAAGTCCACTATTAGGATTAGCCCGTTCTCGGTAGGTACGAATGAAGTTCCTAGATTTCGGTTGATATCTTTGGGCATTGTTTAGTGGGACTTCCAATAAGCCAGGACTACTTTTTTGAGTATTCATGTGACTCAATGAAGTAGTAGTTTGTCTAAAAAAATATATGAAAGGTGAAGATTGAATAAAAGCGGCGGATTGAGCTGTCTGACGTGGGGGTGATTGGGCCCCTGACAACAATGTGACTTGTGTCGTCTGCACCCCTGTCCCCTTCGGAAGTGAAAATCTTGAGATTTCTCCCTTATTGGTCTGTCAAGATTTTAACTGCAGACTTCTCTAGGGTGGTTCCGAGTTTCCACCAGGGCTTTTAGCTGGGCGAATGTTTCTAACCGAGTGACAGAGCCAAACGTTAACATTATGGCAAATGGAAAATTAATTGTGTACTGATGCCAATTTACTTAAATTACAAGATTCTATCAAATTTTACCCAAAATGCAAATTGAGAATTTTGACTAAGTAATTTACTCAGTCAATGCGGTTTTATTGACGTTAATCGTGGCTTCACACACAATGCTGTAGTGTTGTGATATATAGCGTAACAAATTACTATAATGTGCGGATTATTCTCAGCTAAACAAACATAATTATAAAAGAACAAAATATTCCAGCAAATTATACTTAATTTGATTATCCCTTTTGAAACCCTAACTGTTTTGCCCCTTCCCACAATCCTTCAGATATACTGTTACTTCTTATAGGAGAACCAATTGTCCTAGAGTGCCTTAGTTGAATAGCTTACCTGCCCATTCATTGTGTTATCTAATAAACCATTCTATAACAAACATGTAGGTGGATTATTTTATTGCAGTTGTCTTACCAAAAAGTGTTTTCTTAGATTTATCGATGTTTTGGGGATTGTCTTTTAAGAGTAACGTTTATGCAATACAACTGTTTATGAAACACGATAGCAATGACTTCTGTATTTAAAAGCTTTGATAGATAGAATGATCATGAATGTTACTAACTCTTGATTTCGCTATTTGTTTGAATTTAGAAGTAGGGATAATATTTAAAGTTTTGTCCACGAAAAAAAAAACATTACTTACCTCTGAAACAATCAAGTTTTAGCTGTATTTTGGGTGTACCTGTACCATTTGACAGGGGTTTATCGGTGCGATATCGCTACTTATATTCCACTGTTGATACCTATAGGTCTAACAAAAGATCATCTTAATTCGATAATCAGGAAAACCAATCAGAATTTCACGCTAGGTCTTTACTTTTTCAAGCATCTTACACTCTTTTCGGTATCGCGACACAAATATAAAGATTTCGGCCATAGCCCGAAACATCCAAAGAAGTTATCGAAAACGACGATAAGGGTAATTGGTGCTTTGAGCGATGATCTGATAGATCGCTGGCTCGAGGTTTGAAAGTAAAGTAAGTTGAATTAACTTGGCATTAGTATGATGCTCACTCTTAATAGTCAGTTACCGATATTACCTATAAATTAGAGTCTAATTAGCACACTAATAGAATACAAGTATCGGAGACCAAATATTGAGGTATCAAGAGTTGGTTAGGCATGCGAAAGTCTTGTTCCTCTAAACTCTTTTGTCTGCTATTAAACATCTCTCTACTTTTCCATCCAATCACATTCACCTTTATAAAAGAGCCACTTACAAGGCATTTGCACTTTTCTTTAATCGGCAAGTGATGTGAATATTTTCTGTTATGACAATTTGAACGAAATTATTGGAAATACTAGGTTTTTATGTCGGACTCTGCAATTATACTCTGTTAAAGAACTGGCGATTTGATGACAATCCTTCTAAGTAATTGGAGCAAGTCCACTATTAGGATTAGCCCGTTCTCGGTAGGTACGAATGAAGTTCCTAGATTTCGGTTGATATCTTTGGGCATTGTTTAGTGGGACTTCCAATAAGCCAGGACTACTTTTTTGAGTATTCATGTGACTCAATGAAGTAGTAGTTTGTCTAAAAAAATATATGAAAGGTGAAGATTGAATAAAAGCGGCGGATTGAGCTGTCTGACGTGGGGGTGATTGGGCCCCTGACAACAATGTGACTTGTGTCGTCTGCACCCCTGTCCCCTTCGGAAGTGAAAATCTTGAGATTTCTCCCTTATTGGTCTGTCAAGATTTTAACTGCAGACTTCTCTAGGGTGGTTCCGAGTTTCCACCAGGGCTTTTAGCTGGGCGAATGTTTCTAACCGAGTGACAGAGCCAAACGTTAACATTATGGCAAATGGAAAATTAATTGTGTACTGATGCCAATTTACTTAAATTACAAGATTCTATCAAATTTTACCCAAAATGCAAATTGAGAATTTTGACTAAGTAATTTACTCAGTCAATGCGGTTTTATTGACGTTAATCGTGGCTTCACACACAATGCTGTAGTGTTGTGATATATAGCGTAACAAATTACTATAGTGTGCGGATTATTCTCAGCTAAACAAACATAATTATAAAAGAACAAAATATTCCAGCAAATTATACTTAATTTGATTATCCCTTTTGAAACCCTAACTGTTTTGCCCCTTCCCACAATCCTTCAGATATACTGTTACTTCTTATAGGAGAACCAATTGTCCTAGAGTGCCTTAGTTGAATAGCTTACCTGCCCATTCATTGTGTTATCTAATAAACCATTCTATAACAAACATGTAGGTGGATTATTTTATTGCAGTTGTCTTACCAAAAAGTGTTTTCTTAGATTTATCGATGTTTTGGGGATTGTCTTTTAAGAGTAACGTTTATGCAATACAACTGTTTATGAAACACGATAGCAATGACTTCTGTATTTAAAAGCTTTGATAGATAGAATGATCATGAATGTTACTAACTCTTGATTTCGCTATTTGTTTGAATTTAGAAGTAGGGATAATATTTAAAGTTTTGTCCACGAAAAAAAAAACATTACTTACCTCTGAAACAATCAAGTTTTAGCTGTATTTTGGGTGTACCTGTACCATTTGACAGGGGTTTATCGGTGCGATATCGCTACTTATATTCCACTGTTGATACCTATAGGTCTAACAAAAGATCATCTTAATTCGATAATCAGGAAAACCAATCAGAATTTCACGCTAGGTCTTTACTTTTTCAAGCATCTTACACTCTTTTCGGTATCGCGACACAAATATAAAGATTTCGGCCATAGCCCGAAACATCCAAAGAAGTTATCGAAAACGACGATAAGGGTAATTGGTGCTTTGAGCGATGATCTGATAGATCGCTGGCTCGAGGTTTGAAAGTAAAGTAAGTTGAATTAACTTGGCATTAGTATGATGCTCACTCTTAATAGTCAGTTACCGATATTACCTATAAATTAGAGTCTAATTAGCACACTAATAGAATACAAGTATCGGAGACCAAATATTGAGGTATCAAGAGTTGGTTAGGCATGCGAAAGTCTTGTTCCTCTAAACTCTTTTGTCTGCTATTAAACATCTCTCTACTTTTCCATCCAATCACATTCACCTTTATAAAAGAGCCACTTACAAGGCATTTGCACTTTTCTTTAATCGGCAAGTGATGTGAATATTTTCTGTTATGACAATTTGAACGAAATTATTGGAAATACTAGGTTTTTATGTCGGACTCTGCAATTATACTCTGTTAAAGAACTGGCGATTTGATGACAATCCTTCTAAGTAATTTACTTAAATTACTAGATTCTATCAAATTTTACCCAAAATGCAAATTGAGAATTTTGACTAAGTAATTTACTCAGTCAATGCGGTTTTATTGACGTTAATCGTGGCTTCACACACAATGCTGTAGTGTTGTGATATATAGCGTAACAAATTACTATAATGTGCGGATTATTCTCAGCTAAACAAACATAATTATAAAAGAACAAAATATTCCAGCAAATTATACTTAATTTGATTATCCCTTTTGAAACCCTAACTGTTTTGCCCCTTCCCACAATCCTTCAGATATACTGTTACTTCTTATAGGAGAACCAATTGTCCTAGAGTGCCTTAGTTGAATAGCTTACCTGCCCATTCATTGTGTTATCTAATAAACCATTCTATAACAAACATGTAGGTGGATTATTTTATTGCTTTTGGGCCGTTGTTTTTCCACTCTTAATAGTATTTTTTTCACTTATGTCAGCAGAAACCAGGCTCTATGCCGAAAGGAAACACAAGTAGTTATTCGGTAGTCAACTGAAACCATTAATTTGTTTTTTTCATATCAGAAATACATTTTACATTTTTTTCAATAAATCTATAATTCGAGAATAAACATACTGTTTAAAATTTGAACATATGGTATTTGACGGAAGGCAGTTATAGTATTTCCAATTTTATGAATGATGGGCGCCATCGCTCCGAGTTTTGTGTTATAATACAACAATGCTCTCGAGTTACAGAATAAAATCAGGAATTTGTTCTAGCTACAATACATTAAAGGGGCATGAGCTGCCAAAATGTTGACAATTTGACGTTAAAACTGAATGTAGAAATTATTGGCTATTTTTCTCAAGACGTATAATCCAGAAGCTTTTTAGTGCTTCTAGTCTCAAAAATGTACGATAAAGTATTGTTTTGAACTAACTTTGGCTTAGAATGAATGAATGGTCGTCCCGGTTATTTAAATTTTGTTTACTTTTCGAACACGTTTTCGGTTTGTACAGGCCACATACTGTACGTATTTTCCTCATTCCAACGCCAATCATTTAGTTTTCGGATGGCCTTTAAAGCCTCTTTCTGTCATGACGATCAGAAATTATGAATAAAGTGAGAATTTTGGCAGCTCATGCCACTTTAAACTTCATTTTAAATAGAATATTTTCCTGTTTTACCAAACAAATTTTGGAATTTTTTATCATTTTTGTCAAGCGATATTATAACGTAGTGCTGCTAGTCGATACCCTGCAGAAGCATACGGATTTTACACCAAAGTGATGTTCTTGTTAAATTTTGCTGTTTGCTAATTGTATTGTGTCGATATTGAGTTTAAGAATATGCTAAGATGTGAATGTCCAGAAGAAATTTATATTGAGAACTTGATATATATCAAGATAAGAAATTATTGTACTTCTCTTCGTCGATTAAAAGCCTTTAACGTATATTCTTAGATGGCCAAGGTGCATTTATAAAGCAGGAAAATGTATTGTATACTCAAGGGAATTAAATGGAACTTAATCAAACCTTTAACAGTTTTTCTAAATCTGAAGGTGTTGTGAGACTTCCTTAGATTATTTTTTTGCTTTGACCGTTGTAATCTAGGGGGGCTTGGGTTCAGCAGCTCTGGTTTATGTATGTCTTATGTCTGCACCTGGTTTAAGGTGTTTAAAAACTGCAAATGAATATACCATACTAGCCCAACTAAATCGCTAGAGAAGTGGACCATTCCCAAAAAATATTGACCGGGAAAAATCTGTATCTTTTAAGATTTACAACCTGCGATATCAGTCTTTAGACTACCATTTGGCACACCGATTCTATCAAATTTTACCCAAAATGCAAATTGAGAATTTTGTATCAATTTTATAATAGTTAGGTCGTCTGTCTTAAAGTGGCACGTGCTGTCAAAATTCACAATATTTTCATAATTTCTGATCGCCACGACAGTAAGGGGATTTGGAGGCCATCGAAAAACTAAATGAGGGGCGTTGGATTGAGGAAAATCCATACAATATGTGGCCTGCATGAACCGAAAACGTGTTCGAAAAGTAAACAAATTTTGAATAACCGGAACGACCATTCATTCATTCTAAGCCAAAGTTAGTTCAAACCAATACTTTATCGTACATTTTCGAAACTAGAAGCACCAAAAAGCTTCTGAATTATACGTCTTGAGAAAAATAGTCAATAATTTCAACATTCTGTTTTAGTATAAAAATATCAACACTTTGGCAGCTCATGCCACTTTAAGTAAATATGTTCAAAGCAGCTTTTCATCGCAAAGCTCCAGAATAAGATTTACATTAAACACAGCAGACAGTTTTCTGTATTTTTCCCTAAAAAATATTTGAAAGAAAAAATATATTTTTGTTAATACAAAATTGAAAATGTTGTTTGTTCCGTTACAAATATCAGAAAGGCTACGTTGGCGAATGTGCCGTTAAAATAAAAAGTGACAACAATTCCGTTTCAACAAATTGTTCGATAAATTTGGCAGCTCATACCACTTAAACCAAATTGCTTTATACTGAATAACACTCCAGTAAACACGTGTACCATTGTCAACATTGCTGAAGCTGTTGTTAACCAGAAAGGTATTGAGGTCATATAGTTTATAAGGTAGATATAATGAGCAAACACCAACAATTGAAATATTACCAGTGTGATGAGAAAAACATAACGTTTATTAACAAAACAAATCATAGCACTAACATATTTATATGAGATGATCCATACTAAACATATGCAAATGATCTGGAAAAAGACATGTCACTCCAAAGCTCAACGTTAATATCGATAGAGACCGCATGTATTTCTAGATTGTTGCATTGGTGAACTTTCGAAACTATATATTCTGTCACGTGATCAATGTCTCTGAACTTCAAAAGAACGGACTGACAATCGCCATACGATAATAACTTCTGACTCCTTACATGGATGGAAAATATAACAATAAGTCTCGTCTGCCATTATTGCCATGCTGATATCACCAGAAGAAAGTAAAACGCTGCAATGTCTGTGGTCCAAAATTCTCTTCAGAGATTGTAATATCAGGAAATGTGAAAATTTTCGCCTCTTTTCATCTTTTTGGAATACCTCGGGATTTGCTGTGGAAATGGAGAATTCTTGACGATTGACTAAAATGTTATCAGGTAGATCTTGTGAAGTGAGAGATCCGTCACTATATAATCTTCCCAAATGACGTACCCTTGTTGTATGAAGTCTCCCTGTAACAAAAGTTTGTCAATAACTTGAGGTGACCAAGATGACGGAGACAAACATTTGGCATGGACAAGGGCACAAAGAGATGTGGCAGCACTCTGGCGTCCTGGAAACTGTACATCGTGAACTTCTTTCAATGAAAATGAACCCTTTACTGCTTCCAATGGTTTGGTGGCCGGCTTTCTTATCTCATACATGTATCCTTTTCATGAAGCTCTTCAGCAACACCACAGGTTTTAACTCTGGAAATAAAAACTATAATTGCTTACTTTGTAATATATAGTTTGTGACAAGTCCTATTTGTCACAACATATATTTGTTTATTTGTAATCCAGAGAGAGTACAGTATATTTACCTTGTTTCTTTCGTAGGGTGTACATTCTTGTTGAAATCTTTCTTTGGCAAAAACACCTAAGGCTGTCTATTGAAGTAATCTTTAAACGAAACTCAGTAACACTTCTGTTTTTTTCCTTATTTTATACCACTTGTGAGAATGACGTCAGGCATTGAATGGGCTGCAGGCGCTGTTACTGTTAACCAGTGGCGTGGATTCCCGCTGGTCACTTCATAGGGCTTTCTCGGCAGAGTGGAATTGTCGGAGTTTACAAAGAGTTGTAAAAATGTCTCCCAGCCCTAAAATATGAAACCAAGCGGAAAACTCAACGGGTTCCAAACCTTTTGCCTGCTGGTTACTTGGTAAAAGAACACCCTCTTTTTGATCACTCAATGTGACCAAATGTTAACCATCGTGTCACTGATTGAGTGATAGAAAAATAGTCTTTGTTAAGTAATCAAATATAAGCACCGATTAAACCCACGTTTGTTCACTTGGCTAGGTGTTAATCTTTACTTAGAACGAATTCATTTGGCAATAAGGAAAAGACGGAATGTTGCTAAACAAAGTTTAGACAAACAAAGTTAGTTTCTTTGTGTAAAAAGGGAACATTGGTTGATTTTTTGATTATTTGATTTACACAGCGATGTTACCAAGCGGTGAGGGATAGAACATCGAGCTCTGTATTTGAAGCCCACGACACTTTGGAGGTGACACCGGGCAATCATTTACGAAAAAGCTTGTGTTGGAAACACGAAGCCCCTCGCCCTTCTTTTCCTCTAAGAAACTGAGATTTCCTTATTAATAGACAGATTTAAATGATGACAAGATGTTAGCCGAGAAATCGGGACTCTGGATTCGTCATAGCCCAGATTACTTCCATAATAGAAAAACGACATTTTTTAACTTGTCCCGCCGAAAAAAACGGCGGTACAAATTTCCCAACAAATAAGCAAAGAATAAAATATTTACCACTGCATTCCGATAGTATAGACCACGAAGAAGGAGTTTGTGAAACTTACGCCGCTGTAAAGCTGTAAACTTTCCCTTATGCATTCAATATTTGTTTCGAAGTCACTGGCTTTCGCTATCGCCTATGATAAATTGATTCAGATCCCTCAAGTATAGACTCTCAAGAAAATCTTTATTCAAAATATACTGCTCATTTATTTTACCAATCTTTGACTATGCTGACATGGTATGGGACAATTGCACCCAATACCAATCATACAGACTCGAACCACTTCAATTAGATGCACTGCGCACTATTACGGGGTGCACTATTATGGGACAACTCACGCGTTATTGTACAAAGAAACAGGAATCCGAAAATTAGAAGAACGACGAAGACGACACAAACTACGAATTTTCTATAAAATCACCCATGACCAAACCCCCGACTATTTATCTTCTTTTGTCCCCCCGTTTGTTTCTGAAAACACAAACTACAAATTACGTAATGCCATGATTTAGTTATTCCACCATTTAGAACACAACTGTATGCAAATTCCTATATACCCTCTGTAGTCCGCTTGTGGAACACTCTTTCTCGGGAGAAACGAAACACATAGTCCTACCATGTATTTTGTAAATTATTAAATGTCAAAGACGTTTCTGTCCCTCCATACTTCAATAACCAATTAACTCGCCAAGCAACACACAGCCGAGACTGGGATGCAGTAACCTAAAGGGTCACCAGTACCTAAGGCACCTTATTGGCGATCCATCCTGTGCATGTGGACACCCATTTGAAAACCCTGACCCATCCTTCTTCACTGCCCAAATTACAATATTATTCAAAACGACATATTTCTTCCTTTCCAGCCCTTACATATTTTGTCTGTTCTAAATGGTAACGAAAGCTTGACAAACAAACAGAACACATCATTATTTAAAGCTGTACAAGACTTTATTATTAAATCCAAAAGGTTTGACTGAGCGTACAAAACAAAATATGATTACTATGGGCTCAGTATACAAATTATAGTATAATTTATGTTGATGTTGGTATGTGCAAGTACTACTTTGTTCTGATTACAAAAAATGAAACTGTATGATAATTGTATACCATTGTATTTGTATATATATTTATGAACATATACATGTACAGAAATGTATTGGGAAATCAATTTGTAAGAAAATTCCCCAGATGTACTGTAAAATTCGGAAAGGCGTCAATATAGGCATTATGCCTGTTCGCCGATCCATTTCTATTTGGAAATAAATATTGTTTAAACCAATATTTGTTACGAAGTCCACTGGCTTTCAACCTGACGTAACCGCCATAGTAAAACATTTAAACGACCAGTTAAACTGGGCGGGGCGTCGTAGAAATACGTCACTCATGTATCTTTAGTCACTTTACAGCGGCGTAAGTTTGACAAACTCCTTCTTCGTGGTCTGTACTATCCGAATGCAGTGGTAAATATTTTATTCTTTGCTTATTTATTGGGAAATTTGTGCCGCCGTTTTTTTTCGTCGGGACACGTTAAAAAATATCGTTTATCTATTATGGAAGTAATCTGGGCTATGACGAATACGGGGAAAAAAATTCGGCAGAGCCCAGATTTCTCGACTAACGAGATGTTTACTGATTCTCACTATTGGAATTCGGTCCGACGGTATGGTGCCATTGTATATTTTATACATCGTCAGGAACATTTCGATACAGGAAAAAACGTTGAATGGATATATTTAACCAGGTTAAAGGAGGAGAAAAAAAAAACAACATGCAATCGTATCGAACGGGCTCCCATAGACCATCATACTCATGTGTGTGAGTCTTGCACGTGGTTTACGGTGTGAAAATACAATGAAAATGAATCTACCCGACAAGCTCGTGCTTGATCGTCAGTGGAGCGCGCCATTGACGGTTTGAAATTGACCGGAAAAAGTATTAGTAGATTACTTCCCTTGCGAGCTTATCATATCTTGTATGGTTATAACCTGCAATGTCAGCGGTAAGACTACCTTTTTTTTAAATTCTACAACGATCCCCACAAGTCGCGTAGACAACATAGCAGCCTGTCACGTCTTCCCAAAAGGTTGATTTACTAGCCAGTGTACATTTCAGAGCTGTTAGAGTGTTTATCTTCTCTTATTAGCGCGTCGAAATGATCAAAATTAACCTAGGTTTAAATGGGAGACTTTCAGAGTTGACCAATTTCTCTTACGCTACTGAGTGACAGGTGGCCAGGCGTATGCTGATTGGCCGACCGAGACACACAGCTAAGCTCTGCTGTGACGATGGCTGCCGAGTCAGTTTAGACGTTCTCTGATAACGATTGTTAACATTCTTGAGCGAGGAAAAATCGTAGAAATAATTCAATGAAACTCGGTAGGGGTTTACTTTACAGTCATATATATAAGGGTAAATACTAACTGGACATATTAAACCATAAACGCAGCCATCGAGGTAAAACACAAAATACTACATCCAACATGGAAGATGATACATACAAAAACGGTGAGTTGTAAACCAAAACAACTATTTGACCACTGATGCATATTTTTCAACTCCAAACACTTTTTCCTTTGCCTCAATGATCAAAAACTTAAGTTACTCCTTTTTATTTTCAGAGTTTACTCCCAAATCCTTACTTAAGCGATTTGTCGGCCGCTTTACAAACAGAAAACATTGGCGAGATGCCACGAAACAAGTGGATGCAATTTATGGAACGTTCTCATTGACAGACATTCGAGGTGCATGTTATCCGGGACGTCAGAGTGCTGCCACATCTCTGTGTGCCCTTCTCCAGGCCAAGTGTTTGTGTCCATCTTCCTGGTCACCTCAAGTTATCGACAAACTTCTGTTACAGGGAGACAAGCTTCATACAACAAGAGTACGTCATCTAGGCAAATTGTATAGTGACGGATCTCTGACCCCACAAGACCTACCTACGACCATCACTTCAAAATGCCAAACGTTCAACATATATATAGGTAACACAGAATCCCTGTACGTTGGTTCCAATGATTGTACAGTCGGCAACTCCATTTGTCAAACTCTACAAAGGATCTTCAGTGGAAATGTATATGGTGTCTTACTCTCTGCCGGTGACATTACTGTTTCAATAATGACAGACCAGACATATTTCTATTTATTTCACCCATGCAATGAAAGTAGAAAGTTATTGAACAAGGAAAGACAGTCAGTTTTCATGAAGTTTAGAGACATTAATCATCTGGGGGAATATTGCTCTAGAAGAATTTATCCTAAACATGATTCACACATTTTTCTGACCAAAGTCTTCATAAACACTCAATTTGATTCATCGACAGACGTAACATTTTCCAGATCATTTGCGTCTGTCTAGCATCCTTTGTTAACATGTACTTAGTGCTTTACTTAACCATATCACATTTTCGGTTTGTCATTTTATCATTCAATGCTATCAGTTTTCTTACATTTTTCTTAGGCATATCGATGTTTTGAAGATTGTCTTTTGAGAATAAAATGTTTGTAATAAAACTATTTATGAACAACCATAACATTGACCTTTCTGTATTTCTAGCTGTCATAGATGGAATTGGCATGCATGCTGCTAACGTTTGTTTTCGCTATTAGTTTGAATTTGGAAGTAGGGATAATATTAAACGTCTTGTTCCTAGAAAAACCAATTGCTAAAAAAAATAAGTTTTTAGCTGCAGTTCTGATTTACCTGTGCCATTTGACAGGGTTTTGACGAAGCGATATCTCTTGTAATATTCTAGTCCACTGTTGGCAATATATGTGCAAACAAAGAGCATCTGTATTCTATATTTATGCTAAAAGCTCAGAATTCTACTACACAAGTTTTAGAGACTTGCTTGGTTTTACCTTGTCTAACATCCTTTTTTAACATGTACTTAGTGCTATACTATTAATTTAAACATATCACATCTTCGGTTTGTCATTTTATCATTCAACGCTATCAGTTTTCTGACCAAAAAAGTGTTTTCTTAGATTTATCGATGTTTTGGGGATTGTCTTTTAAGAGTAAAGTTTATGCAATAAAGCTATTTATTAAACACGATAGCAATGACTTCTGTATATAAAAGCTTTGATAGATAGAATGATCATTAATGTTGATAACACTTGCTTTTGATATTTGTTTGAATTTAGAAGGAGGGATAACATTTAACGTTTTGTCCACGAAAATGAAAACAAGCGATTACTTACCTCTGAAACAATCAAGTTTTAGCTACATTTTGGATGTACCTGTACCGTTTGACAGTGGATTATCGATGCGATATCTCTACTTATATTAAACTTTTAATACCTATAGGTCTAACAAAGAGGATCTAAATTCGATATTCAGGGAAAAAATCTGAATTCCACTACTCGCTAGGGTTTTGCTTTTTCAAACATGTTACACCCGTTTCGGTATCACGACAAAAATATAAAGATTTCGGTCACATCCAAAAAAGTCATCGAAAACGACGATAAGGATAATTAGTGCTTTGAGCAATGAGCAAAATATGTCATTAGTTGTATTTTGAGAACAGAAACTGCACACTCATAATAGTAATATACTCAACAACATGTTTGTGAATGAATGAAAAAACACATCAAACAGATGACATGGAAAAAACAAACTCCGCGTATCGCACAACCAAACTGTGTATGTGAAAAACAAAGTGATTGTTGGTATCCGTGATATAGAAACTATGGGAGGTTTATCAAATCAAACAGATCAGATATCCTCGATGATACAGGAAAGAGTGGAAGAGGTTAGTCTGATAGATTGATGGCTCGAGGTTTGACAGTAACTAAAGTTGAATTAACTTGGCATTAGTATGATGCTTACCCTCACTCTTAATATTGAGCTACCGAGATTGCCTATCAATTAGAGTCTCGCACACTAATAGAATAAAGATTGAGGTATTAAGAGTTACTTAGGCATGCGAAAGTCTTATTCCTCTAAGCTGGCGTTGATTTTGTCTACTATTAAAGATCTCTCTACTTTTCCAAATCACATTCACTTTAATGGGACCTTTATAAAAGAGCCACTTACAAGGCATTTGCACTTTCTTTAATTGACAAGGGATGTGAATATTTTCTGTTATGGCAATTTGAACGAAATTAGTGGAAATGCTAGGTTTTTATACCGGACTCTGCAATTATACTCTGCCAAAGAACTGGCAATCCTTCTAAATTAATAAACCATTTTACAACTTAAAGCGAATAGTATTAAAGCTGGTCACTTTTAATTATTTTACTTCTTCGTTGATAAACAGCCTTTAATTTAACGTATATTCTTAAATGGTCAAGGTGCATTTATAAAGCAGGAAAATGTATTTGTGTATACTCAATGGGAATAAATATATTATGGAACTCAATCAAACCTTTAACAGTTTTTCTTAACCTGGACGTGTTGTGAGACTTCCTTAGAGTTTTCTACATGGACTGTTGTAATCTAGGGGGGCCTTGGGTTCAGCAGCTCTGGTTTATGTATCTCTTGTCTGCACCTGGTTAAAGGTGTTTAAAAACTGCAAATGAATATACCAGACTAGCCCAACTAAATCGCTAGAGATGTGGGCCATTTGCAAAAAATATTGACCGGGAAAAATCTGTATCTTTTATGATTTACAACCTGCGATATCAGTCTTCAGACTACCATTTGGCACACCGACACAAGATTCTATCAAATTTTACCCAAAATGCAAATTGAGAATTTTGTATCAATTTTATGATAGTTAGGTCGACTGGTATGAGCTGCCAAAATTCACACTCTTTTCATAATATCTGATCTTCACGACATCAAACACGTGTACCATTGTCAACATTGCTGAAACTGTTGTTAACCAGAAAGGTATTGAGGTCATATAGTTTATAAGGTAGATATAATGAGCGAGTACAACACCAGCAATTGAAATATAACCCGTGTAATGAGAAAACATAACGTTTATTAATAGCACTAACATATTTATATGCGATGATCCATACTAAACATATGCAAATGATCTGGAAAAAGACGAGTCACTCCAAAGCTCAACGTTAATATCGATAGAGACCGCATGTATTTCTAGATTGTTGTATTGGTGAACTTTCGAAACTATATATTCAGTCACGTGATCAATGTCTCTGAACTTCAAAAGAACTGACTGACAATCGCCATACTTCTGACTTTCCTTACATGGATGGAAAATATAACAATAAGTCTCGTCTGCCATTATTGCCATGGTGATATCACCAGAAGAAAGTAAAACGCTGCAATGTCTGTGGTCCAAAATTCTCTTCAGAGATTGTAATATCAGGAAATGTGAAAATTTTTGTCTCTTTCCATCTTTTTGGAATACCTCAGGATTTGATATCGAAATGGAGAATTCTTGACGGTTGACTAAAATGTTATTAGGTAGATCTTGTGAAGTGAGAGATCCGTTACTATATAATCTTCCCAAATGACGTACCCTTGTTGTATGAAGTTTGTCGCCCTGTAACAAAAGTTTATCGATAACTTGAGGTGACCAAGATGACGGAGACAAACATTTGGCAAGGACAAAGGCACAGAGAGATGTGGCAGTACTCTGGTGTCCTGGAAACTGTACATCGTGAACTTCTTTCAATGAAAATGAACCCTTTACTGCTTCCAATGGTTTGGCGGCCGGCTTTCTTATCTCGTGTATCCTTTTCGCGAAGCTCTTCAGCAACACCACAGGTTTTAACTCTGGAAATAAAAACTATAATATCTTATTTTGTAATATATAGTTTGTGACAAGTCCTATTTGTCACAACATATTTGTTTATTTGTAATCAAGAGAGAGTACAGTATATTTACCTTGTTTCTTTCGTGGGGTGTACATTCTTGTTGAAATCTTTCTTTGGCAAAACATCTAAGGCTGTCTATTGAAGTAATCTTTAAACGAAACTCAGTAACTCTTCTGTTTCTTTCCTTATTTTATACCACTTGTCGGTTGTTGGTGAGAATGACGTCAGTCATTTAATGGGCTGCAGGCGCTGTTACTGTTAACCAGTGGCGTGGATTCCCGCTGGTCACTTCATAGGGCTTTCTCGGCAGAGTGGAATTGTCGGAGTTTTGTTAAGTAATCAAATATAGCACAGATTAAACCAACGTTTGTTCCCTTGGCTAGGTGTTAATCTCTACTTAGAACCATTTCATTTGGCAATAAGACGGAAATTGCTAAACAAAGTTTGAGCATAGCAAAATCTATTTTATTATTTGTAGTTTCTTTGTGTAAAAAGGGCACATTGGTTGATTTTTTGATTATTTGATTTACACAGCGATGTTACCAAGCGGTGAAGGATAGAACATCGAGCTCTGTATTTGAAGCCCACGACATTTTGGAGGTGACACCTGGCAAACATTTACAAAAAAGCTTGTGATGGAAACACGAAGCCCCTCGCCCCTCTGCGAAAAAAAACGGCGGTACAAATTTCCCAACAAATAAGCAAAGAATAAAATATTTACCACTGCATTCCGATAGTAAAGACCACGAAGAAGGAGTTCGTGAAACTTACGCCGCTGTTAAGTTGTATACTTTCCCTTATGCAGTCAATATATGTTTCGAAGTCCACTGGCTTTCGCTATCGCCTATGATAAATTCATTCAGGTCCCTTAAGTATAGACTCTCAAGAAAATCTTTATTCAAAATATACTGCTCATTTATTTTACCAATCTTTGACTATGCTGACGTGGTATGGGACAATTGCACCCAATACCAATCAGACAGACTCGAACCACTTCAATTAGATGCACTGCGCAATATTACGGGGTGTACCCGTGGGACAACTCACGCGTTATTGTACAAAGAAACAGGAATCCTAAAATTAGAAGAACGACGAAGACAAACTACGAATTTTCTGTAAAATGACCCATGAACAACCCCCCGACTATTTATCTTCTTTTGTCCCCCGTTTGTTTCTGAAAACACAAACTACAATTTACGTAATGCCAATGATTTAGTTATTCCACCATTTAGAACACAACTGTATGCAAATTCCTATATACCCTCTGTAGTCCGCTTGTGGAACACTCTTTCTCGGGAGAAACGAAACGCACAATCCTACCATATATTTTGCAAATTATTAAATGTCGAAGACGTTTCTGTCCCTCCATACTTCAATTACCAATTAACTCGCCAAACACATGTAGTCCACACACAACTGAGACTGGGATGCAGTAACCTAAAGGGTCACCAGTACCTAAGACACCTTATTGGCGATCCATCCTGTGCATGTGGACACCCATTTGAAAACCCTGACCCATCCTTCTTCACTGCTCAAATTACAATACTATTCGAAACGACATATTTCTTCCTTTCTATCCCTTACATATTATATCTGTTTTAAATGGCAACGAAAGCTTGACAAACAAACAAAACACATTATTATTTAAAGCTGTACAAGACTTTATTATTAAATCCAAAAGGTTTGACTGAGCGTACAAGACAAAATATGATTACTATGAGCTCGGTATACAAATTATAGTATAATTTATGTTGATGTTGGTATGTGCAAATACTACTTTGTTCTGATTACAAAAAATGAAACTGTATGATAATTGTATACCATTGTATTTATTTTAGACAAGAAGATTTTCCCTGTGCCCGTGTGTTTTAGTGTCCATAAATATTTATGAACATATACATGTACAGAAATGTATTGGGAAATCAATTTGTAAGAAAATTCCCCAGATGTACTGTAAAATTCGGAAAGGCGTTAATATAGGCGTTATGCCTGTTCGCCGATCCATTTCTATTCTATTTGAAAATAAATATGGTTTAAACCAATATTTGTTACGAAGTCCACTGGCTTTCAACCTGACGTAACCGCCATCGTAAAACATTTAAACGACCAGTTAAACTGGGCCGGGCGTCGTAGAAATACGTCACTCTTTAGTGTATCTTTAGTCACTTTACAGCGGCGTAAGTTTGACAAACTCCTTCTTCGTGGTCTGTACTATCCGAATGCAGCGGTAAATGTTTTATTCTTTGCTTATTTGTTGGGAAATTTGTGCCGCCGTTTTTGTCGTCGGAACAAGTTAAAAAATATCGTTTTTCTATTATGTAAGTAATCTGGGCTATGACGAATACGGGAAAAAAATTCTGCAGAGCCCAGATTTCTCGACTAACGAGATGTTTACTGGTTGTTATATTTTTCACACTATTGGAATTCGGTCCGACGGTATGGTGCCATTGTATATTTTATACATTGTCAGGGACATGTCGATACAGGAAAAAAACCGTTAACTGAATATATTTAACCAGGTTAACGGTCTGAAAATACCAAAAGCCTCACGGGTATAGAGCTTTTTTTCAATAAACGAACAAAGCAAAAGATCTGTTTTTGTTGTTACCAGCATAACTGATTAGGAGTTTTGATTACTGGTTGTCAACTTCCTGGGATACGGTAGTTAGCAGACCCGTATACTTGGGGAGGTCTTATATTAAGAACTCCACATGTTTTAAAACCTGCTGCTTTTCTCGGGACAAAAATCGCTACTGTTGATTTTATATACGTGTATTGATTAATGAAGAATGGGAATTGCTGTTACCAAGGTTAGTGGGGGGTCGTTTTACTAATTGAATGATAATTCTGAGATAATCCTTGTTAACTAATCAGGCAATCGGTGATCAAATTTAGATATTGAACCTATTCATTTTTATTGGATAGAAAAAATGAAAAAACAAAAGTTTAGTATTTTTAAATATTGTATTTATCGTTTTTATTATAATTACGATTTACAAAGGACTAAATTGCGTCAAACTTAAAATTGTTTTGCGAGTTGCTAGATTTAGCTGGGGATGAAATGTGACCCAATAAGAAAGGCGATAGGTTCTCAGTCCCATGCAGGCATTCTATCGGGTCGCAGGTTCGAATCCATCAAGCCCAAGTAAAAGTCGCTATTTTGTGAAAATATCTTGGAAGCAGCGTAAAACACAAATCAGTCAATTTAATTTCACAATAGTTGTCTTCAAGCATGTTTTGAAATTTTGTCTAGTCCATACTTTATTTAAAAATCTGTTAAAATATCAATGGCAAAATGTACTTTTTGTCATGTCGGGAGTTAAGATTCCTTGATTTCCACTGGACGTGGGATCAGCTTACTGCATAGATTCAAGATTAAAAACAAGTGCTACGGAATTCACTCATACTTTGAATGTAGAGCTGAATACCCTTGTTGATCACCACGATATAAACAAACTCTCCGACAGTATCATCGTATTACTGACTGAATGATAAAGACATAATACATGTACTTGTTATATGAACAGACACAATCAGTGATTAACACTATCATGCACCCTTTGCACTATCATTTTACCAAATGTTAAGTTAGAATAGAAAGAAAATCTTGAGTCATGTTGCACAGAATATTATTTTAAAGTTTTATCAAAGGTTAAATTGCACGGTTAATGGAGAATATTGGGGTAGCATTTGACCTGTAGCTTCGACTTGTTTTACAATGTCCTCAACACTCAAAGTGACCAAATGTTAACCATCGTGTCACTGATTGAGTGATAGAAGCATAGTCTTTGTTAAGTAATCAAATATAAGCACCGAGTAAACCCACGTTTGTTCACTTGGCTAGGTGTTAATCTTTACTTAGAACGAATTCATTTGGCAATAAGGAAAAGACGGAATGTTGCTAAACAAAGTTTGAGCATAGCAAAATCTATTTATTATTTGTAGTTTCTTTGCGTAAAAAAGGCACATTGGTTGATTTTTTGATTATTTGATTTACACAGCGATGTTACCAAGCGGTGAAGGATAGAACATCGAGCTCTGTATTTGAAGCCCACGACATTTTGGAGGTGACACCTGGCAAACATTTACAAAAAAGCTTGTGTTGGAAACACGAAGCCCCTCGCCCTTCTTTTCCTCTAAGAAACTGAGATTTCCTTATTAATAGACAGATTTAAATGATGACGAGATGTTAGCCGGGAAATCTGGACTCTGCACTCTGCCCAGATTACTTCCATAATAGAAAAACGATATTTTTTAACTTGTCCCGCCGGAAAAAAACGGCGGCACAAATTTCCCAACAAATAAACAAAGAATAAAATATTTACCATGGCCACCCCCCCCCCCCGACTATTTATCTTTTTTTGTCCCCCCGTTTGTTTCTGAAAACACAAACTACAATTTACGTAATGCCAATGATTTAGTTATTCCACCATTTAGAACATAACTGTATGCAAATTCCTATATACCCTCTGTAGTCCGCTTGTGGAACACTCTTCCTCGGGAGAAACGAAACGCACAGTCCTACCATATATTTTGCAAATTATTAAATGTTGAAGACGTTTCTGTCCCTCCATACTCCAATTACCAATTAACTCGTCAAGCACATGTCGTCCACACACAACTGAGACTGGGATGCAGTAACCTAAAATGTCACCAGTACCTAAGGCACCTTATTGGCGATCCATCCTGTGCATGTGGACACCCATTTGAAAACCCTGACCCATCCTTCTTCACTGCCCAAATTTCAATATTATTCGAAACGACATATTTCTTCCTTTCCAGCCCTTACATATTCTGTCTGTTTTAAATGGTAACGAAAGCTTGACAAACAAACAAAACACATCATTATTTAAAGCTGTACAAGACTTTATTATTAAATCCAAAAGGTTTGACTGAGCGTACAAAACAAAATATGATTACTATGTGCTCGGTATACAAATTATAGTATAATTTATGTTGATGTTGGTATGTGCAAATACTACTTTGTTCTGATTACAAAAAATGAAACTGTATGATAATTGTATACCATTGTATATGTATATATATTTATGAACATATCCATGTACAGAAATGTATTGGGACATCAATTTGTAAGAAAATTCGGAAAGGCGTTAATATAAGCATTATGCCTGTTCGCCGATCCATTTCTATTCTATATGGAAATAAATATTGTTTAAACCAATATTTGTTACGAAGTCCACTGGCTTTCAACCTGACGTAACCGCCATAGTAAAACATATAAACGACCAGTTAAAGTGGCATGAGCTGCCAAAATGTTGATAATTTGACGTTAAAACAGAATGTTGAAATTATTGGCTATTTTTCTCAAGACGTATAATTCAGAGGCTTTTGAGATATTCTAGTCTCGAAAATGTACGATAAAGTATTGTTTTGAACTAACTTTGCTTGGAATGAATGAATGGTCGTCCCGGTTATTTAAATGTTGTTTACTTTTCGTACACTTTTTCGGTTCGTACAGGCCACATACTGTATGGATTTTCCTCATTCCAACACCAAACAGTTAGTTTTTCGATGGCCTTCAAAGCCTCTTACTGTCGTGACGATCAGAAAATATGAAAAAATGTGAATTTTGGCAGCTCATGCCACTTTAAACTGGGCGGGGCGTCGTAGAAATACGTCACTCATGTATCTTTAGTCACTTTACAGTGGCGTAAGTTTGACAAACTCCTTCTTCGTGGTCTATACTATCCAAATGCAGTGGTAAATATTTTATTCTTTGCTTATTTGTTGGGAGATTTGTGCCGCTGTTTTTTTCGGCGGCACAAGTTAAAAATAATCGTTTTTCTATTATGGAAGAAACCTGGGCTATGACGAATACGGGAAAAAAAAATTCGGCAGAGCCCAGATTTCTCGACTAGCGAGATGTTTACTGGTTGTTATATTTTTCACACTATTGGAATTCGGTCCGACGGTATGGTGCCATTGTATATATAATACATCGTCAGGGACATTTCGATACAGGAAAAAAACGTTGAATGGATATATTTAACCAGGTTAACGATCTGAAAATACCAAAAGCCTCACTGGTATATAGCGAGATAAGACTTTTTTCAATAAACGAACAAAGCAAAAGATCTGTTTTTGTTGTTACCAGCATAACTGATTAGGAGTTTTGATTACTGGTTGTCAACTTCCTGGGATACGGTAGTTAGCAGACCCGTATAATCGGGGAGGTCTGATATTAAGAACTCTACATGTTTTAAAACCTGCTGTTTTTCTCGGGACAAAAATCGCTACTGCAGATTTTATTTACGTGTATTGATTAATGAAGAATGGGAATTACTGTTACCATGGTTAGTGGGGAACACGTCGTTTTACTAATTGAATGATAATTCTGAGATAATCCTTGTTAACCAATCAGACAATCGGTGATTCAATTTATATTTTGAACCTATTCATTTTTATTGGATAGAAAAAATGAAAAAACAAAATTTTAGTATTTTTAAATATTGTATTTATCGTTTTTATTATAATTACGATTTACAAAGGACTAATTTGCTTCAAACTCAAAATTATTTTACTTGTATTGCGAGTTCCTTGATTTAGCTGGGGATGAAATGTGGCTCAATAAGAAAGGCGATAGGTTCTCAGTCCCACCCAGGCATTCTATCGGGTCGTAGGTTCGAATACACCAAGTCCAAGTAAAAGTCGCTATTTAGTAAAAATATCTTGGAAGCAGCGTAAAACATCAATCAGTCAATTCAGTTTCACAATACTTTCTTAAAGCATGTTTTGAAATCTTTTCTATTCCATACTTTTTTTAAAAATCTGTTAACATATCAATAGCAAAATGTACTTTTTGTCATGAAAACACCAATGGTCAGGTGCTAAGAATCCTTGATAGTTACTGCACGTTGGATCAGCTTACTACATAGATTCAAGACTAAAAAGAAGTGCTACGCATTTGACCTATAGCTTCGACTTGTTTTATAATGTCCCTAAAGTGGCATGAGCTGCCAAAGTTCACACTTTTTTCATAATATCTGATCGCCACGACAGTAAGAGGCTTTGAAGGTCATCAAAAAACCAAATGATTGGCGTTGGAATGAGGAAAATCCATACAGTATGTGGCCTATACGAACCGAAATCGTGTTCGAAAAATAAACAAAATTTAAATAACCGGGACGACCATTCATTCATTCTTAGGCAAAGCTAGTTCAAAACAATACTTTAACGTACATTCTCGAGACTAGAAGCACTAAAAAGCTTCTGAATTATACGTTTTGAGAAAAACAGCCAATAATTTCAACATTCTGTTTTAACGTCAAAATATCAACATTTTGGCAGCTCATGCCACTTTAACTCTTTTTTGTGGAGAAAATTTACACCAGTAATATACTTAATTAAGTTAAATTGATAAGCATCATCACAGGTTAAACCGACATTTCCATTTATAATAGTTTGATTAAGTGAACAGCCATGCACCTGGTCATAAATAATATGTTAATGTAAACATGTATATTTAGTGTTAATTGATTTGATTGGTCTGTTTTTCGAAACTCCTGAACAATTGTTCAATGAAGAACTCGGTAGGGGTTTACTTTACAGTCATATATATAAGGGTAAATACTAACTGGATATATTCAACCATAAACACAAGCATCGAGGAAAATCACAAAATACTACACCCAACATGGAAGATGATGCATATAAAAATGGTGAGTTAAAACCCCAAAAAAATATTTGACCACTGATGCATATTTTTCAACTCATATCACGTTTTCCTTTTCCCCAAGGATCAAAAACTAAAGTTACTCCTTTTTCTTTTCAGAGTTTACTCCCAAATCCTTACTTAAGCGATTTGTCGGCCGCTTTACAAACAGAAAACATCGGCGAGATGCCACGAAACAAGTGGATGCAATTTATGGAACGTTCTCATTGACAGCCATTCGAGGTGCACGTTATCCGGGACGTCAGAGTGCTGCCACATCTCTGTGTGCCTTTCTCCAGGCCACGTGTTTGTCTCCGTCCTCCTGGTCACCTCAAGTTATCGATAAACTTCTGTTACAGGGAGACAAACTTCATACAACAAGGGTACGTCATCTGGGCAAATTGTATAGTGACGGATCTCTGACCCCACAAGATCTACCTGCCACCATCACTTCACAATACCAAACGTTCAACATATATATAGGTAACACAGAATCCCTGGACGTTGGTTCCAATGATTGTACAGTCAGCAACTCAATTTGTCAAACTCTACAAAGGATCTTCAGTGGAAATGTAGATGGTGTCTTACTCTCTGCCGGTGACATTACTGTTTCAATAATGACAGACCAGGCATATTTCTATATATTCCACCCATGCAATGAAAGTAGAAAGTTATTGAACAAGGACAGACCGTCAGTTTTAATGAAGTTTAGAGACATTGATCATCTGGAGGAATATTGTTCGAGAAGAATTTATCCTAAACATGGTTCACACATTTTTCTGACCAAAGTCTTGATAAACACTCAATTTGATTCTTCGACAGACGTAACATTCTCTAGATCATTTGCGTCTGTCTAGCATCCTTTGTTAACATGTACTTAGTGCTATACTTAACCATATCACATCTTCGGTTTGTCATTTTATCATTGAACGCTATCAGTTTTCTTACCAATTTTTTTTCTTCTTATATTCATCGATGTTTTGGAAATTGTCTTTTAAGAGTAAAATATATGCAATAAAGCTATTTATGAAATTGATAGCAATGAGTTGTCTGTATTTAAAGCTTTGATAGATAGAATGGTAATGAATGTTACTAACACTTGCTTTTGCTGTTTGTTTGAATTTAGAAGTAGGGATAGTTTTAAACGTTTTCTCCATGAAAAAAAACACGATTACTGAACTCTGGAACAATCAAGTTTTAGCTGTATTTTGGATTTACCGGTACCATTTGGCAGGGGTTTATCGATGCTGGTATGAATTAAAGGAAATAAGGCTTAAACAGCAGGGACTTTTCAAACACTGTATTTTCAGCGTTCTGAAATAATCAGAAAATAACAAATTGTGAGATAAAACAGAAATTAGCATATAAACAATGATGCTATGCAGATAATTATAAAGGAAAATTAGGTTGTTTACCCTAAAACACTGAAAAGATTGATTATTTGTATATGCCTAATGCTTTAAGATAAACTCACTTTGAAGGGTAGCATAAATCACAAAACACATTTTGCTGGATGGTAAAAATCACACTTAGATGGGTAGTATAAAGTGAAACTCATTTTAAGCGATGGCATAAATGGAAAACGTACGAGTCTAAACTTTGCTCGATCACGCTATTATGAAGTAACAAAATAATACTAAACTTCTCGTTAAAGTATTTAGAGCTATCTAAGCCTAATACGCACATCTTGAACGGTGAGTCTTTTCATTAAAATGACACAACAGCGATATTACGCTAGAAAGTATGCAAGGAAAATTGTTCTCACACAACGTAACGTAAACAAAGTTACTGTTTACATACACTTCAAAAAATGGACTCGCCCACAAAAACATGGCGAGGAATCTGTTTGACAATTTGACAATAAATCCTAACGCTAAACTAAGTAGTTATGGAAAGTATTTTAAAAACTAACAGTCACAATCGACTCATAATGACATTATAAAATAAATCGCTAGGTATAAATTTGTACCTGAAGGGTGGATCCCTGTTATTTAAGGAAAAGTTTGCCACTGGCTTTCCCGCTGCGACTGGGCTTGGAAATCTCTCAGACAGACTACAAGGCGAGTCTATTTCCCAGCAGGGAGATTAAGCAAACTAACTGACATTATGAACCATTCCTCCCAACCCCAAAAGATGGGAACTGGTCGTCCACTGCTTCTAAGATAAGACAAAGATGCTGAATCGACCTTCTATATGTCCCAGAACGAGTTTTAACCTCTACATTACGAACTATACCATCGTCGCCTGGGAAAACATCTGTAATTTTTCCCAGTTGCCAATTACCTCTTGAGGTATTCGCGTCTGCCAGTAGAACGACGTCCCCAACTACTAACTGTCTCCCCTTAAGCTGCCATTTCTGTCTAGACATAAGAGTGGGAAGATACTCTTTCAGAAACCTCTTCCAAAACTGATTAGTCAAAGCCTGTACGAACTCAAACCTCCTCCTAAGATTTCTAGTCTCCTCAAAGGGACCTTGAGGGACCTCTGAAGATGCTCTCCCAAGAAGAAGGTGGTTTGGGGTCAACGGTTGTGGGTCATTCGGATCACTAGACGAATATGATAATGGCCTCGAATTAATCAAACATTTAACCTCAGCAAAAACTGTGGCCATTTCATTCCAGGTAAGAGTTTGCTTTCCAACTACCACTTGTAAATTTCTTTTAACCTGCTTAATTATACTCTCATAAAACCCCCCTTGGTGTGGGCTCAAAGGTGTTATGAAGATCCACTTAACTCGATGCAAAAGAGCAAATTCCTGAAGTTGTGCTCTACCCTCTTGGACAAGCTTCCTGAGCTCCTTTTGCGCTCCAACAAATGATGTCCCGTTGTCTGAAATTATTGTTGTTGGCCACCCGTGGTGTGCCGCAAAGCGACGTAATGCGTGCAGAAAAGACTGGGTAGACAAACTATCGACTATTTCCAAATGGATTGCTCGAATAGTCGCACAGGTGAAGATGGCGCCCCATGCCTTGATAGTTTTATTGCGACCATATTTCAAATTGAATGGACCGAATAGATCAATTCCAGTGGTTGTGAACGGAGGAGAGAAAGTTTTTAGTCTTTCTGCTGGAAGATCACCCATTAAAGTTGAGTGTAGTGGCTGTCTCAGGCGTCTGCAGATCGTGCAGTTCCTAGTCATACTCCGGGATAAATTTCTACCTCTGAGGATCCAATACTTTCTCCTACTCTCAGAAAGTGTTCGTTCTGAACCAGGATGATTGGTTCTCTCATGAATGTCCTGTAAAATCAATTTTGTCACGTGACTGGACGAAGGTAACACAATTTGATGAATTTCATCATAAGGTAAGTCCGACTTCCGAAGTCTTCCTCCTACTCGGACAATCCCATTCTGAACAATGGGACTGAGGTCCTTGCACCTCTCTTTCCAATTAAAGTTGGCCTGTACCCATTTGATCCAATAAACTTCTGCTCCGTCAATTTCATTTGGCTGAAGAGCTCCAGAAAGGGTATCAGGACTCGACTGAATTCGCTTTTTTAAGTTGTGAATGAAACGATGACAGTAGCTCGTCACTCTAAGCAATTTCCGCCAATCGGAAAATCTGGTGCAATCAAAGATTGCTGTACTTTGCACAAAGGCACAAACAGGTTTGACTGTTTTCCTTTCTAAGTCGGTGTCTGAGTATTCAGAAGAAGGCTGCTCAGGCCACTGGTCTTTAGATTTCAGGAGGAAATCGGGTCCTTTCATCCACCTTCCATCAATATCTTTTACTTTCAGACCTCTGCTAAGGTCATCAGCCGGATTCAATGCTGATGGCACGAACTTCCAAATATGGGACTCCCAAGTTGATTGGATTTCTGCAATCCGAACCCCCACAAAGGCTTTAAGGGTGATTGAGTCTGACTTGGCCCAGTGAAGAACTATTTGGGAATCGGACCACAGCGTCACGCTGGGTTTCTGTCGAAGATCACTGTAGACTGTCTTTGCTAGTCTAGATGCAATAAGGGCAGCCATCTGTTCCAATCTAGGAACTGTTGTTTGGTGTAAAGGAGCTACCCTGGCTTTCGCACACAACAATTGTTCCGTGCGCCCGTCCGTTGTGTTCCATACGATATAAGCTACTGCGCCGTAAGCAGTAGCGCTGGCATCAGAGAAAACATGAAGCTCTGGTTGACCCAAGGAATTGTCCTTGGGTTGGACGGATCTAGGAAAACAAACTGTTTCTAAATCTTTCATTTCCTGAAAAAGAACTTTCCAGGATTTGGTCAAATCCTGTGGGAGTGGCTCATCCCAATCCAATTTCAATTTCCATATGGCCTGCATGGCCACTCTAGCCTTGATAGTAATCACAGACGCTAAGCCTAACGGGTCAAACAACATGGAAAGTCTTGAAAGTACTAGTCTCTTAGTAAGTGCTTCTGCCTCAACCTCTTTAAATCTAAAATAAATCACATCTGATTTCTCACTCCAGGATACACCAAGAGTCTTCACTTCTTGCTTATCAAGACTGACATCTAAATCTACATGTTGATTAGAAAGATCTTCTCTTTCTAATGATTGGCTAAAAGATGAGTGCCATTTCTTAATCTTGAAACTGCCTCGGGATAAAACAACATCAAGGTCAGACATCTTTTTTGTCGCTTCCTCCTGTGTCATACAGGAGTGGATCAGATCGTCCATGTAACGATCCTGATCAAGAATCTCTGCTGCCTCAGGATGTGAGACATTGTGCTCCTTAGCTAGTTTAAGGAGGACAAAACTTGCCATATCTGGTGAAGGCTTGTCACCGAAAGTGACTCTAGTTAAACGATAAACCGTTGGATTTTTGCTCAAATCCAGCGCTCTCCACAAATATCTGTGCACGTGGGTGTCTTTCTCTTCGAGAAGAATTTGCAAGAACATTTTGGAAATGTCCCCTACAAATGCAAATGGCTGCTCACGGAACCTCAATAAAACACCGAACAAATCCCCGATAAGATTTGGGCCTTTCAACAAAAATGAGTTGAGGGACACACCTTTGAAACTACAGGCAGGATCAAAGACGATCCTTAAAGGTGTACTCGGTTTATCAGGACGATAAACGCCATGATGAGGGAGATAATAAACAGGCTTCCTCTCAACATCCAGTTCCCTTTTTGACATAGGTACTGACCAGCCATTATTCTCAAATTCTTGGGCTGCTGCCTTATACAATTCTGCCTTCTCGGGATTTCTCAACAAACTTCTCTCCAAAGACAAAAGCCTTTTCTCTGCTAAACAATAATTATCAGGCAAGAAGGATGGGTCCTTCCGCCAAGGTAACCCAATTACATATCTTTGACCTTCCTTTCTACACGAATACTCAAACATGTCTAATGCTGCCTTGTCATTAGGAGATATAGGATTTGGAGGACAATCACAGTTTGGAGCTCTAATCCCCAAAGTCTCAAAGTCATAAAACTTAGCCATGTCAGTCTTATCTACAAAACTGACGGAACAAACAGGCGAGCTGGTATTACCAGCTCCGATTACATGCCACCCTAACTTGGTATGTTTCCCGATGGGCTCAAATGGCAGACCTTGCCTTACCTCATCTTCAGCATGAAGATGGCTATACTGGACTCCCAAAATAAGATCAATGGGACCCGACTTGTGAGAAAAGTCAATACCGTTCAGATGTGGAAAGGTAGAAAGCCATTTTCTATCTAATGGCGGCACCGATGCGACAGTTCTATCTAATTCATGAGCTTCTATCTCAAACTCCTGACCTCCACTCATTGAGGAAACCCAGAATCTTACTCTTCTACTATCCTTCTGACTCAACGTATCTCCGCCCACAACTGCTACTTCCAAACCCTCTCTTCTACCCTGTAATCCTAATGACTTAGAGAACTCCTTTCTAACTAGGGTAGCACCCGCACCACTGTCTACTAGAATATTACCTTCCTTAACTTGGCCGTTACTGGCTCTGAAACGTGCTCTAATAACAGGTAAGATACCATCCCTGTCTCCAGGTAAGGAAGCACTGCTAGTACTAGGTGGATCTGTGTGGAGTAAGTAATGGTGTTTTTTTATACATTTTTTACATTGCAGGTTTTCTTAGATCTACAATCTTTAGACATATGGTTTCGATTTAGGCAACCGAAACAAAGGCGATTATCCCTTGCCAACTGAAGCCTTTCAGTTGGTTTAGCTTCAAGGAACTTTGCACAATCGGATACTGTGTGGCTTTCTTCGCATATGTTACATTTCAGAAAACGTTTCTCAGGTGAGTATGGCTGTGCGGAATGAACACCTTTAAAACCTTTAGGCTGCGGTTTAAAATTGTTATAGGATCGGTCTTGGGCACGGCTCGTTTGGATGTCCCCAAAATCGGGATCAAAGGCTGATTTTACTTGTTTTCTAAGATACATAGAAATATGGCCTAAGGTGGGAATCTCACCTCGTTCTCGGATATCAGACACTGTGTTTTTCCACTTACTAATTAAGTGATTAGGAAATCTGGCTACAATCTGACGCAGACAATCTAATGAATTGGCATCAGAAAAATAGTTTAAACGTTGTAAGGTTGCCAAACAGTTAACGACATCGAGCATTAAACTACGTAAGCCGTATCTATCATTTTGAGAGATTTTCGGACCGTAAGTTAACTTCTTAACAAGAGCTCTAGCAATTACGCTTTGTTGACCAAATTGGTCTTTTAACAATTTAAGAGCAGTAGCGTACATTATCCCATCCGATCCAAGACCAGTTATCGCCCTTTCCGCGTCCCCCACCAAATGCATTTTGAGCTGAATCATGCGAAAATTGTCATTTAAATGTCTTTTGTCATGGACGTGTATCTTGAAAGTGTCAATGAATTCACAGTACGCCAAAGGGTTGCCATCAAAGGAATTTAAATGCACTGCCGGAATGTCTTTGCTGGCTTCAAGTCTGTATAAGGCATCTGCCACGGACATACCTTGAAGTGAATCAGGGTGACGCGTCTCGGAAAATTCCACCAATCGATCAATCCAAGAATCAAATGGCTCGGTCATAGTTCTTCTTGGTGGTGGTGTCTCGGGAGCTTGCTCGTGGTCTGAAGAAGGGGGCAATGTGTCTGTGTTAAACACATCTTCGTTGGGTGTCATCTCAGGATTGGAAATTTCAATCCCCTCAGGCTCAGGGGGAGGTAAGTCATGGACATTTATTTTGGACGACACACTTCTCGTTGTGACCCGGGATGGGCCCACATAGGAAAAGGTAGGTTGGGCTTCTTGGATGGGCTCTGTCAAAGCTTGGACAAAATCGTCCATATTTTCTTCTATTGTGAAAATGTCATTGGACAGCTCATTTTCCCAGGCATCTAATTTCGGATGCTCACTGATTGCCACATAATCATACAACTCCCCATGAAGTTGTAGGGCAGTTTGGAAATCTTTTCTCATCTCTTTTAGTTCATTATCAATTCTTCGTTTACTCAAGCTTTTATTCTTTGCTGATTCTTTTAATCTATTTATTGTTCTCGTTATTCTTGCTCTTATTTGTTTTCTTTTAGCTTTAATGTCATTAGCCTTCTCTTTTTCTATGTTCTTGAGAACTGTTTTGTTCTCCTATTGGAGCTTCTAGGTCGCTCCCTCTCATGGTAGCACTGTCTGAGATTTTTCTCAGCCATGGTCTTCTCTCAGCTGTTCTCAAATTCCTTTATCACCAAAGCTGTAAGTCACTAATCAGTTAAATCTGTCTGCTAGGTCGACATCTATGACTTCTCTGCCTTCAGAAATTTTGGTATGAATTAAAGGAAATAAGGCTTAAACAGCAGGGACTTTTCAAACACTGTATTTTCAGCGTTCTGAAATAATCAGAAAATAACAAATTGTGAGATAAAACAGAAATTAGCATATAAACAATGATGCTATGCAGATAATTATAAAGGAAAATTAGGTTGTTTACCCTAAAACACTGAAAAGATTGATTATTTGTATATGCCTAATGCTTTAAGATAAACTCACTTTGAAGGGTAGCATAAATCACAAAACACATTTTGCTGGATGGTAAAAATCACACTTAGATGGGTAGTATAAAGTGAAACTCATTTTAAGCGATGGCATAAATGGAAAACGTACGAGTCTAAACTTTGCTCGATCACGCTATTATGAAGTAACAAAATAATACTAAACTTCTCGTTAAAGTATTTAGAGCTATCTAAGCCTAATACGCACATCTTGAACGGTGAGTCTTTTCATTAAAATGACACAACAGCGATATTACGCTAGAAAGTATGCAAGGAAAATTGTTCTCACACAACGTAACGTAAACAAAGTGACTGTTTACATACACTTCAAAAAATGGACTCGCCCACAAAAACATGGCGAGGAATCTGTTTGACAATTTGACAATAAATCCTAACGCTAAACTAAGTAGTTATGGAAAGTATTTTAAAAACTAACAGTCACAATCGACTCATAATGACATTATAAAATAAATCGCTAGGTATAAATTTGTACCTGAAGGGTGGATCCCTGTTATTTAAGGAAAAGTTTGCCACTGGCTTTCCCGCTGCGACTGGGCTTGGAAATCTCTCAGACAGACTACAAGGCGAGTCTATTTCCCAGCAGGGAGATTAAGCAAACTAACTGACATTATGAACCAGATGCGATATCTCTTCCTTTATTCTAGTCCACTATTGACAGTTATATGTGCAAATAAGTTATCGAAAACGACGATAAGGATAATTAGTGTTGTGAGCAGTGAGCAAAAGATGTCATTATTTGTATCTTGAGAACAGAAAGAGCACATAACCATAATAATCGACCCTGATAGACCCGGAAAAAACCCGGGGTCTATCACTGTCGGTTATTTACTAATTCAGTAATTTCCCTGATGATGATTGCAGCTTGCTGTCGAATAACCATAATAATAATGTACTCAACATGTTTGAGAGTGAATGTTGTAAAAAACACATTATCAAACAGATTATCTGAAGAAAAAAAACAACTCCGTGTACAGCACAGCCAAACTACACATGTGAAAAACATAGCGATTATGGGTATCCGTGATAAAGACACCGTCTCTATTTTAACTCCACGTTCCAAAGTAGAGGTTATTTTCTAATGCCAAGACTGTTACCAGAGGACCGAGAAAACGTCTTACTCTTGTAGTACAGGACATCAAACAGGCCTATTGTCAAACGATCTGCGTGTCATTACACCACCTTCTTAAGAACCTTCCTAATTACTCGCTCGTTTTAACCTTTCCTTAAAGGCACACTTGCCGCGGAAATCAGGAATATTGTTTACATTAAAAAAGAAAGACCGTTTTCTGTATTTTTCCCAGACAATATAAGTTAGGAACTTTCTATTTTTACCAAAATTTAAAAGTTTGGACGTCACTTTGTATTTTTAATTTGAATTTGAAAATTGGACTTGTTACGTACCCGGAACGTAAACAAACCACACTACCCCCTATTGACGATTTTATGTTTCAGTCGAGTGAGTGAACTAACGGCACAGTGTAATTTTACGTATAGGCCTATTTATCTGAGAAATACAGACTGACGATCGGTTAACAGTGACTGGAAAAGCCTGCTGGTAATTGTTTTAGTGTAACCCACAGATAACAAGGCCTGAAATGAGGGTAACCCAACACGAAAGTTGACTGACACTGATCGTTGTTGTTGTAATCAGGCTACGATTCTTCGTTTGTTTTTCACCCCATTTCTACATTCTAAAGCTAACTAGACATGTTTTATGTGTCCTATATTTAAGTTTAGTGGTATTAGTCGTAGTAAGCTCATGTAAATTGGTTTTCTTAGCAAATTTAAACAGGCTACGGCGGCAAGTGGGCCTTTAAACGTTGACCACCTACAATGTACGATCTCATATTAAAAGTCCATTGCGGTCTTTAGAAACAAAATTAGAAACATTTGGCTACTATTTGTTGAAGTGAAAATAAACCATTTTTAGTGTTTGTCTTCACAATCAGCTTAAGTGTTCGAGCAGAGGTAAATAAACAGAAAGTTTGGAAATCAAGTTTTACAAATCGTTCAAATATACTTAACTATAGAGCGATTCTTTTTCAGACCCATAAACGGTATTCCGGGAATCGGGTACTAATCCTCGAAACTTTGTAAAATGAACAGAAATCCTTTTGAATTTTAATATCTGAAGTCCTCAAATCAACACGACCGTCTGTATTTCTCGGATAAGTTCCGAAATTGGGTCCACTACAAGCTGCTTTAAAGATTGTTAAGCCACTTAAGATGCTTATACATGTGTATTGCCGGCTTCGTCGTTGGTTTACATTGCGGGTACTTGACGTTAATTTTTATTTTTAAATCAAAATACTAAATGATGTCAAAGCTTTTGAAATCTGGCAAAAATGAAAGTTACTAACTTCTACTAACAAGGGTAAATACGGAAAACGGTCATCATTTTTTAATGTTAACAGTTTTCTGGATTTAAGCGGCGAGTTTGATTTTTCAACCAATGATACCAGTGTCTAGAAGAACAACAATGGAACAAAGACAGAGCTAAGGCGTTTGACGAAAAAAACTTATTATAATAATATCCTTGATTGTTTATTTTTATTATACCACAAAGACTATCTCTAAGCTGATGTTATACAGATGTCAATCAGTCTCGTCTCGTTCATGTTTGCAATTTTAACACGTCGTTTTTAAATTTGCGTTTGGTTATTTCTAAACATATTTTCCCCTTTCTTTTGTGACACGAAATTACGAAATACTTTACCTAAATGAATGGCTTCGATGTACAAATGGTCACACAGCGCTGGGGATACACACGTGTTGATTGGTTGATGATTGCAGTGACTTAATGGGGATCTTTTTATCACCCAATCAGTAATAAAGTGATTTACACATTATCGTTAGGTGAACTTTCACATATTTTATTCACGTTTAGTGGTACATTAGTTAACTTCCGACATTTTTCCGAAAAGTCCTAATCATTTTGTTTTTAATTATTTCCAGGGATTAATTTTCTACCAAAACAATAAGAAATTTTCTTTGCATTTAGATCTCTTATCTTAATGCAATAACAACGTTATTCCAAATAAACTAAACAAACGCATAAATTCTCAATACTTCGACAAAGGCATGTTTGTCATCTTTAAAAAACAACCCTTCATATTCATCAAAGTTCTTAACTCTTGTAATGAACTCTTGAGTGCATGTGTAGTATTATAAATATGATATCTTCATATTCTATTACACATAGGTTATGATCTGTCTCCTCTTAAGTGCTAATTAAAGTTTTCATTGCATACTTTTGTATTTTCAATCATACCAAGCCCAAATTAACAACATCGATGTATGAATCAACACCAAGCCGAGATGCTGTATCTGTGTTAATCAGTAATAGATAACTTAACAAAGAGGTCAACAATGGTTTATCTTCTAACATTTGGTTACATTCTGTCCAATTCGTCAGTAATGATTGATCTTTTGTCTCTAGCTATCCAGCAGGTATAGGGCTTGGTACCCAGTGGGTTAGCGTTGCAATTCGGGTTTGGAGAACCCTTTTTCAATTCCTTGTAATCTTAGACAACTCACCTATAACGTGTAAGCTGTAACCCCATGAAGTGACCGCCACTGATCAGCACCATCATCGCATGTAGTTAGTGTTAATTGACCCGATTGAGGTCTTGTCATTGAATGAATGACGTCATTCACACCGAACAGCAACCAAAAGTGTATATAAACAGAAGAAAAATAAAAGGCTTCATAGAACCGCATAAATATTGCTAAATAAGTACAGTTTTTATCGCTTAGAAAAGATTGAACAAGAATGTATACTCCACAGAAAGAACAAGGTAAATCGAATTTCATTTTATTCCAAAGAATCATATTGCCATCAAACACGCTTCTTATCATTTTCGCTAAACACATTTCTCTCCATAAGAATATCATTGTTTTTGTTATGAAACAACTAAGTTCTGAAATAAGCATTTCTGTGTTTCGCCTTTCAGTACTAAAACCAAGAGCCCTACTGAAAAGCCTCGTGAAAAGGCTAACTGTTCAAAGAAAAAGAAAGAATGTCGCCAAACCATTAGACACAGTAAAAGGTTCGCTTTCATTGAGAGATGTTAATGACGCCCAGTTTCCAGGATACCAGAGTGCTGCTACATCTCTTTGTGCCATCATTCAGGCCAAGTGTTTTTCTCCGTCATCTTGGTCACCTCAAGTTATTGATAAACTTCTGTTACAGGGGGACAAACTTCATACGACAAGGGTACGTCATCTGGGCCAATTGTATAGTGACGGATCTCTCACTCCACAAGATCTACCTAATAACATTTTAATCAATCGTCAAGACCTCTCCATTTCAATATCAAATCCTGAAAAATTCCAAAGAGATGAGAAGAGGCACAGATTTTCACATTTCCTGATATTGCAATCTTTGAAGAGAATTTTGGACCACAGATATTGCAGCGTTTTACTTTCTTCTGGTGATATCACCATGGCAATAATGGCAGACGAGACTTATTGTTATATTTTCCACCCATGTAAGGAAAGTCAGAAGTTATTATCTTATGGCGATTGTCAGTCAGTTCTTTTTAAGTTCAGGGATATTGATCACGTGACTGAGTATATTGTTTCGAAAGTTCACCAATACAACAATCTAGAAATACATGCGGTCTCTATCGATATTAACGTTGAGCTTTGGAGTGACATGTCTTTTTCCAGATCATTTGCATATGTTTAGTATGGCTCATCCCATATAAATATGTTAGTGCTATTTTTTGTTTTGTTAATGAATTTTGAATGTTTTTGTTGTCCCATTTGTATAACGTTGGTTGCATTGTCTGCTGGTAAATTATATAAGCCGTTACATTTTGAAAATAAAGTCACACTGACATAGGGATACACTGACAAGTTTCCAATAACTGTTTTTGTTAATCTGTTATCATTGACCTATACACACTGCTAAGCATAACTTAAAAGCATTTCACGGAAAAGGAAAGAAATGTTTAATGTCATTTGATAGGCATCACTTGTATGCAGAAGATCTCATTGTATTATCTATCTCGTGCCACTCCCCCCACCCCCACGCAGAAGGCACAAGAGACACAACCTGCGTATGTAAATCTCAATAATGTTTTCATCAAATCTTTCAATGGCATTTTAGTGTTTTAATGTTTTCATCGCATGTATATGACTAAGGCCAAACTCCTGCCTGTCTTCAACCTGATGACATACAACAATGTAACAACAACATGTAACTGTGTATAAAGTTCTAAATGACATACGCTCTTTAACACAACTAGAAACCTGCCTCCATAGTTATTTTATTCAAGAAGATTTTCCCTCTGCCCGTGTGTTTTAGTGTCTATAAATATATTGAAAAGTACTATAGCAATGTTCCTTTTATATACTAGTATTATACATTTGCGCTATCAGCCTTGATTAAAAAACAACGGTTTCCTCTCTTTTCAAAGTGTCAACGACTACATATAATTAGTGAAATAATCTGATGTTCTATACAAGCAAGTAATTAGTTCTTATCTGTAAGAGTAATGAACTGATATAACCTATCATCGAGCAAAGGGAGTGTCCTTAATATGCACAATGTATTTTGTTGTTTCTCCACACAGAATTTTATTCTGACCTGTGAAAATAACGGACACCAAGTCACCTGACGGGGAATTTGAATTCACATCACTAAATGTTGTTTGTCACGGTTCATTTTCTTAACCATAGATAAAGGACATCTAGCGTTGTGCTATAACACCGAGCCGCGAGTTTACAGATCGACTCTCGAAATACCTGAATTTGTAATGCTTCAAACTAACAATACTATGCCGGGAAAATTCTTACCACTACTTAGTTTGTGACCAGTCATTTTGAAATGCCAAATGAGGTAGATTGTGGAAACCCTTCTTCTGACGAAGGTGTCATTTTGGCGTCTCACAGCCACTTCACTGGAGAAATAGATTAGCTATACCAAAACGTGCAGAATGTACTAATGTTCTAAGCACACATTTCTTATTTTAATGAAGTGGCTTGTGTACTTAGTCTAATCAAAATGAATAAAACTATATGTTTATTTTTATGGCTTTTAGAAATAGAACCGGAAACAGGATCCAAACCCCTTGAGTACTATCACGTATGTCGGCTGTGTTTCCGTGGCCTATTGTTGATTGATTTGGCCATTTCAAAACGTGATTTTTTTTATCAGGGATTTGAAAATATTGGAAATCAAACTATGTGAGATAGGGCTTATATTATGCCTTCTTTTGGAACAAACGTTTACCGGGAATCGAGCCGACTGCCATCGCTGAGTGTAATCTGCTTTATTTATTCATCCTTCAATAAAAATAAGTGGCAATAAAATGGCAGAAGCTTTGATGGACGTTCAAGGCACCACCTATAGCCTACTTCACACAGATAGAACACCGAATGTGTATGTTTTTTTAAAATCGAATCTTACAGTATTTTTGATTATTTTTTTAGAAACTAAGGTACTGCCTAAACAAGGAGTCGAACTCACAGTCAATGCCGTATCTTGCTATCGCGTCGCTGGATATTACAATAGTTAGAATATACTCTCCCAAAAAAGAAACGCAACATCCAATTTTTTATTCCAAACAGGAATTTTTCCAAAAATGTGCGTGATTGACACATGACAACAGTATCATGTTATAATGTCGGATAATTGAATTTAAGCCCCTGATAGTGGCTGTTGATCACACGTGACCTTCGGGTCAGCCTTTGTGTAACGCTACACCAGGAAGGCGTAGGGAAAAACGTAGAGCAGTTGCACCTGCGAATCACGTCTTATCTTTATGCGGGTTTAATGGGTATAAAAGACACACAACCGTTCAATTGAATTCAGTCGTTAAATTGTTGCTACAATATGCCAAGACTAGACGCAGCTACCCGGAACGTCGTCATTGGTCGTCTCCTGGCCGGCGAATCACAGAATGCAGTCGCTAGACACCACATATGCTGCCCGTAATACACCTCCGTAGGGAAATTTTTCAGCACGACAACGCTCGGCCGCACACAGCTCGTGTTACTGTTGAATTTCTAGCCAACCAGAACGTAACAGTGCTCCCCTGGCCGTCCAAATCACCAGATTTGAACCCAATAGAACATTTGTGGGATGATTTGGATAGACGCGTGCGCAGTCGTCATCCAGCGCCGCGAACTCTGCAAGAACTGCAGCAGGCTCTTGAGCAAGAATGGAGAATTCCGCAAAACCGTATTCGCCGATTGATTGTGTCTATGCCGAGACGGGTCCGTGCTGTGTTACAGGTTAATGGTGGGCACAACAGATATTGACGTTGCAGTGACGTCATCTGAGCGCTATGACATTTAATGTGATAAATTTTTACATGTGAATGAACTTTAAAGTCTGAGCAACCAGTCTGCCAAATTTCAGTGTAATGTGATGCGTATTTCTGTATTTAAAATGATGTTGAAAATTCATATTTTGAATAACAAAAATTGGATGTTGCGTTTCTTTTTTGGGAGAGTATAGAATCAAAGATTTGTTAAGGAGCCATTGGATAAATTTAAGTCTTCGTTCTTCGAAGTCAAAACCATTAGGCTTTATCTCTTCTGTTCCTGTTCGTAGTTGTCGTTACGTGTTTAACCGGAACTCCTATATCAAGGGGTTGATATGTAATGGACTGAGATAAGCTAAGACAAGCCCGATAGGAAATGATGATAAATTACGTAGGTCAAATCAAAAGATTTATAAAGTATAGAACTCTTTTTATACAGATTCTGTTCTAAGCCATTCAAGATTTTGATAATCCCAAGTGAACATTTCCAGCCTGGTTAAAAGCCAAGGAAGTAAAGGCGACCCTCGGGACCTTCTGTATCTATTAGATTTAACAGCAGATGGAGAAAGGACACACGTTTATTCTCTTCCACGATAGTCCTCTAAAGCATTATTGATGAGTTTTCAGAATACCACGGCGAATGAACTGCTTTTTGCCATTATTTTAAGGATGTTTTATTTTACTAGCGGATTATTGAGAGAAGAAAACGAATTAATCTGATCATAAAAGCACTTTTTAAACAGGACAAATGTCTTCGGAGAAATGGAATCCGAAAGAAGAAGCTTAACCAAAAGTAGCTACGTGCCATATGACTCGCTACTTGTATCCAAGAAATATAATAAACTAATACTGTTCAACTAAAATCCAGTATCTAGTTTGTATATTTAGTCCAAGTATCAGTTTTCCACGGATGGAAAATAACCACACACAATGATGGGCACCATAACCCATGATATAGAAAAGACTGATAGATTGATTGGCATCTTAAGTACATTACAACCATTCCAGAGAGAGAGAGCAGAGCAATAGCAAATCAGAAACCTGTGAAAACGTCTTGGATTCGAACACCCCCTATGTAATAACAGCCATAAAGTTAAATGCGTCAGTCTGTTAAAACATTTGACACTATTTATTTCCCCTCCAAGATATAAACTGATAAAACGTATATTATCTTAACTCTTTGCTAAAATAGAAAATGAGAAGAACGGATTTAAACATGGAAATATATCTGATTTTTTTAGTCACCAAAATCTCCAAAAACATAACAAACAGTTCGTATTGTGCTATTACATTGGAACAAGATAAATTCAGTTTTTGTCCACCACGACACTATTAGTAGCAGACGTTTATAAGGGGAATTAATCTTGAGGGTTATTTCTTAACGTCATTTACAGCCTACTATCACTAACGATAACGATAATGTTAAAGCATTGTCATTTTAGTCCGTTACATTAGTCTAGCGGTCCAACCTCGTTTATGGAACAGATCCCTGGATATATAGTCCCCATTACTTTCATAATTTCCCTTTTTAATCTGTTTTAAATATGAGAAATCTTTCAACGGTGGCAGATTGACAACATAATGTGTTTTGTTATTATTTCTACCCCTCCTGCATGTGCGTGCCGTGTGCAAATATACATGTTAAGTAGAGATGACTTTTCAAACAACATCGAGTCTGTAGTGCAACATCGGCTGGTAGGTTTACCTCCCCCGGAAGAAGTGATATTTTGCTTGTTATCATACAAAATGAAGGATTTAACCTGATAATGTTGTGAGTGTGGTTATATTCTGTCTTTTATAATGAAAACTGGGCTGTCATGAACGTATACAGTCATCAAAGGGTTGATTTCACAACATTTCCCCCGATAGCGTCGTCAGCAACCCAGCCTGTCAAAGCGATAGCCATAGTGACAATATGTCATTCTGCTTCAAAATATCTGGGTCAACCGTTGCACGTGACCAAAGCTCATCGTTGATTGGTTAAAAGTTCCCACTCTGTCCCGAGGGAGGGAAAAGGAACGGCAATCAACAACAGGTCACTTTTTCCTCATTTTGCTCAATTATCGGGGTAGAATCGACTTTAATACCTTCGTCTTGGTGTTTATTGCATAACCCGATACCGCTGAATGTTGGTTCGCACCTTGTCAAACCCCTCGAATGCTGCGCATTCTCGCGGTTTGACTCGGTACGAACCAACGTTCAGCGGTATCGGGTTACGCAACAAACACCGCTACGGCGGTATTAAACCCTTAAGTATACGCCAGTCATTGACAGGTAAGAGATTAAACACTCTAATCCCAACGGAACTTCTTATCACTCATCTAACCTAATTTGATGCACTGATCGAACTAAGAGAAATGTAATTGTATTTAGCAAAATGTAATCATAATGAAAAAATTGCGGACTCGAAGTGCTAGCGTGAATTGAATAGACATACGCCCAAGCATTTCCCAGTTAATCGGATGGAAGGTGTTTGCTATCCGGATTTGTGCTTTTTTAAAAACTATTGTGGTAAGTACATGCCATATGAACCATAATAAACAACATTTGTACATAAATCACGACGGGGTATATCGACCACTATGGTTTTCTCATTTTTCTCTGAGGAAATCACATGGACATAACTGAAGATGTATTTACAGTAAGAGCCAAATCTCTCAGCAATAAGCACTACGAAAAGAATATATAATCAAATATTTAATTGATAGCTTGTAAGAAAAGAAACCGTGACTCGGGTGAAAACACTAAAAATGATTCAACCATCGGAAAATTGAGTTTATCAACTGTAATTGATTCATAGAAGTTCGCAGACAGAATCCCTTTTATTCACGTATCGATGAAGGGAAACCGACTATCCGTGTTAAATGGCATCTTTAGAAACTGATATGGTTGTCTAAAAAAGACAAGTCTAGCATCAACTAGAAAACGGATAAAATGTTTAGCAAAACTGAGATCCTACATAATCGCTAACAGATGCGAAAAACTTTGAGAAACATCAATTGAAAAACGAAACAAAACTTCCATCAGCTGTAAATCCCATTGCCATCTACCAAGAGAGATAATTCTTGGGTTCTTGCAAGACAATCCGCCCCGCTCATCCCACACACTATTCATGTGAATTATAAATTAATTTACAATACTATATTTTAATAATTTTGTTGTAATGGCCTTTCCTTCGCCTGGATCGATCTTGACTAGAAGCACTAAAAAGCTTCTGAATTATACGTCTTGAGAAAAATAGTCAATAATTTCAACATTCTGTTTTAATGTCAAAATATCAACATTTTGGCAGCTCATGCCCCTTTAAGTAAATATGTCGGCAAGCTCCAGAATAAGATTTACATTAAACACAGCAGACAGTTTTCTGTATTTTTCCCTAAAAAATATTTGAAAAAAATTGAAGTATTTTTGATACAAAATTGAAAATGTTGTTTGTTCCGTAACGAATATCAGAAAGGCTACGGTGGCGAATGTGCCTTTAAAATAAAAAGTGACAACAATTCCGTTTCAACAAATTGTTCGATATTTTTGGCAGCTCATACCACTCAAACCAAATGACTTTATACTGAATAACACTCCAGTAAACACGTGCACCATTGTCAACATTGCTGAAACTGTTGTTAACCAGAAAGGTATTGAGGTCATATAGTTTATAAGGTAGATATAATGAGCGAGCACAACACCAACAATAGAAATATAACCCTTGTGATGAGAAAACATAACGTTTATTAACAATACAAATAATAGCACTAACATACTATATGGGATGAGCCATATTAAACATATGCAAATGATCTGGAAAAAGACGTGTCACTCCAAAGCTCAACGTTAATATCGATAGAGACCGCATGTATTTCTAGATTGTTGCATTGGTGAACTTTCGAAACTATATATTCAGTCACGTGATCAATGTCTCTGAACTTTAAAAGAACTGACTGACAATCGCCATACGATAATAACTTTTGACTTTCCTTACATGGATGGAAAATATAACAATAAGTCTCGTCTGCCATTATTGCCATGGTGATATCACCAGAAGAAAGTAAAACGCTGCAATATCTGTGGTCCAAAATCCTCTTCAGAGATTGTAATATCAGGAAATGGGAAAATTTTTGTCTCTTTTCATCTTTTTGGAATATCTCAGGATTTGACATCCCTTGCTGTATGAAGTTTGTCTCCCTGTAACAAAAGTTTGTCGATAACTTGAGGTGACCAAGATGACGGAGACAAACATTTGGCATGGACAAGGGCACAAAGAGATGTGGCAGCACTCTGGCGTCCTGGAAACTGTACATCGTGAACTTCTTTCAATGAAAATGAACCCTTTACTGCTTCCAATGGTTTGATGGCCGGCTGTCTTCTCTCATGTATCCTTTTCACGAAGCTCTTCAGCAACACCACAGGTTTTAACTCTGGAAATAAAAACTATAATTGCTTATTTTGTAATATAGAGTTTGTGACAAGTCCTATTTGTCACAACATATTTGTTTATTTGTAATCCAGAGGGAGTACAGTATATTTACCTTGTTTCTTTCTCGGGGTGTACATTCTTGTTGAAATCTTTCTTTGGCAAAACACCTAAGGTTGTCTATTGCAGTAGTCTTTAAACGAAACTCAGTAACTCTTCTGTTCCTCTCCTTATTTTATACCACTTGTCGGTTGTTGGTGAGAATGGCGTCAGCCATTGAATGAGCTGCAGGCGCTGTTACTGTTAACCAGTGGCGTGGAACACCGCTGGTCACTTCATATGGCTTACTGGGCAGATTGGATTTGTCGGAGTTTACAAAGAGTTGTAAAAATGTCTCCCAGCCCTAAAATATGAAACCAAGCGCAAAACTCAACGGGTTCCAATCCCTTTGCCTGCTGGTTACTTGGTAAAAGAACACCCTCTTTTTGATCACTCAAAGTGACCAAATGTTAACCATCGTGTCACTGATTGAGTGATAGAAACATAGTCTTTGTTAAATAATCAAATATAAGCACCGATTAAACCCACGTTTGTTCCTTTGGCTAGGTGTTAATCTTTACTTAGAACCAATTCAATAAGGAAAAGACGGAATATTGCTAAACAAAGTTTGAGCATAGTAAAATCTATTTATTATTTGTAGTTTCTTTGTGTAAAAAGGGCACATTGGCTGATTTTATTATTATTTGATTTACACAGCGATGTTACCAAGCGGTGAGGGATAGAACATCGAGCTCTGTATTTGAAGCCCACGACATTTGGAGGTGAAACCTAGCAAACATTTACAAAAAAGCTTGTGTTGGTTTGAGTTGGAAACTCGGAGCCCCTTGTCCTGCTTTTCCTCTAAGAAACTGAGCTTTCTAGACAGATTTAAATGATGACGAAATGTTTAGTGATTGTTATATTTTTCACACTATTCGACTTCGGTCTGACGGTATGGTGCCATTGTATCTTTTATACATAGTCAGGAACACCTGATTCAGAAAAAAATTGAATAGATATATTTTACTAGGATGACAACTTTAAAATATAATAAACCTCAATGGTATAGAGTGAATTGAGTTTTTTTCAATAAACGAACATGGCAAAACATATGTTTTGTCGTTACCAGCATAAATGATTAGGAGTTTTTATAACTGGTTGTCAACTTCCTGTGATACGGTAGTTCGCAGACCCGTATAATTGGGGAGATCTGATATTAAGAACTCCACATGTTTTAAAACCTGCTGCTTTTCTCGGGACAAAAATCGCTACTGCTGATTTTATATACGTGTATTGATTAATGAAGAATGGAAATTGCTGTTACCAAGTTTAGTGGGGAGCACGTCGTTTTACTAATTGAATGATAATTCTAAGATAATCCTTGTTAACTAATCAGACAATCGGAGATTCAATTTATATTTTGAACCTATTCATTTTTATTGGGTAGAAAAAATGAGAAAACAAAATTTTAGTATTGTTAAAAAATGTATTTATCGTTTTTATTATAATTACGATTTACAAATGACTAAATTGCGTCAAACTCAAAATTGTTTTACTCTTATTGCGAGTTGCTAGATTTAACTGGGGAGGAAATGTGGCCCAATAAGAAAGGCGATAGGTTCTCAATTCACCGCACACATTCTATCGGGTCGCTGGTTCGAATCCATCAAGTCCAAGTAAAAGTCGTTATTTAGTGAAAATATCTTGGAAGCAACGTAAAACATCAATCAGTCAATTTAATTTCACAATAGTTGTCTTAAAGTATGTTTTGAAATATTGTCTAGTACATACTTTATTTAAAAATCTGTTAAAATAGCAATGACGAAATGTACTTTTTGTGCTTTTTTACGCTGTGTAAATCAATGACAAAATGTACTTTTTGTCATGAAAACACCAATGGTCAGGAGCTAAGATTCCTTGATAATTACTGTACGTGGGATCAGCTTACTGCAAAGATTCAAGATTAAAAAGAAGTGCTACGGAATAAGCCCCTTTCGGGTTTGGCGGAAGTCCCAAGAGATCACGCGAGACCCGTGTTTAGGGGTATAACTTTCACCGATCGGCTGTCCGATTAACACTAGTGCTTATGGAGATCGGTTGTAACCCTGTTGTTATTTCTGTGATTCTCAGCTTACAATCTATACTTTTAACAAAAGTCTTTTTGTGAGACATATCAAGATATATACAAAGCCATTAGATACTTCTTTTTGACGGACAAAAAGATAAAATTATTTCTAACACAAAAATAACACGTCTTAGTTGTGCTTTCACCGTTGGTTTTTGACAACCTCGACGCGTATCCACGCGATATAAATATTTTTACTGACAGTAACGCAACTGATAGCTTCTGGTGTGTTTCACAAAACAATTGGATTAAAGAAATGATTTAGAAATAAAGAATCAAAGACAAAACCACACGATAACCGTCGATCACCCTAATGTTAAATGAACGGCTGGTCAGTGAGAGTTATAACCCTAAACTCATTTCTCGCGTGATCTCGCGGAGTTTTAGCCAAACTCGAAATAGGCTTATTCACTCATACTTTGAATGTAGAGCTGAATACCCTTGTAGATCACCGCGATATAAACAAACTCTCCGACAGTATCATCGTATTACTGACTGAATGATAAAGACATAATACATGTACTTGTTATATGAACAGACACAATCAGTGATTAACACTATCATGCACCCTTTATGGGAAGCCAACAGTTTTACCAAATGTTAAGTTAGAATAGAAAGAAAATCTTGAGTCAAGTTATAAAAAATAGAAATATATTATTATAATAGATGTATATCATGTAGCGGGAAGTCATCTGTAAAAATACCTCATCCCCCTTTTGTGACAAAATCATGTTATTCTCCTGAAGAGTGTGAAAGAAAAGACCAACTTTTAGCAGTTCGCGCCCTTTTAAATTCAACTTCAATAAATTAAAGCTATTTTTAAATCTCATATTTTTGCACAGAATATTATTTTAAAGTTTCATCAAAGATTAAATTGCACGGTTAATGAAGAATATTGGGGTAGCATTTAGTCTGTAGCTTCGACTTGTTTAACAATGTCCTTAACTCTTTGTTGTGGAGAAAATTTACACCAGTAATATACTTAATTAAGTTAAATTGATGGACATCATCAGATGTTAAACCGACATTTCCATTTATAATATTTTAATTCAGTGAGTAGCCATGCACCTGGGCCCTGTCTTACGAAACTGGCGTAAAGTTGCGCATAGGCCTACAACATGGACCAGTTGCGACTAGGGCGTAAGTTCCTATAGCTTTAACACTGATTTACGTCCGACGTAACTTACGCCAGCTTTGTAAGACAGGGCCCTGGTCATCTGTTAATGTAAACATGTATATTTAGTGCTAATTGATTTGATTGGTCTGTTTTTCGGAACTCCTGAACAATTCAATGAAGAACTCGGTAGGGGTTTATTTTACCGTCATATATATACGGGTAAATACTAACTGGACATATTAAACCATAAACGCAACCATCGAGGAAACACACGAAATACTACACCCAACATGGAAGATGATACATACAAAAACGGTGAGTTATAAACCAAAACAATTATTTGACCACTTATGCATATTTTTCAACTCCTATCACTTTTTCATTTGCCTCAAGGATCAAAAACTAAATTTACTCCTTTTTCTTTTCAGAGTTTACTCCCAAATCCTTATTCAAACGATTTGTCGGCCGCTTTACAAACAGAAAACATCGGCGAGATGCCACGAAACAAGTGGATGCAATTTATGGAACGTTCTCATTGACAGCCATTCGAGGTGCACGTTATCCGGGACGTCAGAGTGTTGCCACATCTCTGTGTGCCCTTCTCCAGGCCAAGTGTTTGTCTCCATCTTCCTGGTCACCTCAAGTTATCGATACACTTCTGTTACAGGGAGACAAACTTCATACAACAAGGGTACGTCATCTGGGCAAATTGTATAGTGACGGATCTCTGACCCCACAAGATCTACCTGCGACCATCACTTCAAAATGCCAAACGTTCAACATATATATAGATAACACAGAAGACCTGGACGTTGGTTCCAATGATTGTACAGTCAGCAACCCCATTTGTCAAACTCTACAAAGGATCTTCAGTGGAAATGTAGGTGGTGTCTTACTCTCTGCCGGTGACATTACTGTTTCAATAATGACAGACCAGACATATTTCTATATATTTCACCCATCCAATGAATGTAGAAAGTTATTGAACCAGGAAAGACGGTCAGTTTTAATGAAGTTTAGAGACATTAATCATCTGGAGGAATATTGTTCGAGAAGGATTTATCCTAAACATGATTCACACATTTTTGTGACCAAAGTCTTGATAAACACTCAATTTGATTCATCGACGGACGTAACATTTTCCAGATCATTTGCGTCTGTCTAACATCCTTCGTTCACGTTTACTTAGTGCTATGCTCTTAATTTAACCATATCAAATCTTCAGTTTGTCATTTTATCATTCAATGCTATCAGTTTTCTTACCCTTTTTCTTAGGTTTATCGATGTTCTGAAGATTGTCTTTTGAGAAAGAAATTTATGTAATAAAACTATTTATAAACAACCATAACATTGACCTTTTTGTATTTCTAGCTGTCATAGATGGAATTGGCATGCATGTTGTTAACGCTTGTTTTCGATATTAGTTTGAATTTGGAAGTAGGGATAACATTAAACGTCTTGTTCCTAAAAAACCCAATTGCTAAAAAAATCAGTTTTAGCTGCAGTTCTGATTTACGGGTACCATTTGACAGGGTTTTTCGGTGCGATATCTCTTCTAATATTCTACTCCACTGTTGACAATTATATGTGCAACAAAGAGCATCTGTATTCTATATTTATGTTAAAAGCTCAGAATTCTACTACACAAGTTTTAGAGACTTGCTTGGTTTTACTTTTCCAAACATTTACACCCTTTTAAGTAATTTCGACGAAAATAAAAGATTTCAGCCATTGTCCTAAACAACCAAATTGTTGATGTGAGCAATGAACAAAACGTGTTATTATTTGTATTCTGAGAACTGACAGTGCACACATTCATAATACTAGTATACTCAACAACATGTTTGAGAATGAATGTTGTTAAAAACAATTATCAAACATATACATGGTAAAAACAAACTCCGTGCACAGCAAACTACACGTGCTGTACATGTGAAAAACATTGCGATTATGGTTATTCGTGATAAAGAAACTGTCTTTATTTTAACTCCATGTTCCCTAGCAGAGTTTATTTTGTAATACCAAGATTGTTACGAGAGGACCGAGAAAACGTCTTACTCTTGTAGTACAGGACATCAAACAGGCCTATTGTCTAACGATCTGCATGTCATTACATCACCTTCCTAAGAACCTTCCTAATTACTCGCTCGTTTTAACCTTTCCTTAAACATTGGCCACCCACATTGTGCGATCTCTCAAAAGTCCTTTGAGGTCTATAGAAGAAAAATTAGAAACCTTGGGCTCATATTTGTTAAAGTGAAAATACACCATTTTTAGTGTTTGTCTTCACAATCAGCTCAAGTGTTCAAGTAGAGGTAAATCAGAATTTACATAAATAAATTAATCAATAAACAGAAAGTTTGGAAATCGTTCAAATATACTTAACTATAAAACGATTCATTTTCAGATCCATAAAATATATTCTGGGAATCGCTTACAAATCCTCGAAACTTTGTAAAATGAACAGAAATCCTTATGCATTTTAATATCAAACTTATCTGAAGACCTCAAATCAACACGACCGTCTGTATTTCTCGGGTAAGTTCCGGAAATTGGGTCCACTACAAGCTGCTTTAAAGATTTTTAAGCCACCTAAGATGCTTAAACATGTGTATTGCCGGCTTCGTCCTTGGTTTACATTGTGGGTACTTAACGTGAATTTTTATTTTTATATCAAAATACTAAGTGATGTCAAAGCTTTTGAAATCTGGCAAAACGATGAAAGTTAATAACTTCTACTAACAAGGGAAAATACGGAAAACGGTCATCATTTTTTAATGTTAACAGTTTTCTAGATTTAAGCGGCGAGTTTGATTTTAAACCAATGATTCCAGTGTCGGGAAGAATAACAATGGAACAAAGACAGAGCTAGGGCGTTTGACGAAAAAAAAAACTTATTATAATAATATCATTGATTGTTTATTTTTATTATACCACAGAGATTATCTCTAAACTGATGTTATACAAATGTCAATCGGTCTCGTCTCATTCATGTTTGCAATTTTCACACATCATTTTTAAATTTGCGTTTGGTTATTTCTAAACATATTGTTCCCTTTCCTTTGTGACAGAAATTACGAAATACATGATAGTTATGATATCAACATTCCATTTATCAATTTCATTTCAATTGTCATTGAACTTTACCAAAATGAATAGCTTCGATCAATAAAATGACACAGAACTTAGGGGATACACTCATGTTGATTGGTTGATGATTGCAGTGGCTTAGCAGAGATCTTTTTATCACCCAATCAGTAATAAAGTGATTTACACATTATCATTAGGTCAAATTCAGCGCAATTTCGGAACAATTCTGTAATACCCATACAATAAACCGATGAAACCTGCTCGAAATCTCCACAACATTCCAGTTATGGGGAAACATTTCCATGGCTCCAGCGACAGCCATGCTGGCTAGCGTAAACTCGTAAAGGTACCACTAGAAATCTACACAATTAAACCTGAGTTTATTATTAATACAACGTGTGTGGCAAGAGACTGCTCAGGGATTAAAGAGCTACTAAAATCTATATTAAAATATATGAAAAGCCGGCCTTTATACCGTTGATCCCCATACTTGTTAGATTAGGTTATGTGTTGTATGCTATTCACTGACACTGGTTACCCAGTCAGAGATTTTTTGAAAGATATGTACATTTAAAAAAAAAATTATCGTAAGTTAAATTTAATGGCACGGACGACGCCTCGAGTTACATTTCGGTGTCCATATGAATGGGTGTCAGGCAGGTAGTTTGCATTTGGTGTCACTTTCACATATTATATCCACGTTTATTGGTGGTTGGTAAATTCGTTAACTTCCGACATTTTCTGAAAAAGTGCTGACCATTTTGTGCCAGTATTAAAATGTGAGTTGTTTTTAATGATTTCCAGGGATTAATTTTCTTCTAAAACAACAAGAAAGTTTCTTTGCATTTAGATCTCTTATCATAATGCAATAACAATGTTATTCTAAATAAACTCAACAAAGGCATAAATCCTCAATACTTGGACAAAGGTATGTTTGTCATCTTTAAGAAAATGTGTTACAACCCTTTATATTCATCAAAGTTCTTAACTCTTGTAATGAACTCTTGAGTGAATGTGTAGTATTATAAATATAATATCTTCCTATTCTATTACACATAGGTTATGATCTTTCTCCTCTTAAGTGCTAATTAAAGTTTTCATTGCATACTTTTGTATTTTCAACCATACAAAGCCCAAATTAACAACATCGATGTATGAATCAACACTAAGCCGAGAGGAAATATCTGTGTTAATCAGTAATAGATTACTTAACAAAGATTATACCTTTGTCATTTATCAGTTAACTGACTTATTTTCTAACATTTGGTTACATTCTGTTCAATTTGTCAGTAATGATTGATCTTTTGTCTATGGCTATCTAGCAGGTATAGGGCTTGGAACACAGTGGGTTAGCGTTGCAATTCGGGTTTGGGGAATCCTCTTTCAGATCTTTGTAATCTCAGACAACTCTCCTATAACGAGTAAGCTGACCACTGTAACCACATGAAGTGACCGCCACTGGTCAGCACCAACATCGCATGTAGTTAGTGTTAATTGACCCAATTGAGGTCTTGTCATTGAATCAGTGACGTCATTCACACCAAACAGCAACCAAAAGTGTATATAAACAGAAGAAAAATAAAAGGCTTCATAAAACCGCATAAATATTGCTAAATAAGTACAGTTATTATCGCTTAGAAAAGATTGAACAAGAATGTATACTCCACAGAAAGAACAAGGTAAATCGAATTTCATTTAATTCCATAGAATCATATTGCCATCAAACACGCTTCTTATCATTTTCGCTAAACACATTTCTCTCCATAAGAATATCATTGTTTTTGCTATGAAACAAGTAAGTTCTGAAATAAGCATTTCTGTGTTTCACCTTTCAGTACTAAAACCAAGAGCCCTGCTGAAAAGCCTCGTGAAAAGGCTAACTGTTCAAAGAAAAAGAAAGAATGTCACCAAACCATTACAAACAGTAAAAGGTTCTTTTTTCTTGAGAGATGTTAATGGCGCCCAGTTTCCAGGACATCAGAGTGCTGCTACATCTCTCTGTGCCATCCTTCAGGCCGAATGTTTGTCTCCGTCCTCCTGGTCACCTCAAGTTTTCGATAAACTTTTGTTACAGGGAGACAAACTTCATACAACAAGGGTACGTCATTTGGGCCAATTATATAGTGACGGATCTCTCACTCCACAGGATCTACCTAATAACATTTTAATCAATCGTCAGGACCTCTCCATTTCAATATCAAATCCTGAAGAATTCCAAAGAGAGGAGAAGATGCACAGATTTTCACATTTCCTGATATTACAATCGCTGAAGAGAATTTTGGACCACAGACATTGCAGCGTTTTACTTTCGTCTGGTGATATCACCATGGCAATAATGGCAGACGAGACTTATTGTTATATTTTCCATCCATGTAAGGAAAATCAGAAGTTATTATCGTATGGCGATTGTCAGTCAGTTCTTTTGAAGTTCAGAGACATTGATCACGTGACTGAATATATAGTTTCGAAAGTTCACCAATGCAACAATCTAGAAATACATGCGGTCTCTATCGATATTAACGTTGATGTTTGGAGTGACATGTCTTTTTCCAGATCATTTGCATATGTTTAGTATGGCTCATCTCATAGAAATATGTTAGTGCTGTTATTTGTTTTGTTAATGAATTTTGTATGTTTTTGCTGACCCATTTGTCTGCTGGTAAATTATTTAAGCCATTACATTTTGAAAATAAAGTCACACTGGCACAGGGACACACGTTTGTAATAACTGTTTTTGTTAATCTGTTATCATTGACCTATACACGCTGCTAAGCATAACTTAAGTATTTGACGGAAAAGAAATGTTCAATGCCATTTGATAGGCATCACTGGTATGCAAAAGATCTTATTGGATTTTCCATCTCGTGCGACTCCCACCCAGAAGGCTAACGGATAAAGCCTACGAATGTTCTACGTTACAGCTTTTTAGCGCTGGTTTTTGTAGTAGGCTGAACAGATTAACATTGCATCTCAGCTTGCTATACTTGTAAAATGTAGAATCTCACCTAGGGAATGAGATATACGATTTTTTTATTTAGGCTGACGGTGATAAAAAAAATTCAGATGAAATCGGATAGGTTATTTCGACACAAACTATCTTTTAGTTGGCAGAAAAAGCATAGATATAAACTTCCGCAGATTGGCGAAGCTTTCAAAAACATAAACCAGAGTTTTGTAAACTTGACAGATGCATGGTAAAGAATTTCTCATTGTACTACACCTACAATCGCCGAACTCATTTTCAGTCAGATGAGAAATGGGCTTTGTTTCTTGTTTCCCGAATTATTAAAAAAAAATAATATTTGCATCTCGGGCTGCTGGGGGGGGGGGAGGGGGGCGTTTCACGAAACCGTCACAAAGTTCTATCAATCGCAGTTGCCATGACTCCGTATCTCTTCACTATGGTATCCATTGGCAACTGCACTTCGTTTGCGATGCGATTGCTTTGTGAAACGAACCCCGGGGTTTTCCCCCTCAAAATCATTCACCCCCGATATAACAAAATAGCCTTAATGTAGTACATCATTTGCCCCAAAAATGTAAAGTGGATTCGTGGTATATGTAAGAGACACAACCTGCGTATGTAAATCTGGATAATGTTTTCATCGCACAAATATGAATAAGGTCAACCTCCTATCTGTCTTCAACCTGTGGACATATCATGGTTAATTACAACAACATGTAACTGTGTATAAAGTTCTAAATGACATACGCTCTTTAACACAACTAGACACTTTTCTCCATAGTTATTTTATTCAAGAAGATTTCCCCTGCGCCCGTGTGTTTTAGTGTCTATAAATATATTGAAAAGTACTATAGGAAGATTCCGTTTTTACATTATACATTTTGGATAAAAGCAATGGTTTCCTCTCTTCTCAAAGTTTCAACGACTACATATAATTAGTGAAATAATCTGATGTTCTATACGTCAAACATCAAGCAATTAATTAGCTCTTATCTGTAAAAGAAATGAACTGATATAAGCTATCACCGAGCAAAGGGAATGTCCTCAATACTCACAATGTATTTTGTTGTTTCTCGACACAGAACTTTATTCTGATCTGTGAAAATAACGGACACCAAGTCACCTGACGGGGGATTTGAATTCACATCACTAAATGTTGTTTGCCACGGTTCATTTTCTTAACCATAGATAAAGGACTTCTAGCGTTGTGCCATAAACCGAGCCGCGAGTTTACAGGTCGACTCTCGAAATACCTGAATTTGTAATGCTTCAAACTAACAATACTACTCCGGGAAAATTCTTACCACTACTTAGTTTGTGACCAGTCATTTTGAAATGCCAAATGAGGTAGGTTGTGGAAACGCTTCTTCTAGCGAAGGTGTCATTTTGTCGTCTCACAGCCACTTCACTGGAGAAATAGATGAGCTATACCAAAACGTGCAGAATGTACTAATGTTGGTCTAAGCACACATTTCTTATTTTAATGAAGTGGCTTGTCTACTTAGTCTAATCAAAATGAATAAAACTATATGTTTATTTTTATGGCTTTTAGAAATAGAACCGGAAACAGGATCCAAACCCCATGAGTACTATCACGTATGTCGGCTGTGTTTCCATGGCCTATTGTTGATTGATTTGGCCATTTCGAAACGTGATTTTTTTTTTCAGGGATTTGAAAATATTGGAAATCAAACTATGTGAGATAGGGCTTATATTATGCCTTCTTTTGGATCAAACGTTTACCGGGAATCGAGCCGACTGCCATCGCTGAGTGTAATCTGCTTTATTCATCCTTCAATAAAAATAAGTGGCAATAAAATGGCAGAAGCTTTGATGGACGTTCAAGGCACCACCTATAGCCTACTTCACACAGCTGGAACGCAGAATGCATATATTTGTTAAAATCGAATCTTACAGTATTTTTATTATTTTTTAGAAACTAAGGTAATGCCTAAACCGGGAGTCGAACTCACAGCCAATGTAATGGTCGTATCTTGCTATCACGTCGCTGGATATTACAATAGTTAGAATAGAATCAAAGATTTCTTAAAGTGCCATTGGATAAATTTGAGTCTTCGTTCTTCGGAGTCAAAACCATTGGGCTTTATCTCTTCTGTTGTTGTTCGTAGTTGTCGTTACGCGCTTAACCGGAACTCGTATATCAAGGCGTTGAAAACAAACTGTAAAGTTCATATGTAATGGACTGAGATAAACTGAGACAAGCCCGATAGGAAATGATGATAAAATACGTAGGTCAAATCAAAAGATTTATAAAGTACAGTACTCTTTTTTATACAGATTCTGTTCTAAGCCATTCAAGATTTTGATATTCCCAAGTGAGCATTTCCAGCCTGGTTAAAAGCCAAGGAAGTAAAGGCGACCGTCGGGACCTTCTGTATCTATTAGATTTAACAGCAGACGAGAAAGGACACACGTTTATTCTCTTCCACGATAGTCCTTTAAAGCATTATTGATGAGTTTTCAGAATACCACGGCGAATGAACTGCTTTTTACCATTATTTTAAGGATGTTTTATTTTACTAGCGGATTATTGAGAGAAGAAAACGAATTAATCTGGTCATAAAAGCACTTTTTAAACAGGACAAATGTCTTCGGAGAAATGGAATTCGAGAGAAGAAGCTTAACCAAAAGTAGCTACGTGCCTTATAACTCGCTTCTTGTATCCAAGAAATATAATAAACTAATACTGTTCAACTAATATCCAGTATCTAGTTTGTATATTTAGTCCAAGTATCAGTTTTCCACGGATGGAAAATAACCACACACAATGATGGGAACCATAACCCATGATATAGAAAAGACTGATTGGTATCTTAAGTACGTTACAACCATTCCATTGATATAGAGTAGAAGAATATCAAATCAGAAACCTGTCAAACGTCTTGGATTCGAACACCCCGTATCTAATAACAACCATAAAGTTAAATGCGTCAGTCTGTTAAAACATTTGCCATTGTTTTTTTCCTCTCCAAGAAATAAACTGGTAGAAAGTATAAAATCTTAACTCTTTGCTATAATATAAAAGGAGAAGAAAAGATTCAAACAACGACAGAAAAATATGTCAGTTTTTTAGTCACCAAAATCTCCCATAAACATAACAAACAGTCCGTATTGTGCTATTACATTGGGACAAGATTAATTCGGTTTTTGCCCAACAACCACGACACTAAGTAGGACACGTTTAAAAGGGGAAGTAATTTTGATGGTTATTTCTTAACGTCATTTACAGCCTACTAACACAAACGATAACGATAATGTTAAAGCATTGTCATTTTAGTCCGTTACATTAGTCTGGCAGTCCAACCTCGTTTATGGAACAGATCCTTGAATATAAAGTCACCATTACTTTCATAATTTCCCTTTTTAATCTGTTTTAAATATGAGAAATCTTTCGACGGTGGCAGATTGACAACATAATGTGTGTTGTTATTATGTATACGACAGTCATTGACAGGTAAGAGATTAAACACTCTAATCTCAACGGAACTTCTTATCACTCATCTAACCTAATTTGATGCACTGATCGAACTCAGAGAAATGTAATTGTATTTAGAAAAATGTAATCATATTGAAATAAAATTGCGGACTCGAGGCGTGATGCTTGAGTAGCGTTTAACGTGAACATTGAATAGACATACGCCCAAGCATTTCCTAGTTAATCGGATGGAAGGTGTTTGTTATCCGGATTTGTGTGTTTTTTTAACTATTGTGGTAAGTACATGCCATATGCGACCATATTAAACAACATTTGTACATAACTCACAACGGGGTATATCGACCACTAGGGTTTTCTCATTTTTCACTGAGAAAATCACATGGACGTAACTGAAAATGTATTTACAGTAAGAGCCAAATCTCTCAGCAATAGGCATTACGAAAAGAATATATATTCAAATATTTAGTTGAGCTTGTAGGAAAAGAAACCGCGACTCGGGTGAAAACACTAAAAAAGATTCAACCATCGGAAAATTGAGTTTATCAACTGTAATTGATTCATAGACGTTCGGAGACAGAATCCCTTTTATTCACGTATCGATGAAGGGAAACCGACTATCCGTGTTAAATAGCATATTTACAATTTAAAATGATATGGTTGTCTAAAAAACAAATCTAGAATCAACTAGAAAGCGGACAAAATGTTTAGCAAAACTGACATTCTTGGGGAAAATCAATTGAAAAAGGGAACAAAACTTCCATCAGCTGTACATCACATTGCCATCTACCAAGAGAGATAATTCTTGAGTTCTTGCAAAACAATCCGCCCCCGCTCACCCCACACTTTATACATGTGAATTATAAATAAATATGAATTAATTTACAATACTATAATTTAATAATTATGTTGTAATGGCCTTTCCTTCGCCTTGACCGATCTTCAAAGAAACTCGTTTTGATAAAATAGGTGTTATAAATCTTCCTAAACCATTCCTCTTATACAAGGAGGAAAAATGCCAGAGATGCATAGAACATTTGAGGTTTTTACAATTTATCTTAGCGCTCCATTTATTTGCTACAAGAAAATCATTTTTCTTGAATTGCAATTGAAACTAAAAATTAAATTTAGTTTTGAAAATACTAAGCATGTACTAAAAAAAAAACAAGTGGCAAAATTATTTTTGTCGCTTTTGATAATTGGATTCTCTATAACCCGAAAATTTTACCAGAAATTCCTCAGCTTATGGACTTCAAATGTAATTATTCAGAGTTAATCCTTTTTTCGATGGGGTTTGCTTTAGGATAAATAGACACTTAACACCTAACCTCTTCAATCAACTGATCCTTTCTCCGAAGATACGTGTCTTTGCCCCCCTTCGTATTCCCTAAATGCATACCGGAAGCTATTTGAAAAAATGTATATATGTGTACCTTTGCACGGTAGATCTCAATGTTTTCCGTAAATGACATAATATTTGGCTAAGTTGAGCCTAGTTTATACGCAACATTAATTTCAAATACCTGTTTACTTGCTCTGTAAATAAACAAAAAGATAGAAGACAAATAACTAGAGTTGAAAGAAAAATGTATATCAGGTTTCATTTTACTCGATTCAAGCACATTCCCACGCGGGATGCAACCTAACAAAAGTAAATAAATATCCGTCATTTTACTATCTATACGCCTTGTATCCTGACATAAAATACCATCGGGAAGAAAGTAGGGGCGAGCAGATCTGTAATTTATCTGATAATACCATGCGTTCAGACAAGCTCTGTGTGCTGGCTTGGACAATATCGCTCGACCATCCGGAGAAAGTGCAAACATTAGCTAGACTAATGCGCTTATCAAAAGCCTTGGTTTTCTATGGAAACTATCTTTTTAAGCCTTTTAGATGGGGATTTAGTTTGGTTGGCAAACAGCATATAACTACAAAACCGAGCGTCGTACTTTGAATGATCTTCTCAAGATTCAAACATGGCCCTATGTTACCAAAACATTGATATATTTCGCTGTTATCAAAAGATACAGATATTTCGCTTTTATCAAACATACAGATATTTCGCTGTTGTCAAAGATACAGCTATTTCTCTGTTATCAAACATACATATATTTCTCTGTTATCAAAGATACAGATATTTCGCTGTTATCAAACATACAGATATTTCTCTGATATCAAACATACATATATTTCGCTGTTATCAAAGATACAGATATTTCGCTGTTATCAAACATACAGATATTTCTCTGATATCAAACATACATATATTTCGCTGTTATCAAACATACATATATTTCGCTGTTATCAAACATACAGATATTTCTCTGTTATCAAAGATACAGATATTTCGCTGTTATCAAACATACAGATATTTCTCTGATATCAAACATACATATATTTCGCTGTTATCAGACATACATATATTTCGCTGTTATCAAACATACAGATATTTCGCTGTTATCAAACATACAGATATTTCTCTGTTATCCTAATATCTCGCTAGATACCAAGAAAGTTTCAGCGACCATGATGAAAGTTATATTGAATAGCAAGTGAGCTAGCTAATAAATCGATAATAAATGAATAAACACCATAAATTGTGGATAAAAAGGCCCAAGGTTTAATTACTCATAAAGAAAACAAGTCGATGAATGGCGTATTTCCATGGGTATAAACAAGGCTGAGTGACGCGATTGACAAATCAGCCGCTGATTCCCGTGGGTTATCTCCGGCAAATCATGCAAGGAAAATTACACCTATTTCTAACAGAAAACGCTCAAGACTGCCTTCCTCTCTCCCGGGTAAACACAGGCAGAATAGAGTGAGTGAGTGAGTGATTGGGGTTTTACGTCCTGCTCAACAGTATTTCGGTTATATGAAGACGTTGTCTCCTTGTGACAGGGCGGATTTCCACCGCTCTTTTAGGTGCTGTCTCACCGAGACGACTTGCCGAAGACAACCAGCAAGCCCCCTCACCCAGTCACAGTATACTGACACCGGGCCAACCAGTCGCAGAATAGAAAGCCAGCCGTAAGCATTAAAAACGCATCCCTCTGGTCCGACACGAGCGGATGCCCCAAGCTAACACTAAAAAACCCGAAAATAGTATGAGTTAAAGAGCTGCCCAAGTGTCCCCTTGGTATACTCAGGCAGACACCGAGTCAGTTCCCAACGCATACTACGCCTGCATCCCCCTGGTCCGATTCGGGCAGATACAGCCTTCACGCGTGTTAGCACCACAAGTGAGTACACACCTGAAACCTTAAAAGGTGTATCAAATAACCATTATGAACCCATGGAAAATAACGCATTTACAAAGAAATATCCAAACATGTAAACAAAAACAGTAATCATAAACCAGCAACTTAGGAAGGGTGGGTGGGAATTTTGCGATTTTGTGCTTAGATGCTGCCCTACGTGCTGCCTGAAGCTAATCCAAAATGCGAGTGCGGGGGTCCCAACGTTCCAGCAAACCTATCTGTGCCCCCAGCCAATGAAACAGAGGTATTACTGGTAACCAAGGCACTCCGTCGCATTGCGGACTTTTTACTGATTTGATCAAAACAGCCCGCCCTCTAAACTATATCCCAAGGGCGACAACTCTAAAAACAACAAAACCCGTTTAACTCTAAAGACAGAACACCGAGTTTTATACAAGTGCTCGAATTGACGATAATAGCATTTATGATACAGTTGTTAAATGCATTTATCAAACATACATATATTTCGCTGTTATCAAACATACAGACATTTCTCTGTTATCAAACATACAGACATTTCTCTGTTATCAAAGATACAGCTATTTCGCTGTTATCAAAGATACAGCTTTTTCGCTGTTTTCAAACATTGAGGCATTTCGCTGTTATCAAAACATGCAGATATTTATCTGTTATCAAACATATAGATATTTTGTTGGTATTTAAAATGATGATTATCACAAACAATGGTGTCATCTCTGGACTGCACGTCTGCAAGTCAGAAGCACGGCAGATAGGCACCGTCCAAAGATCTGGCACCTTTTACGTCCTCTTCTCGATACAGTAATATTCCTTTCGCCATTTTATAAAATTATGTGAATATCCCTCATTCTCCCGAAATGCTTTGCGCATAATTTCCAAGTGATGTCATCAAGCAATAGGTCAATTTGGGAGGAACTCGTTGTAAACAATACAGTGAGCATATATAAGGAAATCAATTCACAAGCTCAGTCAATCATTCGGATTGAGCAGACTGATATCTGTCCGGGCTTACTTCTCTTATTGATGAAGCCAACTCAGGATTTCAGCCACTGTAACAAAAACCAGTGGGCCTATAATTCACGTGTTATTTAAGGCTTCAGCCAAATTACTATTTAAAACGGTATGGCATTATATTATCGTATTATCGGCATTTTACTGGCGGTGAAAAAAACCACCTATAATTCACACCTCATTACAAAGGATAAACTGCAGTTGACAAACATATGAGACGCCTCTCATAGATATTTGCGCTGATATTTTAACACAGAACAGCCAGTCAGGTTTTCGGTCAAAACGTTCTTTATGTCCCAAGAAAATACCAGATACCAAGAATATCTGACAGCAAATTTGAATCCCCATGAAAAATGCCTATGTTGGAGCTCATTTAGCACTGTCCTCTCATACCCCAACTGTCAATCGCTTAGCGGGGCAATACATTACGAAGGAAGTAATTTTTGACTAGCCACCTTGAGACATATTTTTCATGTGAAATGTCAAACGGTGTACGTTGTGGAAACACTTCCGCTTGTGAAGGTGTCAACTGGTGTCTCAAATACACTCGACTGGAGATATAGATTAGTATTACAGTAACGTGCAGAACGTACAAATGTTGATCTAAACAACTCGCATATCTTTCATTTTCTTTCAGTAAAATTGTGCGTGTGGTCAGTCAGTTAAAAAATTAACATATTTTTAAATTTATTTTTGGTTTGACTCTTAAAGACTCTTAACGAGAACAGCAATTCTTAGCAATTGATTATTCTTGGTTGATCCATAGCCATGAATCATACTCGAATACCTATCCCAATCACCGAATAACTACTGCATAGTCTATCCACACAGGCCTCCGAGCGAAAATAAGTCGTAATATATACAATGATCGCACAAGGCCCCAATGTATATGTCACTGACACAGCTTAGCGTTGTGTGATACACGTATTTCGAAAAGATGTGTTTTCATTATTTGTGAGAATATTTTGTTAGTGAAAATGGCAGAAACTCTTGGACATATGTTTGCTGCAGCTGTGATGGACTAAGATCAGAAACCCCATCTATCGAATAGGTAACTAGAAATATCTTAACAGATATACTTTTCTTTCTTTCTTTGATCTGAAATTGTTCTCTAAAAAGCTTATTTGAGCCTGAGACTTTAAAGCCTCAAGCAAATAATTCCCAAACTGATTGGGAGAATCCAAGGAGATACAGGCACGCTCGTTATTTATCGGACTTAAAAACAGATGAAAAGAGAAATAAATTCATCTTCTACTTCTTGTCCCTGAAAGCATCCTTGATGTGTTTCCCGGAGTCTGTTGGATTCAGCGTTACCATCGTTCTAAGGGTGTTTTATTTTACAAGCGGATTTTCAGAGAAGACATAGAATTTTTTTGACCATGTATAAAAGCTTTTTTAAGTGATGGGTGACTTTAAAGAAACAGATTACGAGAGATGAAGTCTTTCTGAGTGCAAAATACAATGTTTAATACTTTCAGAATAAAATGAACCGGTGAAGTAAAATCCAACACATATGTCAATGTATAGAGTCGTTCAATAGATATGTTTATAGATCGACATGTTTTTAAACAGATTTAATATAATCAGAAACGATGAGTTGTAAAACTATTACTTTTCGTGTCTTTTCCTTAAAATAAAATCCTTTGTCTCAATAAAGAAAATGGCGTTTAATCCATTGTCAACAACGGCAGTAGGTTCAGGGGGTACGGTAATACTGAGGCTGAGCTAAACATTTTGTTGTTTTTTATTTCTTTTAAATGTTTGTTAAATAAGAGAAATCTTCAGACGACGAAAAAAAATATATTTTTACAAGGTAGAATAAAAACGAAAATTAGCTGACAGTGTGAACCTTTTTCAGGTGACATTTCCAGCCTTGGATGTGTTTTATGTTTTATCTTGCTGGAGAATCGTGAGAGTTCTATAGATTTCCTGCCATCTGCGCTGTCATTGCGCATATGGCAAGCTTTTACTGTCCGAATGTAACGATCGGTTCTGGCGTTTTAGACCAAAGCACGTCAATCGAAGTGACAACGTCATCAAAAAAAAAACGTCATCCGTGACCGGATATCGTGAAATCTCTCGGAAAACCCCCAGTCCATACACGCATGGCACATATCTGCCAGAATTTTTTGTTTTGGCATATCTGGCCTGATACATGTATCGAGTTCCATACTGAAATACAACAATACTAATAATGATAGTATCTTTTAAAAAAATAGAATGGTACGTCATGAGAAATTCGAGGTACAAATACTCTTTTTCTATGGCAATTCTATATTGTTAAGAAAACAGCGATTATCTGTAGATAGGAACTGTCCAAAATCTACTGAATTCATAAGATAGCGTCCAGTCAGTTTTATGATAATCTGTACACAGAGATATACAGCGAGCATCATATTCTGAAGCCATTGAGCATAGCGGAGGGAAAATGAACCGTTGTGTATTATGGGACTGTGTCAGTGATTATGATTTTCCCGAGTAACAGAAACGAATATATGACGAATAATTCAATTGAGAGAGAGAGTAAAATGGACATGTCACAGTGACACGGATGTTAGCATGAGGAAAAACGAAGTTATTCAGCCATACGGAAATGTAATTTGGTGAACATATAATGCTGAGTTTTCCTTTATAAGATTGGATTACTTTGATGCATGCATCAAGGAATGGAAACCGTCTATCTTCCATAAACAGGCCCAATTCTATCAAAGGTTATATTGATCGCCGTGGTCAGTCATTTGGAAAAGGAATTTGAATAAAAAGGTTAAACAAAAACAACATTCAACATAGTTGCTACAGGAGAGCGAAAAGCATAAACCCTCACTGAAAATCAATGGATTGTGGCCAAGTCAACGAAGGGGAAAATGTAACATCAATTCAATAATTCAACTTAAAAATATCAATAGAGAAAATTGTTTTGTTGCATGTTTCATAACTCCACAAACACACCAAAAACAGCACAAAATATTTCCAATTCGAGTATTTTTTCAGAAAGGCAGGGCTGCTTAAGAATCCCGGAGTTGCAATTCAAACTATATACCAGAAAGAACATATACGATTCCCTCCCAATAATTATCACCAATCATTCTTTATTATTATTTGTTACATTTTTTGGGGTGCGGGGGGGGGGGGGGGATAAAACAAGCCCTTTGAGGGTTTTACTCCCGCCACTATATCTATTTATTCTACTATGTCATTATTTTGGTGAAATAAAATACATTGAAAAACATTGAATTAAACTTGAGAAAAAAGGGAAAAACAAACCTGAGAGACTTTTTGCTTTAGGTATGAAATCTATTTTGTATAAGGTGTCTGTGCTGTGGTGTTATACTCAAACCAGGTCTTCCTAAACATACGCCTCGACCTTATGAAAATGTTAACCTCGATGTCAGTGGACGGGAAACTAAATACGATTAACACGGATACCTTTATCATTGAAAGCATTGCGAGTGAGCTATTCCAATACTGAAGCGGTATCGGAGTCTGTCGACATCGTTTGTCATGATTATACTTTTTACAAGGGAGAACAAAACCGAAAATAAGCTGACACTCAGAACCCTTTTCAGATGATATTTCCAGGCAAGACTTTGGTTAGTTTATGACCTCAGATTATGAAGAGAAAGTACAAAACAGCGCAATGAGAGCACTGGTGACAGGAACTTTGTGGAATTCTTACGAGACGCGCGCTCTCTCCTTTGTAGTAGATTAAAGTGGCATGAGCTGCCAAAATTCACACTTTTTAAAATAATTTCTGATCGTAACGACAGTACGAGGCTTTGAAGGCAAACGAAAAACTTATAATGTTTGGCATTGGAATGAGGAAAAGCAATACAGAATGTAGTCTTTACGAACCGGAATAGTGTTAGATAAGTAAACAAAATTTAAATAACCGGGACGACCATTCATTCATTCTAAGCCAAAAGTTAGTTCAAAACATTACTGTACATTCTCGAGGATAGAAGCACTAAAAAGCTTTTGAATTATACGTCTTGAGAAAAATTTTAACATTCTGTTTTTTGCGTCACAATATCAACATTTTGGCAGCTCATGCAACTTTAATGTAGTCTGATTCTCTAGAGATATTGCCGTTTTGGCAAATTCTCGCGCCGCATTTTGGCGACTTGTAATAATAAGTGGCACGAGAAATCGCCCAAAAAACTGCCAGAAGCTGGTACATTTTCCAGTGATCTGCTTTTGACTTCTAATCTTGAACAACTTAACAGACATGGACTTTGGACCCAGGCTGACTCAAGTGGCATGGACTTAACCTGTGGCTCGAAAAAAGGAAGGGTCAGAGGCCTGAACTATGTAAACATTGGACATTTTGTACCTTGATTTTGCTGCAATGTTCCAAGATGTAAGTAGAGCTGACAAAACTGATGCATTTTCACGTTTTCCCAGATATTTTTATTTCAGCGTCAATCCTTTATTTATTCAATCTACTGAACTACAATATACACTGAACTTAACTTGACAATCGAAATTTATAAAAAAAAAGTCCTCTATACATCAGCTCAGCTGGAAAGATAATGTATCAAAACGAACCGATTTAGGGTGTTATTAGTTTTTAATAGGTCGAGAAAACGCAGCACGAGAATTCGTCAAAACGGCAATATCTCTGAGAATTGGCCGTTTTTGGCGATTTCTCGTTTTCTCATAACGCGTGCACTCTATACATTACAAGTCACCAAAAGGCGACGCGAGTGGCCTCGTCCGTCTTCTATAACATCGTTATGTGTGTACATATATACCTTTCAGGTACATAAAAATAATAGCCAATTTTCCTTGCGAAAGTAGATGTAACTATAGATGAAACTGGTTTCTCACTTCGATAGCGTACCGAAGTGGGCATACCAGTTGAAGTTTGTTTGTATGTTTAACTTTTAGTGATTACATTAAGAACCTTGAGATGGTAACTTTTCCGTCGAGAGTAAAATACATGAAGGCTTTAATAAAGTGGAATAATTGGGATTATATTTATATTTAGGCTAGCCGAGAAAGCTGCTCTGCGGAAAAAAAATTCGGCAGAGCCCAGATTTCTCGGCTATATTTAGGTCTGCATGGATGATGTTGAACAAAACACTATTTGTGTAAATAATGTAATTATTTTAGGAAAAATAACATTGATTGTCAATAAATAAAATGTTCATTAATCAGGATATCCCCTATCGTCATTATCACAGGTCCTCGGACAGCAGTGTTGGTCTTCGGTTTGCTTCTTGGGGAATATTCTGAGTCAATTGAAAGGTCAATGTATATGCTGATGAAGCATTGCTATTTCGCCTTAGACACCTGTACATATCTTATTAATTTCACGTTGTCATTTTCCACTGTTATGACCAACTTCCAACCAAAGCAGTTGTCCTTCCTTAGGCTTTATGAATTCTAGTAATTATGTAGGAAGTCTGTTTTGATTATGGCTTTCATTGTGGTCCCATTTCACTGACCATGATGATCGATTCGCCTATTAATATACTGTTCGATCCTTTGCAATCTGGTTTAACGACGAGAGCTATCGTCCATGCATTAATGACTACACAAATCAAACCAATATCATAAAGTCCACCAAAACCGGTTGGTCACTATGACATTTTTCTTCCCCCCAAGACACGAAGACGATATTTACTGTCTATTCACTGAACTAAGGAAGAATATAATGAGTCAATTATATTCCTTATGTCTGGATTGAAAGCATTTATATGAATTACTTTGAAGGCATGGAGTGTGTGCAAAAGTAGAAAGGTTCAATTTTCAGTCAGTCGGACATAGATCAAGGTATTTGTTCACCAGTTAATTTTTTATTAAAGCTTCATTGAAAAATAATAAAGATTTTTTTTTACAACAGTGGGTGTGTGGTTTTTTTTGTTTTGATGAATTCAGTTTGATATAACTGCTTTAAGTCTACGATTGATGTTATCTATACCTAAACATGTGCCTAAAATTGAACCAGCTCGTATAATATTTTGTTATAAGAGAATTCTACCCTATTGTCCATTTTCGATGATGTGTGGGAGGGAATCCAACTGAATCTCAAGACTTATAATTCAGAAGCTTTTTAGTGCTTCTAGTCTCGAAAATGTACGATAAAGTATTGTTTTGAACTAACTTTGGCTTAGAATGAATGAAGGGTCGTCCCGGTTATTTAAATTGTGTTTACTTTTCGAACACGCGTTCGGTTCGTACAGGCCACATACTGTAGGGATTTTCGTCATTCCAACGCCAATCATTTAGTTTTTCGATGGCATTCAAAGCCTCTTACTGCCTCTTGTGACGAGCAGAAATTTTGAAAAAAAGTATGAATTTTGGCAGCTCATGTCACTTTAAGTATCTTGTTATTCCAGAGAGGCCTGTCAATCGAACAATATGAAGCGCTAAATACATGTTTACTTCTCAGTCACCGGGATTATAAACGTAGTCTGAAGTTCATTTAGTGCACTTGCTAATCAATCTTATACCCAAACAAGATTTTATTACGACTTTTATGTGCAAAAGTCCGGCTTAATCTCGCTCGAATTTATCATATTCTCCTTCATGGAAATCTCTCCATATACCAAGTAAGTTCCATAATAAGGTAGATAGGTAAAACTAGATAAACTTATCATATGTGTCTAAACTTGCCAAACGGAGCGATTTATAAAAATGTATACGGATAATTAGATTGATTTTTGATAAACCACACAAAATGTATTCTTTAACATTTACTTATTTTAAGTATATCTTATAGATGCAAAAGTAAAACACATGGTTTTAACTTGACAAAATTCAAGACATAAATTCGCTTTTCCTAATATACTGTGATTCGTTTTGAATATTGAAATATCAAAAGCAGTATTTTAGCAAGTTCCATTGGCACTGAACCGTGTTCTTTGGATGGGATGGACGTTGTAGGAGCTGGTTTACAACAAATGAATTTAGAATGCTTAGTTCCTTGTATTCTATTTTGAACGACGTTAAAATTGCTATCAAAAATAACTGTAAAAATGGATATGGCATAATGAGAAGATTAATATTTTTGTTATATTTTTATTCCTTGTATAAACATTGTATTCATGATAAAACAACCGATCGATTGATTGATTAATTGGTTAATTAATTTATTCATTGGAGATTTACGCCAAGCTCAAGATTATTTCACTTATATGGTGGCGTTGCCAAGTTTATCTGGAACCCTGGGTCTTTGTCTGGAGAGAAACCCCTTAGCAATCCTTATAAGAACAGCTGAGCAAAAGTCATGGAAGAAATATCTCTGTATCACAAAAACATATCATTTTTATTATGTTTGAATTCAATCGTGCTTTTTCTTGCAGTAAAATTAACCACAAAGTGAAGCGTAGGCAATGCGTTCCATAGAGATTCTTGGCAGTGAGTTCGAAACATATTTATTCAATGCTTATTCTCTTCTTAAAGAAAAATATGCTCGACGCTACTGGCAGTTCTTCATGTTGGCGCGTTGCAATCTGTGTCTATATTAATGGAGGCAGTCTGTTTTTATTATACTCCGCTCAACAGTTAACTGATTTAATGATGGGGATCGATTTGCCTTTTAATACAACGTTTGATTCCCGAGGAGATGTTTTCATTGTGAACTAGCGTCCATAAACTATTAATGATTGTCATGTTGAGAACCCACAGGAGATTGGTAGCGATGATATATACTTTTCTCTAAGTCACCAGAAAATTATTCATGTTCATTTATTGAACTATTAGGAAGACCACACTTTGGTTAATACAAGAATATAGATCAATTATATGTTTAATGTTCATGATATGTTTTGGTGTAAGGTGCACACAGTATTGAAAATGCCTTTCAGTGCTGAAAACGTAAAGTTATACATAAAACGTATGCATTGCACTAAAATTATGTTTAAAAACATTTTTTCTTTTTGGCTTATGAGTTTAGACCATTAATGCCACATCTACGTACACAGCAGAAGAGAATGCACACTTTGCTTACACAATACATCCAGCAGATGTGCATGATTCAGAGTGTCAATTTGTCAAAACCTTTTGTCAGCCTTAACACGAGTTAACACTTCACACTTTTATTTTAAGAACAAATCTTTCTTCTATCAACAGCCGAGAAAACAATTACACATGTTATTGTAACAACTCCAATTGTCGTTTTATACGAATGTTCCGTTTATACTGTAAAGTCATTCACAAGACATAAAGACTAAAAACTGCATTAACTACTACATTTCGATAACTGCTTCTTAAAATCTTAAAATTATTCTAGATAATAATTTTGCTTAAATAGTGTTTAAGATGCTCAACACAACTTGAGTGCAACCGTTACAATCTGGGGGGAGGTCAACTTTAATCAATCTTCACAATCTGGGGGTCAATATTGATCAATCCTTACAATCTGGGGGTCAACATTGATCAATCCTTACAATCTGGGGGTCAACATTGATCAATCCTTACAATCTGGGGGTCAACATTGATCAATCCTTACATCCGGGGTCAACATTAATTAATCCTTACAATTTGGGGGTCAACATTGATCAATCCTTACAATCTGGGGGTCAACATTGATCAATCTTCACAATCTGGGGGGGGGGGGGTCAACATTGATCAATCCTTACATCCGGGGTCAACATTGATTAATCCTTACAATTTGGGGGTCAACATTGATCAATCCTTACAATCTGGGGGTTAACATTGATCCATCCTTACAATCTGGGGGTCAACATTGATCAATCCTTACAATCTGGGGGTCAACATTGATCAATCCTTACAATCTGGGGGTTAACATTGATCAATCCTTACAATCTGGGGGTCAACATTGATCAATCCATACAATCTGGGGGTCAACATTGATCAATCCTTACAATCTGGGGGTTAACATTGATCAATCCTTACAATCTGGGGGTCAACATTGATCAATCCTTACAATCTGGGGGTCAACATTGATCAATCCTTACAATCTGGGGGTTAACATTGATCAATCCTTACAATCTGGGGGTCAACATTGATCAATCCTTACAATCTGGGGGTTAACATTGATCAATCCTTACAATCTGGGGGGTCAACGTTAATCAATCCTTACAATCTGGGGGTTAACATTGATCAATCCTTACAATCTGGGGGTTAACATTGATCAATCCTTACAATCTGGGGGTTAACATTGATCAATCCTTACAATCTGGGGGTCAACATTGATCAATCCTTACAATCTGGGGGTTAACATTGATCAATCCTTACAATCTGGGGGGTCAACGTTAATCAATCCTTACAATCTGGGGGTTAACATTGATCAATCCTTACAATCTGGGGGTTAACATTGATCAATCCTTACAATCTGGGGATCAACGTTAATCAATCCTTACAATCTGGGGGTCAACATTGATCAATCCTTACAATCTGGGGGTTAACATTGATCAATCCTTACAATCTGGGGGTCAACATTGACCAATCCTTACAATCTGGGGGTCAACATTGACCAATCCTTACATCCGGGGTCAACATTGATTAATCCTTACAATCTGGGGGTCAACATTAATCAATCCTTACAATCTGGGGGTTAACATTGATCAATCCTTACAATCTAGGGGTTAACATTGATCAATCCTTACAATCTGGGGGTCAACATTGATCAATCCTTACAATCTGGGGTTAACATTGATCAATCCTTACAATCTGGGGGTCAACATTGATCAATCCTTACAATCTGGGGGTTAACATTGATCAAACCTTACAATCTGGGGGTCAACGTTAATCAATCTTTACAATCTGGGTGGTCAACATTATTCAATCATTACAATCTGGGGGGTCAACATTGATCAATCCTTACAATCTGGAGGGGGGGGGGGCGTCAACATAAATCACTCCTTATAATCTGGGTGATCAACATTGATCAGTCTTTACAATCTGTGGGTCACCATAAATCAATCTTTACAATCTGGGGGTCAACATTGATCAATGTTTACAATATGGGGGGGGGGGGGGGTCAACATTGATCAATCCTTAAAATCTGGGGTTAACATTGATCAATCCTTACAATCTGTGGGTCAACGTTAATCAATCCTTACAATCTGGGGGTCAACATTGACCAATCCTTACAATCTGAGGGTTAACATTGATCAATCCTTAAAATCTGGGGTTAACATTGATCAATCCTTACAATCTGTGGGTCAACGTTAATCAATCCTTACAATCTGGGGGTCAACATTGACCAATCCTTACAATCTGAGGGTTAACATTGATCAATCCTTACAATCTGGGGGTCAACATTGATCAATCCTTACAATCTGGGGGTCAACATTGATTAATCCTTACAATCTGGGGGTTAACATTGATCAATCCTTACAATCTGGGGGTTAACGTTAATCAATCCTTACAATCTGGGGGTCAACATTGACCAATCCTTACAATCTGGGGGTTAACATTGACCAATCCTTATTATCTGGGGGTCAACGTTAATCAATCCTTACAATCTGGGGGTCAACGTTAATCAATCCTTACAATCTGGGGGTTAACATTAATCAATCCTTACAATCTGGGGGTCAACGTTAATCAATCCTTACAATCTGGGGCGTCAACGTTAATCAATCCTTACAATCTGGGGGTTAACATTGATCAATCCTTACAATCTGGGGGTCAACATTGACCAATCCTTACAATCTGGGGGTTAACATTGATCAATCCTTACAATCTGGGGGTTAACGTTAATCAATCCTTACAATCTGGGTGTCAACTTTGATCAATCCTTACAATCTGGGGTTAACATTGATCAATCCTTACAATCTGGGGTTAACGTTAATCAATCCTTACAATCTGGGGGTCAACGTTAATCAATCCTTACAATCTGGGGGTTAACATTGATCAATCCTTACAATCTGGGGGTCAACATTGATCAATCCTTACAATCTGGGGGTCAACATTGATCAATCCTTACAATCTGGGGGTCAACATTGATCAATCCTTACAATCTGGGGGTTAACATTGATCAATCCTTACAATCTGGGGGTTAACATTGATCAATCCTTACAATCTGGGGGGTCAACGTTAATCAATCTTTACAATCTGGGTGGTCAACATTATTCAATCATTACAATCTGGGGGGTCAACATTGATCAATCCTTACAATCTGGGGGTCAACATTGATCAATCCTTACAATCATGGGGTCAACATTGATCAATCTTTACGTTCTGTGAGGTCAACATTAATCAATCCTTATAGGCTGGGGGTCGACATTGATCAATCCTAACAAACTGGGGGTCAACATTAATCAATCCTTATGTTCTGTGGGGTCAACATTAATCAAACCTTACAATCTGGGGGTCAACATTGATCAATCCTTACAAGCTGGGGTCAACATTGATCCATCCTTACAATCTTGGGGTCAACATTGATCAATGTTTACAATATGGGGGGGGGGGTCAACATTGATCAATCCTTAAAATCTGGGGAGTCAACATTGATCAATTCTGACAATCTAAGTTAATGAAACTTTCTACACATAGACATTTGTTCTTTTGAGAGAAAACGTCAGTGTTCTTTCAAAAGTATTAAGAATATGGTGCGCATTATATATAAATGATTGGTTTTTATTTCAAAGGGAGAATTAGGAGACACATATCATCAATTATTACTGTCTTTAGTGAAGTAGACCCGTAGTAATTGCTCTATAGCCAGATGTTCAGTATATCCTATAAAATATTATTCATTTTCAGTTTTTAGCATACCTCAGTGATGACTATATCAACTATAAAACATTGAATTCATTTGAACTGTGACCATGAAAAATAGTGCATCTTCCCTGGTATTATAAATATAAACTATTGACACCCAGCATTGAAACCTTCTACATGTTGTCTTGTGACTAATTTGTATGTCTACGCCAGTGCCGTATAGCCTCAAGCCGTCACCCTGTCGACCGGAAGTGTTTTTGCTTGACATTTCATCTCACGATCTTTGTAGACTGGAAACTTTCTTAACGTTATTCTTCTCTAACGAGATAAACTGGGTACAAGCGAATCAAGTACCATTAGACATTATTTTGATTTACACAATCATGCTCATAGCATCTCTGAGCAGGCTATCTACATTCATCATATATAACATAAAAAACAATTAGAAACTTGTCTCCATGGTTATTTTGTGCTTTAGCATCAATAAAACAATAAAGACAGATTGAGTTGACTAAGGCCACAAAGTGACTTTTTAATTAAATATTGTCCAGTAAAACGTGAAAGCGAAAGGTAACGTTAAATGTAAAATAAAATACCCAATAAAATAAATAATTTCCAATTAGACATTAAATAAAGGAATTTTGAAATAAATTTACTGGCTAGTGTAAATGAAGTGGGGCCGAACCGCCCCACAAAACAATTTAATTTATGACAATAAATTGACCAAGAAGAAGGTGGAGAAGGGGTTGGAGGAGGGCAAAACTAACGCTCGCGAATAGAAAATGGCTGCGAAGTTGATCGGACAAGGATGGAAGTGCAGACGACACCCACGTGACGGACTATAGTGAGATGATTGGATAAGAATTACATAAAATGCAATAGACCCGCGAAGAGCAATGCGTGATGGGATTTCGCCTAGAGGGGGGTAAGCGCAATTGAAGCACACCACAAAATCAGTTGCATGCTGCAACTGTTCATTTGTGCTTTAGCATCAATAAAACAATAAAGACAGATTGAATTGACTAAGGCCACAAAGTGACTGTTTAATTAAATATTGTCCAGTAAAACGTGAAAGCGAAAGGTAACGTTAAATGTAAAATAAAATACCCAATAAAATAAATAATTTCCAATTAGACATTAAATAAAGGAATTTTCAAATAAATTTACTGGCTAGTGTAAATGAAGTGGGGCTGAACCGCCACAACCACTGATGCCCATGCCAATTGGGATGGGCATTAGTGGCAGCCCCACTCAAATGGCCTTAGTCACTCGATTTTGAAGACGGGCGGAAAAAGCGTAGTAGGCAATATGGATTGAAAAAAGAAAAAAAAATTTGTATTAATGCATGGTATTTATCCACTAGAGTTTGATTGCGAAAATTAGCAACACTGAAACTTTTATACACGAACTATGTGCAAAATATACAAGTATGTGCAAAATATACAACTCTCATTGCATGATCAGTGAAGGCAACCCACACTTCACTCATTATAAACAAATAGCACTAAAAATCAAGCCAGTGAAGGCAACCCGCACTTCAGTGACCTAGCATTATGTATTAAATTGAAACTGTTAATGGGCGATGGGAATATTTTAAAACCAAGGCAGTGAAGGCAACGCGCACTTCACCATGATGAAGTCTGAAAGTTAATGTTCTAGGGAAACGAAACAAGTCCCAATTATATCCGAGAGTACCGAAACACACAAATAATTCTGTATGATGGATGTAAAAAGTTCAAGACAGGCGACCCTCACAGCATCCGACGAAAGGAGGGTAATGAAGGGAGGACTTCTCGAAAGATCACTAGTGGTGGGTCAGAGTCCGAACGCCAATTAATCAAAACTTCAAGGGCCAAGACAAGGAAATCCAGCGGAGTAGCAGCGTAGATAGTCCCCAGGAAAAGCGAGTAGGCATAACAGAAACTGCCGACAGGAATTATGCTGACAGGGATACTAAGCAGGCCGATATCAGAATCCTCTGAGGGATGCACAAACCCTGGTACTACACAATCTGCAAATATAACTCAAAGAAAACATATAAGTCAAGCGTCCAGTAAATAGACAAAATGAGTCGACACTGCTAAATTCGGTTAGGTACAGTCCTAAAGGCTTGAAGACTGGTCAAATAATACTCAATGAGTCAAAGGTGTTTGTATTCTAATATACCTGCAAAGACTGTCCGTTTTCCAACGACCCAAGTGTCTAATTTGAGCATTAAGAATTACATAAAATGCAATGACCAGCGAAGAGCAATGCGTGATGGGATTTCGCCTAGAGGGGGGGTAAGCGCAATTGAAGCACACCACAAAATCAGTTGCATTCTGCAACTGTTCATTTAGACAAGAAGATTGTCCCTGTACCCGTGTGTTTTAGTGTTCATAAATATATATAACATAAAAACACTACCAAACGAAAACCTGTTAGTTGCTTTAGTAAGAGTTGAATGAGAAGTTTTACCTGTGTTCTAGTTACTTCAGAAGTAATTTCTATTTCTATTGTGATGAACTAAAACAATTTTTCGTCATTAAATCTGTCACAGGTCAGTTTTCATCAGTTGTTAACTTTTTATGTAGCCCATTATTTGTTGGTTAACCGATAATACCACAGATCAAATCAATACATTATGCCCCAAAAAATAATAATAAATGTGGAAGCTGCTTTTCAAAACGGTAAGGCCTCTCATCAGAATGGGTTTTCATGACAGTAACCTAAAAACTCACATCACTGTCGCTTTAAGAGGCCACTGCAATTCGCTATCGTTTTCTTGAAAAAAGTAATATGAGTGCAAAATGTATTTACTTCTGCCAACGAGACGTGGTTTGATAGATAGTTTGACATACTCCCTTGACAGAGAGTTCCTTAAGCATCTGATATTCACGAGATAGCTGTCGACAAAACTCTTCGTCTGCTCTACAATCTGAGGAGGCCCTTGAAGTTCATGGACAGGGATAAAGGAGAGATGTTAATCTGGCTCTCAATCATTTGGATTAAAAGGGTAGAATCCGAAGAGGAACTCTTATCAGAAACCTCTTATTATCATTAAAAGTACGAAAACTCATCAATATCACTAATACATACAGAAATGAACCCTCTGTCATAGAAGTTTAGTAGTTTATTTAGCAAGAAAGATCCATTTTGAAAAACTCATTCCAGACATTAGGTTAATTGAACACAGAAAATCTATTATTTGTATAAAGGCCAAATCATCAATTTGATGAAAGGTCTTGGAAGATTAAAGATTAAATCTTTCTGACTTATCTGTCAGTGACAAACGTATTCATAATACAGTAGTTCAACAGACATTATCTTGTCAATCTGTCACCGTCTATGCATAGATAATCTTCTTAATCATAAAAGTTTGATGGAAACGGAGAAACATCCATCGAAATAAACCAAAACGGGTTTTCAACCATTGGGGAAAACACCATCCTTAGGTAAGTACATGTAAGGTGCATTCCATAAAAAGTTACATTTTGCAAAGAAAGCTTTGTGACAAAAAGTGGTTGGTTGGGTGAGGTGTCCGCTACACTCAAGGCAGTTTAAAAAGAAAACATTAAAACCCAATAGCTTGTGCTTTTATATCAGCTGTAAGGTTTTTTCTATTATTCATTCAGGGATTTGTTTCCAGCAACCCCATTGTTCCATTCTTGTCTACAAAACTGTACAACTTTCAAATTCCAACTTTCCAATTCCAACAATACACGGGCTTAATTAGTTAGTGTCTTTTAGAAAGTGAGTATAACAGTATTCTCGTTATTTTGTGATTACATTTTCTTGAAAATATGGCAGAATTTCCTCTACCGATTTTTGGGTGACGCCCGAAAATCGGTAGAGGAATTTCTGCCATATTTTCAAGAAAGTGTTATCACTAATCGAAGGATGTTTGGAAAGAAAAATTTACTGAAAGAAGTCGTATTGCATAGAAAAATTGTGTCATTATAAAGATTTCTTGATACTTTTCAGATATTTTTTGTAGAGATTCAAGCTGCTTGTATCTGTTATTATCCGATGAAGCGATGAAATTTACGTCTGCGTCTAAGCGCATCAAAGCCAGGTTCTTCATAGAGAAGTGAACTTGCTGTACTCCTAGTCAGACCCATTATTACACATTACAAAGGCATTCCTTTTGAAACAATTTTAAGGCATCAATCTGGTATTGTAATATATTGTCCCACACAACGTCCACATACTCTTCTAAGGCGATATTTCATGCCACGAAATAAAGAAGTTTTTAAATTAGACAATGATATGAGTATATCGATATCGTTCCTCCAATTTCCTGAAGGATTGAAGGTCAATCCTAAATGTTTATGGAGGGGACAGAAGTATCGATATCTGTCCCAGGAAGGTAATTATCATTGGAGTTTATTGGCGGCTTCTGGAGCACAGTAAATTCTTCGTTTTGGAAGTATGAATACAGACGTGCCATTCTTCGGCCCAAGATGTTATGACAACTGTAGATGTTCGTTTATCGACAATTTTATGTCTGGTTCTGCTAGGTTATCCGAGATTATGTAAAGCGTTGTGTCATCCGCACAAAGGCGGATATCATTGACACCAAAATGTGGTAGACCATTACTGAACATGATGAAAATGAGTGGCACGCACTCTCTGTTTCCTATTACTCAAACAATTGTGTTTTATTATTATCTAGGCCAAGACAAGAAATTTTGGCCGAAGGCCATCATGCCAAACACGATCGAACGCCATCGATATATCAAAGAAAAGAAACAACACTTCTTTACCTTGGTCACGTGCTGAATTAGGTTTATCAAACAATTCAGACCATATCATTTCAATATTTGTTCATTGTTTTCGCTTATTGGCGCGTCCATTCCACTATGTTGTGTATTCAAGATCAGGGTGGTGACGAAATGACAATCTTCAGAAAAAATAAACATACACCACCCCATGCCTGATCACGGTCACGACGAATGGGTGAATGATGGCCAGGTATTTTTAAAGTACTATCTGCGATGTTGGGGGTACGAGCCAATTATGTCAAAATGTAAAAGATTGGCTTTAACAAGATCTAATTTGTTTTTGGGTCCACATATATTCAAACATTACAAACTATTTATCCTTTGGACTTGAACTTGAACCCGGGAAGATGTCGTGAAAAAAATATGCCATTTGTGTTTCAGTATAACAAGGCCAGCATCTCTATGGCCAAGTAAATTGCTCGACCCCTGACCCAAAGGCAAGGCCAGTCATTGCTTTTTATAGGGGGGGGGGGGAGACCAAACTTTTCACTTTCTTGGTCCTATGGGGTCAATTTCAGACCGTCGATATTCTTACCATAGCTTAAGATATCTTAGGCGTTATCCGCCCCTTTAAGTCCTATTGAGTTGTTTGGGTTGACGTTTGTTTTCTTTATTGGGTGTATGAGTTTCTTTACGATCTTGTTTCATTCACGTGATGCAGGTTGATAATCATTTTCATTACAGTCTTTTTTCATTCTGACCAGTCCCAGTATCAATTAACGTTTTACTGCAACCATATAACAGCTATAAACTGGGTGCTGCTTTATCTAAGCGAGCTATCTTCCTTCCATTAATGACTGTATAAAATGAGACCAATCTCAGCAGGTAAAAGCAAATTGGTAATCTGTTAGAATACATCAGGTCGACGGATAAATTAAATATCAGCTTTGCCTCAAGCCCAACTTTCATGTCACTGTGACATTATGTTTTCCTTTGCATCTCTGAGTGGAGTTGGGAAGAAAAGGCCCATGAAGATGGGATTAAATCTTTCTTCTAAGACTTACCTGTCAGTGACAGACGTATTCATAATACAGCAGTTTAACAGTCAAACTGTCACCGTTTTGCTTTGTGTGCATAGATAATCTTCTTAATTCATAAACGTTTGACAGCATAGTTTTTAAATGATGACGGTGAACGAAACATCCATAAAAATAAACCAAAACGGGGTTTCAACCATTGGGGAAAACACCACCCCTGAGTAAGGTTCATCCCATAAACAGGTGACATTTAGCAGAGGAAGTCTTTGGACAAAAAGTTTTCCCTTTTCTTTTTACGATTTTTACAATTAAATTACAAGGGGATACTTAACATAGGCAGATTCACATCAGTAGCGAAACGGGCAGCGGGACAAGAGACGCGGGTTCACTAGATTTTCACTAGATCGTCGGATGTGGCAGAGTTGCCAGGTACTTGCCGAAGATCGTGGAGTTTCCTACGGGAAATGAACCTAGTTCCCTCTCCCGCTAAACCTGTCAACGCCGCCAAATGAGAGAAATGATCTGGAGTGCGGGGTAAAACATCAATCAATCAATCACGTGCTGCAGGTTGATGATCATTTACAGTCTTATTTCATTCTGACCAGTCCCAGTATCAATTAACGTTTTACTGCAACCATATAACAGCTATAAATTGGGTGCTGCTTTATCTAAGCGAGCTATCTTCCTTCCATTAATGACTGTATAAAATGAGACCAATCTCAGCAGGTAAAAGCAAATTGGTAATCTGTTAGAATACATCAAGATGTATCAGCTTTGCCTCAAGCCAAACGTTTATGTCACTGTGACATTACGTTCTCCTTTACAATCACCTCACTATAATTTAACTCTCAGTGTAATTGAAATGTAACTACCCTATTTTGATAATCATACAGTAGAACTATTGATATTTCCTATTAAACCCTTGTGAAAACAGTTAACAAAAGCTTCATCGATGTTGTGTGGGTTCGATTATCAACCAGGCAATAGGTTCTTCTGTTGGCTTCTTGTATATTTATAGACACTAAAATAACCACAGAGACAAGTTTCTAGTTGTGTTAAAAAGAGGTATATCATTTAGACCTTTATACCTGATGATCGTGATCATATTGTTCTTCTCAATAATGGACTCTGTTCTCCCACTCGATCTGTCAACGCAGCTGGCATGCTGACCATTTAACCCTTTTGACCGGGAGCTGCATGACGGACGGACCAACCAATTAATCAATTAAACACACTATACAACTTTCGAGAATTCACTCTAATAAGAAGTACGTGTCGCTAATTAATATGGGTATCATTTCCAAAAATAAAAACAAATACTTTAAAATGTAAATAAAAATCCAAATTGTCAATATCAATGAATAATCAATTTTTCGAGAATTGAAGAAATACTGTTTTACACAGGGCGAGGAAACTATTTTGCAAGTTTTATAACCGATGAGCTTTGATAAGTATCTCTTGTAATGGGATTTTTTGATGGAATGGATATTTATCTTTGGCTTCTTTGCCGGTTTAATATCTCATTTAATACTCTCTGCAAATATTTATGTTTTAGAAGTTACAACTAGGTTCAATGTCAGACGTTTGCAGTACAATTGCCATGTTTTATCTAGCACCAACTCACTTAATAATTTTGTGCAAAACTAAATAGCTTAAAATTTCTTATTTTTGTTATGAACAAAACATAATGTCTGCATAAATCAGTGAAGTGACTATCATCGATATCCATTAAAAGCACCGTTTCACAGTAACTTGTCCCAGCGTAGGAGCAAATTATTGACAAACATAGTATTTATATATGCCTGAAACTAAATTGATCTCAGTTTTTATGACATAATTCTCTTAGTGAGTTTTTTCATCTGTAATTAAGCAAAACTGCAAGCAAAATCAAACGGTCGAGTTTTTCAGAAACCTTGTTTATTCATTTAATTTCCGTTGTTGCAACGAGTTTTGTCACAACGTACGAGTTTTATTCCAACTCACGAGATTTGTTACAATGTTGACGAGTTTTGTCACAAAAGGTTACGAGTTTTGTCACAAGAGCACCAGCTTTTGTTGTTTTTGTTGTTGCTTTTGGTGTTTTGCCCTTTTTGTGGCAATGGTCACATTCTGCCGTTATTTTTTGTCTGGGTATATTACGTTTTATATTTAGAGGATTATTTTGAAACTTGGCTGGTACAAACTAAACTACCAAGTAGTTGTGTCATGTCTCGTTCCAGTGCTGTTGATATTTTAGATTATTTCGCGTATTTTGTCAAATTTCTTGTGCGTATATATGGGATAGGGTATCCTCGTCCTAATAGGCTTAAGATTGTGTGAGCTTTTCTCTTGAAACAAATTGTTACTCGACTTATACAACACCCAGGACGTAAATTGGAAAAAAGCGAGATTTTCACTATCAGCAAATAAGTGGGATGGTTTTCTTATGATATTTTGACGTTAAAAGAGAATGTTGAAATTATTGGCTATTTTTCTCAAGACGTATAATTCAGAAGCTTTTTAGTGCTTCTAGTCTCGAAAATGTACGATAAAGTATTGTTTTGAACTAACTTTGGCTTAGAATGAATGAATGGTCGTCCCGGTTATTTAAATTTTGTTTACTTTTCGAACACGTTTTCGGTTCATATGTATCGATTTTCCTCATTCCAACGCCAATCATTTAGTTTTTCGATGGCCTTCAAAGCCTCTTACTGTCGTGACGATCTGAATTTATGAAATAACTGTGAATTTTAGCAGCTCATGCCATCTCAAGGGCCCTACAGTTTCGGTATATTTAAGAAATCCTCCAATGCTTCAATTATAAAACTGATCGAGCCTGAAAGTTAACAAACAGAGTATTTCGGTCCCTTACATTATCGCGAGGACAGTTTTGGGGGGCCCTCCATATGGTATGGAAGTTGTACATGTACGTTACACGGCTATAGTACCTATTTGGTCGCCACATTCAAAATGACCTGCAATCTATCAGAAGGTATTTCACGCACGTAAATCCCATAAGTTATCAGACTGTGTCCAAGGCCAATCTCATTCTCGCGAGATCCCCTGCTACTACGTGAACGCGACGGACCTCTCAGGCCGTTCCAAGCCATTTGCCTTAGTCTGCTTAGGGGAATCCCCTTTTGCCAGAGCTGCGGAGAAATACTCTCACTACAATCACATGACGTAGACATCCAAATTAGCATGTTATACGCTGGCCTGTTCACAATCGCGGAGGGTAGAAATATAGTCCCTGTATTTCCTCAACGATAATTCAAAACTTAAGGGCGTGTACCAAAAACGAAATACAAGCCAACATATAGAATCAGGTAAAGATCACGTACAAATCAATTTTGGAAGTAAGTTTGATTACCCAAATTTTGGGTAAAATGGCTTGGAACGGTCTGAGAGGTCCGTCGCGTTCACGTAGTAGCAGGGGATCTCGCGAGAATGAGATTGTGTACAAGGCGTGTCAAAGCCGACCGGTAGCATGCGGAGATAGCCGAAGTGTGTTCCGATAGCCTACTTGACATCCACTCTGAAACTTCGGGGATTTACGTGCGTGAAATACTCACTGACACTCTGAAACTTCGGGGATTTACGTGCGTGAAATACCCTCTGAAAGACTGCAGGTCATTTTGAATATGGCGATCAAATAGGTAGCCGTGAAGCGTACAAATCCCAAATCCCCTTGAGGGCCTCACAAGAGTGTCCCCGTGATAATGTAAGGGACAAAAACACTCGGTTTGTTAACTTTCAGCCTCGATCAGTTATATAATTGAAGCATTGGAGGATTCATGATATGTACCGAAACTGCGTCTGTCTACAACATGTGGTTTACCGGGCTAAATAAAATATATACACAAATATCTTTCTAAGCGATATTAGCATTTAATAAATTTATAATTATTTTTATTTTCTATTTCCGTCTGCAGTAAAACGTTTTGAAATTTACTTTCGACGCCATTTTTATTCAGCCCAAAAATACGGTGATTTGCCGTATAAAAAGCGCAGACTGTCCGAGGCGTGTCAAAGCCGACCGGTAGCGAGCGAAGATAGCCGAAGGATGTTCCGAGTGTACCCACTGATAGACTGCAGGTCCAATTGAATGTGGCGACCAAAAAGGTAGCCGTGATACGTACAATTTCCATATTCTCTTGATGTGCCCACAAAAATGTACCCGATGTAATGTAAGAGACCAAAACACTCAATTTGTTAACTTTCAGCCTCGATTAGTTATATAATTGAAGCATTGGGGGATTCCTGTTATGTACCGAAACTGCGTCTGTCTACGACATGTGGTTTACAGGGCTAAATAAAATATATAAACAAACATCTTTCTAAATGAAATTAGCATTTAATAAATTTATAATTATTTTTTATTTCCTACTTTCGACGCCATTGTTATTCAGCCCAAAAATACGGTGATTTACCGTATAAAAGGCGTGTCAAAGCCGACCGGTAGCGAGCGAAGATAGCCGAAGTGTGTTCCGAGTGACTTGATATCAACTTTTTTGTAACTTTCAACTGATACAAGTTTGATAAGAAAGTCATGTAAATTGCAATGTACTTATTTGTAACATTGTTTCCGTGCAAACAAAACAAAAATCCAAAGTATTTGAAGAGATCGAATAATTTGTTCTCAAACTAACACTGATTGTTTTACTAGTTTAAGTAGAAATGGAACCGTGATATGGTTTACCTGCTACCCGGTATAATTATGTCGAATAACCCAAATAACCCGGAAAAAAAGCTTTGCCTTAGATTGAACTTTACCTGTTAGCCTGTACATGTAAGCCTATGGCGAATTACCCAAATGAAGACGATATTTTACCCAAATGAATTATTCTTCTTCTTTTGGTGATAAGTTGTCTTCATGTTAGTAATTCGGCATTTATGTCTACATTGGGTACCAGATAATTTAAATAGCCGAAAAAACAATAAAACCCATCGCCACTTCGAACTGTATAGTGTCTCGTGCCGGATTGAGCCTATGTTATATACAACTGATTGGTCATTCATGAAAATCAATAATCAGCATTTGATTTTTTCTTTGTGTTGATTTAACTACCTTTCCAAAATAAATTATGGTAATCTAATTTACCCCCAACTCCATCTACTTTTTAAAAAAGATTATAAACATCAGCCAACATTTCTTACAAATCATGTCGACTGTTTGTATCAAAACTCGTGACCTGTAAAATTTGGTACAAAAGCTGTCGACTGTTTGTATCAAAACAGGTGACGTGTTTAGAACAAAACTGGTCAAGATTGGAACAAAACTCGTGAGTTGTGACAAAACTCGTACGTTGTGACAAAACTCGTTGCAACACCGTTCAAGACTCACCATGTGTGGTTTTGGGTTTTTTTCGTGTTCTTTACTTATCGTCGGTTGATGAAAGTCCCTTATATGATTTCTAAGAAATTAAGAACAAAAAATCCGTTCTAATAATCTTGTTTTACTGTATGACCCCGGAAATTAATGTTTATTTATCACACTTCAGATAATTGAGTTCAAAGACTTGTATGGCAGAATGGCAGATACATACCTGTATGGTCTGACAAAGAAGAGTCCTGTAAATTGTACTCTCTTACTATTGAGTTCGACTAACGATTGTATATCACATGATTAGAGCAATTTGTTTTCTAATGTATAAAAAGGTAATTAATTCGCAAAATGGAGACGTGTACTGAAAAATGATAATCTACAATGGCAAGCAGGATTTCTGTACCTGCTAAATGAATTTTAGGCATTTGTATTTAATTATTTGTTCCATTCTCCAGCTAATCTCTGATGTTAATAGCTTCTTTGGGAAAACATACCTTAGAATTTCAAATGTAAAGATATAATCACCGTCTCCTGTTAACCACAGACAGATAATGGTTATATAATACCAGAAGTCTATGAATGGGGAAATGTGAAACGTCCCATTACACCATATTCAGGGCATTGGCGCCTTTCTCTCGGCGCTTTTTCTTCTCATCCTCGTATGAACTATTATGGGATGCATAAGAATAAAGATAGCGAACGTTTTAGATGTGACAACAATACTTGATGGAGCAAACGTTTCAGAAGAACTCCATATAGCTGATAATGAGACAAGAAGCCGTGTTTGGAACGAATGGAGTCGAAATTTAGATATCTGATTCGCGTGGTCGGTAAAGCTTTTAACAGAACCAATAAATTCTCCGAACTGCGGTTACTGGGATTGCCAATAGATATGAACCAGTAAATGGGAAGTAATTTAAAAATTTCTGATCATAAATTGCGCAACCGTTGACAATTTCAAAATCTACCGCGCATAAACGTGACATAATGTAGTATAAGCAGGCCGAAGACATCAGTGCCCTGAATATGGGGTAATGTGACCTTTCACACTTCCCCATTCATAGACTTGTGATAATACTTCACGATACAGAACTGTCAGCTGTCAAACAGAAACAAACAGGCGTTACATATGTCTGAGTATTCTCTTGTGTTCTGTCTTTACCAATGGCTAATCACGAGATATAAACCGTGCGAGTCTAAGGTGATGGTCTTCAGCAGGACAGCAGGAACTAAATATTTAATTGGCTGTTGATACTATTATCCAGAAAGAATAATGACCAATCCATTATACATGCATTTTGATTAAAGACAATTGTCCCCATGTTCCAAAGGAAATTGTAAATAATTGTTATCATTCGAGATTGATGAGTTCTTATAGTTTTTACTAATTTGAGTATCAACGAAAAGTCGCCACAAACTTAGGTGGTGTGTCCCCTTAATATTAAAGGGGCATGAGCTGCCAAAATGTTGATATTTTGACGTTAAAACAGAATGTTGAAATTATTGGCTATTTTTCTTAAGACGTATAATTCAGAAGTTTTTTTGTGCTTCTTGTCTCGAAAATGTACGGTAAAGTATTGTTTTGAACTAACTTTGGCTTAGAATGAATGAATGGTCGTCCCGGTTATTTAAATTTTGTTTACTTTTCGAACATGTTTTCGGCTCTCACAGCCCACATACTGTATGGATTTTCCTCATTCCAACGCCAATCATTCAGTTTTTCGATAGCATTCAAAGCCCCCCTACTGTCGTGACGATCCGAAATTATCAAAAAAGTGTGAATTTTGGCAGCTCATGCCTCTTTAACAGGAGACATTGATATAGCAGTGCTGTATGAAATGTATTTACCCATTTACCTGCAGATGTGCTTCTTGGTGAAAAGAAATGTCTTATATTTGATGATCGATGTGTACAAACTACCATGAAGACGCACTGACACAGCAAAGTTCGTGTTTGAAGTCATGTGATACTGAAAAAACCAACTTTAGTAAGCATCGTAGAAAGGCAAATGTAGCATTGAATTTTGTATGTTTTGCATCAAAAATTGTATTTTCAGTTTGACCAAACTTGTAAAAAAAAACACGTTCTACAACACACAGGCGGGCACTTAGTTGTCTATGCCCCATAGTGTATCCAGGTTATATATCAAACTAGTAAAAATATTAAATAAACTCAGTATTAAATGCCAGCAAAGGTCAGTTTTGAACAGATCATTTATAATTCATGGTAGACTGGAAAAAAATTCCCCAGTTTGCTAAATGTTGGATTATTTTACTTTGTTATGACGGTGTAAAAAGAAGTATTTCATTAAGGACATATTTTTTGTTAACTCGATTTCTTCGAAATGTCAGAAACTTATTTATTGAGAAATTCATGGGGGGTCTTTAAAACTCATTCAGCTGTCCAATCCACGTTGCTTTCCCTATGCAATCGTCTATCTATACTTGTTATATCAGAGTGTACCTTAGAGGATCGGACGTACAACAGAAACATCAGCGATTAGCTGAGATCGGTAGGCTGAACTATATAGGAAATTGTTAACCGTTTCTCATTGGATGATACTGGAATCCATGCCGTCTTCAATTCGGTGATATGTGCGAGGTCCAGTTAAGATCGAAAAACACTTTTCTATAAAACAACATTGTCACCTATACAAGCCATGTTGAATATAGAAAATTCGGTTTCATCTCTTTAATCTTTGATACTTAAACCTCGTCGATCCCAAACCCCAACCTCGACCCCACCTTTTCGTTACCCACAGGGCCTTATAAATCCTAAGGTATTATTCCTTCAATTTAAAAATTTATGCCAAGGAGAAACTTATTATTACTGTTTCTCTTATTTCATAAGCTTTACTTTCTTATTTGTAGATTGGCCGTTCAAAGAACCAATTACTGCTCTTTTTGGTATCATTTTCATGTCAATGTGTCTTTTTGCATCGATCAAAAGTCCGCTCAAGGCTTGATAATTATTTCTTCAAAGGAATCGTTAAACGAGAAGGGTGTATCGCTTTAGGGGGTAAATTGACTTTGCTCGTGTATGATTAGTGATCATGAACACAGAAGCATTTACGAGACAGCGGAAGAGCTCACAACGCTGCATCAAATAACAAAGAAAACAGCAGTGTGTCGCTTTACAATTGATTTCACTAATATTCTGTGGCAGCAATATGATCTCAGAATTCAGGCGCTTAAGAAAGTCCCGACAGGAGGCTTATTACATCGTGATGTTTACATTGTGAACAAACAGTATTAGAACCTTTGACGGCTCTCCTTATGAATGGTTCACGGGATCTCTTTCTTCATGTCAACAATAAAGTTTGTTTCCTCATCATACTTTGTTAAACCGATTTTAATTCCTGGCAATACATACAGTTACATAGTGTTTACAATAGCGGACGGTTTTCCGTACTTCTTATACCTTTAGGATATAAAGGAACTTTAAATTTTCAACAAAATTGGCATCATTTTCAGGGGCGGATACAGGATTTTGTGAAAGGGGGTGGGGGCGCAAGTTCTAACAGTCAGTATTTTGTTTGCCCGGAGGTGGTTTGAGGATTAGGGGTGGGGGGGGGGGAGTTCTGAGAGTGCAGTCGAAAATATAGTCACGGGTAAATAAAATTAATTTGCACGAATTTCACTTTGTGAGACCCTACCCGAATTCTTAATGGTGTAGTATGTTGCGCTTTGACGTCTGATTTGTGCACGGAAAATGCCATCTTTGTCTCTTTTGTGGATCATTTTTTTTGATAGTTTAACTGGCATGGCTGGTCGTTGTTGTCATGATAATGATGGGATATCCCAAATGCAAAAGTAGCGAAAGAAAACCTCCCAGTTTCTGATAAGAGACAGCCGGACTATATGGAAACTGAAGGTAGACTATAAAATAACTTGTAACAGTGACCAAGTAACAAATCCAACTAGCCACATTCCTAATCAGTGAATGTGAAAAAACATTATGAAATCAGCAGACTAAGAAATACAGGACTTTAAATCTTTAACCCCAGCATGGATCTGTTAATGTAGATTTTCAAATGTTATGTACCCCCAACGAAATAGTAAAACTGACTACTAATATGAAGTGTTGGTGGCCACATTTCCATGCCTTACTAGCGCTTTGTGTGCGCATGCGCACTTCCGTTTTTTCGCGCCATTTGACCCGCAATGACGTATTTTGGACGAATCCTTCACGGAAACAACCGAGGAGATCAGATCTCGTCAGCTCGGAAACGACAACTCTGTCTCAAAGTTATTTTTACGGTACACGACCGTAAAGCTTCCACTGAAGTATAAAACGGCAATTACCGTTAATTTTAAAATATTCTACTGTAGAATTGACGATAAACGGTCACAGTGTAGCCATGGGTAGGGGGGGGGGGGGGGCGGCAACTATCACAGCACAATAAGGCGTGGGTCCAGGGGCCACCAAAACCCCGGAAGCTCTGTGATCTTAGATCGCCGGAGATGCGTTCTAAACCTGGCGGTGGATTCTGAAAATGATGACGTCATAATGTACCGAATGTCTTAGTGTGTACCCTCATTAAGTTTCGTTTCTTTATGTACAACAATAAAGGCAAAGGAAGCGAGTTTCATATTCATTTTTTGTATTCGATTTTTATTAAAATAATAAAAGTGTAAATCAATTGAAATTGCAAAACATTTCGCGGTGCAAAGTATTATGCGACGGTAAAGTAAAGTAAGACGCTATGGAAATTGCAAAAAGACCAGTAAAACTGTTGTTTATGATGTTCAAGAAGGGACATCGCGTTATATAATACTCAACTAGGCTACTAAAAGTAAACATATTAGCTGCAAATGAATTCAAAAATCGTACTAAACACGTTATTTAACGGTCTATCGCGGCATCCCGACGCCCGCCCACACCTGCCCCTGCCAAAGGGGGTGGGCCGAGGGATGGAGTACACCAAAACCATAGCGCACCAGCACCTTGGCGCGCGCACCAGCACCTTTTGTGCGCGCACCAACCCCTTTTGTGCGCGCACCAACACCTTTTGTGCGCGCACCAACACCTTTTGTGCGCGCACCAACACCTTTTGTGCGCGCACCAACACCTTTTGTGCGCGCACCAACACCTTTTGTGCGCGCACCAACACCTTTTGTGCGCGCACCAACACCTTTTGTGCGCGCACCAACACCTTTTGTGCGCGCACCAACACCTTTTGTGCGCGCACCAACACCTTTTGTGCGCGCACCAACACCTTTTGTGCGCGCACCAACACCTTTTGTGCGCGCACCAACACCTTTTGTGCGCGCACCAACACCTTTTGTGCGCGCACCAACACCTTTTGTGCGCGCACCAACACCTTTTGTGCGCGCACCAACACCTTTTGTGCGCGCACCAACACCTTTAGTGCGCGCACCAACACCTTTAGTGCGCGCACCAACACCTTTAGTGCGCGCACCAACACCTTTAGTGCGCGCACCAACACCTTTTGTGCGCGCACCAACACCTTTTGTGCGCGCACCAACACCTTTTGTGCGCGCACCAACACATTTTGTGCGCGCACCAACACCTTTTGTGCGCGCACCAACACCTTAGCGCGCGCACCAACACCTTAGGGCGCACCAACACCTTAGAACACCAAAACCAGTTTGTCTTTATCGATGTTCAGACTGATTTACATTAAATAAAGTACAACAAGTCTGCGTTTTGGGTGCGTTTTCATGAGAGTCATTAGAACGTTGCAATCTGAAGGATACTTGAAAGGAACAGTTTATCACATTATGAAATTTCATCCCTCATTTTTACTGCAGAATAAAAAGTTCATCTTCCATCTTTGTTGCATCCAATGGCTTTGTCATCTTAAGGGGCTTTCACAATTGAGACTTTCGCCGCACGGTCAAAGTACTGAATTCGATCGCACGGTGGAGATAAACGTTTTCGGGCCGCAGTAGAATCGGAAAAATTACCGCAAGAAAATAATCCATTTTACGATTGGCCGGGGGGCATCGTAAGGGCGTGGTAAGGTTCCCGCACGTTTTAATCCACGAATCTCTTGCGGCGAACCGCGCGGAGTGCACGTGATCCGTGACACAGTTGCGCGGAGGTGCTACGTGATTGGTTGGAACGTGCGGCGTGCCGCAAGATGCATCGTGCGTCATTGTTTTTCGCCGCGCACCAATGACCCGGCGCCTTACAGCGTTTTGTCAAATCGTGCGGCGATTTTGGGCTCCGCAGACGTGATTGCAGTATAAAAAGGCGCAGAGATCCAAGAAACCGTTAGAAAAATATATACCTGTAGCACACCTGAGGGTGTTTTTCGCACGGTAAACGCAAAGCGGTGCAAGACCGAGACGGCGAATCATTCAACGGTTTACGACTGCCGCAAGGTTGGCGGAACAAGAAATTTCACCGTACGGAGCATCTTACGACACAAAAAAATCGTGCAACAACCGCGCATCAAGATACAACGGTTTACGGTGAGCGAACTAGCGCCCGCACGGATCAGAGGTAATAAAAAAATTCGCACGGCCGAAAATTGGATTCCATGTACACACCAAACTTTTCTGCGGCTCTTGCGGCACAAAAATCCGCGCGGTAAGGTGCGGTTGCCCGCAAAGAAGGCTGCGTTCCATCGTACGGAAGGCCAAAATTCACGACCGCAAGAGCCGTAAACCCGCCGTATCTCAATTGTGAAAGCCCCTTTAGAGGTTCATATTACAAATTCCGATAGCGGACATTTAATCTCACTGGTATTAAGTTAGCGATTTCTGATCTCTCCTCAGCAGGAAAAATAACCCGCCGTAATAATTCTGCAATAAAGTAGATAAAAAGATTGGCATATATATCAAGCAAAAAAAAAAAATAGGTATATTTTCATTAACGTGGACACAAAAGTAATACCTAATAAATACAGAAAACCGTCAACAGTTTTAATGTAAACAGTATTCTGGATTTTTGAAAAAGGAGACACCGAGTAAGTTGGGATTCTCCGCTGTGATTGTGATTAGTAGAACAATAAGACGTGATCAATCTAACTAAAACGTCCATTCTTAGTCAGTAAACAAAGCAGACAAAGAATTTCCCAATAAGCCCCTTTTGGGTTTGGCTAAAACCCAGCCAGATCACGCGCTAAAAGAAGTTCAGGGGTATAACTTTCACTGACCAGTCGTTCATTTAACATTAGCCGTTAAGGTGTCGTTTTGTCGGTGAAAAAAGCAACTACGACGTCTTACTTGTGTGTTAAAAATTATATTATTTTTTTGTCGGTCAAAAAAAAAAGTATCAATGGCTTTGTATATACCTTGATATGTCTCACAAAAAGACTTCTATAAAAAGTATGATGGATTGTATGCTGAGAATCACAGCCAGAACAGGGTAACAGCCGATCACCATAAGCGCTAATGTTAATCGGACAGCCGATTGTGAAAGTTTTACCCCTAAACACGGGTGTCCCGTGATCTCGTGGGACTTCGGCCAAACCCTAAAGAGGCTTATTAAAGTGGCATGAGCTGCCAAAATGTTGATATTTTGATGTTAAAATTATTGGCTACTTTTCTCAAGACGTTTAATTCAGAAGCTTTTTAGTGCTTCTAGTCTCGAAAATGTACGATAAAGTATTGTGTTGAACTAACTTTGGCTTAGAATGAATGGACTTTTTATAAAAATGGACTTTTTATAAAAAAAAAAGGTATTTAACATCTGTAAACACAAAAAACGGTGTTAAATAGTTGTTTGTCGCATCCATGTCTAAGTTTGACGTGGACAGGCTTGACAAACATGGGGATAAATTACCTAGTTGGATTGAGGTAACCTCAAAAATGTTGGTCAACGAAGCTCAATGCACTCGAAAGCAGAATAGGGAAGCTGAAAAATTTTAAAATGACCAAATATTTGAGGTCTACTTAAAAGTGGCATGAGCTGCCAAAATTCACATTTTGTATATAATTCCTGATCGTCACGACAGTAAGAGGCTTTAAAGGCCATGAAAAAACTTAATGATTGGCGTTGGAATGAGGAAAATCCATACAGTATGTGGCCTACACGAACCGGAATAGTGTTCGAAAGTAAACAAAATCCAAATAACCGGGACGACTATTCATTCATTCTAAGCCAAAGTTAGTTCAAAACACTTTATCGTACATTCTCGAGACTAGAAGCTATGGTGGCGGTTTTGTGCCATTTCGCGTTCTGGCTTTCTAATATAAGAAAATAGGTCCACTGACAACTCTGACAAGAGAAATGTTTGTTTTAATATATACAGTTGTTTCTCTATAAATGTAAGAAAGTGTCAATCACTATACACCAAATAAATATGCCCCAGGGCATGGAAAAATACTACAGAGTCATGAAATAAGCTGCAATGAGTTTTGATTTAGTGAATTCATCTGAATAATATGACGGCTCCTAATTGTCAGTGATGGGAAGTTAATCTGCTCGATGTAATCGGTTTATTTTAGTATTGACACAATACGCATGCCAGCAGATTACTTCAGCTCTCTTCACTTTCGTTTTCTCGGCGAGAATAAGAAAACGAAAGTAAGTTTATTATCGCGTTCTCGCGGAGAGATTTAGAATTATTTCGAGTTTTCGCCGAGAGAACGCGAAATGGCACAAATAAAGCACTTTTGGCTAATTTTCGAGTTTTCGCATTCTCGCGAAGAGATTATATTTTTTCTCGTGTGTTCGCATTCTCGCGGCGAGATTTTAGTTTAATTTCGTATTCTTGCGTTTTCGCCTCCTAATTCTCGCAGCGAAAACCCGAGAACGCGAAATGGCACAAATCAGCCACCAAAAGAAGCACTAAAAAGCTTCTGAATTATACGTCTTGAGAAAAATAGCCGATAATTTTAACATTCTGTTTCAACGTCAAAATATCAACATTTCGGCAGCTCATCCCCCTTAATTTGATAACTTATTTCAGGGGATGTCGAGACGGGTTTATAGGCCTACAGTACAGACACATTTAGCTAAATATCATTTTACACCATTAAAGGGAAAGAAAATCTAAGCTTTAGACTAGTTTAGATGGAAAGAGTAGAGTTCATTTAGTCCAAAACAACTGTCCAATGTATGTTTTATCCCCTCGTAAGTGAATAATTGAAATTTGAAGGAGGCGTTACAATAGAGAATAAGCTCCATAGGCCATTCACAAGGCCGCCACCATTTTTTCATCAGTTTTATCCAATTATTGTTGAATAAAAATTTAAGTGCGGTATAGAGTAGTCATGTGATGCAATTTAGCCAATGGCTGGCTAAGTAATGGCGCGAGGTTGCATACTGACCTATATATTCGGAGACAATCTTCCCACTTCAAGTTTGTCGCCATGTTTTTTTGGACCTAAATCTACCCTTATACATTAGAGAGCGGCAAAAATACGTCATTATTGATCTAAAAATAGGTATACCAACATCACGTCATCCTAAAACGGAATAATGGCTACACAGATAAGCCACTGAAAGGACATACTTCTGTCTGTTTTTATTAGCTTGAGTGTCACTGGAGGTAATTGACGTGAAATGTTTTCAGTACTTTGAAGGTTGTTATCGACGATAATCCCTATGTATTTCTAGAGATTTCCCCTCCTTTAACGAAGCTGTCCAAAATGTACTACGAGTAGATATTAAAAGTGGTAATATCTGTCAAAAATTTCAAACAAAATCTGTCTCAACAAAAATTCCTCTATTTTTGGCAGATCATGCCACTTTAAATTGTTTATTAAACTGTTTTTAACAACATTATTTCAATTAATAACTTCGTATTGGACGTTGATAAAACTGAAGGTAATCAAACCAGACTTCAAATAGTAAAACCTTGTAATGACGATTTAAATAAAACGATCAATAGGATAGAACAATAATAGACTGTACTTACACGATGAGAATTACTCCATTCCTATGTGAGAACTCTGTGAACAATGTAACTCCTTTGTGGACTGGGCTCTAGATCTAGCAAATTAGACATAGCAGCATAAACCTTCAGAGTTTAATGCCATTCGTGAAAGACGTCCCATGGACGGTTTATTTCAGGAAGTCCTTACATTTCTATATATACCTGGGCAGTATTTACATATTGTACCGTGGGGAAAATTTGTGTAGTTTTGCACGAGAGACGGTAACAATGGATTTAGGGGAAGGGGTTAGGGGTGTGCGACTATCCATACCCCGAAAAGCATGTGTTTGAACACAGCAAGTTATACCGTGATAGCTCTCACTGTTCTCTATGCTGTACCTCTGTATAAACACAATGTCAGGCCATCAGTATGCACTAGAATAGGGCCAATTTTGATGTATGTGATCGACTATCCCAATTAAATAAACGAAAACATTTCCGTTGTATGTACATCCCGCTATGTACATTGTAGTTTGATGAATGTGATCGACTATCACAATTAAATAAACGAAAACATTTCCGTTGTATGTACATCCCGCTATGTACATTGTAGTTTGATGAATGTGATCGACTATCACAATTAAATAAACGAAAACATTTCCGTTGTATGTGAAGCCCGATATGTATAGTGTATTTTGATGAATGTGATCGACTATCACAGTTCAATAAACTAATTTGAATGAAATTGACACATATACGTTATAGTGACATAAGCGGCCAAATGTATTAGTCTGGGAGCCCACGGAGATTTGTTTAGCATTGCGAGTACAAAAGGTTTGAAGCTGGGAATATAAAGGGGGAGGCTGTGGGACCTTCAAATAACCATTCTTAAGTTCCATCTCCTGTACCAATCCTGGCAGCGACCTCTCAAAGTATCCCAAATTCATGTTTAATTAGCACAGTCGAGTACACCGAAGAAACCAATGCTAAAATATCCATATTGGTGGTGGGAATCAAGATCTATCATTCATAAGTTCCAACACCTGTACCTTATCTACTTAAGAACGCCCGCAATTAGAGCTAATTAACATATTAATTAGCATAATTGAGTACATCAATGAAACCTTTGTAAAATAATCAGTATGGTTCCTTCAATGAGGATCTGCAGTTCTTAAGTGACAAAGCCTGTGCCAAGTCCACTTAAGAAAAGGTCAAAGGTCGTGATTAGCATCAAATAGTTTTAATTAGCATAATTGAGTACATGAATGAAAGCTATACTAAAATGTCCCTACTGGTGGTAGGAATCAATATCTATCATTCTTAAGTTCCCAACCATGTACGTAATCGCCTTAAGAATGACCATATTTAAAGCTAATCACCTCTTTAATTAGCATAATCGGGTACAGTGGCTATATTTTTGTTCTTCTCAGTTGTTTTAGTTCAGGAAAAGGGTCGACTTATTGCTTTTCCTTTGCCCAGACTGGGGCATGTTAAATACTGCAGTATTCCTTATTACTTTCACAGTATATTCGAGTAATTCCTACTTCAGCATACTACAGTCGGTCTCATTTTGGCCTGGTGAATTTCAGAGCATTTATTTTGAGCATTCAGTTTTCCAGGAAAATTGAAAGACCTGACTGATGTCCCCCATCTTTCGTTGCTAGTTTATACTCTTCTTCAAAAGGGGGGGGGGGGTGGAATTCGTGGCTGAGAAGGTAGAGCGCTCAATCAGAACAGCCTTCCATCAATGGATCGCAGGTTAATCCCACTCAGACAGAAAAATATTGGAAAATTTTCTGACCGGGGCTTACATGTAAATCCATTGTGCTGGGTAAAATAAAGTTCAAGTTAAAGGCATCAAAAAATATATAAGAAATATCTTTAAAATCATTTGGATATCGTCTTTCGATGGGTTTATTCACTGGAAAACTGCTCCAGCAGAGGGCGCCAATTAATTCTAAATCATTTTAGCATATACCAGTCCTATTCGACCAGGTACAGGATTTCAGCAAATACTTTTAACTATTCAAAATGGAGACACTTTGGTGTTAGCTGTTCTGAGTGTGTGACAAATGTGGATCTGATTAGATAGAGAAGGAAGGTCATTTCATTCTTGCTTGTCCACCTTATCAAAACTTGAGAACAAAATATACATAAAGAAAAAAATAAGCATACCCCCCCCCCGCGATAAATCTGCACCCACAGATACAATCATTGGTGTAGGGAGACTGTTGTAAAACTGATATTGCCGAAACGATTGTGATCATATATAGGGCAACATTCTGGTAAAAGTGTATTTTAGTCAACTAAAAAGATGCTTATAAATATGAAACTTCAGAGTCCATCTGGCTTCACAGGGCGAACACATTGAAGTAAAAATGTCACTTTGAGTGTGTCGAACACATCCCTAGAGCAGAAGGTCAATAGCGCGTCAAGCCTCCATAGTCAGAATGATAGCTCCTTACCTGCGTCTCATCCCTCCAGTGAGACGTCGGATCTGTTTAAGGGGTATCTGCCGCCAATACCGATGTAATGCGGCTTCCAATTCCAGCAGATTTTGCACAGAAGGCTTTAGTGCTTGAATGCGTCTGCCCATCCTATCCCAAATGTGCTCTAAGGGATTCAAATCCGGACTCACGGCCGGCCAACAGAGTTGTTCCAGCTTCGTTTTTGAAGTAGGCTATTACTGCCCGGCAGCAATGAGGTCTGACGTTGTCATCCATGTACACAGGTCTTGAGGTACACCGGTCTTAACAGGTGGTTCTTAAAATGAGGAACGACAACTGGTTGCAGAACCTCCCGAATGTACCGGTCACCCGCAGGTTTCCTCGTGTAGTGACCAAGTTCAGTTTGCAGTCGTGAGAGATGCACCCCAAACCATTACAGAAACCGCTCAATAAGCTGTGTTTCGATGTCTCCAAACCCTCTCTCGTCCATCTGTGACGTTGAGCAAAAGACGAATTTCGTCCGATCAATGGATTCTTTGTCAGGTCCTCAAATTCCAACCTCGTCGTGCTAAACACAAAGCCAAACGTATCCGTGGATGGCGATGACAATAGAGGTCTTTGGTGACTCTCCTTGCCCTCAGGTCTGCCGCTTTGAGTCGGTTTCTCACGGTTCTTGTGCACAGGCGTTGGTTGGGTAGCCATTGCCGCTTCAAAGATGGACTTGATGCAAATGGATGACACCAGTAGATATAACTTTGACAGTTGAAAAACAGTGGCAGTGGCAACATTTTACTGGTCACTGCTGTCCAGTTTCGCCGGTCACTTAAGGGCAGTTTCACCGGTCACTTTAGGGCAGTTTCGACGATCACTTTCGGTCATCACTTTAGGTCACTTTCGGCCATCACCTTAGGGCAGTATGGATAGGTTTTGTAAAAATAACAGTCTGTATAAATCTGCAAAATAGTGTTGAGTAGTATAGAAACGGTCAAAGGGAGATAATCTGAGGCTAGAATACTTTGAGGTATTGAAAGAGTGACCTCCCTTGGGCACTGCGGCCATTCGTATTAACCGGGGATTCCCCGTGTAAAACCCAGACAGGTCTTATTGCACAACCGCTATGGAATGGGGATTTCCCATGACGTCAGGAGAACGGTCGTCGCTTTAGAACAGTGAGTGATAATGATGAGGACAGTGAGTAATAATGATGAGGCTTGATAGTGTTTCTATTATTAAATCTATAAATATATACTCTACATGCGTCAATAGAGAGATTGTGTAAAGCTATAAAACTATATTGTGAAAGTCTCAACCAATGCATTAACATAAAGAAACATAAGACATCGTTCGTTCTGATGAGCATTTTATTATCTTCATGATGAACATTCTTCAAGTACATCGTTTCCGGTTTTCGTAAGGGTATTCGTCCGGTAAAACCTTATCAAATAACATATAGCGTATTTTGATCGCGTTCGCTAATGCCTCATCAATCGGTAGGTCAATTACTCCGCGTAAGAAATCCCTAGTTTTCACAATTTCTCGGTGAAGCGGGTCTCCCATTAAATGCATCCAAATAGTGTTGTACTGTCCGTATATAGTCATCAAGGTTTTCTTTATTTCCGGCCTGCGCCGTCGGTATTCCTCCTGCAAACTGCAGCCGTCAACAGACATATGAGTTTGAATAGCTTCCTTCACAATGTCGTCCCATACGTCGGAAACTGTATCAGCCATACCGCTAGCGGGCGTAATGCTCCTCGTTAGAAAAACTTTACGGTCATCTTCTAAAGTATTTTCATCCGAGGGATGCCCTCCATAAACAGTCATCTCAGTATTCTGCGAATCGGTTTTGTGTTTATTGAAAACGTGCCGCTTCATGTCATGTCGGCGACTAAAAGTCTTGTTACAAACGTGACAATTGAATCTCATTTTGTTTCACCCACTGTGGAATATAATTTATAGCGCTATTTCAGCGGTCGGTCTAATCTAATGTGAAGGACGCGCCGCCTTTTATACGCTTCTGTCTTGCCTCCGATTCCGACTTAGCCATTTCCACCGCTTGCTGTGCGTTAGATACGGCAATAATCCGCGGAAAATCCGCCTTTTCACGGTTGGGGGAGCTTTCGCGATAATAGGGCTCGACAGTTTTTCTTCGTTTAAAGGCTTGCCTTTGTGGCGTACCACTTTTTCTGCGTTCCTGTCTGACCTCCGATCTGGTCATTTCCACCACTTGTGCGGGAGACACCACATCTATCTGCGGTAAATCCGCATGGTCGGCGTCAATTTCCTGCGGATCCATCTTTTCACGGTCGGGAGAGCTTTCACGGCAATAGGGTTCCAGAGGGATGAGCGTGTTTCTACTTCTGAATGCTTGGCCGAGGGGCGAGCCTCTCTTTCTCATTACACCTTCGTTCATGGGTATTTTACCCTTTTCCATATTGCGGTAAAAACGCACCAATTTATCCACGTTCGACATGTTTAAACGTTACAGACACCGTCTGCGTAAGAAGTGTTGTCGAAGTACGATGATAGCTCGTTATATAAAGCTTTATGATACGCGCCCGCTGAACGCCAGAAGCGACCGTTAACGTTAACGGTGTCTGTAACGTTTAAACATGTCGAACGTGGATAAATTGGTGCGTTTTTACCGCAATATGGAAAAGGGTAAAATACCCATGAACGAAGGTGTAATGAGAAAGAGAGGCTCGCCCCTCGGCCAAGCATTCAGAAGTAGAAACACGCTCATCCCTCTGGAACCCTATTGCCGTGAAAGCTCTCCCGACCGTGAAAAGATGGATCCGCAGGAAATTGACGCCGACCATGCGGATTTACCGCAGATAGATGTGGTGTCTCCCGCACAAGTGGTGGAAATGACCAGATCGGAGGTCAGACAGGAACGCAGAAAAAGTGGTACGCCACAAAGGCAAGCCTTTAAACGAAGAAAAACTGTCGAGCCCTATTATCGCGAAAGCTCCCCCAACCGTGAAAAGGCGGATTTTCCGCGGATTATTGCCGTATCTAACGCACAGCAAGCGGTGGAAATGGCTAAGTCGGAATCGGAGGCAAGACAGAAGCGTATAAAAGGCGGCGCGTCCTTCACATTAGATTAGACCGACCGCTGAAATAGCGCTATAAATTATATTCCACAGTGGGTGAAACAAAATGAGATTCAATTGTCACGTTTGTAACAAGACTTTTAGTCGCCGACATGACATGAAGCGGCACGTTTTCAATAAACACAAAACCGATTCGCAGAATACTGAGATGACTGTTTATGGAGGGCATCCCTCGGATGAAAATACTTTAGAAGATGACCGTAAAGTTTTTCTAACGAGGAGCATTACGCCCGCTAGCGGTATGGCTGATACAGTTTCCGACGTATGGGACGACATTGTGAAGGAAGCTATTCAAACTCATATGTCTGTTGACGGCTGCAGTTTGCAGGAGGAATACCGACGGCGCAGGCCGGAAATAAAGAAAACCTTGATGACTATATACGGACAGTACAACACTATTTGGATGCATTTAATGGGAGACCCGCTTCACCGAGAAATTGTGAAAACTAGGGATTTCTTACGCGGAGTAATTGACCTACCGATTGATGAGGCATTAGCGAACGCGATCAAAATACGCTATATGTTATTTGATAAGGTTTTACCGGACGAATACCCTTACGAAAACCGGAAACGATGTACTTGAAGAATGTTCATCATGAAGATAATAAAATGCTCATCAGAACGAACGATGTCTTATGTTTCTTTATGTTAATGCATTGGTTGAGACTTTCACAATATAGTTTTATAGCTTTACACAATCTCTCTATTGACGCATGTAGAGTATATATTTATAGATTTAATAATAGAAACACTATCAAGCCTCATCATTATTACTCACTGTCCTCATCATTATCACTCACTGTTCTAAAGCGACGACCGTTCTCCTGACGTCATGGGAAATCCCCATTCCATAGCGGTTGTGCAATAAGACCTGTCTGGGTTTTACACGGGGAATCCCCGGTTAATACGAATGGCCGCAGTGCCCAAGGGAGGTCACTCTTTCAATACCTCAAAGTATTCTAGCCTCAGATTATCTCCCTTTGACCGTTTCTATACTACTCAACACTATTTTGCAGATTTATACAGACTGTTATTTTTACAAAACCTATCCATACTGCCCTAAGGTGATGGCCGAAAGTGACCTAAAGTGATGACCGAAAGTGATCGTCGAAACTGCCCTAAAGTGACCGGTGAAACTGCCCTTAAGTGACCGGCGAAACTGGACAGCAGTGACCAGTAAAATGTTGCCACTGCCACTGTTTTTCAACTGTCAAAGTTATATCGTACCAGTCAGATCAGTGCCCTATCTTCACGCTGTGATGTTACAGGTGGTCGAGGCGAGCACAAGTTGCACCGTGTTTTCTCACAAATCTGCTTATCACTGTATAATGGTAGCCTAATTGACGCCAGATAGCTTTGTACATCCCTGCGGAGTGTTTACCGACAATGTGCGGTTGGTGACCCTCTAATATCCTCCTTCGTGCCATGTTCACAGAAGATGAGTCCACGTTGCACCAAACCGGCCTGAAATACAAAACATTTAAGGGGAAGCATACTGAATTTGCGTAATTACACGAAAAAAAAATCCTGTCGCATTACATGCAGTTTTTGCGTTACTGTCACACATGAATTGCCATAATCGTTCAATAGAACATCATTCTTATCATCATAAAAACTGGCATTACATTTAACATTAAGGCAGATTTATAATAATTAATTTCAGCATGGGGTGCTTAAGGTTTTTCCTTGTGTGTATTTAAAGCTGTTTTACAGATGAAACACAACTATATTCAAGCTAGTTCAAGTTTTATTCACAAACAATACGAAAGAACACTCATTTTTGTATACCTTATCGTTTGCATGCTTTATCTATTTTTAGCGTGTCCTTTCTCGTACGCCCCCCCCCCCCCCCCCCCTCTACTTCCTCTCCTTCCCCAAAAATGTCCAGGGACACCATCCAGGCGTCTCATTTTTTCTGGAAAACTGAATGCTCAAAATAAATGCTCTGAAATTCACAGGCCAAAATGAAACCGGCTGCAGTATGCTGCAACAGGAATATCTAAATATGCTAAAATTAGAGACCATGCTGTGAAAGAAAAAGGTATTGTTTTACTCGAATGTATCAGACGTTGAATGCACAAATGTAAACCTGATATAGTACTGCATTTATATAACATTTACAATAAAGGAAGCCGATGAGAAACCCAAGCAAGTTCAAATCGTTAACGTTGGAGAAACACCTTGTCAGCGAGTATTCCAGAAACAATTATTTCTTATTCAGGGAACCCTAATAAATACTTTTGCAAAGGTTCCATTGGTGAACCCAATAATGCTAATTAAATCGGGCGTTCTTAAGTTGATTAAGTACAGGAGTTAGAACTTAAGAATGATAGATCTGGATTCCCACCACCAATATGAACATTTTAGTATAGGTTTCATTTATATGCTCAATTATGCTAATTAAAATTATTTGATTCTAATCGCGACCTTTGACCTTTTCTTAAGTGGACTTGGTACAGGCTTTGTCACTTAAGAACTGCAGATCCTCATTGAAGGAACCATAATGATTATGTTTACAAAGGTTTCATTGATGTACTCTATGATTTTAATTAATGTGTTAACTAGCTCTAATTGCGGGAGTTCTTAAGTAGATGGGGCCTCCGTGGCTCAGTAGGTAGAGCGTTGGACGCTCAATCCAAACAGCCTCCCACCAATGGGTCGCGGGTTCGAATCCCACCCAGTCCAAAAATTGGAAAATTTTCTGACTGGGTTTTCACTCGAACGACCTATGTGGTATGGTTGCCAGTTACCAACGGAAGGTCGTGGGTTTCCTCCGGGCATAGAGCCCGGTTTCCTCCCACAATAAAACTCGCAACGCCGCCATATAAGTGAAATAATCTTGAGCGCGGCGTAAAACACCAAACAATCAATCAATCCTAAGTAGATAAGGTACAGGTGTTGGAACTTAAGAATGACAGATCTTGATTCCCACCACCAAGACCAGAGGTCGCTGCCAGGATTGGTACAGGAGATGGAACTTAAGAATGGCTATTTGAAGGTCCCACAGCCTCCCCCTTCATAGTCCCAGCTTCCAACCTTTTGTACTCGCAATGCTAAACAAATCTTCTTGGGCTCCCGTTTTATAATTTTCAAGAAAGTGTTATCCCATAAATAACGGAAATTACAGGCATTTTAATTTTGAAAGTTATTCCCAGTCATGCCTTATGGCCCATGCAGGCGGTACATGCATTGAGCCTTGTTTGATGGCCGGGTTTTGCGAGAACTCACTTACCAACCCCGGAAGTTTCGTTTAGAATTTAGTGCAATTTTTTGCTATTGTTCAATATCTGAAGAACACAAATTTAAAATGATGGCTTCAGGGTCTGCTTAACGTTTATGATGGTGTGGTGTGGAGGACTGAAGGGTGTCGAAAGGTCCCGCAAGCTCTGATACCATATATATGAGGGGAGATGCGTTCTGGGGACCCTTTCACGAAGCCGTCGCAAAGTACAATCAATCGCAGTTACCATGACGTCGTATCTCTTCACTATGGTATGCATTGGCAACTACGTTTCGTTTGCGATGCGACTGCTTTGTGAAACGAGCCCCAGGCGCCTTTCCTGAAGAGGACTTTGAAATCCCTCTTTTTAGATGTTTATATCATTTTTATTTTTTATAGAAATGAAACAATATACATGCCATCTGTAAGTATAGAACGGAATCTCAAACACCTTTACAATTCATGTTGTGTTATCAGTGAGAGCACAATACAATTTAGATTTCCAGTGATCGATTCAAACCCCCGTCCCAACCGCTCCAATGAATTTATTTCTGGTCTCAAAATGTGGAAGGGGCACGGTTCTGCGGTCCTGGTATAAACATCAAAAATCCTATTTGGTTGTACCTAAGTCTTGGACTGAACACACCTTCGTTTTGTTTTAATCGTAAAGGTTTATCGGTCAACTATAAGACAAGGGAAATAACTGCCCTTAAATCAGTAGCATACGTTAGTTAACGAGTTGTCGACCTTAAAATGTGAACACTTTAGCTAGAATATTTACAAAACTATATAACCCTTTTTAACAAACGGATCTGTGATATTTTTAATCACGAGTTTTGCATTTTTTTTACTGAGTATATTTGTTTACAAATTATCATTTTATAAAAAAACAATAAATCTTAAAAATGTTTCTACAAATCAGGATGGTATTATCTCTAAAATGGAAAGAATAATCACATTAAGTCACATGAACTGCCAAAAATTTGCACTTTTTCCATAACTTTTGAATGTCAAGACAATCGGAGGGATTAACGTGTGAAAAAGGAAACTCCGTACAGAGCACGAATCGCATTATAGGTCTTAGTTTGTTCGAAGTACTACTGTAGCGTAAATATATTAGACAAGTAGCGCTGAAAAAACGTCTACTTGTACTTGTTTACGGTGGCAATCCTTTTAGTTTTAAACTTTTTTTTCAGTTTCAAGTTTTTTGTTTAGTTTTAAATCTTTTTTTTAGTTATGATTCTTTTTTTAGGCATGATTTTTTTTTTTCGTTTCAAACTTTTTTTAAATTTCAATTTTAGTTTCCAATTTTTTTTTAGGAGGTTTTCACCCAGGTGAAAAATCACATGACTATGATAAGTTATGTGACCGACAATAGTAACACGATGGCTGCGAGCTGTGGGGTGTGTGCAGCTAGAAAGATCGGGGACGTAAGGGGCGTTTTGGTTTTCTTTTTTGCATTTACATATAGAAATCGGTTCACACAATTTCCAAAGCTGTTTCACACTGTTGATGTGTGCTACCAAAAAGCGGCTTGCAGACAGCTGACAGGCATCTTGTTGTTTGTCACATGATTTATCACCTAGGTGAATAGTCATGTGACTATATGTCATGGTTATAGATATCTTGTCCACTACCTTAAAGGGGCATGAGCTGCCAAAATGTTGATATTTTGACGTTAAAACAGAATGCTGAAATTATTGGCTATTTTTCTCAAGAGGTAGAATTCAAAAGCTTTTTAATGCTTCAAGTCTCGAAAATGTACGATAAAGTACTGTTTTAAACTAACTTTGGCTTAGAATGAATGAATGGTCGTCCCGGTTATTTAAATTTTGTTTACTTTTTAACACGTTTTCGGTTCATACAGGCCACATACTGTATGGATTTTTCTCATTCCAACGCCAATCATTTAGTTTTTCGATAGCCTTCAAAGCCTCTTACTGTCGTGACGATCAGAAGTTATGAAAAAACTGTGAATTTTGGCAGCTCAACTTTAACAAAGTTTAATCAAATACTACTTCTTTAACAATCTCCCAGATAATGACCTTATGTTTCTTCCATTTCCAAATTAGCTGTCCATATTCATATCCCAAATCTATCATTTAAAACGTCCTCTGTCCACCCCCTTTAAAAAAGCTTAAATAGCCCAAATCTTTAGAGCTGTTGAACCTTATTTTATTCAAACAATATAGACCCGTCTCTATATACTCCCTGCTGTAAGAGAACTAATTGAAACAACTGTGTACCAAAATGGTTAGCAACTTGTGGGACAAAACAATACTCTCTCCTTGCTTTGGTTTAAAGGCCAAAATGTAACTTGTCAAAAAATAGTTGTCTGCAAATAGACTTTCTTTATAATTTTTTTAAAAATCCATACGTGTACTACTGAACGCAACTATATTTGCATGCGTTTGAATACCCATGACCCCAGCATAAAACTACGGCCTACTATTGGTCACACTTCTGTCGATTTGATGTAACTATATAAAAAGGGACTTATAGCACCCAAGAGTACAGTTCGAAACTGACCCTGTCACTGACAAGTTAGAGCAAGCAGAATAATATATATATATCGCATTCAGAAAACTCACATTAGCATATCAGTTGGAAACTTACTCCTAAAACACCAAACAAAATGTCCTTAAATAGATTCTCAAAAATTCCAGAATGCTCCGGCCAAAGTACATTAATATAAATTTGCGTATCTATAGAAAGCAGTCTACATTCAAACTTCGCGAAAGTCCCTTGACTTTCGCATTGTAAAGAGTTATTGTAAACAGCCGCCGGGGTGAGCCGGCGAAAACAACAATAGGCGATCAGACAATCTGTCGCAATATAGATCGAGAAAGATCTGTAGACAATCAAAATAGAGTTTAACAATTCAACTTTATGTAATATAGGTTATAATACAGTATAACAAGGCCAGCATCGGTATGGCCAAGATTATAGTAGAAGAATACAAACTACTTCAAAGTAAAATGGATCGAACTCTGTCCCGGAGGCCAGTCATAGTTTATAAACAGAATAAGAGTTTGAAAGATATACTAGTCAATGCTAAACTACCTTGCCTGTCTTGTACCTAGGTTTTTCTGGGAGAACCAAAATTTCCCCTTTCTTTTCCCATGATCATATTGCATGGGTTCAATATCATTTTACCGATATTCTTGCCATAGATTAAGATGCGTTAACATTGTCAATATATTATAAAGCGTTCCAGAAAATTATACTGACTAAACCCTAACTCCTGCTTGATACACCTTTGTTGAATTAGTCTATAGGCCTAGTCTTAATGTTGAAGATATGTGGAGGAGAATTTGGAAGATTTCGTTGATTAATTGATGTTTTACGCCGTATCGGAGATTGTTTCACTTTAATACATGGTGACGTTGCCAGGTTAAACAGGGGGGGGGGGGTGCTCTTTCCCCTAACCTTGGGCGAGTACCTAACAACTCCTCCACAATCAAGCGACAAGTGGATACACAGTAACTTTAAAGGGGGAGAAAAAAAACAGAATGCAGTTGTATCGAACGGGCTCCGTGTGTGTGTGAATAGTCCACGTGGTTTACGACGTGAAAATCTACTGAAAATGAATCTGCCAGACTAGTTCGTGTTCGATCGTCAGTGGAGCGCTTCATTGACATTTTGAAATTGACAGAAAACAGTAATAGTAAATTACTTCCCTTGAGAGCTTTTCGTATCTTGTATGGTTGTAACCTGTGATGTCAGTGGGAAGACTACCTTTTCTGAAACGACATACCAAGAACACCCACAAGTAGCGTAGACACCAAGCCAGTCACGTCTTCCCAAAAGGTTGATTTACAAGCCAGTATATATTTCAGACTTATTAGAGCGTTTGTCTTTCGTTATTAGCGCCTCGAAATGATCGAAATTAACCTAGGTTTAAATGGCAGACTTTCAGAATTGACCGATTTCTCTTATGCTAATGTAGTGACTGGTGAGATAGGCGTATGGGGATTGGCAAATCGGGACGCACAGCTTAACTTGACTATGATGATGGCTGTCGAGTCATTTAGGCGGCAGCAGGTCACAATTTCATTTCCCATTTGCGGCAATGTTAATGTCTGCACTCACAACACCCCTAACTTTCGTTGAACAAACTTCTTCGGTGGGTGAAAGGGGGGGGGGGGTTCTTAAACAGTCCTTTATGAGTATATTAAGCACAATCTATTTATAGGTTAAAGGTAGAGAGTTTTCACTATCATTACAAACAGCTGATAGGGGTCGCTTTGCACATAGTACTGTGACAGTTTTCGCATTGACTGTCACTGACAGTGAGTACAAAAAGTAAGGGTTATTTCTGCCACCTGTCAAAAGAATAAAATATTAACTATGATCGATGACTGCCCAAAAATATTCCAATTCTGATTGGTTAAATGGAATTTTATTAATTTTAATCTGATTGGTTAAAAGAAACTTGTAAATTTCGCGGTAATTTACAGTTATTTACAACAACAACAACGAACTATCCATCTAATACACTCCAGTTTCCATCCAGGTAAATAACTTTATATATTTCCGTTTTCCATGAAATTATGCATGTTTTTCTCGTTAAAAATATTGCATTATTAGTTAAATTCAACTGACTATCTCCACCATTCAGAATAAACAATGTGTATCGTATTTGGCTTATAACGACAATCAGACTTGACCGGACAACGGACAAATTTACATGGAGGATAACCTAACACTGTCGGAAAAAGGTTTTGAGTTTAGGAACAATAAATACTTACGATAAACTTTTCAGTGACATTTACTTCTCTTGTGTCAAGATCTCATATGAAAAGAGTTACAAGCGTATTATCTCTCAGATTGAGCTGCAAAACAGCATACGAACAAGACGTCGTATCGGATAACATTACAAGCTTCGCCATATTGTCGGACTACCAAAGTACCACACTTGTGATGTCACTGGTTTGCGTGTCTTATCTCCACAAAGTTATATGTATCGAATCAGCATATTTTATTACAAAAATATATATATATGCGGACAGGAAATTTCTTATAAATATGAGCAGCGTTAGTCAGTTTTATCGCCATTATCTAAAATTTATTCGGTCTATTCGAAGCTGAGTTTAGCAGACGACCATTAGTAATGACGTCAGCATAGTCGTTGTCTATAACAACCGTAAGAATTTATACTCTCAACCAATCAAATCGCCTGTAAGCAGATGAATATTCATGAGATTGTGCTATAAAAAGGAGAATTTTTCTACAAGTTGACAGACGTCTCGGGGTTGCCGCCAGCTTCACTTCGTTCTCTGCCTACACTCATAACACTAGAAGGAACCAGCCACATTTCATCGCCCAACTATTAAGGACCGTTCATAAGGAATGATAGTACCAAACAACTCTCACGAATTCATCAACCTATGACAAAGATCTTTGCTCCACATAAATCTTTGCTATGACAAAGATCTTTGCTCCACATAAATCTTTGCTCCACATAAATCTTTGCTGTGACAAAAACTTTTGCTGTGTCAATCTTTGCTATGACAAAGATCTTTGCTCCACATAAATCTTTGCTATGACAAAGATCTTTGCTCCACATAAATCTTTGCTGTGACAAAAACTTTTGCTGTGTAAATCTTTGCTATGACAAAGATCTTTGCTCCACATAAATCTTTGCTATGACAAAGATCTTTGCTCCACATAAATCTTTGCTGTGACAAAAACTTTTGCTGTGTCAATCTTTGCTATGACAAAGATCTTTGCTCCACATAAATCTTTGCTGTGACAAAAACTTTTGCTGTGTCAATCTTTGCTATGACAAAGATCTTTGCTCCACATAAATCTTTGCTGTGACAAAAACTTTTGCTGTGTCAATCTTTGCTATGACAAAGATCTTTGCTCCACATAAATCTTTGCTGTGACAAAAACTTTGCTGGGTCGACAATCTTTGCTGTGACAAAACTTTTGCTGTGTCAATCTTTGCTATGACAAAGATCTTTGTTCTACGTGAATCTTTGCAGTGACAATAACTTTTGCTATATCAACAATCTTTGCAGTGACAATAATCTTTTCCAAGACAATAATCTTTGCCAGGACAATAATCTTGCAGTAATAAAAATCTGTGCTAAGACAATGATCTTTGCTTTGACAAAAGTATTTAATCTTCCCTACATCTTTGCTGAAAACAAAAACTTTAACGATAGCTAAACTTCTGCAGAAACTTTGATTGTGTTTGTTCAAGTTGTAATAAAAATGTTTACTTATTTGTTGAATTTGAAAACATTAGTCGACTCCATTATTGTAACAGAGCTGTAAGTACAAGTTATTAGAATCGTCTCGAACCCAACAGTAGCGGCGTCTCCAAAAAGAAAGCTAATTTCGAACAAAAGGTTTATATACGCTACCAAGGTTAATTAAGTTAGATTTAAATTAGCAAACTCCGCAATTTAGTTATACGCTCGCTAAAGTTTATCGATTAAGTGACGACAAGGTCAAAATCCGCTACAGTACGCCTGATGTAAACATACCAAAATCTCCATCCAGCTGAACTGGGCCCATTCAACTTCTAAAATCATTTCCAGACAGTAACTCAACCCTTGTCCTTTCATAAAAACTACAAAAATGCCCAGCAGGGGGCCATGAAAAAATGATACACACAAACATATCTGGAACTTCCCTACCAAAAACCGGAAGTAAAAAATGTTGACTTATATTCAGACGTTCTCTGATAAGGATTGCTAATTTTCTTATAGCACAGCCTGGTGAGGGAATATGGTTTTTGTACCGTTAGAAGAGAAAATTAAGCGCGCCTGTACTGTATTTACTTAGTTCTTTCATTTCCTTCTCCTGCAACACCTATTGGCTTTGAGATTATTATTTGTCCATCCATTTAACTCAAACAATTTTCAACATATAAAAATACTGTTTAACCGAATCTCACACTTTTCGGAAGTCGTAGATATTAGCGACTTTTGTGTTTAAGAAAATATATTTAAAGGCCCACTTGCCGCTGTGGCCTGTTAAATACTTGTTAAGAAAACGAATTTACATGAGCTTACTACGACTAAAACCACTAAAATTAAACATAGGACACATAAAACATGTCCAGTTAGGTTTCGAATGTAGAAATATGGGTGAAAAACAAACGAAGAATCGAAGCCTGATTACAACAACGATCAGTGTCGGTTAACTTACGTGTTGGATTACCCTCATTACAGGCCTTTTTATCTGTGGTTTACACTAAACAATTATCAGCAGCTTTTCAAGTCACTCTTACACGATCGTCAGTCTGTATTTCTCCGATAAAGTACGTAAAATTACACTCACACTACTCCAACGTTAGGGCGCTTGTGTCCATGTTCAGGTTTGGGGTTTGCTTACATTGCGGGTATTTGATAAATCTGATTTTCAATTTTAAATTATAAATACTGAATCATGCCAAAACTTTCTATTTTTGGTAAAAATGGAAAGTTTTTAACTTGGTCTGTCTGAGAAAAATACAGAAAACCGCCCACTGTTTTTTTATGCAAACAGTATTCCGGATTTTCGTGGCAAGTGTGCCTTTAAAAAAAATATGCCTAAAAATCGAATATAAAAATGGAACAAAGGACCCACGTTTAACCGTTCGTGCAACTTAAGAGTATGACAAATTTGTGTTGAGCAATGACGTAAATGTGGCCAAGAACCCAACCTGCTAATAGGTAAAACACTTCCGTCGGTTTTGTTATGAATATTACACATATTTTTTCTCGTATACAAACGGTATGTATAACACGTGAATCGTGTCAGACAGTTTACGGAGGTATCACGACCTCCTAATTCAAGTACGATGTTAACACAAATATTGTAAACAGAATGTGACGCTGGAAAGCCGTTCTATTTCAAACCAAAATCCCAGTGGGTTAGAGCGATAGTCCTTCAATCCGACACAAGTCTTCCATCGATGAGACGAGGGTTCAACTCCCACTCAGACCAAATAAAAATTGAAAACATTCCAGCTGGATTTTTCACTCGATCGCCGATTTAGAAAATGGTCATGAATGCGGCGTAAAATATCAATCAATCAACCGAATCAAAATATGGTTTCTTCTTTAACATACTTGCTGGGGTCTTTTAAAAGCGTCATTTTAGTGTTTGACTTGAAAGTTTAGACTTCAAGTTTATACAATACAAAACAATGGTCAAATATTTTCCCCTCGCTAACGAATGAATACAATTTGAACACTTGCATAACAGCTGTTAGGTGGTGGTTCGGTGTTTCGTAATCAGTAACGTATTAAACTGGTGGCTTTTCATTCGTGCGTCGTATTAAACTCAATGGTAAAGTCTTACGCACACGAGAGGCGCCGGCTGAGCTGCTGGCCGCGCGTGACCGCGCGTGGCCGAGGGAGCAGCAGCAAATTTCAGCGCAGACGATGAGCCCCAGACTGAGACAAGTTCCTGGTCACCCAAGTCCACTGACCTACATATACGGAAGCGTATTTAGGCCTCTGGCCCTAATACGCTTCCGTATACATAAATGTCACTACCCCTGTTATGTAATATTCTAAGTGATCACGTGTTTCAATAGGCACACGCGATTAGACTTTCCTTCCTCTCAACTCAGCTGGCAGCTCACGTTGTGCGCACACGGCGAGATTCTTGCCAAGAGAGGCAAAAATATTAAACATGCCGAATGCTTTCTTCGCCAAAATTTATGCCTCTCGTGTGCGCTAGGCTTAACCAGCTTCAAGGCTGTTCAGTCGCCGTACAGAGTATATCAATTAATGGTTTACCATCATTTACCAGAGGGTCGTTTAGTGGTGTTAAGCCAAGCACACACGAGAGGCGCAGGCTGAGCTGCCGGCCACGCGTGGCTGGGAGCTAAGCTGTTTCCCCGGTGTGCGCGAAAATTTCGGTGAGATTTTCGCGTCTCGAGGCGGTGAGGAAAGTATCTACCTTGTCTGATATTTTTGTCTCTCCTGGCAAGAATCTCATCGTGTGCGCACAACGTGAGCTGCCAGCTGAGCTGGAAAAGGCCAATCGTGTGTACCTGAACGTGATCACTTATATTACATAACACGCTTAACACTCGGAACTTGCCTCAGCCGAGAGCTCATTGTCTGCGCTAAAAAAACTGTAGCGGCTCCCTGGGCCACGCGTTCCTTGTAGCTCAGCCGACGTCTCTCGTATGCGCTAGACTTAAATCTGGCAAAGTGAAATAATCTTGAGTGCGGTGTAAAACAGCAAGCAGTCAATCAATGAAATCGTTTCGTGGTGATACAGCGTTTCATAATCAGTGGTATCAACCTGACGTCTACCCCACTGTCTTGTAGGGTGTCACAAATAATGTTAACTTTAATGATTAAAAGGCAATAGACTGCGATTTTAATGGCCTTTCCGTACCCGAAATAAGCACATAATTTGAGGTTGTAAAATAATATACAAACCGCCAAATAAAACAATAGTTCTACATCAAAAAGTCTCCTCTCTACCGAATATCTACATTTGTGCATATTAGTTATAGAATGACAACTGAAACCGGTCAAAGGTGCAAAACATGCGCTAAAAAGCCGAAATCAGCCTGAGCTCTCAAATGTCGTATGACGCTTTCACATTTTTAGGGGTTTTTTTTGTTGTTGTTGTAGTTTGTGTTTTTATTCATTGTTGGTTTGTTCATTCCACAGCGAATTTCAATCCCCCACCTCCACAATCCAGTTCAAAATACTGGATACGAGCATGGAGAATCCACCGGAAATACAATAGCAATACAGCGAGCGTATACAGAATACAGACCTGTGTAATATCATTAAATATCAATACCATCCATTAAGAACAATAGCAACACAATTATAGTGATGTATTGATACTTACTTGTTAACCGAGGTTGCCACGCTTTAAAAGAGAAATCGCAGCAAAATGATAAAAGCATCTCTGAATGAATTGATGTCCAGAATTCAAGTAGGTATTAATAGATAATACAAACTTTCAAAATGAAAGGAGCATTGAGTCTGAATCTGACTCTTTACTAATGTATAGGGACGTCTGCCTTTTGTCTAAAACCTACAATAACGTTTTCAATATCGCATCCCGCATACATGTAAATAATTGATACAATGCGTCTACTCTTTAACAAAAATGATTTGTTCATGAAATCTACTATACAAATATAGTTTATATAATATATAATATTTATACATTATATTCCTAATATCAAGTTCAAGGCATCGTGGATCGTGTATATACATGTGTATTTATAGACACTAAAACACAAAGGCACAGGGAAAATCTTCTTGACTAAAATAACCATGGAAACAAGTTTCTAGTTGTGTTAAAAGGTGTTATGTCATTTAGACCTTTATACCCAGTCATAGCTTGTTGTGATAAATCAAAACCCATGAGATTCCATCGGGTTGAAGACAGACAGTAATTTTCTTCTGAAATACTATGTTATATATTGATAAAATTGCACATATCGTCAGCTATTACAAGAAGTTGGGTAAACTGAAATTGATAAAACTAGAATAATGGAAAAAAGAAAGTGAAAACGTGTAATTTGGTTCCAAGGTAGATGGCAGACAAGGGAGTTTAGTGCTGACTAATTGATCTTCCAAACTCTTGTTCTTTTTATAAGCAATGACTGGCCTTTGCGTTAGAGGTCGAGCCTCTTTACTCTGAAGCAGTTTGTATTCTTCTTTTAAAATCTGGATCATATTTATGCTGGCCTTATTGTACTGAAACATATAAAATGGTATAATACTTTTTCACGACACCTTCCCGGGTTTAAGTTCAAACCGAAAGGTTAAACAGTTTGTAACGCTTGAATCCAAACACTTTTCTTGTACAAAGGTTTGTGTTTGGTATCTTCAGCGAAGTGAGAAGGGAGATATTCTCAATAGGCATGATTTCGAAACGGTCCTTAACCGAATGACCTGGGGTATTGAAATGTTGTTCCACGGGCACAGCATGTCCAAGTCTAATGTCATATAAAAGGTTGGCGGCTCTTTGTCGTAGAGAATTCTGAGTTTCTCCTACATGTACATGTAGCTTGCAACATTTTTTGTACGTGATAACACATACACGACGTTAGAGGAGTCGTAATTAAGGGCCTCTGCCATTTGATATTTGTTGCAGGGTTGATCTCCTAAAAATGTTCCGCGATCGGGCGCGTATACATCGCGTCTTAATACTTCATTGATGTACCGGAGAGAAATATTGCGCGGTAATGATTCACTCGTGAAGGAAAAACAAGCGTGTCGGGAGCTTAACGAGGAGAATTAATGCGCCTTAATGTGTCAGATTACGTTTACGCTCGTTTGAGTATTAGCCAAATAGATCGCCAAGTAGGCCTACACTTAGTATTTTATGAGTAAAAGTGATGATAAATAGCGATGATATTACAAAGCCAATATGTGAGAATATTTATCATTTCTATAGTCTTCCCATGGACTTGATGGTTAATATTAACTAGACTTTGTCATAAACACTGGGTGGAGCCAATTACCGCCGAGCCTGATGACGTCACATAGATTTACGCAAAGCTTTCTGGGTAAAATATACCTCAGTTCGCCATTTTGTTTATTGGTACTTATAGCAAGCGGTCACTTTTTTGGAAAACATTGATGACATAACCTGTTTTTATCCACCCATTTTTCGGATAACTTAACACCTTTTACGTCTTTTTCTCGATAGAGTATTTTGCCAACCGCCATATTTAAAAATTATTTTAAGATCCCTCAATACCCCAAAATGCTTTGCGCGTATATTTCAAGTGACGTCATCAAACAATCGGTCAATTGTAACCGGATTTGAGAAAAATGAAGCAGGCGGAGAGCTTAGAACTATTTCCGTTAAAGATAACTGGTTAAATGTCCCCAAACTCCCGAGGGCTGTACCTGTTCAGTACTGCTGTCAACTAGGATACAAATAGCTCTTCGGTGGGTTTATAGTCAGGGGACGTCAGTTAAAGGTTGAGAACCATACTCTTTTAGACTCTTCCTTGCTCATTGTTAATCCGTCTTAATCCGTGTACAGAACCAGGTGGTCTTGAAGAAACCTTTTAAAGGATTACCCTTCCTTCATCTTCAAGACCTATAATCAATGTTCAAGGTCGTTGACGTTGACGTAATTGTATTCGTTTTCCCTTCAGCTGAAACAGTCGACCTACTTTACTGGGTTTTTTTTCTGGAAAAGGAAAGCCGGTGTTACAAGTGTTTTTCCTTGTGGTCCTTCTATGGCTGAATTCTCTTTTTTATATTACTCTCCATTTAGTATTTTTAGATCCTCTTAAACTATATACACCAGTCAATTTTTATACATCCCAACGAGGGATTTAAATTCAGTTTTGGAACCTCTAAATTCAACACGTACTCTACTTTTACTCCTAACCTATATGATGCGCCATTAATAATATGTTTCGATTGATTGGATGATTGATTGATTGATGGATGCAACACTCCGCAATGAAGATTATTTCATTGATATGGCCGAGTTTCCAGGTTAAGTGGGGGGAGGAAACTGAGTCACCGAGGCCCCCATGATAGTTCGATATAGAAAACAAAAAATCAGATTTTCTACGTGTGTGAGTGTGTGGGAGGGGGGGGGGGGCACTGAATTCTAGGGCTGGAGGAAAGTTGTTACTTGAAGGTAAATGTCCTATTCAGTAGAAAAGTAAGTTGCGCTCTATCTCTGACCACTTACTAATGTTGTATTTATGTATAAGAAATGGTTTCTACCAAGGTTATCAGGCAATTATGAACACCTACTTCAGGAGCATTGTTCTTCAAGCTTACCAGAAGAAGATCGGAAATACGACCATCAAGTATTTTTTATTGATTACTTTTTTCTCTCTCTGTCGCAGGTGCAGTCTAATGGATAGTTAGCGAAATACCCATCCTTATATTCTGTCTTGATGATATGATTTATGTGCGTGAAGAACTGTTGATGTTTGTACATTTTATTCATCTGGAAAAATGATTTATTGACAATATGTAGGCCTACACTGTCAAGTTTGTTATGAATGCCTAAGCGGGAATTTTATGTACACAAATTACTGTAGACTATATAATGTTGGTCGGGTAGAAAAACAACATTTCCAGTCATAAAATACCAAAGTAGGAGTTTAGTTAGACGAATATCGTTGTTTCAGACAATGTGAGTGGGTGGTCAAAACAGCTCAAGGCTACGACATATTAAAACATCCATTATAAGTCATTTCCCTGGGGTAAATCATAGGCATAGCACGGATTCATTTTCTTAAATCTCTGTGGACGATTTAAGTTTATTCTATATCATCTTTTTGTACGACTTCAATCAGGTTCGTGATGATATAGACTCCTGGCACAGAAACCCTCTAATTTTAAGACGTAAAACTCGGTTATCTTTTATTAGCCAAAGACAAGTCAAACAATTTCAACTTTTCTTCCCAAGCATAAGTGATGTCAATACATATAATCAAAAGCAATTTCGGGAACAAGAATCACGGACATTGTTTTTGTTTGTTGTTGTTTTTTTTTTCAAGCTATACCAATCACAAGGTTAATATTTTTCAGCGCTTCTTGCACAGTTAAAATCCGTACAGTACTTTTCTATAGAATTCGCAAATACAAATAAAGTTTTCATTGCTGCCTCATAAACCAATCTTGAGCGTGCCATAAAATCAATACATCAATCCATTAAGAAACCTCTTTTTCATAATCTCTCGAGTCTTTTTCCACTTGAAACCCCATGATGTGCATTCGAGAGCCCAGCGAGAGCTAGCCATCGAGGGTTATTTGTCCCGATTTTCTAGATTTTCAGCCAACATAAGTTAAATAATTTGAAGGTAACTTTTTTTCCCAAGCACAAGTGATGTCAATACATATTATCAAAAATAAGTTCGGAAAGAAGAATCAAAGAAGAATCATTGTTTTGGTTTGTTTGTTCTTTTTTTTCAAGCTATACCAATCACAAGGTTGATATTTTTAGCGCTTCGTGTTTTCTTCAAATGAAACATTTCTGTTCATTAATTCTATAAAACTACTGGAAAGATTGTCACATATTTTGGCTGGTATCTCAATTCGTACACTCTCACTCTTCAACACAGATCACCCCTTCAAGAAGAAACAGAATATTCTAGATCATTTCTTTTAAAGAATAATCTGGTATACTACCTTCAAATCTAGAATATGATGAATTCCCTTTCCTTACCCTCTCGTTTTGTCATGAATTCCCTTTCCTTACCCTCTCGTTTTGTCATGAATTCCCTTTCCTTACCCTCTCGTTTTGTCATGAATTCCCTTTCCTTACCCTCTCGTTTTGTCATGAATTCCCTTTCCTTACCCTCTCGTTTTGTCATGAATTCCCTTTCCTTACCCTCTCGTTTTGTCATGAATTCCCTTTCCTTACCCTCTCGTTTTGTCATGAATTCCCTTTCCTTACTCTCTCGTTTTGTCATGAATTCCCTTTCCTTACCCTCTCGTTTTGTCATGAATTCCCTTTCCTTACCCTCACGTTTTGTCATGAATTCCCTTTCCTTACCCTCTCGTTTTGTCATGAATTCCCTTTCCTTACCCTCTCGTTTTGTCATGAATTCCCTTTCCTTACCCTCTCGTTTTGTCATGAATTCCCTTTCCTTACCCTCTCGTTTTGTCATGAATTCCCTTTCCTTACCCTCACGTTTTGTCATGAATTCCATCCCGCTACTCTCTCTGTCGTAAAGTCCTTCCGGTTACCCTCTCATTTTGTCATGAATTCACTTCCGTTATTCTCTCACTTCGTCTTAAATTTCCTTTAACGCTATTAGTTTGAAGTGAATTCCCTTCCGTTCCCCTCCGAAGGTCGGTTGGCTGAATGGATAAGACAGCCGGCATTTAGTGCTGTCGCTAGGTGCCATACTCTGGGACCCAGGTTCGATTCCCGTTTCGGGGGTCACCCAAAAATCGGTCGAAGAATTTCTGCCATATTTTCAAGAAAGTATAAACGTCCCAAAATAACGAGAATACCGTCACCCTCTCCATTTGGCACGAGTTGTCTTCCGCTTGCATGACCCTCCACCCCACTTTGCGCTACTCTCAAAGTTCGTCATGAACTTTCTTTTGTTACCCTCTCCGTTCGGCATGAACTCCCATCCGTTGCGTTCAAAGTTCGCAATAAACTTCCTTCCGTTACCATCTATCCCTTTCTGTTTTCAGATATTATGACACTGGGCAATGTGATGACATTGTTATTACATTGATGTGCTATGTCTAAAAAGTCAACTGGCTTATCCAATGTAGCAGTACAGTGAATTCAAGACTTGGTCGGATAGATGACAAATCATAAATCAAGTCTCATCTACAGCACATTATCAATTGTTGTTTTATTTACATGTTTTTCTCAAATTTTAGGGAAAATATGTACAGATGTAGAATAACCTTTTCACTGTGTTATCGATATAATTAATTGGAACAATTTTTAATCAAGTAACTATTGAGCTTTTATAAACGTCTATCGGTCGACCAAAAATATTTTATTATTGGACGTTGGGGTCCCGGGAAACTATTTTGAGATGTTTAGATAATGTTATCCGTCACCTTTCCACCTTCTTCAATTTGATTAAGGTGGCATCAGTGGGCAAAATCAAGACTTTTTTCTACCTTGAAAATCTGAAGGATTGGCGTTGAAATAAAAGTACTGACAGAAGTGAAAACAATATTTGTGCTTTTGTTGCTGATAAATACTAGCTTGACTTTCATGTCTGAGACTGACATCCACAGAATGCTCTTTTTGTACTTCTTGATAACATTCACAAATAGTTAGTTGATAGAAATATTCCCTCTATTTGGTATACCCCTTTGAACACAATCTCTAATTAGGCTACTTTAAATCAAATCGGGTTGATTGCCTGTCATTCTTATCTTTGTATTATTCAGATAGCACCCATTGACTCCAATTGTAGTTTCTATGTGGGATGGTTGCCATTTACCAACGGAAGGTCGTGGGTTTCCTCCTGGCATAGAGCCTGGTTTCCTCCAACAATAAAACTGGCAACGCCGCCATATAAGTGAAATAATCTTCAGCGCGGATTAAAACACCATAAAATCAATCAATCAATCAATCCAATTGTAGTTGGGTTTATCTAGAATCTATTATAACCATATTCGCTACACACCGATGTATTTCGATTTACTTAGATGAATTTTGATTCGGGTATTTTTAAGATTAAATAAGAAAAGAATTGCAATCGGCCACATTTAGTCTTGTATGTCTTTTATATTGGCCAGGGTGATCGATAATAATTGATTAGATTAATTGATGAAGCATAATTAGCAGATTTGATTATCTGAAAACATTTGTTTGGATATCTACCGATGGGAACGCTTTTCGCAAATAACACTGCCTCTATAAAATGAATTTCACATTGTCGTTGAAAAGAAAAGGATAATGTATCCAAAAAACGAACAATATAGTCAATGTCTTCAAAATCTCAAACGTTAAATTCCGGCTCACTTGGATAAACTCGCCAAAAAACGTTATTAACACGATAAAAGTTCACCAGACAGCAAGACCAAAGAGCGGTCAAGAATAAATTCTTTGGTGTGGTTACAAAACATGGGTAATAGTAAATTTGAACCAGACAAGCTTTGTGATGACTTCCTTCAGAACATGATAGAGTTTGTGGAAAAACAGATTTCCCCAGCAGTCATTTTTTCATCGACCCAATACTATTGTAATTCGGACTGGTCAAAGATCTGGAGCTCAGCGAAATCATTTGTCTCATTGGGACATTGGATCTTTCCTCGTCCGTGGAATCACGAGTGTCCTTTCCAGTTTGACGACCACAAAGCATCACATTAAGAAACTCTTCACGGAAGTTTGTATTCAGCCAGCCGTATATAATAGGATTTGCTGATGCCGATAGCATGGCGATTAAATGACAGATAGCGTATCCTAAATTGAAATTACTGTCCAGAAATATTCGATAGTCATAATCAGCGAGGATATTGAGGAGAGTTAAAGGTAACCAGGTAATACCAAATGTCACAGCAATGGCTGTCAGGAGCACCATGTTCTTCCTGTGTCGTTGTATGGCTCGCATCGATCTCTCAAACTCTCTCTGACTGATGGGGTTCTCTGTAAGACGTGTACGAAGAAAGTGACAGATCCTGACGTGAAGTGAGCAGATCACAGTCAAAGGAACTAAATATTGTACGAAGACTAGAATTATCGTATATGCTGCCCGGAAGTGTCCCGAAGGCCACAACTCCATACAGATATCGTATCGTACGTATTCATGAATCATCTTGACAGCTTTCACCTCTGAGAAGATAAACACTGGCGTGGAGAGAGCCGCTGAGATTGCCCAAATCATGGCTATAGTGTATGTAACTGCACGTTTAGTTGTCTTCCTCTTCTTAGCATGAACAATACACCGATATTTATCGATAGCAATGGCGGTAATGGTGGCCGTGGACACAAACACATCAGTCATATGGACGAACGGAATAGTTTTACACATTACTTTTCCCAAAGGCCAATTTTTCATTGTTAGTTTGATGAGTGTGAACGGCATGCTAATCAAACACATGGTAATATCAGAAACCGATAAGTTCACGATAAACATGTTTTTCGTCGAACGCAGATTTTCTTTCCTGCCGACGACGAGACAGACGATCCCATTACCGAACAGCCCCACTAGTATTACAGTACAATAAGCAACAGTAATGGCGATCTCTGTCGATTTGGAGAACCAGCGATCTTGATGTTTATACGATTGCAATATAGGCATGAAATCCCCAGATGAGTAGTTCGATTTCGTCAACACAAACCCAAAAGTAAGGTTTCCGTCCATTGTCTCACAGAACGTCTAAAAATAGAGCAGTATATTGATGATCAACATTTTAATTCTATCATCGATAGGCAGTGTAAGTATTTAGAGAATTCCAGAAATTATCTGGTACCTGGTTACCATTGAACAGGTGATCTCCCATTGTTCGCATATTACGCTCAAATCTGAAGTTGTAATATGTCAAATGGGATGATAACGTCAAACAAACGTCCGTTAACAATTAAAAGGGGCCCTCGGTACCTGGTGAACCGGAAATTTCAAGAATTAATCATAACAGATATCTTCCGGTTTTCCGAATTCAATCCCACGCAGTCGAAGCGAGCCCAGGTAATCAAATGAATGTTTGGGTTTCCATCATCCAGTATGGATCCTTCCCCACATACATGCATACCACCCCCCCCCCCCTCACCCACACCACCACCACCACCACCAACTCCGCAGGATTATAACGCTTACCAAAGCGCAATCTACTTATTGTGGTAGTCATTCAGGGGAAGAACTTATGTCTTAGTTCGGGAGGAAAGAAACCACCTTTACTTCTAAGAATTACGAAGCCATATTTTCATTCCTGTGTAACTAGCTAAATAAGACGAGTTAAATCATTTAAACCAAACCAAAAGTGTTTGGGATTCTGAAACGTGTCTGGACATTTGAAAGTGAAATGTTTACACATTTATTTATATCGTCAAGGTCAAAGGAATTATTTAAATTCCATTGACAAACTAAATCATTCGCGTTAAAATAACACAAGAATGGAATTTGCCACCTGTATAAACCGACGCTACGGCTGATAAACTTACAAAATTGTAATTATTGGGTGTCTAGTAAAATATTACTTAGGGTAACTTAGGGTATCGTAAGTCCCCATGTTACGTAAGAATAAATGGTGTAACGGAAGAATAAATGTATAAACAATGCATGATTACGCTAAGGATTTGTTGAATAACAACGGAATGAATAAATAAACCAATAAAAAGATGCAATCAATATATATTGAGTATATCTGGAAAACATCCATTTGTAAGAAAAATGCGGAGGTTAAAACAGAGATCCAAGTTGTGACTTGTGCAGAATCAGAGCTTATATAATTACCACTGGGAGTTAGGTGTGACGTCCTGATTCCCACACCTGAACCCTGGCGGCAATATTAACCGGAAGATAGACCTGCACCTGCTCTCTAATTGACTTTATAAAAAAAAATTAAAAAAAAAAGAAACCTCGTCTGGAAGCCTTTATATAAATGTGCCTTATACGATATGAACCATTTTTTTTACGGGGGCATATATCAGTTGACTTAATGCGAAAGGTCGTCAAAATGAAATTTAATCAAATGATTTTTGACAATACTAAAAGGGGCATGAGCTGCCAAAATGTTGATATTTGGCCATTATAACAGAATGTTAAAATTATCGACTATTTTTCTCAAGATTTACAATTCAGAAGCCTTTCAGTACTTACATGTATAGTCTCGAGAATGTACGATAAAGCATTGTTTTCAACTAACTTAGGCGTAGAATGAATGAATGGTCGTCCCGGTTATTTAAATTTTGTTTACTTTTCGGTTCGTACAGGCCACATACTGTATGGATTTTCCTCATTCCAACGCCAATCATTAAGTTTTTCGATGACCTTCAGAGCCTCTTACTATCGTGACAATCAGAATCTATGAAAATAGTCCGACTTTTGACAGCTCATGCCTCTTTAAACAAATGGTAAGAAAATACTACTCAAGTAGAGGGAGGTTCTTTGTAAGTTGAAGAATGTGTTCCCAATCTGATGGTTTAGGACAAGCAGGCTTTTTATGAACGATTATAGGCTTATTAAGGGCGCGCAGAATTTATAAAAAAAATCGCCAGCTTATTAAAGACAAGCCGACTTTTATGAACGATTGTTGACTTGTTAAGGACCAGCAAACTTTTTATGAAAGATTGTCGGCGTGTGAAGGACAAGCAGAATTTTTATGAAAAATGGTCAACTTGTTAAGGACAACAAGACTTTTGTATGAACGATCATCAGCTTGTTAAGGACAAGCAGAACTGTAATGAAAGATCATCAGCTTGTTAAGGACAAGCAGACATTTTTTTGAAAGACCATCACATTGTTAAGGACAAGCAGAATTGTAATGAAAGACCATCACATTGTTAAGGACAAGCAGAATTGTAATGAAAGACCATCACATTGTTAAGGACAAGCAGAATTGTAATGAAAGACCATCACATTGTTAAGGACAAGCAGAATTGTAATGAAAGACCATCACATTGTTAAGGACAAGCAGAATTGTAATGAAAGACCATCAAGTTGTTAAGGACAAGCTGAATTGTAATGAAAGACCATCACATTGTTAAGGACAAGCAGAATTGTAATGAAAGACCATCACATTGTTAAGGACAAGCTGAATTGTAATGAAAGACCATCACATTGTTAAGGACAAGCACAATTGTAATGAAAGACCATCACATTGTTAAGGACAAGCAGAATTGTAATGAAAGACCATCACATTGTTAAGGACAAGCAGAATTGTAATGAAAGACCATCACATTGTTAAGGACAAGCAGACATTTTTTTGAAAGACCATCACATTGTTAAGGACAAGCAGAATTGTAATGAAAGACCATCACATTGTTAAGGACAAGCAGAATTGTAATGAAAGACCATCACATTGTTAAGGACAAGCAGAATTGTAATGAAAGACCATCACATTGTTAAGGACAAGCAGAATTGTAATGAAAGACCATCACATTGTTAAGGACAAGCAGAATTGTAATGAAAGACCATCACATTGTTAAGGACAAGCAGAATTGTAATGAAAGACCATCACATTGTTAAGGACAAGCAGAATTGTAATGAAACATCATCACATTGTTAAAGACAAGTCTAATTTTTATGAAAGACCATCAGCTTGTTGAGGACAAGTCTAATTTTTATGAAAGATCATCAGCTTGTTAAGGACAAGTCTAATTTTTATGAAAGACCATCAGCTTGTTGAGGACAAGTCTAATTTTTATGAAAGATCATCAGCTTGTTGAGGACAAGTCTAATTTTTATGAAAGATCATCAGCTTGTTAAGGACAAGTCTAATTTTTATGAAAGACCACCAGCTTGTTGAGCACAAGTCTAATTTTTATGAAAGACCATCAGCTTGTTGAGAACAAGTCTAATTTTTATGAAAGATCATCAGCTTGTTTAGGAAAAATATAATTTGAGTGGGAGACAATCAGCATGTTGACTGACGTATGGTGCTAAAAAAAATATTTTCCCCATAATTATCAAGAGAAGTGGAGTGTTTGAAGTTCGGTAAAGCCATTAACACGTACGAATCGAACGAAATATTTACGCTAAAAACAGCGTGCAATTCGTGCAATTCAGAAGCTTTTCAGTGCTACTAGTCTCGATAATGATCCTTAAAGTAGTGTTGTGAACTAGGTTAGGCTTAGAATGAATGAACGTTTGTCCCGGTTATTTAATTTTTGTTTATTTTTCGGACACTATTTCGGCTCTTACAGCAAACAGTAAGAATTTTCCTCATTCCAACGTCAATTAATTCATTTTTCGATGACCTTCAAAAACTTTTACTCTCGTGAGGATCAGAATGTATGAAGTCCAAATTTTTGGAGCTTACGCCACTTATAATAGGGCTCTGCGTGTTCTTATACAAGGGAGAAAATGATGGTCTAGACTGCGTACGAACCCAAACATAGACCCTATATTAGATTTCTTGATGTATAAATAATCCCACACGATTCTACACGATTACGCAAATATGGCATGTATCCCTTTCCAGTCTTAATGGAGAAAATGTACTTCTACACACCCAGAATGGAGGGCGGGGAGGGGGCAATAAGCCTGTTTCGAGTTTGGCTAAAACCCCGCGAGATCACACGAGAAATGAGTTTAGGGGGTATAACTTTCACTGACTAGCCGTTCGTTTAACATTAGCGTCTATGCTGATTGACGGTTTTCGTGTGGTTTTGTCTTTGATTCTTTATTTCTAAAACATTTCTTTAATCCAATTTTTTTTCTGAAGCACACCGGAAGCTATCAGTTGGTTTTTTGTCGGTTGACTGCAATAAAAACATTTATATCGCGTGGATACGCCTCGAAGTTGTCAAAAACCAACGGTGAAAACACAACTAGGACGTGTTATTTTTGTGTTAGAAATAATATTATGTTTTTGTCCGTCAAAAAGAAGAATCTAACGGCTTTGTATATATCTTGATATGTCTCAGAAAAAGACTTTTGTAAAAAGTATAGATTGTAAGCTGAGAATCACAGACATAACAACAGGGTTACAGCCGATCTCCATAAGCACTAATGTTAATCAGACAGTCGATCGGTGAAAGTTATACCCCTAAATACGGATCTCGCGTGATCTCGTGGGACTTCCGCCAAACCCGAAAGGGGCTTATTAAATGTTCGGAATGATACTTATTACTTTATCCCATTTTCCAAAACCTGCCTTACATCGATATTTCGCCTGTACTTGTGCTTATAACTACAACCCAGCTGTCATACCTGAGGCTAACACTGAGTCAAACCTTAAAATGGGAATATAACTTATATGTGTAATCCAGATAAACATACTATTAGGGTTTCAGTTAATAGTAAGTTATAAGAAAATGCTGAGACACATAACGATTGGATGTCATATAAACAATTCCGAAAACATATTATTATTATTAATAAAGCCAGCTGAAAAGTATCAGACACAGAAATTGTGTCTAGACAAAACTATATGTTGAATGGACACTAGACAACCCTAACCTTTAAAAGGGAAATCATATAAAGCATTTGTGCCTAATAATTCAGCTTTAGTCTATTTTATCGAATTAGTCCCAAGATCGAAAGCGGAATAAAAAATAAGTTTTATAAAGAATTATTGCAGCTTAACAAACCGGGTTTGATATAGTGTTCCGATGTATATGAATAATTTGACAGAGCGTTTTGGATTTTATCATGTGTATTGCCAAAATATATGATGACCGAGAAAGAACACCGCGTTACCATCGCGTTTTACTTTCAAATCAACGTTTAATCTTACTCACAAATACGATAAAAATGCAAGGGTAACGCGATGCTTAATAAAGTCTTTCAATGGCATTTAAACGTTGGAAGGTTACAACAATAAGGTGAAGAATTACTTCTTGGTACATTGACTTTGATAACGATGTAAGAACTACATCGAAACGTCGTCACGCAATAAACCAAGAAGTTGTTCACCATAAGTAATTCTTCACCTTGTTGCAATGCTTAATATTTACCATTGCTTTAACATCGCGTGTCCATCGTGTTTTGAAGTTAATTCATGAAGTTAGTTGCAATGATAATTGTTTCGATCTTAATTTTCTATTACACAATATACGTGTAGAACTAGGCTTGGTTGAACTATGAAACACGATGAAAACGCAATCTATATTTATCTTCGCTTTTCCATCATGTTTCTGAGTTGGCCCCAAACATATTTTATCAAGTCTAACACGATGGTAATGCGATGGAAATGAATTGACACGTCCTTCGATAAATCGGCAATGTTAGAGGAGTCCTTATAGCAATTAACATGTGAATAAAGCTTTGTCAAATTAGCTCTATCAACACGAAATTTTAACCCCCAAGTCAAACTTGGTAAGGTTCGTTTCAGTACATGAAAAAAGAAAAAAACAAAATATCTTTTATGAATTTTTAAACTTGAGACTGTTCATATGAATCGGAAAATTAAATTTAATAGTCTAGACGAGTTTCAAGAGATTGAGGAACATTCTCAACAAGAAGTTGTTTCGTTTCTAGCATCGGGTTCCGGTTTCTGACATAGGCTGATCTCACGATTCAGTATTAAAAAAATAGACGTGCTTAACGCTTTCTATATATTATTAACTGACCGTACTTATTGCTTGTAGATACCTTTGTCTAATAATTGTAAATTTAGGAAATTGTATAGTTGCATATACTGCTGCACGTGTGTCTGACTGTCTCAGTGCTGCACATGTGTCTGACTGTCTGCAGTGCTGCACGTGTGTCTGACTGTCTGCAGTGCTGCACATGTGTCTGACTGTCTGCAGTGCTGCACGTGTGTCTGACTGTCTGTAGTGTATGCTTTTGAAACCAAGATAACTTTCCTCAAATCAATAGTTATCGTATAATCGACCAAGACAGGGCCATTATTATCTTGTAATTTAACGGCAATGCAAATATGATCTATACGGTTGAAATCCCCCCGTTGAAGTACAACAAAGCTGTGGATTGTCAAGATGATAAATTCACTCACCTATCCAGATGACTTCTCTGTCAACGTTTCCTCTTCTAATGTAGGATTTATTGTGACACCTTTTCTTTGTTCTTACATAAATAAACAGTTAAGAGCGAATCACTTGAAGAGGTCGTGCCAGCCTTAGCCTTCCACGCATCTTACTCATAACCACTTACCTTTTAACAGCTTTCGCTCCCCGTGTCTGTTGTTGTTATTAACGCTTATAGAAGACCGATAATTAACGCTCGACCGAAAGTTAAAATATTTTCAAATTTGATTCTATTCTATTAAATAACTCTACTATATGAAGTTGAAAACTGAGAGTATTTAAAATAGTATCACATTTCTCTATAGAAAAGGCTTTAATAAATAATAAATCTACCGGTTCATGGATTGCAATAAGAGGATTCTAGGTTTATATTACATTGATAGCATATAATAAATCTACAAATTTAGTGATTACAATGTTCTGTTCTTTGCAACTGATATCATATAACACACCTACTGTTTTAAGGATTGCAATATAATATGACAACAGCGTTTACCCTGATACAAAGCTGGGACTAATATATATTAGTCCCAGATAAAAAGCATGGTAAACAGTATGATACATCCATGGCTTTTTGGACAGTTTACCTTACTTAACCATAGTTCTACCACAGTTTACCTGACTTTACTATAGTTCTACCACCGTTTACCTTACTTTACCATAGTTCTACCACCGTTTACCTTACTTAACCATAGTTCTACCACAGTTAACCGTACTTTACCATAGTTCTAACACCGTTTACCTTACTTTACCATAGTTCTACCACCGTTTACCTTACTTTACCATAGTTCTACCACCGTTTACCTTACTTTACCATAGTTCTACCACCGTTAACCTTACTTTACCATAGTTCTACCACCGTTTACGTTACTTTACCATAGTTCTACCACAGTTTACCTGACTTTACTATAGTTCTACCACCGTTTACTTTACTTTACCATAGTTCTACCACCGTTAACCTTACTTTACCATAGTTCTACCACCGTTTACCTTACTTTACCATAGTTCTACCACCGTTTACCTTACTTTACCATAGTTCTACCACCGTTTACTTTACTTAACCATAGTTCTACCACCGTCAACCTTACTTTACCATAGTTCTGCCACAGTTAACCTTACTTTACCATAGTTCTACCACCGTTTACCTTACTTTAGCATAGTTCTACCACCGTTTACTTTACTTAACCATAGTTCTACCACCGTTAACCTTACTTTAGCATAGTTCTACCACCGTTTACTTTACTTAACCATAGTTCTACCACCGTTTACTTTACTTAACCATAGTTCTACCACCGTTAACCTTACTTTACCATAGTTCTACCACCGTTTACCTTACTTTACCATAGTTCTACCATCGTTTACCTTACTTAACCATAGTTCTACCACCGTTTACCTTACTTAACCAGGGTTCAAACTACCATATTACGAATTATTTTAATCTAAGGTAACTGTGGTAATTCGTGGAACTTTTTTATCAGGGTAAATACAGACATTTCATTTCATTAAATATGACTAAAATCAGTAGCCCTCACGAACCTAAGACCTGCGGTAATAGCCGAACACCTGCGGTACAGCCTCACGAACCTAAGACCTGCGGTAATAGCCGAAGCCCAAATAGCCGGGGTGTTCCTCCTGCGGTAATAGTCGAAGCCCAAATAGCCGGGGTGTTCCTTTTGGGATGTGTTGCTGTTTATAAAACTAACCTAATGTAGATCATCAAGATTGGCATCAACGGAAAGCTCGTTTTTGTGCTTTTTGATAAAAATGACCCACAAAATAGCTAATTCTGTTTCAATGAAATTTATCCTATATAAAGACAGGGGAAATTTCGTTGAAACTGAACTTGTCGTCCTTCGTTGACTTTCCGCTGATACCAATCTGGGCGATGCATGTTAAGGTCGCTTTTAAAAACAACAGAAACCTTAAAATGTATGGCTTCTCATACCTCCTGTCTAATTGAAATGTGTCTACCATTACCACACATCTTCCGTTGGCACAGGTTACTGTATGCCTTTTCCGATATTCTTTTTATTTCAGCGTTAATCAAGGTACTTCAAACACTCTCTTGAAAATCATGTCATCACACGTGTTTGTTAGAGTAAATCGCAGTTTTTTGTCATTTTTTTCTGACCTTTTGGCCTCTGTGAACATCCCTATGATAACCCATCACGTTTATATAACGTGTGTAAAATCACCAATAACATCTTTTTAGAGGCTTGATATATATAGAAGTGGTCAGCAACGCACATACTCTGTGGCTATTTATTATGTCTATCCTATGGGTCGTGTAGCTTAACTATAGATAAACATGAAACAATAAAGGCCATTAAATCGATCGACAGTTATCGTGCAGTCCATTGATTATATTTTATAGCAGTGTTAATGGCAACTATGAGGCTCTAGAGGGTGGTTTGATCTTGATGGTACAATTCTCAATAAGGACCTCCGCTAATCAGAACTTCTATTATATTGTAACGAGTCTCACATCAACGTAGATTTATTCCTACTAATGACATTTTGGGGTTAAAAAAATAAATGAGTAAAGGTCTAAAATGAGTTGTTCTAAACTGAAAGATACTGATTTGACATTTTGTCCCTTGGATACGTTAAAACAATGGCAACAGAGTTGACAAAATTCGGATATATTTCGTTAAAGTAGAATTGAAACCCCTTTTTGATTTATTGGTTTCAACATCCTTACCTTCTGCAATACCTGAAAACACAGTTATACATTTGCTTTTGACTGATTGATTTCAACATCGTAATATTCTACGATACCTGAAAACACAGTTATACATTTGCTTTTGACTGATTGATTTCAACATCCTAACCTTCTCCGATGCCTGAAAACACAGTTATACATTTGCTTTTGACTGATTGATTTCAACATCCTAACCTTCCCCGTATCTGAAAACACAGTTATACATTTGTTTTTGATTGATTGATTTCAACATCCTAACCTTCCCCGATACCTGAAAACACAGTTATACATTTGCTTTTGACTGATTGATTTCAACATCCTAACCTTCTCCGATACCTGAAAACACAGTTATACATTTGCTTTTGACTGATTGATTTCAACATCCTAACCTTCTCCGATACCTGAAAACACAGTAATACATTTGCTTTTGACTGATTGATTTCAACATCCTAACCTTCTCCGATACCTGAAAACACAGTAATACATTTGCTTTTGACTGATTGATTTCAACATCCTAACCTTCCCCGATACCTGAAAACACAGTTATACATTTGTTTTTGACTGATTGATTTCAACATCCTAACCTTCCCCGATACCTGAAAACACAGTTATACATTTGCTTTTGACTGATTGATTTCAACATCCTAACCTTCTGTGATACCGGAAAACACAGTTATACATTATAACTTTTGAAGGACATTTAGAAGTAAGGCAACATAATACCATAAGAGTGGTTTTCTGGGTTACTACTTCTGTGTTTATTATACACGACGTTTCGCTGGATATGCTTCCAGCTTCATCAGGCAATATACAATCATTAATGGTAGTCAACTATATATGACTACCATTAAAAGGGTATCATATAAAAGGGTATCAATGGCATCAATGGGTTAAACATACATAAAGGGTAATAAGAAGGCTGGATATGGCTTTAGCAGTAGGGATAAGGCAGTGGAAAGGGGTGTGGTCTTGAGGATAAATGGTTATACTGTATAATGAAAATTGGCTACTAAGGATGACGTATTTGCTGTACTAAACCCTCAAGATAATGAAAATGAGCTCCTAGACCACCTAAACTCTGTGCATTCCCGAATCCAATTCGCTATGGAAACCGAGACTAACCAGGCATTGCCTTTCTTAGATGTAAATGTGGAAAGATCAGAAACAACCCTCTCAACATCAGTATACAGAAAACCAACCCATACAGACCAGTATATACATTACAAATCCTGCCACCCGACCAAAATTAAATCTGGAACCAATGTCACCTTAACCTGAAGAGCAGAAAACATTTGCAACCCTGAATCTGTGGATGCAGAACTTAAACATCTGCAAAGAGTTTTCAACCAACATAACAGTTATCCACCAGAATTTGTGAACGAACCATGCTAAAAACCCTTCAAAGAACATCACCAGTTGTAAACACCCCAAGAGAGCCACCCCCTGTAAAGATGGTCATCCCTTATATTGGTCAAATAAGTCACCAAATTAAACGTGTAATTGAAAAACAAGCCCCCGTAGAAGTTATGTTTAGCAGTATGCCATCCTTGAAGACACTATTATCAGCTAACGGCAGATCAGGAGAAAGAAAAGACCCTAAAGGAATTGTCTATGAATTTAATTGTTCTTGTGGTGAGGATTACATCGGAGAGACATCACGGCCCCTTTCAGTGCGCACTAAAGAACACAAAACTGCTACCACCAAAGGAGAAACAAAAAAATCTGCAATAGCTGAACACATTGCAAACAACCCCAACCACAGCATAGCATGGGGCACCCCCACTGTTCTTGCCCGTAACCTAAAACACTGGAAACCCCGGGTCATCAGGGAAGCCCTAGAAATCCGTAGATTCAGACCAACAATGAACAGAGACCAAGGCCTAGCCATATCTAGTGCTTGGACTATTAACTAGGCTGGGACCTCGTATATATATTCCACAACCTTTTAACAATAATTCTTAGTAGCCAATTTTCATTATACAGTATACCATTTATCCTCAAGACCACACCCCTCTCCACTGCCTTACCCCCTACTGCTAAAGCCATATCTAACCTTCTTATTACCCTTTATGTATGTTTAACCCATTGATCCCATTGATACCCTTTTATATGTACACATATATATATAGTTAATTGTTATATATATATTTATGAGCACTAAAACACACGGGCACAGGGAAAATCTTCTTGTCTAAAATAACCACTGAGACAAGTTTCTAATTGTGTTAAAAAGAGGTATACCATTTAGACCTTTATACCCCATCATAAATTGTTGTAATAAAGTAAACCTATGATATTTCATTAGGTTGACGACTGACAGGAGCTTGGCCTTAGTCAGTAGAAATTTCTGGAACACTTTGTATTGCATTGACAATGCTTATGCATCTTAAGCTATAGTAAGAATATCGTCAGACTATATATTATGGGGTCTTTGGAAAAGACAGTGAAAATTCCCACATCCCCCCCCCCCCCCCCCCCCACATACCCCTTTCCCAGAAAACCTAGGTAGAAGGCAGACAGGGAGTTTAGCCCTGACCAGTATGTCTTTCAAACTCTTGTTCTTTTTATAAGCAATGACTGGCCTTTGGGTCAGAGGTCGAGCAAGTTTACTTTGAAGTAGTTTGTATTCTTCTACCATAATATTGGCCATAGCAATGCTAGCTTTGTTATACTGAAACACAAATGGTATTATAGTTTTTTCACGACATCTTCCGGGGTCCAAGTTCAAACCCAAATGATAAATAGTTTGTAATGTTTGAATCCAAAAACTTTCCCTTTCCAAACGTTTGTGCTTGGTATCTGCAGCGGAAGTGAGAAAAGGGATTTTCTCAATAGGCATAATTTCAAAATGGTCCTTGACCGAATGACCTTGAGTATTGAAATGTTGTGCCACGGGTACATCATGTTTAAGTCTAGATTATCTTATACACACAGAGCTTAAATCAAGCCCATTTAGAATATGTATGTTTTAAATTTCCATTCGTGATGAAGTCATTGTTTCGAAAGCAAGTTGCAATCATCACCAGCGAAATATGTATAAGAGAATCTAACAAGCGAACCGTTCTCAGCAGGGTCGGGTAGCTCAGTTGGTACAGCGGTGGGACGGTAACCCTAAGTCCTGAGTTCGATTCTCAACCTGACCCGGAATTTTTTCCGGGTCAATCAGTGTCGGTTAATTTACTAATTCAGTAATTTCCCTGATGATGATTGCAACTTGTTAACCTTCTGTGATATCTTAAAACACAGTTATACATTTGGTTTCGACTGATTGGGTATTGAACCAACAACACTTCGATTGAAAACTGGAGATTGTCTCTTTTCGGTCTAAACCATGGCCAATAAACAACTCCTGAACAATACAAAACTAGGAACAGCTCAGAATAATGCTAAATAGTAAAAAACTGAACAGGCCCACAGTATAGTACAGTTGAGTTTAGTGTGTCCCAGAAAAAACAAATAACAGTCCCTGCAAGTATTAAAAAACAAAACAAAAAAACTTCAATATCACTTATTTCTATGATTAACGGGAAATTCCATCCGAATTCTTGGAAATGAGTACAAGTTTTTGTTTTCGTTTATGATCCATGCCCTGTACATGAGGCATGAAGGAAAAGCAATGTTCCATAATCAGATAGAAAGGTCTTCAACAATTGCCACTCGATAAATTAAAGTTGCATTGGCTGCCAAAATTCGAACTTTTTCAAAATTTCTAATTGACACGACAGTAAAAAAATAATATAACAAAACAATATATATATATATGTATATATATATAAGATTTATACTTACACAATTGTATCAGATGTCAGAAATCATCGTATGTCACTTATGTAAACGGCGTCTTGTTATGAACACAAGGAGTCATTATCAAAAGCGAGTAGACTGATGAGAACGGTGACAGTCAAGAATAGCTAATGACAAAAGAGCATTGGCTTTTCTCTGATTTGTCCATCCCACGTTTTCTGGATATCCGCGATACTCTGTGGATGACGGAATATTGGCTCGGACATCAGCGATCAGCGTATACAGGTGTTTAAAATAGACCGTTTAGGATTGTCGTACAGCAGTGGAAGTCCACCATTCAAAATCCCTCCCAGATCACACTGTGATAATGTAATCATTATAACAGTACTGACCACACGTGGACGACAAACTCCTCATTGGCGAGAAAAGGAAGTCAATACTGGGATGTCAACTGGATTTAATGCCTTTTCTGAGAAACATGACTCCACTAAAAAATTCCTGGAAACGTGAATCCCGATAGAGTTTAATTTCAGTTAAATCTCGACACGTATTCTAGTAAATGACGCTTACAAAAGAAAATTTCCTACGGAAAATATTTATCCAACTCAATAACGAACTACGCATACAGACGTGGTCAACACTATTGCAACGCCTTCTTGATATAGGAAGGTTAATGTTACACAGGTGCAGCCAGGATAACGTTGCGGTAGGGGATATCATATCCATCCCTCCTTCGCTACCAAGTGTTGCATTTAACCTGAGACACTTTATGGACACTCCTTGTTCTATATTATATTGACAATTGATCTCCATTTTGTAAAAAAACAATATGCTTTCCATGGTCTACTCTATGAATCGGTATATATTCAGAAAAGGTTGGCTTCCCTTCTCAAATGATATCCCGTTGATACAAAACATGATATTTATTAAACTGTATCTATATAAATGGAATAAATGGTATCTGATACTAATAGAAGCCGATCAGATTTAGTCAAGAAGGTTGTCCCTTTATCCGTGTGTTTTAGTGTTCATAAATGTATATTTATATAGGTCTTCTGTTTGCTCTGTATAACCATAAAAAGGCCATGTTAACATGTTTAGGGTTACGAAACGGATCAAGTCTGCATGAGTGCTCTAATAGAATAAACTCCCATTGTAATGTAATATTAGCAGGTTTCGATATTTATAGAATACAAAGTTATTACTTGGCAAGTTACTCCTCATAAATAGGTATAAATAGAATCGAGATTAATGAATTATCTCAAAATATAGGTAACTTGATATAACCATCAGCACTAACGGAGAAGAAAAGGCCGAGTTCTGAATGAGCATTAAAGAGATTAATTGTAATGCCCATCGGATTGAATAGGGTAAAATGACTCAATCTATAAAAGCTAAAGGTTGAGATGTTGTCGGAAAATATATGGTCAACAGAAAAAGGATATTAAGGAAAACATAGAATCCATGCGCTAAACAAATGCCAATACATCGATCCAAATAAGATATGTAAAAAAAAATGCGTTTGGTTGTAAAACCCAAACAAAGTAACAGGTCGAAAACGTGCGGCCTCAATAATTATAAAGAAGTTCAGGCAAATATGACACTGCCTGAAGCTAGTTTTTACGAAGACCGTAAAGTGCCGAAAACATTAATAAACAGACGAGCTTTTAGTCATTTCGCTTTACGTACAAACATACGTCATACTATTGTCCTAATTTACCATTAGATTGTTTTAATGCGCCGATGATTCCAATGTTACTATAGTAAACTGTTAATGAGTCTGACAATTCAGAGTGGCTTTAAAAGAAAACTTATAGTTTTCGTTCGCTCCTGGCAGTCTTTCCGTCTGAATCGATATTATGATAAGAGAGTCAGGGTTTTGTTATAAATCATTTTGTATTAAAAGGGAATCGAACCCTCATCTATTGTTAGGGGAGTTTTCTACGTGAAGCATCTCACATTTTATGCTCTGATCAAAACCGGTTTATGTTATTAGAAAATGGAAGTGGTTCTCCCCTGTATAAAAGGTTTTATCACAAACCAGATAAATTTCCAAGCATTCAATTGGTCGAAACGCCCAAAATGTGAGTCTCTATCACCAGTCAGAGAAATTTCATTTGTCAAAATACCCAGAATGTGAGCCTGTATTTAGTAATTTTTGTGTAAAATGTTTCTGTCAGACACCAAATATCTACCCGTTTACACACGAAAAGGCGTTAAAAAACTAATCCGTGTAGATATTGGAATCTGTATCACCCCGGAGTTATGGTCTCACGCGCTGATATTACCACGGAGTGTAGGTCTTTATGCGTCACATAATTTTTCAGTCAAGACGAACCCCAATCGCAAGCATATACGCTGGAGAGGGACTCTTTGCTATAAACAACTGAGTGTATAGCATTTTAGCGCACGTATCGATTAAAGAACAGGAGCTTTTTTCACAAAGCGGCGTAGCGTACGTTTTTTGCGTAACTGCCATTGCAACCCATACTGTAGATATACGTTACGCTACGCCGCTTTGTGAAACAGGACCCTGCTGATTATACTTAGTTTTAAGAAAACAAGCTAGAGGCTCGTGACTTTGAAAATTAATAGACTCGATTGATATTCACCATAACACACTGGCTCTGGTAAGATAACATCTATGTAGCGTAGGTGTTACATATGTGTAAATGACGTGTGGTAAGAGCGTAAATAGGCCATATCAAGAGTAATGTACGTCTTGTTTCAACTTTTTGGAACATCGGGAATTTGAGAACACATTCACTTCATGAACAATAGATCCAACTGGAAAAAAAACTCGTGTATAGATCCTCTTATTCAACAATGGTCAAATGTAAGCCTAGAATACAGGTATTTTTTTCGTATAATACGTTATGAAGGGCATGTCGAACTGATGTTTTAATATTGTCTTTAGTATCTCGAGGGATATTGAACAGAATAGGGCGTTTTTGCATGTTAACATTAAAGTGGAAAAACGCCCTCAAGCTCATAATATATCTAACTGGTTCTCGAATATCAAAGAATGGTAAATATAACTTCCATGAATTGCGAATCAAGCTCTGTTGACAATATACATTAAAAATGAATGGTTTATATATATATAAATACAAAACTACAAGAATCCACATCATGTTATTCAGATGACTTCAGTGCCCATGGTACAAGATTCCAACACTCTAGGTCATTCGGTCAAGGACCATTTTGAAATCATGCCCATTGAAAAAATCCTAGTCTCACTTGGAAAGGGAATGTTTTTGGATTCAAACATCACAAACTATTTATCCTTTGGGTCTGAACTTGCACCCGGGAAGATGTCGTGAAAAAAACTATAATACCATTTGTGTTTCAGTGTAACAAGGCGAGCATCGCTATGGCCAAGATTACAGTAGAAGACTACAAACTATTTCAAAGTAAAATAGCCCACCTCTGTCACAGAAGCCACTCTTTGCTTATAAAAAGAACAAGTGTTTGAAAGATATACTGGTCAGGGCTAAACTCACTTGGCTGTCCTCTACGTAGGTTTTTCTGTGGGAACCAAAATTTTCACTTTTTTTTATCCTATGGGGTTCAATCTCAGTCTGTCGATATTCTTGGCATAGCTAAGCATTGTCAATGTATTACAAAGTGTTCCAGAAAATTCTACTGACCAAGGGCAAGCTCCTGTCATCAACCTAATGAAATACCATGGGTATTACCAGAAGTCTATGAATGTGCATAGACTTCTGGTATTACAACTTATGATTGGTACACTGTAAGACTTTATCGTAGATTTTACAGCAAAACACTGTAAATGTTACTGTCACATACCGTAAAACTACAACTACGGTATTCGCCTGTAACATTTGTGGCCCTACGGGCCTATCTTTGTGTAGGCCTACTCAAGTACTGACAACTTCTAGACTCGTGTGCATTGGCCAGCCAGATGTCGCTGGGTCTCAGTGGTTGTCCGATTTTGAATAAATTACTGAGTAGTAAAACGAAGAGGTTATAAGTGTATTCTACTCCAGTTTTTATTTTTAAGTTTAGTTTGTCCTAAGAAAGGAATCAAGAAAATTTCAAATAGTCCCTACGTCTTTCTCGTCACATTCAACATGGCGGCGCCCGCATTTGACAGGTGAAAACAAACGATCGTGAACGTCAAAACTGGTTTAGTACCGTACAGTTTACATGGAGCGGCTGTTGTTTTGTGTGATAAGTCGATTGGAGTAACCTACTGTTTAAAACATTTGTTGGACAAGATGTCGCTACCCCGCAACTCCATCGATCTTCCATCCTTTATAATTTTATGTACATAGTATCTCTTCTTTTCATTGTTTTTCGAACCTTCACCTCATTTATATAACTTTAAGTAAATGCCCATTAACATGTCTTATACAACTGTTCGTCTCATTAATAGCTGGCTACATTAATTAAAGCAATATAATGAACCTAATAACACGATAGGAACCACATTTTCAACAGTAGCTTTTCAGAATAAAATCATCATTTACTATAGGCGCATAGTGAGAGGAGGAATGTATAAGCCATATCTTCATGGTGCGTACTCCGATGATATGGCTGGGTAAAACCAGGAGAGCTGTGTTTGTATCCCGGTTCCGGGACTCTGTGAGTAACTAGGATAACTTGCCGGTTAAGGAAGTTGTGGCGGTCTGATGGGTTACTGAGACAGCAGAGAGAGCCGGATTGACAAGGCAGCCTAACCAGCTATGGGATTGGCGGTACAGCATTTCCAGCTGTGGAGATGGTGGTACAGTGTTTCCAACTGTAGAGGTGGCGGTCCAGCATTTCCAGCTGCGGAGTGGGCGCTACAGTATTACCACCTGTAGAATCATAACAGTGCAGTGTTACCAGCTGTAGGCTACGGAGAGGCAGCGCTTCCAGCAGTATACGACATTTCCTGTTCCGTATGCTACCAATTTGGGGATGAGGACTAGATGCTGTAATACCCGTGTTTCATTTCATGCTTTATAATATTGAGCCTGACTGAATATATGGTGACCGTAGAAAGAATATGTGTGCATTGGCACCCAACAATTTTAATGCGAAATTGTGTTGAATATACATATGGTCACTGTAAACTAAATACAGTCATTGTACGGTCCGCCACCATACACAGAAATATGGTTACCATATAATTTTACAGTGGAATTATGTTAATTAAACGGTGAAAGTATGTTATTTATACGGTTACCGTAAACAGAAATACGGCCACCGTATAATTTTACGGTGAAATAACGTTAATTATACGGTAACCGTAAACAGAAATACGGTCACCGTATAATTTTACGGTATAGGTTGGCATCCCCAGCTGCCAGTCTTTTACCGTAAAATTTACGGTGAAAGGTTTACAGTGTATAAAGGCCTAAATGATATACCTCTGGCTCTATTTAACACAATTAGACACTTGTCTCCATGGTTATTTTTGACAAGTAGATGTTCCCTGTGCCTATGTATTTTAGTGTTCATAAATATATGTAGCTAGCTTACAAAAGGGGGTTATCCGTAGCACCGAACTTTTTTTATTTGCACCCTTTATTTAAAGTGTTTAATTGTTTTAGTTTGTCCTTTGGTGTTCAGTGGTTCAGCAGATGAGGGAATAAAACCTAAATAATACGTACATACTTTTGGCCAACACTAAGATGTTTTATAACGACAGAGCAGTCACATGATGAATATAAATTCCATTACCATAACACGTGACATATCCAAAAACGGCCTATTTACATTTGACAAAATATTATCATTTTATCGTTTTCTTCTTGTAATCAAGATGGTCAAGACGTGGTCCATTGGGATGCAAAATCAGACATCAGAAAGACCACCCAAATGTTCAGTAAATAATAAGATCTATTCAATATATTTACAGTTAAGGAAAAAGTATTCTCTTTAATAAGATAAATAAACATTTTGTAGACAAACATCAATTAGCAAAAACTCTGTACAGAGTATGATTTATATGCCCTTAAGTTATTCTATGTAATTTAGTGAATACCTAAGTTAAACACGAACAGAACGTATGATTACAATTACAAAATGTGTGGGATTTTTAGTATAAAATGATGAATGATCACTGTCCCGACCAGTCTGAAACCATAGAACATTTAGCAAGATGAAACAAATTGATCACATTAGACTTCAGTATACATCTTGCTATTGGAAGGCTTCTGTGTCGTCCATACTCTATGTACCATTACCATCCTGATTGTTGATAGAATGAACTGGAAACTTCTTGATTCATTGATGCTTTTCGCCACACTCAAGATTATTTGACTTATATGACTTAGACACAAGGCCGTGGGCCGAAACTGAATTGCAAGATTTCTTGAAAACACATTTACTGGGATTTTAGAGGTAGAGGTATTCCGTTTTTACAGGTTTGTACCCCATAAGTAAAGCACCCCCTGGAAAGTCTGCACCGACCGATACAATCATTGGTGTAGTGAGATTGTTGGCTAACTGATGTTGCAGAAACGCTTGTGATCATAAAGGGCAACATTCTGGCGATAAGAAATCGCCATTAATGGCAAAAAGCTATAGGCCTACGATTTGTTCCGGATATCCTTAGCCAAATCAAGAGTGTGTTTTAACAAAATAATGAGATGCTTGTAAGTATGAAACTTCCTAGTCCATCTGGCTTCACAGGGCGAACATATTGAAGTAACAATGTCACTTTGAGTGTGTAGAACACATCCCTAGAGCAGAAGGTCTAGGAGAAATATATGAGAGAAACAAAACGACGAAGGCTTGGGGAGCCGTATTTACATGAGCTGCAGTTCGTGTAGTGCACCTTGAGGTAGGCCTAATTGTCGATGGTCTATCAACTGCAGCTTTTCTGCATTCTCTACAATAATTTCCGATGATGGAACTAACTTTGTCAATGGGTGCTCAACCTTAAGTAGAAGGGTTATGAACCGGATGACCCACAGCTAATTGCACCTAATCATTTTATCCTAGGTAGAACATCACCCGAAATCCCATCTGACCTATTTGAGACCAAAACCCTTAGCAAGCGATTCGAACAGGGGCTCGTTTCACAAAGTAGTTGCATCGCAAATGAAGAGCCATATTGAAGAGATACGACGTCATGGCAACTGCGATTGATCACACGGTGCGACGGCTTTGTGAAACGTGAAAGGGTTTCAATGTGGTCAATCAGTTTTGGAAACGGTTTGTTTGAGAGTATACGTCCCTATGTTAACTTGAAGGATTAAGTGGAAGTCAAAAGGCCAGCAGTTATAGGTAGATGATATTGTTTTAGGTGTAGACCCCGAAATTCCCAAAGGTCCGTGGAATTTGGTTCGTATTCTGGAGGTATAGGCATGCTCAGGGAAGGATTAAGTTGTGCATAACATTAGGCCTATAGTGTGTACCAAAAACGGCGAATATAGACGGTATTTAACGGTGTTATAAGAGGTCGAGGCTCAATCCTTCATCTGTTTCGAGATCCAATCTTCACATGAAGTTTTCATCTATTTGATGATAGGCCTATATCTTCAAAAACAATTCATTATTTTTCATTTGTTTATCCTATTTTTCGACACACGCAGCGATGTCGTGTGTGCTTGAATCGAGTGGTTGTTCTCACTTCTAAGTTCTGGTATAGACTATAGCGTTATAGGGGAGAAGTTTACCTATATTCAGCATTCTATTGAATGTGATTTTACGGATCATAACATACTTTTGATATAGATTTAAATACAATTGTTGTTTGAATGAAGTTATATACGGAACCGTAGAGGGGACATGCAAAAAAAAAAAAAAAAAAGCTCTAAAAAGATTTCGTTCCACGAATTACTATTTCGTTCCACGAATTACTATTTCGTTCCACGAATTACTATTTCGTTCCACGAATTACTATTTCGTTCCACGAATTACTAACTCGTTCCACGAATTACTAACTCGTTCCACGAATTACTATTTCGTTCCACGAATTACTAATTCGTTCCACGAATTACTATTTCGTTCCACGAATTATGATAACCAATGGCTGATGGCTTTATAATTTGCCAGCTAACCAATGAGGATGAACATTGCATATTTCTTGGCTGGCTCTCGTCGATGTAAAAATTGGTGCAAAAGGTGAAAAGACAGTCTAATTCCAGGATTCATAGCTAATATACTCACGATGTTCTTGTACAACAACCCTAATTCAAAATACATAGCAATAAGTTAATCCCTTTCAATGTTGACCTGTACGCATAGCCTCACTTTGATAACCTATTTCTAGGACAACAACAACGGAAACCATAATTCGTGGAACGAAATAGTAATTCGTGGAACGAGTTAGTAATTCGTGGAACGAAATAGTAATTCGTGGAACGAAATAGTAATTCGTGGAACGAAATAGTAATTCGTGGAACGAAATAGTAATTCGTGGAACGAAATCTTTTTTTTTTTTTTTTTTGCATGTCCCCTCTACGGTTCCGTAGTTATAGTAGTGTATGAAAACTAGGGCAAAGTTTCTCAAGGATGCGCTTGAGGTCAACTGGAGTTGGTGAATATTAGTTTCCGTGACGTCATAGCTTATGAATATTCATACATTAGCTGTGTTTTTATCTATCTTTTAAACAGCAAGTCAGCTCTTAAGGCTGAAGACTGGGAATTGTCGGAGATTATAAACACTTAATAAACTGCTCAAGCATTCTGAAAGCTTTCCAATAGAATTTCATTTAGTTTTACTTGAAAGCATAGCAATATCGTTGTCTATATTTTGTTGTATGTTTATGTACTGTTTCTCATTCAGAATTCATACTAAAGCTAACTTTGAGATTTAGCCTAAGAATAATGAACATAGCCTACTTTAAGGGGTGGACACACTAGGCGAATTTTACTCGCCGACGATTCGACTGAAACTCGCAAAGCCGAATTCGCCTGAGAAGCAAAGTGGACATACTATGCGAATTTCATGCGAATCCCCGGCGATTTGACAGCTGTCAAATATATTGACGCATGCGTCAATGTAATGAAGGTCGCGTTTTTTTTTATATCACGCGAGGACACAAGTGTCTGCTATTGGCTGAGAATATCTTGCGTTCTAAATTCGCTTGACAAAAATTCGCTGAAGTGGACACACTAGGTGAATTCACTGTCAACAATGAAAATTCGCATTGAAAATATCTAACATGCTTGATGTCTGCGAAGGCATTCGGGCGAGATTCGGCCGAACTTCGCCGACCCGGACACACTAGGCGAATTTACCGGCGATTGACTCGGCGAATGAATTCGCAGTGAATTCGCATGAAAAATTCGCCTAGTGTGTCCACCCCTTGAGATCTATATTCCTACCAATAATAATCTGGTAGGAAAATCCTTTGTTTATGTATGTTACTTATTTGTTTATTTTATTTCTGTATTCCGAGAACCACATTTGTATTTACGGAAATACAGTGCGTGTTAAGAAAAATCTCCGTTGTTCACTTTACTGCTTCATCGTTTCCGACCAATCACTCTTACATCCATTAACAAAGTAGTGGTCAGTAGTTGAACATAGAAAAGCTTAAAAGAAACTGTCACTTAAGTTTAGTGAAAGGCGATTCAGAAAAACGAAAACCAGACAATAATTGAGTACCATTCCACTTTAATTTAATGGTATACAATTTGTACATGAGAGATAGGGATAGAAATTGAAATCATACAGAGGTTATACATTCTTTGTTCTCAATCATTCTCTCACAGACATCCAATAAAGCAGAATAGAGATTGAATGGATCAATAGCCAGGTATCCAGCTGAATTATCACACAATTCAACAGTGCTCGTAGACACTTCGTTGACAAGAAATAACCTAGTCAGGGTATTATTTACGACTCATTCAAAATTATTACACATATACGGCAACATGGATAGGTTTAAAGGGAAGGGAACTATGCTGTAAAACCTCATATTGTGTTGTCATACGTAACAATATCCCTTTCGTTGGTCAGATAAGTGAGCCCTGTACCAGAAAAAAGTACTGAGCAGGGTTTGATTGACTGATTGCCGTTTACGCCGCACTCAAGATTGTTGCTCGTAGGGAGGGTTTCCCCAGGTTTCAGGGGAAGAAATCTCCATTTAAGTTTTGGGTATAAACCATCCCAATACTGTCCTTTGATAAGAACTGTTCTCAGAACCAAATAACCTAATTTTGAGGTTTGCATGAATGGAAGTTAATATTCAGGGCCTAGTTTCATAAAGCGATCTCAGCTAAGTGTGATCTTAACTACCATGGCAACCAATGGTAAAGGTATACGTTGCCATTGGTAATTAAGATCACCTTAAGCTAACATCGCTTTGTGAAACTGGGCCCTGGCTACTGGATCAATTGCTGTGGAAAAGGTGATCAAAACTTCAATAACATTCAAATTATAGCACAACAAAAAGTTTTTAAAAAGTTGCATTTACACATTTTGAGCACTCAAGATTATTTTCTTTTAACAGTTTGGAAAGCATAATTGAAATGTACTTAAAAAATCATTTAATTTTGTACAATTTAACATGAAAATCGAATGACATTTTTCACCAAAAAAAAAAAAGCCAGTTGTAAAAATTATCTTTTAGACCCAATACACTATATACAAGATCAGCTGATTCCCTGCCTTACAAGGCACAGTAGAGAACATTCAACTTGGCCTGCCATTTGATTACAAAGTGGCCAGAGGAATACTTATGAAGGAAAAACAACATTTTACAAGACCGTTTACTGTGATTGACACTTTACAAAGCTCTGGTGACTTTATACGAAATACGAAAACAGTTACAAACGCTAGAACTTTATACATCAAAATTAGGATACAGTTTGGTTTTATTACATGATTACTGCACTGTGTCGGTCAAACTAATACACTTAATAATAATAATTTACATAAATCATAGCACTAATTTACACACACTTTTAAACAAATTACAGGAGCTTCACACAATAATGTGACCAGAGTAGTTTTGTTTTACACTGAACATTTGTTTGATAGCTGAAAAGAGAAACGAAGTTATTAGGTCACTGCTGGCCATTTGTCTCCAAGGCCTATAGCATGGGCTGCATCATCTTCGCAAGCCAAGTTAAAATCTTCATGTCCCCATTCCGTGTTTTACCTTGGCGGACTACTCCACTCCAACCCGTAAATCGAACAGCTCGTTTTGATTGGATGCGAGTAAAACTTCTCGCATCTAATCAAATCCTCGGGCACTTACACTGAAAATAACATAATGGCGGCTGTGTATACCTTGAACTTTTGATTAACTAGTGCTGATTGGCCAAGACTCTGTAAGTCTAGGAAAGACAACTCTTATATTCTCACCAGTGGGCGCTGTTCGATTTACGAGTTGGAGTGGAGTAGTCCGCCAAGGTAAAACACGGAATGGGGACATGTAGATTTTATCTTGGCAAGAGAAGATGGGGCTGCATATAAATATCGTATCTTATATACAGTTTGCTTAGTGATTTTTTTGTGATACTGCGTGGTCTTTTGAATATTAGACTAACACAGAGTGTGACACAGAGAGTTTGGGTCAAATATAGTGACATATATCATTATGACCCTTATTGTTAATGGAATTACTTCAGGTTGTGCAGGTTCTTAATCACCCAAACAAATGGTTAAATACAGTGCAACAAAGCTTAGATTTAGCAAGGTGACATGATAGATATATGACAGCAGCCTTAGATTAAACCCCAAAAGGCAGGTTGCCATGACTCTATATTATAATTTTTTGTAAAGATTGCAGCTCAAGAAACTAAGATTAGTGAAATTACAGCTGTCAATTCATTGATGAAGTTGGGTTTCGTCTTCTCAAAAAATTCACTCAGAACATAAATAGAGATATTTGTGACAGATTTGATAACTGTTCCAGAATAATTTTTAAAAAAGCTGTACCTAGATATGCTGATTACCTAGTAATTTAGGACCATGGTAAGTGAAATAAAACATTTAATCTTGCGTCTGGAGAAAACTTGACAAGATTGAATAATTATTTTCAAGTGGCATGAACTGCCAAAATTGAGATATTTGGCCATTATAACAGAATGTTAAAATTATCGGCTATTTTCCTCAAGACGTACAATTCAGAGGCTTTTTAGTACGTATAGTCTCGAGAATGTACGGTAAAGTTTTCAACTAACTTTCTTAGAATGAATGAATGGTCGTCCCGGTTATTTAAATTTTGTTTACTTTTCAAACACTTATTCGGTTCGTATAGGACACATACTGTATGGATTTTCCTCATTCCAACGCCAATCATTAAGTTTTTCGATGACCTTCAAAGCCTCTTACTGTCATGATGATCAAAATCTATGAAAATAGTCCGAATTTTGGCAGCTCATGCCTCTTTAGTCACACTCTAAGAGAACCTCACTTGCGGCGATGGAAAGCTGGCTCTATATCTTGAGGAAACTTAGTCTACCTAATCTATCTGACTGGAAAAATTGTAATTTACATTCTGTTGTGGTGAGCCCTGTCAGAGTGTGTGTGCATCGCTCCAAGATTCTTACATTATTAAATTGGGTTTTGTTTACTTGAGGGTTTTCAGCAGTTTTATAACACTGTCTGGATTATACTTGTGAGTCTGGGACTTCCTCTTACACAAAACACTTCAGGGGGAAAAAGACACAGACAAACTGAGGGACAAAGCTACATTACATAAATAGCTGAATCTACACATATTTACAAAATAATAATACTGCTAAAACACAACAAAAAAACATTGAAAGGAACAAAAAGCTAAACAGAAAGACTTTTTTTGTCTTGTAGTAGACATTCAAATAATGGTTGTATGTCGGTCCAATGTAGCATATTGAGTCAAATATTGGACAAATATGGACGCAAATGTTTGAATTTAGTCTCACCAGAAGTAAATAACCTCACAGAGGTGACCCAATACAGCATATAAATACATCAGGCTCATTTGACTATAAAAACAAAATAAGCCATCCCACATTAATCACAAGACAAAAGAGATATTACATTATCAGCATTTGAGATACTTTTTTCTTTTACATCTGTATAGAGTCAAGATAAACTGACTTGTATTCTATTAGTACACTAGGGAGTTTGCAATGGCCTGGAACAAGCAAAGGGAGATAATGGTAAACCATAATCATAACCAGAAACCATTGTTACCATACAGGACAAATCTGTTTGTAAAATGTTCCCTTTTGGGAATTATAATGGAAAAATGGCAGAAGTTTTGTGGAATTTATGACATTTGATTTTTAAGAAAATACCATCTCCAAAAATGTACACCTAGTAGTCTTTGATGAAATCTAAACAAAAGTTTGTCTCAGACATGATCAATGTTCAGGAAATCTCAAGATGCTAACAGATAAAAAAAGGGCAAGGCAGACAGTGTACAGATGAAAACGTGTGATTAAAATATGACTTTATAAAAATACCAAGTATCAGCATCTTAATTCTACTAAAAGCACTTTTTCATGAAAAACAAGGAAGAATGGTTAAATGTAAGAAAATAATAACCCCACCTGACAAAGTATGACCGTATCACCAGCATATAGGGATTTTAGTTTCACATTTGAAGTATGATATAGCACTTCAGAAATAAACAAAAGCATTTGCCTAAACAAAAACAATGAAGAACTTATATGCTGATAAGGAAACGAAATATTTGTTCCTTGCTCAGATTTTTAGTCATGATAAAGATAGAAGGCATATTCTGTTAACATTGCTTTGAAATGTGTGCAGAAGTTTTGTCAGTCAAGAAGCATCAATAGGAGAAAGGAAGTCCAAGTAACATGGTCCATCAACTTTTATTTTCAGTCTTTACACTTGGGCCATTTTCTTGATTCGTTCCAGTCGTTTTTTCAACTCCTGAACATCTGATGTTGGGCCAGATCTCTCACTGCTACCCTCTCGGCTCTCTGGTTTTGGTTCAACAGGTTCAGATGGCGGCTGAAAATGACAAACGTTGGTAATGTCAATTTGATTGATTGATTGATTACATGGAGCATAAAACAGGTGGTTGTAGAATGGGTTTACAATTAATCTTCAGCAGAAAAAAAAGTTTGAGTAAAAACAATGTGGTACCACATGCAAAAAGCTTTTTTTTTCTTTTCTTCTTTAAGATAATCCATCATTCGTCAACATGTAGCAATGCATGTTGAGGTTAGTAGTATAATTACAGTTGATCCTACCCTGATCCATGTAACAATCTCTATAAAGGCAGCAGCTATGGTGGCATACAGTTCTTGAGATGAACTACAGTATGTGGAACTATTAAGTTATATTGATTTTTGGGATCCAAATCACACATTCACTTACCACAGTTGGTAAAATAGTTTCAGGCAATTCTTTATTCTCCTTCTTTTGAGGTTCATTGTTTTCTTGCTGATAAGTTAATAGAGTAAGTAAGAAACAAAATAATAATAATAGCAGACACATACATGAGAAATAAATCCACAGTAAAGAGAAATAAATATGTCAAAAATACATAACAGGGGACATCAATGGCAAACAACAATATTGATCTACATGCTATCAGTATTGAATTTTAGAGCCAGGGAATAGTATCAAACAATTTTAATCCATGGCAATAGGCAATGCTCCAGTGATCAGCAACAGAATCAATTACTTCAATCAACAAACTATTATTGTTTAAGTGAAATTGTGAAATATGAGCTGTGTGTCTCTTTTAAGGGCTATCAGTCGATCATGACATCTGTGACAGGGATTGGCTACATGTATGTGTAAGATCAGTTGATCATGACATCTGTGACAGGGTTTGGCTATGTGTAAGATCAGTTGATCATGACATCTGTGACAGTTATTGGCTATGTGTAAGATCAGTTGATCATGACATCTGTGACAGGGGTTGGCTATGTGTAAGATCAGTTGACCATGACATCTGTGACAGGGGTTGGCTATGTGTAAGATCAGTTGATCATGACATCTGTGGCAGGGGTTGGCTATGTGTAAGATCAGTTGATCATGACATCTGTGACAGGGTTTGGCTATGTGTAAGATCAGTTGATCATGACATCTGTGACAGTGATTGGCTATGTGTAAGATCAGTTGAGCATGACATCTGTGACAGGGTTTGGTTATGTGTAAGATCAGTTGATCATGACATCTGTCACAGAGTTTGGCTATGTGTAAGATCAATTGATCGTGACATCTGTGACAGGGATTGGCTATGTGTAAGATCAGTTGATCATGGCATCTGTGGCAGGGGTTGGTTATGTGTAAGATCAGTCGATCAGGATATATGTGACAGAGTTTGGCTATGTGTAAGATCAGTTGATTATGACATCTGTGACAGGGTTTGGCTATGTGTAAGATCAGTTGATCATGACATCTGTGACAGGGTTTGGCTATGTGTAAGATCAGTTGATCATGACATCTGTGACAGGGGTTGGTTATGTGTAAGATCAGTCGATCAGGATATATGTGACAGAGTTTGGCTATGTGTAAGATCAGTTGATTATGACATCTGTGACAGGGGTTGGCTATGTGTAAGATCAGTTGATCATGACATCTGTGACAGGGTTTGGTTATGTGTAAGATCAGTTGATCATGACATCTGTGACAGAGTTTGGCTATGTGTAAGATCAATTGATCGTGACATCTGTGACAGGGATTGGCTATGTGTAAGATCAGTTGATCGTGACATCTGTGACAGGGTTTGGCTATGTGTAAGATAAGTCGATCGTGACATCTGCGACAGGGGTTGGTTATGTGTAAGATCAGTCGATCAGGATATATGTGACAGAGTTTGGCTATGTGTAAGATCAGTTGATTATGACATCTGTGACAGGGGTTGGCTATGTGTAAGATCAGTTGATCATGACATCTGTGACAGGGTTTGGCTATGTGTAAGATCAGTTGATCATGACATCTGTGACAGTGATTGGCTATGTGTAAGATCAGTTGATCATGACATCTGTGACAGGGTTTGGTTATGTGTAAGATCAGTTGATCATGACATTTGTGACAGGGATTGGCTATGTGTAAGATCAGTTGATCATGACATCTGTGACAGGGGTTGGTTATGTGTAAGATCAGTTGATCATGACATCTGTGACAGTGATTGGCTATGTGTAAGATCAGTTGACCATGACATCTGTGACAGTGATTGGCTATGTGTAAGATCAGTTGATCATGACATCTGTGACAGGGATTGGCTATGTGTAAGATCAGTTGATCATGACATCTGAGACAGGGGTTGGCTATGTGTAAGATCAGTTGACCATGACATCTGGGACAGGGTTTGGTTATGTGTAAGATCAGTCGATCAGGATATATGTGACAGGGTTTGGTTATGTGTAAGATCAGTTGACCATGACATCTGAGACAGGGTTTGGTTATGTGTAAGATCAGTTGACCATGACATCTGCGACAGGGGTTGGCTATGTGTAAGATCAGTTGACCATGACATCTGTGACAGGGTTTGGCTATGTGTAAGATCAGTTGATCATGACATCTGTGACAGGGGTTGGTTATGTGTAAGATCAGTTGATCATGACATCTGTGACAGGGTTTGGCTATGTGTAAGATCAGTTGACCAGGACATCTGTGACAGGGTTTGGCTATGTGTAAGATCAGTCGACCGTGACATCTGCGACAGGGGTTGGCTATGTGTAAGATCAGTTGATCAGGATATCTGTGACAGGGGTTGGCTATGTGTAAGATCAGTTGATCAGGATATCTGTGACAGGGTTTGGTTATGTGTAAGATCAGTTGATCATGACATCTGTGGCAGGGATTGGCTATGTGTAAGATCAGTTGATCATGACATCTGTGACAGGGGTTGGTTATGTGTAAGATCAGTTGATCATGACATCTGTGACAGAGTTTGGCTATGTGTAAGATCTGTTGATCATGACATCTGTGACAGGGGTTGGTTATGTGTAAGATCAGTTGATCATGACATCTGTGACTGTGATTGGCTATGTGTAAGATCAGTTGATCATGACATCTGTGACAGGGGTTGGTTATGTGTAAGAACAGTTGATCATGACATCTGTGACAGGGTTTGGTTATGTGTAAGATCAGTCGATCGTGACATCTGCGACAGGGTTTGGCTATGTGTAAGATCAGTTGATCATGACATCTGCGACAGGGGTTGGCTATGTGTAAGATCAGTTGATTATGACATCTGTGACAGGGTTTGGCTATGTGTAAGATCAGTTGATCATGACATCTGTGACAGGGTTTGGCTATGTGTAAGATCAGTTGATCATGACATCTGTGACAGGGGTTGGTTATGTGTAAGATCAGTCGATCAGGATATATGTGACAGAGTTTGGCTATGTGTAAGATCAGTTGATTATGACATCTGTGACAGGGGATGGCTATGTGTAAGATCAGTTGATCATGACATCTGTGACAGGGTTTGGTTATGTGTAAGATCAGTCGATCATGACATCTGTGACAGAGTTTGGCTATGTGTAAGATCAATTGATCGTGACATCTGTGACAGGGATTGGCTATGTGTAAGATCAGTTGATCGTGACATCTGTGACAGGGTTTGGCTATGTGTAAGATCAGTCGATCGTGACATCTGCGACAGGGGTTGGTTATGTGTAAGATCAGTCGATCAGGATATATGTGACAGAGTTTGGCTATGTGTAAGATCAGTTGATTATGACATCTGTGACAGGGGTTGGCTATGTGTAAGATCAGTTGATCATGACATCTGTGACAGGGTTTGGCTATGTGTAAGATCAGTTGATCATGACATCTGTGACAGTGATTGGCTATGTGTAAGATCAGTTGATCATGACATCTGTGACAGGGTTTGGTTATGTGTAAGATCAGTTGATCATGACATCTGTGACTGTGATTGGCTATGTGTAAGATCAGTTGATCATGACATCTGTGACAGGGGTTGGTTATGTGTAAGAACAGTTGATCATGACATCTGTGACAGGGTTTGGTTATGTGTAAGATCAGTTGATCATGACATCTGTGACAGTGATTGGCTATGTGTAAGATCAGTTGATCATGACATCTGTGACAGGGGTTGGCTATGTGTAAGATCAGTTGACCATGACATCTGTGACAGGGTTTGGTTATGTGTAAGATCAGTTGATCAGGATATATGTGACAGAGTTTGGCTATGTGTAAGATCAGTTGATTATGACATCTGTGACAGGGTGTGGTTATGTGTAAGATCAGTTGATCATGACATCTGTGGCAGGGTTTGGCTATGTGTAAGATCAGTTGATCATGACATCTGTGACAGGGTTTGGTTATGTGTAAGATCAGTTGATCATGACATCTGTGACAGGGTTTGGTTATGTGTAAGATCAGTTGATCATGACATCTGTGACAGGGGTTGGTTATGTGTAAGATCAGTTGACCATGACATCTGTAACAGGGTTTGGTTATGTGTAAGATCAGTTGATTATGACATCTGTGACAGGGTTTGGCTATGTGTAAGATCAGTTGATTATGACATCTGTGACAGGGTTTGGTTATGTGTAAGATCAGTTGATCATGACATCTGTGACAGGGGTTGGTTATGTGTAAGATCAGTTGACCATGACATCTGAGACAGGGGTTGGCTATGTGTAAGATCAGTTGACCATGACATCTGAGACAGGGTTTGGTTATGTGTAAGATCAGTTGACCATGACATCTGCGACAGGGGTTGGCTATGTGTAAGATCAGTTGACCATGACATCTGTGACAGGGTTTGGCTATGTGTAAGATCAGTTGATCATGACATCTGTGACAGGGGTTGGTTATGTGTAAGATCAGTTGATCATGACATCTGTGACAGGGTTTGGCTATGTGTAAGATCAGTTGACCATGACATCTGTGACAGGGTTTGGTTATGTGTAAGATCAGTTGATCATGACATCTGTGGCAGGGATTGGCTATGTGTAAGATCAGTTGATCATGACATCTGTGACAGGGGTTGGTTATGTGTAAGATCAGTTGATCATGACATCTGTGACAGAGTTTGGCTATGTGTAAGATCTGTTGATCATGACATCTGTGACAGGGGTTGGTTATGTGTAAGATCAGTTGATCATGACATCTGTGACTGTGATTGGCTATGTGTAAGATCAGTTGATCATGACATCTGTGACTGTGATTGGCTATGTGTAAGATCAGTTGATCATGACATCTGTGGCAGGGATTGGCTATGTGTAAGATCAGTTGATCATGACATCTGTGACAGGGGTTGGCTATGTGTAAGATCAGTTGATCATGACATCTGTGACAGGGTTTGGCTATGTGTAAGATCAGTTGATCATGACATCTGTGACAGGGTTTGGTTATGTGTAAGATCAGTTGACCATGACATCTGTGACAGGGTTTGGCTATGTGTAAGATCAGTTGATCAGGATATCTGTGACATGGTTTATGTAAAATAGCCCTAAAGTAGGCACATGGCTGGAATGTTTTTATTGCAGCAAAATACTGAGAATTGTGAACAGATTTTAAGATTTTTCAATGAGGAAAAAATAGTATAATCAAAGGTTAAAAGGTCTTCTAAACATAAACATGCAGTTTAAAAATGTAAAATGGTAAATTGAATATCTTTTTTTTTGGGTACAAAGAAGTCAAACAAAGAAAACATGCTATAAAAACTGAATGCCAGCTAAAGAAGATTAAGAAGAATTCAATAAAACATGTCCTTATATGAAACTTACAGTGAAGTCTTCCAAATAAACCTTTGTTTAAAACAATAAAAGCATTTTAATAACAACATATAGCTGCCAGGCATTAATAGCAATATTATACAAACAATAGTCATGAAAAGGGAAATGGGAAACTTATCACTACAATACTTTTACAAAATGGGATTGACTGGTTCATCAGGGGACTTACTTCAGCAGTATTATTATCCATTCCACAACGTGCACGGAGGATTCGTAGCTTTTCACGGTAGTAATCTTCTGAGTCTTGTTCTGGTGGTTTACTTTGACTTATCACTGAGCTCCCCAATACATTTCCTGACAGGTTAAACAGCATGTTAACATATAAACACTCATTCATATAGAGTGGGAAATGGAACGCATAGGCTCAAATATAATAATCTAAGTTTGCTAGGTTAGAGAGAGAGATAGACGTGCAGTTTGCTTAAAGTGGCATGAGCTGCCAAAATTCACATTTTTTTTCATAATCTCTGATCGTCACGACAGTAAGAGGCTTTGAAGACCATTGAAAAACTAAATTATTGGCGTTGGAATGAGGAAAATCCATACAGTATGTGGCCTGTACGAACCGAAAAGTGTTCGGAAAGTAAACAAAATTTAAATAAACGGGACGACCATTCATTCATTCTACACCACAGTTAGTTCAAAACAATACTTCATCGTACATTTTCGAGACGAGAAGCCCTAAAAAGCTCCTGGATTATATGTCTTGAGAAAAATAGCCAGTAATTTGAACATTCTGTTTTAACGCCAAAATATCAACATTTTGGCAGCTCATGCCACATACATATAGAACTTTACTTGAATTTTATACCATATACATATAGCACTTTACTTAAAGGGGCATGAGCTGCCGAAATTCCCACTTTTTTCATACTTTCTGATCGTCACGACAGTAAGAGGCTTTGAAGGCCATCGAAAAACTAAATGATTGGCGTTGGAATGAGGAAAATCCATACTGTAGGTGCCCTGTACGAACCGAAAACGTGTTCGAAAAGTAGCAAAATTTAAATAACCGGGACAACCATTCATTCATTCTAAGCCAAAGTTAGTTTAAAACAATACTTTATCGTACATTTTCGACACTAGAAGCACTTAAAATCTTCTGAATTATACGTTTTGAGAAAAATAGCCGATAATTCCAACATTCTGTGTTTACGTCAAAATATCAACATTTTGGCAGCTCATGCCCCTTTAAATTGTATGCCATATACATATAGCACTTTACTTAAATTTTATACCATATACATATAGCACTTTGCTTTAATTTTATACCATATACATATAGCACTTTGCTTTAATTGTATGCCATATACATATAGCAGTTTACTTAAATTGTATGCCATATACATATAGCACTTTACTTAAATTGAATGCCATATACATAAAGCACTTTACTTAAATTGTATGCCATACATATAGCGGTTTGCTTAAAATGTATGCCATATATACATATAGCTGTTGGCTTTAAATAAATATATATAAATAGCAGTTTGCTTAAAATGTATGCCTACTCCAGATTTTGTCTTTATACTTTCAGTGAGTACTAATACAATATACAGTACCTGTATTAGATTGGGTGAGTTTCCCTTCCCTCTCCTGTTCAATTGTCTTTAGCCCTCTCTCCACATACTGTTGGAAGTACTGGGAGGACTTCTTAAGGAAGGGGTCAAGGTCAGCTTCTGGGTGCTTCTTCTTGAAGTCATACAGGTAGTTCAAACCCTGAAATAACACATTGATAGAGTACAAAGATACATACGTCATGCTTTGTTGAAATTTTTAGTTTAAGAATTTTAGTCAAGAATCCACATACAGAGGTACATGATTCTTTGACCAGAGATACATTCTACTTGTGCCTTTGACAAACATATTGTTTGTATATATTGTTTCCTGTTTAACGTCAAACTATCTCTTATGGTAAACTTGAAAAATACTGGCAGATGAAATTTTGTTTCCTTGATTTCATATGACCTCTCATTTCATCAGATAGCCTGTGTGAAGTGAGAAAGGGTCTAAATTAAACTGATGAAGTAATCAATAGATCTTATAGATTGAGATTCAAGTACAGTTCCCCAGAAACATATTGGACACAGAGAATCATATAATTATTTTTACATGGCCTATACTTTTCATATATCACACAAAAAACAACAATTCACCTACCTCTTTACCATTTTCTTTTGAGCCGATTTTCTTAAAGATTTCCATCAGGTCTTCTTGTGTACTCTTTGACAATCTCCTCGACGATTTTCCCTGAAAGGTGTAAAATGATAATATAGTAACAATGATTGCATGCTTCATTTGCCAAGACTTCCTCTGCCGCTTGATGCATGACAAATCCAATATAAATGTAACTGACATCTATTGATTTATCCCAGTCATCAAGACAGTTTTCTAAATGTTATTCAACATGACAGTACAAACATTATGTTTTGAAATTAATTTTTATTTTTATTGAAAAAGTACTGACCTCTTTTGGTGGAGTTTTATTCTCTGACGATCCATTCATTTCGTTTTTGTAGTATGGTTTCATAGTAGCCTCAGCATGTAGGATTTTATTGATGTATGTCACCACTTCAGAGTTACCTTGTTCTATCAAACTTGTATGGCTTAAAATCTAGATAACAAAAAATATAAGAATAGTTTGATCTAATGTTATCCTAACAATGTCATGTGTTGATCAAGTGACGAGTCCAGCAAAATCCCATCGACACAGGAGCACAGATACTAAAGCAAAAAAGTTTTTGATTCCCAAGACCCAATATCAAAAGTTTGATATGAAAATGAATGTTAAATTAAATGAATAAACAATCGTAAAAATGCCAAGGTACGATGATCATATTTTGTACATGGAGTAGAAATTAGAATGAAAAATTAAATGTCGTACTATGGAACATGTGATGTCAGAAATTGTTCGAAACACATAAAATGTCTGACAATAATAAATCCGGCTTTCAGAAATATAGTTTGGGCCATTTTAAGACTTATTTTACTTGAGATATTCAACCAAAGTTTCAATTGATTGATTGATTGGTGTTTTACGCCGCGCTAAAGATTATTTCACTTATATGGCGGCGTTGCCTGTTTTATTGTGGGAGGAAACCGGGCTCTGTGCCCGGAGGAAACCCACGACCTTCCGCTGGTAACTGGCAACCATCCCACTTAGGTTGTTCGAGTGAAAACCCAGTTAGAAAATTTTCCAATTTTTGGACTGAGTGGGATTCGAACCCACGGCCCATTGGTGGAAGGCTGTTTGGATTGAGCGTCCACCGCTCTACCTACTGAGCCACGGAGGCCCCCCCAAAGTTGTGAGCAAAAAGGAGTAGATAAGCATTGATTGATTGATGTTTTACATGCAAAGCTGATTAAAGTGGCATGAGCTGCCAAAATTCACACTTTTTTCATAATTTCTGATCGTCACGACAGTAGGAGGTTTTGAAGGCAATTGAAAAACTAAATGATTGGCGTTAGAATGAGGAAAATCCATACAGTATGTGGCCAGTATGTGGTCAAAATATCAACATTTTGGCAGCTCATGCCACTTTAAGTGGGGGAAGAAACCGTGCTTGATGCATGAATGGAAACCCTGATCTTAGACAGGTACCTGCAAACCATTCCATATAGGATGATCGCTTGAAACTTATTGTTTTGGTGGTGTTGCCTTGTTAAGCGAGGGAGAAAACAGTGCTCTTTGCCTGGAAGAAACACTGACCTTCTGCGAGTACATAGCAACTCCACAAAAATATGGTTATAGAGTGTAAAATTCACTCAAAAATTTGTCAATTCTTATTTCTTCTGAGTGAGATTCAAACTTTCCACACATCGAGGGAGAGCATGTGTCAAACTAAGTGACTATTACTCTACCGACTAGGGTGAACCTTTGAGATAATGTATTCGCAAAGAACCATGATGGACCGACGAAATACTGACAATAACCTTCCAAATCTGCCTGAGGGATAAAAAGTATCCCTTTAAAACTTACTGTGTTGCCTGATAGTTTACACAGAGTGTGTATAATAGTTTTGATGGTTCTATAAGGAATGTCAGATGATCTTCCTCTCCAGTAAGTTGAGGGATAAGCCTTGAGGAAAAGATGAGTATCTAAGAGTAGTCTGTCCAGATTAATTTCACTGATCATGTCTGGTAACATACGGATGGCTTTCCATAAACACTGCAACAACAACAAACAGATCAATGAGTCATATAATGGAAATAGTCATTCACAAACACTACTTACATGAATAAGTAATAAATAATAGCTTTGGTATTCAGAAGAAGAAAAACAGAATCCAAAACCAACCACAGAAACATTAATCATACACAGATATAAAACTTGGAACTAATCCAGTAAAAACATAATTTCTCATTAATTATTAAAACAGCATCGTTGTTTATGAATTTTCTAGGATTGTAATGGTAATACATAGTAAAAATATTGAGCAAAAAAAGTAGGCTGTTTCCATCAGGGCTCCTCGGTCTGGGCACAGAAAAAAGAAACAAAAGATATATTAATTTGGGGTATGCAGAATTTGAGCAGCTGTTTGATATAGACCATTCATAAACACAACTGGGCCTATTTATCCTTGTAGTTGCCGTATCGCACAAGTATTGTGAGTGAATAACTTTGCCAGATATCACATTTGCAAGGACATTTTGGGCTGACGTTTATGTAAGGGGCATAACTTGAAAAAACATTTGATTAGGCCAATTTTCTGTGCTTGACATATTGAACAACTGAGTAAAGTTTCAAAGTTGTGAGTGAAAAACTTTCCAGATAATTTGTTTACAACATACATTGGACAAATTTTCCCCTGGTGGCAATGTAAAAAGGCGCATAACCAAAGTAAAGAACATTGCATAACACTTCTTGTGCTTGGTGTATTTAACGACTGTATGATTATTCATGAGTTATGAGTGAAAAACTTTTTCAGAGAACTTGTTTACAAGGTATAATGGACAGATTTTCCCCAGGCAGCCACGTCAAAAGGGGCATAACTCCAGTAAAGAACATCGGATCACACTGATTTGTACTTGGTGCATTAAACAACTGTGTGAAGCTTTTAAAGTTGTGAGAGAAAAACTTCCAGATATCGTGTTTTCAAGGACATTTTGGGCCAACGTTAATGTAAGGGGCAATGTTAATGTAAGTCTTTAAAAAAAACATTCAGTAACGCCAATTTTCAATAGGTTTCCTGTGCTTGCCAGATTGAACAACTGTGTGAAGTTTGAAAGTTGTGAGTGAAACATTTTTGAGATAAATGTATTTACAAGGTACAATGGACAGACCGATGAATCTTCAAAAGAAAACAAATCTTCCAAAGAAAGTCATCGACATGTTTTACTTGTAATCTTTGGCCGGAGGAACCTGGCAACTCTTCTACATACTGTAACCGAGTGAAGACCCTGAAAAAATTCTGAAAAATAAATGTGTGTTGACTAATATTCATTTATTTGTGTTAGACACAAATTATTGTGTTTTTGGCTTACCTTCATGATAATTTCCATATACCTAGGGGAACAAGTCTCACTACCAACACACTCCTGAAGAAGTTTTATCACAGCTCTGAAACAGAAATTCACGAAATTAAATACAACCGTAAATGTTCAATGCAGTCTAAGTTTACAAAATCTGTTTTTATTAGATATGTTTATCATCCTCATCCCATTACAGCAGGCATCTTATAGCTGTGGGTTTGATAATGGTCAATATCACCTTTATTAAGGTGTGTTTTCTGGAAAAGAATTACATTTTTTTAAATTCCCACACAACCAGTTTTATGAAAAGGAATCTAATTATTGTGGGTGTTATGCTCTTCCTGGAAAAGAAAAGAAATATGTAGCTTCAAAAGTAACAGTTTGAAATAGTCAGTTGATTCTGAAGATGCTATCCATAATGCTTCTCACAGTGTCATATTCAGATACAAAACTTTTTTCCGATAAAAGTTTGGTTTGATTCTCTGCTCTGATTGTCGTAGTTGGAGGCAATCGCACACATAAGCGTTTTTGTTGCATGATTCATATTTCAGGGAAAATCGTCAAATTGAACGAGCTGCAAACGTCAAGATGAATATTCCTCATACATTACTAGTTAAGAAAATAAGCAATAATTGAGTAAGAATTTGGCTGCTTACCCTATAATGGTTGTAGGATCAGCCTTACTGACAATCTTGACTATTATCACATTTACAGTTCGTATCACTTGTGGTCCTTCCTCTATCTCTTCTAACCTCTTATCCAATAGATTAGTGACCAGGTTACCTAACAGATCTTTCAGTATGTCTTTAGTGGCTTGACGACCCAATGTTTTATTATGGAATACCTACAATATAGAAACGGTGGAATTCAAGGCCTGACAAAACCACAAAGACTGCATTCATTCAAATTTAAAGTGGGAATCTGATTACTGTATATTTTATCTCTGATGGCCTTTTATAAGCTTTCATTGGATGAGTGTTATTTAAATTTGTGAAGCTCAATTAAAGCTTGTCTGAAAGCAAATGCCCTGTCCAGTGGGTTGGTTGGTTGTTTGGTGTTATAAGCCGCGCTCAAGATTATTTCACTTATATGGCGGCGTTGCCAGTATTATTATGGGAGGAAAACCCACGACCTTCCGTTGGTAACTGGCAACCATCACACATAGGTCGTTCGAACTGTCCAGTGGGAAGGGGGTCCCAGTTCGCAGAGACCTAATCTCTCCGTGTCTTCCACTGACAGGCTGTAGGTCCGAAATCCCATTCAACCACAAAAAAAACCCTCAAAGTGGGGTTTCAGTGGAAAGCCCTAAATGAAAGGTTGCCACCTACACACAGCATGTCATGGATTTTCTTTAAGTGATTGTGAGCTATTTTTTCAACAAGTACAAATAAGAAGCTAGTGATATGTCTTCTGAATATACATTAAAGTAGTGTTTTGAACTAATATAACCCTAAAATGAATGAACCGTCAACTCAATTATTTAAATGTTGTTCACTATTTTAACACTACTTGTTTTTGTAGAGGTAACCAACTGTATGGATTTTTCTAATTCCATCGTAAATTTTTTTAGTTTTTCTATGAATTTACAACAATATCATTTATGAGAAAAAGTGTGAATTGTGCAGGCTCGTGCCACTTAAAGCACAGAGTCTGGTTATTCATCTATTAGTAACATGATATCATCACACAGCTTACATCAAGTAATGTTCCCAGTAAACACCTGTATAGTTTCATGACATCTTCTTCCATGGTCATGTCATCTCCCATGTGTTTAGAATAGACCATCTTTAACTGCATGGAGAGTGTAAGTAAGAGCTGGTCTATGTGAGTCAGCATCAACTCACACTTCTCTTTGTCCTTCAATACCTCATCAATCTGAAGTGAAAAAATAACACACATTAACGTCATAACCATTAATGTCAATTGGTCATTTCAGAATCTATTGAAAAAAAAAATATCAATATTTTTAAGGAGTTTTCTAAATTAGACATATAAGAGTGCATGTATGCAAACAGTTTATCTACTGTAAAATATTTTTGGGGGGAAACTCATGTGAAATTAAAAAAAAAATCAATGTCAAAAGAGTTCAACAAAGGGAGATTACCTGAGCAAGAGCCTTGATGGAAGAGGATGTATCTGTACTGGCAATCTGAGATATGACTAGACCTATAGCTGAGGCTGCATCATTAGAGGAACCTAAGACAGCAGTTGATGGAGGTGAGTTGGGTCGAGCTCTGGGAAACAATCAATTAAAAGGTATTTAATATTCAACTAAAGATAATCAAATAGTATAAAAGAAGAGCTGTTGGAAGGCAAACCTCAAAATTATCACAGACAAACAGATACTACATGTAAGTATGGTGGGTTTAAATCAACTCTAAGAACACGTGAGATGACAAAAGGTATATAACAGCTTTTAGTTCTAAACCACCATCCACCAATGGGTCGCGGGTTCGAATCCCACTCAGTCCAAAAACTTGGAAAATTTTCTGACTGGGTTTTCACTCAAACGACCTATGTGGGATGGTTGCGAGTTACCAGCAGAAGGTCATGGGTTTCCTCCGGGCACAGAGCCCGGTTTCCTCCCACAATAAAACTGCCAACACTGCCATATAAGTGAAATTATCTTGAGCGCCGCGTAAAACACCAAACAATCAATCTAAACCACCATATTGATTGATGTTTTACATCACTGTCAAGATTATTTCACCTATACAAAAGCATTATCTGGTTTATTCAATTGGGCAAGGAAATCAGACTCTTTGCATAGTACCTGAAAACCCTTCCACAATCAAGTGAAAAGTCGACTCAGATATATTTTGATTTTACTATTGAGAGCAATCAATGGTCTGTGCCAATGTGAAAGACTATCAGTGTACTGAAAAACTTGCCAGAAATGAATGGTTGTGCTGAACAACAAACAAATCATACAAATTCAAATATATGTGAAATTTTTGTATTTCGATTGACGTCTTTGACACACTCACAGTTGTTTCACTTAAATGGCGACATTGCCAAGTTCCGTGAGGTGGAAAACCATGCTCTTTGCCCAGGGAGAACCTACTGCCTTCAGCGAGTACAAAGCAATTCCCCATATAGGGAGACAGATTGAAAAACACACTCAGAAACTGTTCAATTTTCCTTGGATGGAGTGGAGTTTGAACCGGCGACCCACAGATGTGATGCTTGTGTCTGACTGAGAGGCTATCACTGCTGACTGAAACACCAGGGGCACCCTGTTATTCAAAGCAATAAGAAGTAAACAGTTGTCAGTACCTGTTGGTTTTAGGAAGTTGTATTGGTTCTTTTAAAATATCATCACAGTCTAGGTCAATTAACTTCATCTCCACCATATTGAAATCCCCCTCTTCCACTTCAAGACTGAAGGCTCCTTTCTTTACTGATTGACTTGACGCAGATTTGGGGATCCCAGCCATCACACTACAACAGAATACCACAAGTAATTTTCATTGATTCGTGGATGTTTTGTGCAGCAGCCAATATTATCATGCTTGGCTGCCAGGAAGATGGGTCCAGTGTCCTTCCATCGTCGAAACCCACGGTTAAAAATTCCCCTTACGCTCACATTACCCGTGGGACAAGTCGGACCCTGCCCGTCGTTTCTAATTTAATATGCATGTAGATTTTGATTGGTTCCGCCACAAAACTGTGGCGGAAAATTTCACCAATCAGAATCCACGTTGCGTCAGCATCTTAGCAGTGTTCAAAACAAAGATGGACGGCTTTTCGGTTGTATCACAACTCACATGTCCTATTAGGGGCCGCCATCTGTGTTTTTACTTCAATTCGATAAACGTGTCTCCAAAACTGAGGAGTTAAAACGTTTATAAGAAATCGTTTGATTGGTCCGACAGAAAATGGGCGTTCCCAGAAAATGACGCTTAACGAGGCAATTGACCCAGGGGTAAGAGGTGAGCTTGTCGAGAATTTAACCCTGGGTATCCGAGGATGGTGTCCTTCTGGAACCTGACAATCCACATACATGTAAGGCAAACCAGTGAATGTAAACTTCATTTCAGGTAAACATTGATAAACCAGGATGCAAATGATGCTGATTATTCCCAGACATCTTCTGGGCTTTGTATGGACAAGAAAATTAAGTTCTAATGACTTTACCTGTCCACTTTATCAGCAGGTGGTGGTCCACTCTTGGGTCTCTCTCGGTTGTTTTTGGTCTTATCTGGTCCACCGGCGGAAACAGGAGGAGGAGCTGAGGCAGCCTTGTTCTTAGCCGATCTCTTAATTCGCTCTTCTAACAAACTCTGATCCTTATCTTTTAACTATAAAGGAACAACAAAAAAGATATGATACCTATACATTCATTTCTTCCTTGAACATCATATATGCTATCTCCCTTCATTTTTACTAATTTGTCCATTTTAGTCATGTTTTTAATGAAAAAGTAAATCAAGTCTAAAATGAAAAATAAAATAAGCACTAGAATTGTAACCTGTTGCCACAATATTTCCTTCCTTAGTCGATTTGGAAAGATTTTCTTGGGAGGACCATGGCCTCGTGACTAGAGAACACATGCAGCTTAATGCTGCTTAAAAAGCTTTTATTTTAGTTATTGGAATAATGGAATTTGTCAAACTGGACCAACGAGCCCAGTCTGTATGTAGCACAGCTGTAACTTACATGGCCAACAAACTTGTAGATTTGTTCCCCTAATATGTGATAGGCAGACACTAAGGTGTTGAGAGCAGCTGATCGGACACAGTTATCTCGATCCCCTATCTGTTGGGCAATGATCTTTAAGGCTTGAGCTGGTGATGGTTGACAAACATTCACCCCAAAAACATCAATGAGGCAGCCAAGCTCCTCCAAACATTCTGATGAAAAAAAGTTAACATAGTAAAATTATTACTGATGAATTGTTACGTTCGCTTTGTTGATCAATTTATCAATGGTTTATGCTGGAATTAAGATTGATCGATTAATGTTTTACGTCACACTCAGTGGGGGAGGAAACCGGGCTCAATGCCCGGAGGAAACTCCCCAAATTTGCTGACTCTTCCACATACGGCGACCGAGTGAAAAATCCACTCAGAAACGTTTTAATTTTTATTTAGACTGGGTGGGATTCAAACCCACGCCACATTGATGGAAGGTCTGTGTGGGAGTGAAGGACAGTCACTCTAACCCACTGGACCACCGAGTACCTGGCAACTCTTCTACATACAGCGATCAAGCCACATGCATGATAATTTCACTGAAATGGCAGCATTAAAAGGTTTAGTGGGAGAGGAGGGCAGGATACAAGCCCATTACAAATGCAACCTTTAATGATTCTTAACGGTTATTGAGGACCAAGACAGTCTAATACTTTATTTAGCAAACCTTAACCTAGCAAATCTCTCTTACCTGTTCTTAGTTTTGCATTTTTGCCTTTAAGTCCATCAATGACATAGTTAAACATCTTACTGGCAGGATAGACCTTACAGAGGAGTTTGAATATAGTACGCACATCTCTCCTTACATTATCCTTGGGATCACCAACCTAACAACAAAATAATGCTCATTTGATTAAAACACACTGTTAGCAGTATTTCAAAACTAAATAGAACTAAAGAAAATAGACTCAGTTTGATATTTTATCATTAAAGAAAGAAAAGCTTGCCCTCCGCTATAACCGATATTTAGCTCAAGTTATGGGCAGAGAAAACTTGGACGAAATCCATGAAAATCTATAATAACATCCTTAATAATCATTGCGTTGGGTAATATATATATATATATATTTATAGACACTAAAACACATGTGCACATGGAAAATCTTCTTGTCTAAAATAACCATGGAGACAAGTTTCTAATTGTATTAAAAAAGAGGTATATGATTTAGACCTTTACCCAATCATAAATTGTTGTTATAAACTAAACCATTGATATTTCATTAGGTTGACAGCTGACAGGAGCTTGGCCTTAGTCAGTAGAATTTTCTGGAACACTTTGTAATACATTGACAATGCTTACACATCTTCAGCTATGGCAAGAATATCGGCAGACCGAGATTGAGCTCCATAGGATCATGGGAAAAGACAGTGATTTTTTTTAATAATTACACCTACCTTGTTAACTATATATGGAATGAATGATGAAGCTTCAGATTCTGTCAAGTGATAATCCATCTCAGCTAAAGCTGTAAATAATATCCTTAAGTACTCTAATGCTTTGTTCAACATGCTAGGGTTTGTGTCAAAAAATCGTAATGTCATCCAGCGTAGAAGAAGGTCAAGGTTCGCAGCTGTGGCTTCCATATCAGTCTCCAAAACCTATAATAACAAAATACGCAACCGACATAAACAAACATTAATTTATTTGGTAAGTCAAATGTATCCGAATACTTCTTCATATTTTTATATGCCAAAAAAAATCATAGGTCTTAATTAATCTGATGTAAATGGATTATTAATTTTGGATTAGGGTAATAATGACGTTTTCATCAGAACCATAACTGATCATCTTCTCGAATGTCATAAGCAGTGGCTCATACTAACCATTAACATAACATAGCAAACTCTCAGGTCTGAGTTGCAGATATCACAAGCTACATCAAAGTTTTAAATAAATATTTTTTCCACTCAAGGTTCGTTTTCTTATTCCTTCATGAACAATGTGAGGGCCTCGGTGGCTCAATCAGTTAAAGTGGTAGTCCCTCAGTCCTACACAGGCCTTCCATCTATGTCGGTTCTAATCCATCTCAGACCAAATAAAAATTGACAAATTTCTAAGTGGATTTTTCACTTGATTATCGTATGGGCAATGAGCCGGGCTTCCTCCCCTACTAAACCTGGTAACGCCGCCATAATATAAGTGAAATCATCTTGAGTGGGGCGTAAAACAGCAATCAATCCTGAACAATGAACAATTGACCTAATCTGGTGGAATGACTTGAATTATTGCTCAGAAAATTAACAACAACCCTTCACTGATATTACATCAACTGTTCTAGTATGTCAGAAAATGATACTTAGCCAAGTACTGACCTTCAACAGCATTTCAATAGCCTTGATGTGTTGTTTAAAATCTGCATGAAAGAGAAGGGCCATGATTGTTTTGTTAAAGTTCCGCTCCATCTGTACCTTCAGCTGATCCACAAATTCTAACCTCGGCTCTGTAAAGTTCCACTTTAAAATCTAAAGCATAAACATTCATCTGTTAAATCTTGTTTCAACATACAATCCCACTTTCAAAATTATTAAAACATTATATTGAAAAATGTATAATAATAAAATAACAGCCTTTCATCAGAGACCTTTGAAAAATTAATTTTCTGCTTTTTTTTCTTTATACATCGTCAAACTTAAATATCATACCTGTTCATACAAAATCCAATAACAGATCATGTTCAATGTTTGGTGTTCAATTTATTACAAGAGTAAAAACAATCTATCTGCATGAAGGAAACCCTTTACATTTCATTTGTTCAAAATACATGTAACTATCCTACTTAAACAAGAGTTTTAGTAAACTCAATAAAGCCCGCCGTGGCAAAGTCGAACCGCTCTGATAAATACCAGATGGGTAATAAAGCTGTGAAAATGGTCTATTTGGTTATTATAGCGCACATTAAACTATCCAAGAAACAGTCTCAGAATGTATAAATTAATTGGCTTCCAGTATTACTTTTGACCAAGTGTACTAAAAAAAGCATTGATATATATTTATGAACACTAAAACACATATATTAAACATCAGGTACACATTTCTGATAAAAAAAAACTCTTGAAAACATAGAAAAAATATGTGGACCCAAATCAAATTTGGTATGCGACATATCATCTACCTATGAGATATATATTCTCTAAAAGAATTGGATAGATTATATCAAAACGTATGATATAAAACCACTGCAATGGGGAAGGGCATTCGGGCCAGACGGCCAGCGCTGGTGATACCATAATACGAGTCGGGCGTATAAAAGGTGAAGTTTGGAAGAAAGTATAGGAAAGGGCATATAAAGGCATACTTTGAGAGCTTTTTCATCCTTTAATCTCTGTTCTTTGGGTACATTTATTATAATCAAAGGTCCAAGATCCTCTTCTTCCTTCTTCTTCTTGCTGCTGGCTGCAGGAGGTGCCTGATAGACAAGAACCAGATGACAAAATGTCAGCAAAAGAAGCACAACTTGTTCTTTCAATAAGTTACAAGGACATGATATTTTTAATTTCAACATCACAATTTGGTTTTCCAATGAACATTAAGCCTTCATATTTAAAACCAATTTTAATCATAAATTGATTGATTTATTGGTTGATGTTTAACACAGCAATCAAGATTATTTCACTTATATGGCGGCGTTGCCAGGTTTAGTGGGGGAGGAAACCGGGCTCATTGCCCCGACATTCGGCGAATAGGCCTACCTGGCAACTCTTCCACATACGGTGACCAAGTGAAAAAGCCATTCAGAAATTTTTCAATTCTTTTATTTGGTCTGAGTGGGATTCGAACCGCGCTGCATCGATGGAAGGTCTGTGTTGGAGTGAAGGACCATCACTCTAACCCACTGGACCACCGAGGCCCGAGCAGTGATTGTGTAATCACACAGTCAATAGAATCAAACAGTCCGGAAACAAAATGATCAAATCAGCTTGAATAAAAAGAGTTTGCCTTGCTATGAAAGCAGTGTAAGCCAGAATACAAACCTTTGCTTTTGCTGATGCTGGTTTTCCCTTAGGTTTGCCACTGGTGGAGGCAGGGCGCCCTGATGGGGCAGTGATACTTTCTACTTCATCATCATCCTCATCTCTGGTTTCCACCCGTGGAGCAGGAGGGGCTGTGGCAGGGCGGGCAGCAGCAGCTTTAGACTTTTTAGCAGGTTTAGCTGGGATGTTTGCTCTGGCTTTCTCTATAATACCCATTATCTGATCCTTGGAAGTTGGCTGCAAAGATTTCATTTTAGTGTCAGCCAGGGTTATTACCATTTAGTTTTACAGGATCAGTTGCATTCATTTATCATGTATATTGATTTAAGTCTTTACATGACAACCGGCATTAAATTTTCGATAAAAACACATATTTCCTTTTTTGAACAGATATTCAATACTGGGTTCTTTAATCAAAGGAAATCTGATTTAGACAATCAAAAAACACACTCAGAAATTTTCTTTCAGATAGATACGAACATGGCTAACTATTGGATGGAGGTTGCTCTGGAGAGTGGTCTATGTTTTAACTCTACTAACCTTGAGTTTGGATGTGGCCTTGCTGAAGCTGTCATACCCAGTATGAATCATAAAGGGTACCAGGGACTCCTGAGCCTTTTTCCTGACCTCTCCATTCCTGTCCTCCAGGCAGGTTAACACATGTGGTACACACATCTTCAGTTCATTAGACAGCTGTTTGTGGGGTGGTAACTTCTCACTCAACCAGCCCAATAACTGAAAGTAGAATGAACATTAACTATATCAATCAATTTCAACAAAGAAATATGTATTTAGTTATTGTATTCTATTTAAAGTGACATGAGCTGCCAAAATGTTGATATTTTGACGTAAAAACAGAATGTTGAAATTATCTGCAATTTTTCTCCCGACATATAATTCAGAAGCTTTTTAGTGTTTCTAGTCTCAAGAAAGTACGATATAGTATTGTTTTGAACTAACTTTGGCTTGGAATGAATGAATGGTCGTCCCGGTTATTTAAATTTTGTTCACTTTTCAAACACTATTCCGGTTTGTATAGGCCACATACTGTGTGGTTTTTCCTCATTCCAACGCAAATCATTTAGTTTTTCGATGGCCTTCAAAGTCTTTTACTGTCGTGACGATCAGAAATTATGAAAAAAATGTGAATTTTGGCAGCTCATGCAGCTTTAACAATGGTATAAAGGTATAGTTCACAAGAAATTTGCGAGCATACCTCTGAACGAAGTGTAGGATTCTCCAGTTTCAAAGCATCGCTGAATACTTCTGCATCAACAAATGGTTGAAGAGTGGAGTTCTCTGACCAGGTGTTTATTGCATTTAAGGCAGCAGCTCGTACCTGTGGCTGTAACATAAAAATGGGGTAATGTTGATAGAATTTATGAAAGGTTTAGATGCGGTTTCTTTGTTTTTATTGTTATTTTTAATGATTAACAAATTTCAGAGTATATTTCAATTAATATAGTGTCTAATTCCCATAAAACCCTCCATTGATGGGTATGTTTCTACAACAAATAAGACATGGTCTTGGTCCCAAACTATTAGCCACAATTCTGCTAAGAAGCGAAACCTAAACATATCCTAATCTCATATTGATAAAATTGACCTTAATATCAGTAGAGGAATGTGTTGTTAACCAAATTAATCAATCGATCTTGTATGAAGAAAATCTAATCTAATATAGCTCTTATTTTGATCTATTATCACCTCTCATACAGACGTAAACCACAGGTCTATATAGAGAATACCTACCTTACTATCCCCCATACATGTCACTATGCCAGGTCCCAGTATAGCCACATGCCCTTTACAGTGAGGACCAAGGGCAGTTCCTAAAGTGTTACAAATACCCAATGTGGTGGTCACCTAAAAGTAACAACCAAAATGTAAGTCAAGTTGATAATATGCCCAATAAATGAATTTATTGAGAAGAAATATTTTGCTTTTACCAATTCATTAGGCAATCCTAATAAACAAAGAGTACAATATGTCAAGTACATGTATATAAGTGAAAAAGAAAATAACTGGTCGAAATCAAGTCATTACTTATTCAAAAGAGACTAATACATCTGTCTACCCATTTCTCATGTTATAACCAATAATATAGTAATAGTGCTCCATCATGTCTTAAATCAACATTTTGAACAAAAAGTTACCATGCAGTATAAAAGTTTTGAAGAAAAAAAAACACAATATGAATAATGTTCAGGGGACTACTGTTTTCTTGGGAGAGACGCTAACAAAGTAGGTAATATTGATTGCGGTAAATACATTTTGTAAAGGAAAGCTCATCACATATTTTCTTACCAAAATCTTGTTGGAGTCTGCCAGTCTTGCCTTCAGGCCCTCTGGAAGCTGACCAATATTGCCAGTGATAAACTTGGCATCGTTGAGAATAGCTACTACTTTCTGTAAACCTTCTGCTCTGATCTTCCAGCTCTTATCAGACATCTCCGTCAATATACTGTCTGTTATCTTATCACTGCAACAAACAGGACAGGGGGATAAATAGTTCAATCTTCATTACATTGGGAGGACAAGTTTCCAAACATGGGCAAATTTGTAAACAAAACTAAGGTGAAATTAGGAGTAAATCTATCATCAAAGAAGAATTTAGGACACACATATGGATGATATTATTTATTTTCCCTCGATTATTGATTAGGATTGATTGATTGATTTACTCTACACTCAAGATTATTTCACTTATATGGTGGCATTGCAAGGTTTAGCGGGGGGGGGGGGGGGGGGGGAACCAAACTTCAGCGAGTACCTGGGAACTCTCCCACATACGGCAATAAAGTAAAAAATCCACTCAGAAATTGTTCAATTTTAATTATTTATGTGAGTGGGATTCGATTCTACGCTGCATCGACGGGAGGCCTGTGTCGGACTGAGGGACTATCACTCTAACCGACTGAGCCACCGAGGACCCACTATTGATTAGGAAGTCCACAGAAAACTATTGTACTGCAAAAAGGTACAGATCATTAATTTATGTACTAAACCCCTTTAATGATTATTAGTTTTTATGTAATGGAAAATTTAGATAAGCTCTTTAATAAAACAAGAAATAAGGACATAAAGCTAAGTTTCATAATAATTCAGTGCTGAAATTATGACAGAGAATAATTTACTGACACACTGTCAGTCTCATGATAGAAAGCAACATACTTTATGTTTTGTTGAGATTATCTGACTACAAACAGAAACTCAGTCATTACCTGACATCTGTTCTGGGGATCAAATCAGCTACATTGACTGCTTCCTGTTCCTCTTCATCACCCTCCTCATCCCCATCATCGTCACCCGAATCTCGTGGCGTCAGACCTCGGGTAGGGACTGGAGGCTTCTCTCCCTTTAACTACAAAGAGAAAATCATATTGCAGAGCTTGTATTATAGAATATCAAATCCAATAAAGCACTGCTATAATATCCCCGATAATCTATTAATTGACCTCTTCTCCACATGTCCAGGCCAAACGTTAGATAAGGTTTGACAAGCTTAGCCAAATGCCTTTGTAAAATCATTATATTTGTAATGTTACAAAGCCCTGAATTTGTCTGACCGTTTGAAACATTTGGCCAAAACTTGGGGCTTTGGGGGAGCAGTTAATTGATGGACATTAGACTGCTAGAGTGACACTCATAATCATATAATTGAGTGGTAGAAACTTCATGAAGATTATTACAAATGGAGGATTATGAAAAAAAACCTGTGCCTTCATTAACATTACTTAAGTCTTAAACTTAGATAAGATCTTAAACACATTTCTAATTGTTTTATTTTGTTTTGGTTCTCATGTTTGAAATAGGTGTTACTGACCTTCTCAAACTCACTGTCAATCTGCTGTAAAAGGGCAGCTTTTTCTCCATCAAAGAAGACCCTGAGGGTTGCTCCCATGTACAGGTATAGGGTGGACAGGAGATTAAGAGCAGCAGTTCGTACTGCCTAAAAACAAAATCATAAAACAAAATAATTTTATTAACATTTTTCATCAGTGTTTTCATCTGAAAATTTAAGGTGAGTGTTTTAAGAGGGTCAATAGAAAGGATGGATATTAACAGACTTACCGGATTAGTGGCAGCAAAAGCCTTTTTAATATTCTCAATCATAGGTTTTACAGAAATCCTGAAATAGAAATGGAGAAAGTTTAATGTGGGAGTGTTTTTGACAAATCTGTACTCCGTTTTCTTTGAATCAAGAGGGATTCAAATCTTTGACCCAGGGATGGATTGATTGATCTTTTTCGCAATTATATCATTTTTTGGCCACCTCGTCAGGTTTAGTGGGGGAGGAAACCAGGGTCTCTGCTTGGTGAAACCCCACCCTTTGACGAATCCTTGCGAACTCTACCACACAGTGAAAAACCCAGCCAAATTTGTCCAGTACTTAGTGCGGTTTGAACGTCATCCATCAATGGGAGGCTTCCGTCAACTTTCTCCTTTCCCCAGTATAAGAACAGGTATAAACTTATTTATGCTTACTTGAAGCCAAATTCCTTGACAGCTGTTGCCAGCCAATTCAGTGATTCTGCTTGGTTTTTAGGGTTCTTTTGTTGAAAGGCTAGATGAATAACCTACAGACAAACACAGACGGAAAAATTATTTCTGAAAATCTCAAATCCTTTTAAATATCCATACTGCTGAAAGTTTAAATGACAAGACACATTAAAATTATTGTTAAGGATTGTTTCAATACAGTCAAGTTTCTTTTTTTGTTTTTTTTTTTCGTCATGATCCTTTATCTTCAAAACTTTTAACATTTGCAAACAGGTCTATAATATTTATAGTTTAAAATTACAAGGACATGCTATACAGGAGTGATGAATTACCTCCCCTGCCACAAACTCTAATCCAGTGGCTTCAGCAATACAACTCAAAGCCTCTTGAGCTGGTTTCCCATTTTTCACATCACCAACTTTATCCACCAGTTCTGCCAGGCAAAATGAAGCAGATCGCTTGGAGAAGGTAGAATTCTGGGCTAAATGTGCAACTAATTCTAATCTTAACTTCAAAACCTTAAAAAGAAATAAAAACAGAATATCTATCATTATGTAATTATACTGTAATCAAAGCAAATGTCAACAATAGTAGCAATTCCGTAGAGACACCAAAGGGCCTTAAATTGTTTATGAGTCAGCTGAAGAACATCTGTTAAGTCCCAAACACTTTGATATTTGTTATTCTTCTATGGGAGGAGGGGATATCAAGTTGTAAATTACATTAATAAAATACATGAATGAATACATGTATCAGACTGGACAACAATTTCGAATTAAATGCCATAAAAGATCTGAATGAATGTATACAAACAGTCAATAATAATGACTTCATAACAATTTCAATGTGGAGCTTACCTGAAAGTTAGTGTCCTTAAGGCCTGGTTTATTGCAGACAGTTCGGACAAATACCTGTGCAGGAATCTCATCCTTACTCATTCCCTTAACAACCTACAAGGTATCAATGTTATCTAGTACAATGGAATCAGAATGTTTCGGGGCAAGAAAAAAACATTGTTTTAAAAGGTGTCAAGATCATTTAACATGTATTTTAATTGGAAATTGGGTATACTGTAGTTATAATTTAGTAAAGATGTCACAATTTATCGTGTTGTATCTATAGCCCAAAAATTGGTAAAATCAGTATTCAATACCATTGATAACAGTGTGTGTGTGGGCTCAGGGCTTTTTCATGTATCTGTACCATTTTCTATCAGCATTCGTTGAATGAATTTTAGAATGGATCCCTTCTGTTACTTTAAAGGTTGAAGCAGCTTATATATTAGGATGCAGAATGATTGATTGATTGATTGTTTGGTGTTTTACGCCGCGCTCAAGATTATTACACTTATATGGCGGCGTTGCCAGTTTTATTGTGGGAGGAAACCGGGCTCTGTGCCCGGAGGAAACCCACGATCTTCTGCTGGTAACTGGCAACATCTTAGGTTCATACGGATTACTGGTTTTACTGATATTTTTTCTCCTCCACATCAATCCTTTGGTTTTTTTATGGTACATGTACTTCCAATGCTGAACTTCTCTTGACAACTCAAAATTTATTTAAAAAAAGGAATTTTAGCAGGTCATGTCACTTTAACATTAAAAATTACCTGTGTAAATTTTTCCATTGCAGCCAGCCTATCTTTCCAGTTAGAACTGACGAGACCAGAGATTGTGTCCGAGGGCAGTAGAGCTGCTGCCTTCTCCTCCACTTCTTCATCCTGATGAGAAAACAGGGTATTGTGGTAAATTGATTTATCAATGTTTCCTTTAAATCAGAGGAATGGTTTTATTTCATATCCCACTCCACATAACTTCAGGCAAATCAGAGGAATGGTTTTATTTCATATCCCACTCCACATAACTTCAGGCAAATCAGAGGAATGGTTTTATTTCATGTCCCAAGAATTGTAACCAAGTCTTACTTTTCTGAGTAAAACAAATTTTAAGTTTCAATAACTAAAACTTATCCCAGTGACTTGGCATAAAAAGTTGGATCAAGTACTATAAACAGCATTAAACCCCTATTGAGACAGCAAATCATGATTCAGTCTGAACTATCAAGAGACAAGGTTACATATGAACAAAAATATTAACTATGAGAAATGTATGAGTTACTCTTTACTATTTACTTTCCATTGTGCACTCTGTCTATGACTGAATAAAATTCACTTACAGCCAGGATATTTTCTTGAACTTCTTCATTTCCTCCTTTCTTTGCATCTTTCTTTTTACCCGCCGGCTTCTTTTTTCCACCCTGTATCAAAAATGTAATATATTTGTTTAAATTTCCAGAAACAAACATTTGCAATCTAATAAACACAATTTTAACTTTTTGAATGTCCCTTGGTATAAATAAAACAAGAGGATATTTCATGTATGTATATTGGCGTTGATCCTAAGCTTAATAGTTTCATTGTGGTTTAAGGGGTAACCTAAAAATTCTGGTCTTCTTGGGTGTCAACAAGCATACTTAAAAGTTTGGAGTACGAGAATTCACTAATATCTGCTAAGACAAATACAAGAGAAAAAGATTGCTTTATGTTTTACGCTGCACTCCAGGAGAAAGATAGAAAATTACATCAGGTAGAGTGCAATGCTCTTACTAACAAAGCTTTAGAGAATAATAGTAACGATACAAGAGGTAGAAAAATGTAATAGAAGTTGTAGCTGTAGATGCTCATTATCATACACGTAAGTGAATGGTGAAGGGTTAGTTACTTACAGGAGGAGCACTGCCTGGTTTAGCAGCCGCAGCCTTACCACTTGATGGCTGATAGAAAAGAAAGTACAAATACATTTCATTGATTTAATCCGTTTTTTTCTTTTAAGCCACACTAAAGACACAGAAAATGTTAGCAGCTTTCAAGAGCAATGGGTGGGATTGGAATAGGACCCATTGAGCTTCATCCTGCACATCTTAACCCATAACTGCAGGTTTGTCCTTAACATTGACAGTATATGATTAACAAAAAACACTAGTCAAGTTTAGTGGGGAAGGAAACCTGGGGGCCGTTTCACGAAGCAATCGCAAAGTGCGATCATTCGCAGTTGCCATGACGTCCTATCTCTTCACTATGGTATCCATAGGCAACTAGGCTTCGTTTGCGATGCGACTCCTTTGTGAAACGAGCCTCAGGACCTTTGGACAGTACCTGGTTACCCTTTGAAACTGAATGAAAAGGCACTCAATTTTTGTTTACAATTTTTGTTTACAATTTTTGTCTTTTGAATGAGTGGGGTCCAAAACACAACTTATCAATGGAAAGCCTGTGTTGTAAAAAAAAGATTTCTTATTTTCAAATAACCGGTTCATGTCTGACCTTGGCTGCTGAGGTTTTAGATGGAGGTCTCTGTACAGGTTTAGGTTCTGGTTCTTTGACTGCAGGTTTGGCAGGTACAGGTGCCTGTCCCCCTCTGGGCTCTCCTCGGGCATTTAACAACACAGCCGCTTCACATTGCTCTTTAATCTGAAATACACAATATGTTCAATAGTGGTGTTGCAAAGCCATCCACAAGATAGGTAAGAGGGTATGCATGTAGTACTGTAATGCGATTCTGTGGGATCTCGATTTCTCTAGGAGACTTTTCACTAACAAAATATTAATGTAAGGTTTAATAAATCATAATTAGGAATGCTCTCAGGAAAACAAATAAGCAAGCTTTTAAAACCTCAAGCGTGGTCAACTTAAGATGGCTTACGACAGAACTTATTAGCTTTGTCAGGGCATAATCCACCTATGTTGTAGGGGCCGATATTCGGCCCCATTCCCAAAGATCTTTTTCCCAAAACTGGTAAACGAATTTCCCAAAAGCATGCAAGTTCCCAATTTATTTGCCGTAAAAATAGCCAATCGCTATTCAGATACAACTTGAATTACCACAGGAAAATATACTGTAAATTTAAGGGAATAACTGTCACCGTGTTCGCAAACAGGAAGTGAGTAGTTGAAGTCGGAAAGAGCGCTATTTTCATTGCTGGTTGTTTTTGTTTTCATCCAATCGTTGACCTTGTATTCCACGCGAAAATGGTGGACCTTGTGACTTCCTGTATCCTGCTCATGCTGGAGAAGTAATTTTTCCGGTTGATTTCAAGCCCATTCACGTAAGTATTTTGTTTGTTTTTAATGTAGCCGTTGAAAAACTTATTCCAAGCGACAGTGAAAGATAATTAGCTCAAAAATAAAGAATAACAAAGCTTGTAAACATTTTTTTTCCTGACGTTGAAGTATGTTATTGTTATAGCTGTCGCAGTTTGTGTTGCCAAAAGTCAAAGCGTGAACGCAGGTCATATTGTTTTATAAAAGGAGGTAATTTGATGGAATTCTATGTAACACGTGAATTGATTAACTGATATTTTTATTTCAAATTTTTTTTTTTGCTTCAGTTTGATTAATCTGCCTAAATTATTTAACTTCGTTTGTAGGACATAGCAATTTTTTCTATGTTTATTTTCGGTCATATTATTGCTAAATATTTAAATAGATCTAATTCATTTCAAGTCATGTACATGTACCTTTGTGTGACTATGACGTGTCTGCTATTTAAAATTCCTATTTCTAACGATAACCATTCAACAAATAAATTCTTGATTTTTGCAGAAACTCTCTAGTTTAAAAGAAAATGATAAGACAATAGATAAGGGTTTATTTTTTAATTATGAATTTATCAGAAGTATTAAAGGAATTATTTAAGAGAAAACTTCCAACTGGTGCTGAATGAGAGAATGTACCTAGACTAAGTCACTTATAATTATATTTTTATTGTTTTCAGACTCACTGGCAATGTCAAGTCATAATGGAAAGTACTATGTCCCCAAGTGTGAACCCACCAAGGCATATTGTAAAAATAATTTGGGCAATTATATCAATTGTCCACCTTACAGCTGTCCCAACTACTGGCTCTCAGTGTTGATAGTTTCGGGCATGTACACAGTCTTAAATAACACATTTTGGTTGATCTATTGCAAAACAAAGTGTTGTTTTTTTTCCACCAATTAATTTAAATGGTATGAGGATATCCGATGAACCAGGCAGAAAAGAACAAGATATTGTTTATATGATGTAACTACTTTTTCCCAAATCTATTTTGCACCGACGTTTAATTTTCCCAATGGACCAGCCATGGGCCCCTTCCCAAAAATGGTGGATTATGCCCTGTTTGTGATGTGGCATAATACAAGTGTCTGTTGAGTGCTTACGCTCACATTGGAGACATGTTACACAACCTCATCTTAACTGTAGCTTGAAGTGAGCCTGAACATATAGCAGGTCGTGTATAAAGATTAAGTAGTTACATAAAAAAATGCATATTTTCTCCTCGCCCTAATTGTCTATAAGGGAACTGATGCGATTCTCTTTGTCTTGTAATTTCAAGTCTTCATTAAACCATCGTTCATAAATCCTTCAAGTGGTACATTTGAAGCAGGCTTGACTACACACATAGATATGATAAAAGTGAATACTAAAGTACCTTGGACAGTTTAATACTGTCTATATCAGCCAAGAATGGTGTCAGTGGTTTTTCTCCCACAACTTTCATGGCTATACCGAGGGCTGTAAATGCAGCTTCACGTACTTCAGGGGCAGTGTCATTGATTTTCTGGAAAGAAAAAAATAGTAATGTTTATGATGATAAAACCATTTATGACGATAGATACCATTTAAACACTCGACATAACATCCAAATCATATTGTGGGTTTCTTAGCTGTAATGCCAGTGGAAACAGGGGTTTATTTGGTCATGAATTTTTAGTTTTTCTGTGATTTTGATTCCTTGATTATTGATCAGGTTAAATGCACCTTATTTACAGTCTTGCTTAATTAAGGTTACTGAGTGGTAGTGCTGGGAAAAAAACCTTGTCCCAAATTGGATGAATCTCCATCTAAGGTATTTATATTTTTTATTATTTTCTGATAATGGCTTCTCTGTGCACAGGCTTAATAGACTTTTTCAAGTGTCAATCATTACATTTTAAACCCCTTAAAACCCTAATAATATTCTAGGCAACAGGTCCAACAGACAGTCAATCATTACATTTTAAAACCCTTTTACTCTCTTCATAATAGTATTCTAGTTAATGCTTCTTCAAGATTCAATCCTTTGAAAGTGATAAATAAATACATTAATTAGTATATTGACCTTGCATAGTTCAGTACAGAATGGTTTCAGTAGTTTTTTAGGTAGAGTTGCTGTAGTTGCTTTGGCAAAACAGCGAGACAAGAACAGAGATGTTTCTGCCTTTATAGAAGGGTTTTTATTCTCCAAGGCCGCTAACACATCCTCAGATATGGCATCCAATGAAGTCTACAACATGAAAGAAAACATTCTACTTCAGATTTTGTACTAGTTTTTGTCCGAAAAAGTTAATCTTGAGTAGAAAAGGTCTTTTCAAGCAAAAAAATTAAACACTGACATCAATACATTTATTCAGTGCTTTGTTCAAAATCGAGTCTTAAGAATTAAAGTAATGAAAAAAATATAATAAAAAAAAAACATTCAGATAAAAAAAAGACTTACAGCTGTAAAGCAAGCGTCTATAGCCTCTCGAAGGGTAGCAACTACTGTGGCCTTCTTTTCCTTGAATTTCTCCAATATTGTTTGAATGCTCTGTTTAAAAAAACAATTTCAGTAAACAAAAATTTTACACAGAGATATTTTGGGGGTTTTATATGGAGGCATTGTGAAATTTTTGGGGGGAGGAAACTGGGAAACAATTCCGAATAAGTCGATCAAGTGTCGTTTTTTCCTTCATTTTTCCCTGGTTTGATTCAGGACCCCTCTATGGTTGATTGATTAATGTTTTACAGGTATTGTCCAATGGTAACAATCCTCAAACAACTTCCCCTCAACCCGCTACACGTTAAACCAATAAACTTTACGTTGTTTTCAAGATCATTTCCCTTGTATATGGGAGAACAAGTTCTTTGCCTGGAGTAAACCCCAACCTGCGGCGATTACCTGCCAACTCTTTTACATACAAAAATCGAGCGAAAAATGTTATTTGACCTGAGAGTGATTTGATCATGCAACGCGTCAATGGCAAGTCTGTGTCGAACTGGGGGTTTATTACTCTGCAGACTGATTCACCGAGGCCTCCATGGCCTATTTTAATGAGTACTCAATAATCCTTTTCTTTAGTATGGTAAGAAAAGTTTGAAGGATACTGTAATTAATAAAAGGGAAAAGTGACTTACATTTGTTGCAAACTGAGAGAATCGTTTTCGGAGACCATTTGCTAGACCTGCCAGACATTTGCCAGCTATTGTAACCAACATCACATTGGAATCCTTGGCAATCACCTGTTGAAATGGAATTCATATTGAGAAATGCATACTGTTAATTGGGTAAAGAAATTATTTTGATCGATTGATTGATGTTTTATGTCGCACTCAAGATTATTTCATATGGTGGCGCTGCCAGGTTTAGTGGGGGAGGAAACAGGCTCTTTACGGGGAGAAAACGCCTGACCTTCGGCGAGCACCTGGAAACTCTTCCACACACAACGATCCTGTGAAAAACACACTCAGAAAGTTTTTTAATCTTTTTTTTATTTTGGTCTCTGTGGGATTCGAACCAATGGATGGAAGGCCTGTGTCGGACTGAAGGGCAATCACTCTAACCGACTGAGCCGACACAGAGGCCCCCAAAATTATTTTGAAGAAAACTCTTAAGAGGGGATTTGTTTAATTGACTTCTCCGCCAGAGCCTCCAGTCCAAATGTTCAATAAGGTTAGACACACTCAGTGAAATAGCTTTGTGATGTCATGATACATGTATTTATAGCCTCCCCAGCACTCATATATTATATATCTAAATTAGACTTGTGCGAAATAGTCCAATTAAAACATTTAACTGATTACAAGGTTAACATTTTAATTGAAGAGCAGCTGTAAGTGTCTTAATTCTTGTTCACAAACAAACCTACTTTTAGAACAGCTCGAACTACGTTTCCGTAGTCCCCATTTTGTAGTTTAGGAGATTCTGCAAGTTTCTGTAGGGCCTCTAACGCCTCTCGTCTTTCCTGCCACTTTTTAGCTTCCTGAAAACAAGTCATATATATTATTAATGTGTAGTGTGCCCCTTATTTACAGGGCCAGCGTGGTAATGGACAATTGAAATAACCCCAAAAAGATTGATTGATTGTTTGGTGTTTTACGCCACACTCAAGATTATTTCACTTATATGACAACGTTGCCAGTTTTATTGTGGGAGGAAACCGAGCTCTATGCCCGGAGGAAACCGACAGCCTTCCGGTGGTAGCTGGCAACCATCGCACATAGGTAGTTAGAGTGAAAACCCCGTCAGAAAATTTTCCAATTATTTTGGGGACTGAGTGGGAATCGAACCCGTGATACATTGCTGGAGCGCTCTACCTACTGGGCCGCCACCCCAAAAAGACCATGCCTATGTATAATCTATTATAAAACAGCACGATAAGGGAATATAGCTTTAAGTATCTTTTACTGTTTGACTATTAAAAAATAGCTCCTTCCTTGATATGGCAACTAGATAAATATCATCATCAAGCGAGACTGGCATATAAACACTGACTTACAATCTTTTCATAGAAATCCTTTGGTAGAGCTGATAAGATGTCAACAGGGTCCATTAACTCATACGGGTCCACATCCTCCACAGGGGCAGCTTCTACTGCTGGTCAATTCAATTACAAGCAAATCAGTAATACACACTGACATTGTAGGATTTCATTAATAATTGATTAATGTTTTCTGCCGCTTTTTAATATAACAGATTAGAAAGAGGAGGAAACCAAATGCTTACTTGTTATCTATTTATTTCACCAAAACATACGCAGTACAGTTAATATTTGGTAATATAGATTAAACAAACAGAAACTGAATTTACTGAAGCTTTAACGAAAGATCTAGTAACATTTGGCGAGATAAAAACCCCAAGGGGCTAGAACTTAGCTGAAAAAATTGAACTAACATTGAACAATTTTTGTGATTTGCTTACCTCCATCTCCAGCACCTGACCCCCCAGCAGCTGCAGCAGCTTTCTCTTCCATCTGAGCTCTCAAATCCTGCTGTGATCTCATAAACCTCACCTGAACTGCCCTCTCATTACCTAGCTTCTCAAACTCTGCTTCTAACTCTTGTACCTGTTACAGAAATAGGCTGAGATATCAATCATTTTACACCTTAGCTGTCTGTCGTAAGCATTATGTCCAAGTTAATCAAATTATATTTTTGTGTTATTATGCTAATGAAGATTTTTTCACTTATAAAAAAAGTATCATGGTTGTTCAGGAGAGGACACTGTATGCAAAGGAACCCCCAGAATCTCTCTCGATAACCATCCCATCCACATAGGCCAATCCCTTGCAAACAGAAATTTCGGCAATCTTATTTAGGAAAAGTTTATATGTGGGGTGGGGGTGTTGTTACCTGGACTGGTTTGTAATGTGTCATCTGGGGTTTAATGGCAGCCCCAATCCACCTGTAGATCTCCACAATCAATAACTTGGTCTCTTCTCGCACATTCTTATCTCTGTCTTCAAGTAACTTTGGTAACACTTTCACAATGGGTTTCACTTTGATCACTTTGGTCCCAAATCCACTGTACATGGAATAAAAAAGGTTTATAGATGGAGGAAAAGGTAGCAGGCCCTTCTTGACTGACTGTATCATTGATGTTTTATATCGCATTCAGCATTATCTATTGCAAGGTGACATTGTAAGGCGGAGGAATAAATCAGGCCTTGGGGTGCCGCTTGTCAACTATTCCAATAAGAGCACAGAGTGAAGAGCCGGCAGGACTTCTTGAGGGACAATTCTCAAAAGCTATTTTATTTTTTTGAAGCAATAGATTATAATTTATACTAAAAAAAATAAATCATGGAGTTTCTGTATTCCAAACAGATTTCAACGATTTATTGATGTTTATGTCACACTCAACATTATTTCATTTAAAGTGTGGCGTTGTCAGGTATAGTTGACTTAAGACATTTTCACGCTAGTTCCAATAAGCAAAATTTACAAAAAGCAAATCTGGGATTTCAGTATTTCCTTCAGAGTTTTATTTCAAATCTAATACAACCTAATTCTAAATTGAAATAAATTAAGCTTTTCTCAAGGAAGAGTATTAAACACTTACCCTAGTGCCTCTCTTAATGATTGAATACATCCAACAACAATTTTAGGTTGTTTGTTTTCCAGTCCTTTCATTAGCTCTTCCTGAAATAAATTAGACATTTGGAAATTGGAGGAAATTGATAGACGGAGGCATTTATTGAGCTTCAAATTTCCTCAAAGTCTGAAACAATACTGCCATAGAAAAGATATAGTTTCTTTGAGACAGCGCATGACAAAAAAGTGGTTTGATAAGACCGCCATATGGAGTTGAGGAATGAAACTGAAAATAATTGTGCACAATTTGTTTGTTTGTTTATTATCATATAATACGTACAACATTTAACTGATCAATGTCATGAAATTTGGATGGCGGGAATAAAGACTAGACCCTCTGACAGAATGTTAGCCAGGAAATAAGGGATTTTAATATACCTGTACAACCTCTGGTTTGTCAATCTCAACATACAGCATGATAATCTCCAGAGCTTTTTCCCTTGTTTTTGTTCTGCTGGAGTTAAGACATTTTGATATAATACCACCGACTACCTCACCACATGTCCTGCAGAAATGGATAAAATAAAAAAATTATCACGGGGATAACTTTAGAAAAATCAACTATTCATGTGGCTTCAGAAGTAGACTACAGACAAGTCAACTTGTCAATAGAAAATTAAAATTTCTCCATTCTTATAAATATATGCTAGTTTTACCAGCAGGCCCTGAAACGTGAGTGAGTGAGTGAATGATTGGGGTTTTACGTCCTGCTCAACAGTATTTCGGTTATATGGAGACGTTGTCTCCTTGTGACAGGGCGGATTTCCACCGCTCTTTTAGGTGCTGTCTCACCGAGACGACTTGCCGAAGACAACCAGCAAGCCCCCTCACCCAGTCACAGTATACTGACACCGGGCCAACCAGTCGCTGCTCTAACTCCTATTGCTGAGAGCCAAGCAAAGCAGTAACAGCTACCACTGTTAAAGTCTTTGGTCTGACTCGACCCGGGCTTGAACCCAGATCCCAGGCCTGAAGCGGACGCTCTACCGACTGAGCTATCGGGGCTGGTGCCCTGAAAAGACTACGGTAAGATTCGTGACTTGAAGGATACATAACAATATGAGAAACACTGAGAAATGAAGACGAAAGCTCTCAAAAGACAACTTTGATGTCAAATGCGAAGAAATTTTCATGAGGCGAGGGAAAATATGCCTTATAAGAAACTTGTTTTGTTTCAACATTGTGTTTTTCAAATACATATAATATAGTCAATTTACAGTCATAAGTCACCTTTGGATGTTCAGAAAGAATTAGTCATATATCCTCTAATGATATAATCCTAATATCACACCTCACAATGAACACCTGCCATTAAGGACAATTTCTTTTGAACAAGGGTTCTCTGAAGAGAAAGCCGTATCTATTGTTGGACACATACTGTAATGATTCAATCAATTTTACCTGATACAATGTGTGTAAAAGGTTCATAACAAGCTTAGACAATTAATTACTTTGATAGACTAACCTATCAGCCAATGCAGCGTTTTCTACAAAAGCCAGCACAGCATCCAGCGCCTTTTCTTGTGCAATGGCATTGCCATCAGTAACAAACTTTTTGACTAGTCCTAAATACTTTGAAAATTCAGGACTTTTCTCGTCTGTTTGACTTATGAAGACCTTTGTTGCTTCTTCATACCCAGCAACTCGAGCCTTCCAAACCTAAACACAAAAAATTATACATTTAGCAATTACAGTATAGACCATCCTCAAAAGATCAAGTATGGCTGTGGTGAAGAAAATATGCATTTTGTCAATTGCCAGGGTCCATACAGAAAGCTTACTTTGTTTCAATTATATTCATGTTTCAAAAATCAATTTAAAGTTACAACTCACATAGATGTGGAAAGAACTGTTCATAAATACTTTAATTCTGACTAGTGTTTTGTAGTTTTTACTAGCCCTAAACCGAAATGCAATAAACTAGGAACTAGTGGGGGGGGCAGACATTATTATGATCCCTAGGTGGAAAAAAAAAACTGAAAGCAAATTTTCTCCTTTTCTGATTACTACAGCTTCAGACAATGTTATTTACCATTTTTCTTTCACGGATTACATTTTCTGTTAATTTGTAATTTGTTTCTAAACAATTGTAGAACAATTGTAGAACACTTTACATTTAATATAACATTTGTTTTAATTTCATCAATTCAAATTTCTTGTTCACATTAGAAGTTTTTCTTTTCTGAATTTGATGAAGCTGCAACTAAATACCAGTACGTTATAGTACACATATATTATCTGTTCAGGTAATTTCAATCACATTTTAACTTTTGACTGGGACACTGTTCTATTGGACCTGTAATAGTTTAATACAAAGCAAACAATCTTCAGGCTGACCACTGATATGATGGTGTGTAAATATACAAACCTTGTGTGGTACTTCAATGGATGTCATTGTCCCCTAATCTCTATTTAAACAGCCACTCTGATAAATACCATATGGGTAATAAAGTGGGAAAATGGTCTTTTTTTGTTATTATAGTGCACATTAAACTATCCAAGAAAACAGTCTCAGAATGTACAAATTAATTGGCTTCCAGTATTACTCTGGACCAAGTGTACTCAAAAAAGCATTGATATATATTAATACATGTATATATATATATTTAACATCAGGTACACATTTCTGATAAAAAAAACTCTTGAAAACAGACAAAAAATATGTGTACCCAAATCAAATTTGGTATGCGACACATCATCTACCTATAAGGTATATATACTCTAAAAGAATTGGAGATTATATCAAAACGAAAGAAGTCCTGGAGCCGAAAGGGAATATTACATAATCCAATAGGGCTGCCATATTATGCAACAGGTGATGTCAGAAATGGTACGTGAAACACCGTCTGCCCATAAGGTATATACTCTGAAAGAATCGTCAATATCGGATCAAAACTTAAGAAGTTATGGAGTGGAAGGGAATATTACATAATCCTATATGACTGCTATATTATGCAACGGGTAAAGTCAGAAATGGTACACGCCACACCGTCTGCCAATAAGGTATATACTCTGAAAGAATTGTCAAGATCGGATCAAAACTCTTCAAGTTATAGAGCGGAAGGGAACGAATAAAGACAGAATATTACATAGTCCAATGTAGAAGTCATATTATGCAATCGACAATGTTCTAAATGGTTCATGACACACCTTCAACCCCTAAACTATATGTTGAAAAAAAATTTTTAAAGATCGGATCAAAACTCTTCAAGTTATGGAGCGGAAGGGAACAAAGATATAGACTAAGACAGAATATTACATAATCCAATGTAGAAGCCATATTATGCAATGGACAATGTTCTTAATGGTTCAGGACACACCTTCTACCCCTAGAGTATATGTTGTAAAAAAATTGTAAAGATCGGATCAAAACTCTTCAAGTTATGGAGCGGAAGGGAACGATAATATAGACTAAGACAGAATACTACATAATCCAATGTCGAAGCCACATTATGCAATCGACGATGTCATAAATGGATCATGACACACCTTCTACCCACAAGGTATATGTTGTGAAAGAATTGTAAAGATTAGATCAAAACCCTTCAAGTTATGGAGCGGAAGGGAATCCGGGACGGACGGACGGTCGGATGGACGGACGGACGGCGCTGGTGATACCATAATACGACCGACTTTTTTTAAGTCGGGCGTATAAAAAGGGGAAAAAACTGTACTGACCTTATGAACACATTTGTCATCAGTGGGTAACTTCTGCCACTCCGAATCGTCACCCATGATGCTGAACTACAATACTTCAGGTGAAACAGAAAAGGATAAATGTTAATGTATTGTATGAACAAACTTGCAGGAGTCTGGTTTATAATAGTTGATCTTCGGTCCTTAACTGCTGATTCAAGTTCTCTCTACAAGAATTATGTCTAACTTTTAAATGACATTTACAAATAGGGATAGATAAACACAAGATAACTTTCTGGATTAGTACTACTTCTATTTACTGCTCACAACGTTTCGCCAGATATGCCTCTAGCGTTATCAGGTAATGACAAAACAATGCTAAGGTAGGTTCTACTAAAGCCAAAACACATAGGACAACTCGTACTATATTGTACATGTGTGGTGTGTTGTAATATCTGATGATGAGAGTAGCTACTCTCGAAAGCTCATAAATATACACCATCATGTACAATATAGTACGAGTTGTCCTATATGTGTTTTGGCTTTAGTAAAACCACTCCATAGTAGAATTTAAGGTAGGTTCTGCTCTTCCTACCCTAGTTCAATTTACCGAACTTATGGTGATATTACATATACCAACGTTCAGTCTGTGAATTAGAAATACAAGGTGGAAATGATGCTTAAATTGCAAGCCATGAAAATATTATTGTAACTCCTCGGTATGGACGATTCCTACCTCAGACTTCTTTAAAACTCATAAAAGATTATTCTTGTCCGCTTTTATTACATGTAGCTATTCCAAAGGGCGTACACCTGGTCTTAAACAACAACAAACTGTCATTTCTTGGAGACTTTGCCGCCATTTTGCGCGACGTTCGAACTGGGTCAAACGGTGCATGTCAAATAAATAAAATAAATAAAAATAAATAAAAGAGGAAAGAATAATCTTTTATGAGTTCTAAAGAAGTCTGGGGTAGGAATTGTCCATACAGAGCAGTTACAATATTATTTTCATGGCTTGTAATTTCCGACAAAAGTGCGTCGGAGTTTTCCGAGCAGCATTTCAGAATTCACAGACTGAACGTTGGTTTATGTAATATCACCATAAGTTCGGTAAATTGAACTATTCCTACCCCAGACTTCTTTAGAACCCATAAAAGAGTTTTCTTGTCCTCTTTTATTTAATTGGCATACATTGTTTGACCCAGTTCGAATGTCACGCAAAATGGCGGCAAAGTCTCCAAGAAATGACAGTTTGTTGTTGTTTAAGACCAGGTGTACGCCCTTTGGAATTGCTACATGTAATAAAGCGGACAAGAATAATCTTTTATGAGTTTTATAGGAGTCTGAGGTAGGAATCGTCCTTACAGATGAGTTTCCACCTTGAATTTCATATTCGTAGACTGAACGTTGGTATATGTAATTTTAATGTAATATCACCATAAGTTCGGTAAATTGAACTACCTGACTACCATGGCAACCGATCTCGGTCATGCGCAAATTTTGACAACCGATTTCCCCCATCCGCCTGTGATCGGTTCTATAGCTCCATTTGAAAAATCTTAATTCACCAAAATTCGTTATCTGCCTCCTTGTTTTACAATCTGATATCCATTAATATGCCGAATTCACTTTTAGTGAATTATTTTTCAAATGTACCCTATATTGACGTGGTATTGAAGAAGCCCGTGCGGGCGTATTAGAATAACTTCAATCCACTCAACATATTGCGGTCAGATTATAATTTTATAAATAGTGTTGTTGTTCAGTCTGTTGTTGTTGTAAAGGTTGCGAGAGGAAGAAAAAAACTTGCCAGTTGTGACTAATAATGTCAGACAGGCACAGGTCAGAAGCTGACAGTTGCGTAGTGCGTTGGCTTACCTACTTCAAAAGGAGTATCTATATATAATATAATCCACTGATTTGTGCAATTAATTTCAACTGAGCCAAAACAATACCGGTTTATGACAGATGAACATTTTCACCCTCAGTTAAAAATTTGAAATGAGATGTATCGAGGTGCGGGATTGGTTCGCAATGACGTCACGTCGCGCCCTCTGGCGGATAGAGATTACTAAAACCTGATAATCTATTTTTGTCCCACAGTCTTGTGGAATGTGAGGGAAGCTCTCACGCAATTTGTAATTCTGGCTGAAATGGAGTAGCTTTTTTACTAATCAGAGTTTTGCTGTTATGTTTATGTACACGGACGAGTACTCCGATAGAAATGCCAGTGTAAGGATTGGCAGCCTATATACATGTAAATGTACCTCGGCCTACTGTCACGTTGGAAGAGTAATTTGGATAGACTATAAAAGCGCTTAAAGTGGCACAAGCTGCCAAAATTCGCACTCTTTTTCATACATTGTGATTGTCAAGAGTGTTTGAAGGTCATCATAAAACTAAATGAAAGAAGGAAAATGTAGGCCTGTACTACGGAGGCCCATTAGTGCCATGGGTGGAATTTTGACTTTTCAAGTGTTTTTTTCGTCTTCGTTTTAGTTTAAAGGGGCGTGAGCTGCCAAAATGTTGATATTTTGACGTTAAAACAGAATGTTGAAATTATTGGCTATTTTTCTCAAGACGTTTAATTCAGTAGCTTCTAGTTTCGAAAATGTAAGACAAAGTATTGTTTTGAACTAACTTTGGCTAAGCATGAATGAATGGTCGTCCCGGTTATTTAAATTTTGTTTACTTTTCGAACACGTTTTCGGTTCGTACAGGCCACATGCTGTACGGTATGGATTTTCCTCATTCCAACGCCAATCGTTTAGTTTTTCGATGGCCTTCAAAGCCTCTTACTGTTGTGACGATCAGAAATTATGAAAAAAAGTGTGAATTTTGGCAGCTCATGCCACTTTGACAGCTTTTTGCACAAGCGGAAACTTGGTTTTGAGACGAGAGATTCCGTCTGTCGAAGAAAATCAAGCGTGTATCATAAGAATCATAATCATAAATATAACGATTTGGAGAGAAAGTCGAAAACACATGTAAACCGTCAAATCACAGGGGAAAGGTTTCCACCGCCGAGAAAAGGGTTTCACCGTGGAGAAAACTTATTTCCACCGCGATGACAACATTACCACCGCGGTGAAAAGGTTTCCAATGCAATGGAAAGGCTTCTGTGCACCGCGGTGGGATCCGGTGAAAACGTTTAGCCTACACCGTAGAGACCGAAGATTCTTACCGCGGGAAAAAACTTATTTTAACTAGTTTCCGAAACTCTCGGCGAAGCTTTTATTATCCTCTTGTTTGTCTTACAATTACTAGTTCGATTATAAAATGTATTAAATCATTGGAAAGGACGTTTATTCATTTTAAGCCCAAGTTATTTCTAAACAGTATAGTCATGCGTTGAAGCAGTGTGTTGAATGAAAGTTCGTCCGGTTTCCGATTTTTTTCTTCTAGAACATTTTTTCCGTTCGTACAGGACTGTATGGATTTTCCTTATTTCAACGTCGGGCCAATCATTTTGTGTGTAGGCCTACTCTCCCATTGTCTTGACAATCAGAATTGTTAAGAAAAGTGGACATTTTGATTTTTTTCCATTGGTAAAATTTTAAGTTGTCACATGTGTAGATAATTGATTTATACATAGATGTACAAGGTGGATTGTTTTAGCTTATTGGCGCGTCCAGTATGTGCAAGGGCTGCCAATAGAATTCGGCTTTGTCTCTGTGTTTGATCAAAACAGACTGTAAACGATATGTTATAATATAGCCTGAATAATATGGCTGAACTGGGATTAGGGCGGGGGACTCGCAATTTTAGTAGCCCATGCCATGTAGACACACACACATGTATAAATCGTCAATATCACAGGTAATTGATTACTATCTAAAACCTATAGCAAATCGGTTTGTTAGCTTTACCAAAAATACTGATGATTTGTTACCAAATCATCTTTTACAGAAAATTCGACTGACTAAGGCCAAACTCATGCCTGTCGTCAATCTAATGAAATATCATGGGTTGTGGTTTATTATAACAACTTATGATTGGGTATTATAAACGTCTAAATGATATGCCCCTTTTTAACACAATAAGAAACTTGTCTCCATTGTTATTTTAGACAAGAAGATTTTCCCTGTGCCCGTGTGTTTTAGTGTTCAAAAATAAAAAATCGTATTCATAGTTATTTTACTCCATAAAGTTTTCCATGCATGGTTGCATTTAAACAAAGGAAATATTTTGAACCTCGTTTTAGCTTTAATATTGTTAAAGTGGCATGAGCTGCCAAAATGTTGATAGTTTGACGTTAAAACAGAATGTTGAAATTATTGGCTATTTTTCTCAAGACGTATAATTCAGACGCTTTTTAGTGCTTCTAGTCTCATAAATGTACGATAAAGTATTGCTTTGAACTAACATTGGTTTAGAATGAATGAATGGTCGTCCCGGTTATTTAAATTTTGTTTACTTTTCGAACACGTTTTCGGTTCGTACAGGCTACATACTGTATGGATTTTCCTCATTCCAACGCCAATCATTTAGTTTTTCGATGGCCTTCAAAGCCTCTTAATTTACTGTCGTGACAATCAATAATTATGAAAAAAGTGTGCATTTTGGCAGCTCATGCCACTTTAAACTTCTGCAAACCTAACTTAATCCTCGAACAGCTCCTCCTTGTGGAATCCTTTATTTTTAAATAATCTTAGAATACTAATCTTTATCGGCGAAATGTTGCATTTTAGATTTTTAGATCACCATGATCTCATGGTGATCTTTTCCAATCGCTTTTTGTCCGTGGTCCGTCATCCGGTGTAAACTTTTCTTGTGATCGCGATTCCAAGAGAACTACTATTCGGATCTTCATCAAATTTTACAGACATGTTTCCCTTATGGTCTAGTTGTGCAACATCTATTTTGTTTGCTCATTTGCTTATTTAAATTGCCGCTGGCGGCCATTTTGTGATTTTTACTTGCATAGTTTGTGATCGCGGAATCTAGAAAACCTCCAGGCCGATCTTGATGAAATGTTTTTGTGTTGGTTCCCCATATGGTCTAGTTGTGCAACATCTATTTTTGTGGGCTCATTTTCATATTTAATACAGGCGACCATTTTTTTTATTTTATCACTTCTCTCTCTTGTGATCGCGATTCCAAGAGAACTGCTTGTCGGATCTTCTTTAAAGGCCCACTTGCCGCCGTAGCCTGTTTAAATTTGCTCAGAAAACCAATTTACATGAGCTTAGTACGACTAATACAACTAAACTTAAACATAGGACACATAAAACATGTCTAGTTAGCTTTAGAATGTAGAAATGGGGTGAAAAACAAACGAAGAATCGAAGCCTGATTACAACAACAACGATCAGTGTCGATCAACTTTCGTGTTGGATTACCCTCATTTCAGGCCTTTTTATTTATGCATGGTTTACACTCAAACAATAATCAGCAGGCTTTTCCAGTCGCTGTTAACCGATCGTCAGTCTGTATTTCTCAGATAAATAGGCCTACGTAAAATTACACTGTGTCGTTAGTTCACTCACTCGACTGAACCATAAAATCGCCAATAGGGGGCAGTGTGGTTTGTTTACGTTCCGGGCACCTAACAATTCAAATTTTCAAATTCAAATTAAAAATACAAAGTGACGTCCAAACTTTTAAATTTTGGTAAAAATAGAAAGTTCCTAAATTATAGTGTCTGGGAAAAATACAGAAAACGGACTTTCTTTTTTAATGTAAACAATATTCCTGATTTTCGCGGCAAGTGTGCCTTTGAATTTCACACACATGCTTCTCCTATGGTCTAGTTGTGCAAGATTTATTTCTATCCTCATTTGCATACCAAAATGGCTGCTATGCGACCATTTTTTTTTTCTTCTTTTTATCACTTTTCTCCTCAAGTAATGAGAGGATCTTCGTAAAACGTTTTACGCAAGGTAACCCTATGGCCTCGTTGCGTACAATGTACTTTTTTGCTAATTTGCATATTAAAATGGCCGCTAGGCGACCATTTTGTTTTTTTTACTTTTTCTCTTAATGGAATGATAGCTTAGGATTTTCGTAAAAAAATTTACACATGTTAACCACTTGCCATTTTGTGTATCTTTTTATCACTGTTCTCCTAAAGTAATGAAAGGATCTTCGTAAAATTTTGTACGCAGGTTAACCATATGGTCTTTTTTGCTCATTTGCATATTCAAAATGGCGCCCGGTAGCTATTTCTGTGATTTTTACCTAGGCCTACATAGTTTGTGATCGCGGAATCAAAAAAACTACAAGGCGGATCTTGATGAATTTTTGGGTGTTGTTTCCCCATATGGTCAAGTTATTCAATATGTATTTTTTTCGTCGCTGTTTTCATTGAACCCATTCGGTACCGCTGTCGCCATATGGCGTTAAACTTAGAGTGCTAGCCTGCTTCATTACAGAAGACATCGTATGGCGACAGCAGAAAAGTCGGCTAAAACCCCACTGTTATTTTTTCTTACAACTTCAACTAATTTTGAAAATGAACAAATAAAATCACATGTTGCATCTGTTTGTTGCTTTGTGTTTTGTTTGTTCAATCTTCGAATACGGTAAAAGAGGTTTAATTTGCTTTAAAGGATTTATGAACAACCTTTGGAAATATTTTCTAATTTGCGGTTAGTGTGTTGTAGAGCATGTACTTTAAAAGTCTGACCAAAAAGAAAATTAAATTTCGGTCGCAGCACATATAAAATTCAAGCTACGTTTGCCGATCTACAATGCTTACGAAAGTTAATTATCTCAGAGACTTATGACGTCAAACACGACCTCCGTTGTGTACGTACCATCTCGATGGTACGTACCCTTACAGCGATGACGTAATAAACGATTTCTGCTGTCTCCGAACGTCTTCGTGGCAGTTTGTACACATCGAAGGTCGTGTATGACGTCATTTTTCCGAGTATATAGTTACGACAAATACGGAAAATATGCATATTTCCTCCCCGTTCTTCTTTTGACTACCAGGGAACTAACGCGAAGGTTGTTTCGTTTTAACTGATGTTTTTCAAATATACATTTAGTCCATAAACAAACACAACCCAACTTTAAATCCTGTTCATATATCCTTTAAAGTACGCGTAATTCACTGATAACTTTGTCAAGGTTAGAACAGACACTTCAAGCATACGTATATAACTAGAAAATGTTAAACTTGACAATAAAAGCTAGTGGAATTCCTTATATTTACAGCTTCCTTGTCTTCATTATACTGACATGATTCTATGATTAAAAAGTGCTAAAATCGGGTGGTGAAATTAATTTGCGAGAGCGAGTTCTCGCTGTCAATCACGCGGCCCATACAGATGGATTTTAATAGGCTTCTCAGGCATGACCCAGTTAAAGACAAGTAAGTTATTTTGACACTGAGGACATAATTTGGAGTTTCGGAGTCCAGAGTAGCGAAAAAAGACATTTATCGGAGCTTTATTGAACCTTTAGTATGAAATTGCAATCCTCGGGTCATTTTAAAAGGTATAAAAATCTACTTTATTTCAGGTTTCTAAGGGCGACTATAAGAAACAGTCTATCTATGCGTGTTGCTGGCCACCACGGCCGGTTCGAGGTCAGTAAAATGGCCTTCTCGAATTTGGATTTTAAACACCTAAATTCTTTCCAAAAATGTAACACTACTAAATATTTGTGAAGGAGAATGTTCCCTAAGACACTTAAGAAGATCCTTATTGTCTTTTTCCGAGCTTGAATGAAATGAAATCGTAGAATCACTATTTTGCCGATCGAATTTGCGTTCAGGCAGCTACAGTATGTAAAGCAACTGACATCGCAACTGTAAATGTTATTTACCAATAAAGTAAACTGAAATGTTTTTATTCAATCCTATATTTATATCACATCGTGCATGAAGTTTTTTTTTATAAGAGTACACTAATTTCTGAACGAATCGGGAAATTTTTTGCCATTCATTTTTAAACTGACTTTCATCATGATCAGAAGGGCCGAACGCTACGGAACGTAGCCATGTTTCAAAAAGTAAATGGCTGAGACACTGGCACACGGAGTGCTCTCCCCTACCCCTCTATCTAATACTTAAAATATAAATAGGCCTATATTATTAGCGTCAAATTTGGTGTCGGAAGTAAAATAATAAACACTACGGTTTCTTGAGACAAATCATATTGTTCGCACGCATCTTCATGACAGATTCCAGTTTCAATCGACCATTGCACGCATTGCCGAATCCAATCGGCGTGTTTTGCGTCTCTGTATATTGGATTTGGCAATGCTGCAACGCTATTTTCAATTCAGGACTAGCTTCAATATTGCAGCCTCCGCCGTACAATCGCGGTTAGATGATCTTACAGAACCTGCCGAGTGTGAGCCGACAATGCATCTTGTAAGTGTGTAAAATTTATACTTTGTTTTGACGTATGATATTACAGTTACACAATACGATTGTTCATTGCTTTATGAAAACTAAAGCCCGCCGCAGACGAGAGCTATCGCCTTCGCCAAATTTCATTCGTGTCACTTGGCGTAAGCAGATAGCTCCCGTCTGCGGGCAATTTTGCAAGAGTTTTTGGTCATTCCCGACTGAGCGCCGAATATCTATCGTGTTTGATAATTTTGGCTACGCGTGGACGTTTCCTTCTCGTCTGCGGTGAAGAAAGCAACTGGCTTTCACTTTCCTTCATGTGCGCAAGCGTGCAGATGATCACATGCATGCCTGTATGATGTGCGGTCAGCTGAATTTAAAGACCGCAATAAACGCGTATCGACTTTCTGTCAAGACGGTGGAACTGTTCAGGATCTTCTGTACTTATTTCCTGTATTAAATTTAAATAAGTGCCTTGGCAAATTCTTCTAGATATCCACGTTTTTTTTCCACATTCTTCGAATCATTCTTTTAGCACGTCGCCGATTTCGACGTCGTTTTAACATCAACAAGAAAAGAATTAACTCCTCGTATAACTCCATGGTAAAGTTTTCGCATAGAACGGCCTTGTTGACAGTAGGCTACGTCATGTTTTGACTGCTCATCTGCACGCTTGCGCACTTGGAGGAAAGTGAAAGCTAATTGCTTTCTTCACCGCAGACGAGGAGGAAACGTCCACGCGTGGACAAAATTATCAAACACGATAGATATTCGGCTCTCAGCCACGAATGACCAAAATCTCTTGCAAAATTGTCCGCAGACGGGAGCTATCTGCTTACGCCAAGTGGCACGAATGAAATTTTGCGAAGGCGATAGCTTTCGTCTGCGGCGGGCTTAATGCGTAGATGCGGTCAAGGTTGTATCGATTTTAATGTTGGACAAATGTATTTCAAAGGAAGATGTACACTTTATCAGGAGTTAGAAGCATCCTTCATTTCAATCTTAGTAAATTGAAATCGAACATCCTCTTCAGTTATATTATTTGTTGTTATAGGATCTTACTTTCTCAAATCCATTTTGGCATTGACCAATCATTTACGAAATTTGGTTTGGAGTTTTCAGATTACAGCCACTTTCTGCCAAAGAAACTTTGTCCTTGTCCAGCCAGCCACCAACTGAAGAAATCAATTTCACATATCAAGTTTACAAGCAGCCTCACTTTCTGATGGTGTTCTATGGTGGTCGCCAAGATCCGTTCACTGATCTCTTATAAAATTTATATAGGCCTACACTGAAGGCAACTAAATAACTAATGTATTTGTGTTATATAATGAATTTTAGTTTTAATTTTCCAGACTGGGGCATTGGTGGCGTGAACCAAGTGATAAATTGTGGCATATCCGATGACGTTTTAGTTAAGATTACATAATGCTGTATTCCAGAATGGTGAAATGATGCCGCAACTCTTGTTGTTTTTCACGACCAGTGTATTAGAGGTGTTCATAAGATGTAGAACGACGGACGTATATTTGTGAAGATTAAAACACCCCGTCCCAGAGACTATTATAGTAACTGGGATCATTATCTTAGTACTGATCGTTTTATTGTATTTGTTTTGTGCAATAAATTTCAAATAACATTGTTGCCACAAGAACAAAAGCGCGCGCTTGGCCCCCGGCCCTCCCCCCTTGAGCAGGCGCTATGCCCGGGAGGTGGTCTGAGGTGCCCAGCGCGCGCGTGGATTCGAACCGTCAACTAATAGATAAAATACTCTCGTTAGGGTAGATTGCCTGATTGATTGATTGATGTTTTACACCGCAATCAAGATTATTTCTCTTAAATGGCGGCGTTGCCAGGTTTATAGTGGGGGAGGAAGCCGGTCCTAATTGCCCGGAGAAAAGCCCATGAAAGACAACTATAAGCACCAGGTTACACTTAAAAAGATCTTATATTCTTGTCACTCTTACTTATACATCAACATGTTGAAAGTCCAGATCAAAAGCACAGAACTAGTTTTCCCGCGCATGACTGTTCTATATATAAGAAAAACATTATCTAAAAATGTCACTGGGGAAAGGTGAGGAAACGGACTAATAAATATATTATTATAACAATCTGAACTATTCTTTTTTTTTATAATTTTTTTTTTAATTTAAAAGTCCACATCCCAGTCACTGTAGTGTCCATTTTCGAGAGCAGCAAGAAGATTAAAAGGAGATACGCCACTCTTTGTGAGGCAATCAGCCAGTTGACTGTTGGTTCGGGTCCACTTTATTTGCTTAATCTGGTTGATTTGAAGAAGTTCTTTTAGCCCACTAATTTCCAGACGTAAACGCTTTTCGGTTACAAACTTGTTGGATTTAACGGCTTCCCATAAAGATTTACTATCAGTCACACAGATTAGTGGCAGACATTTTGAGTCTGCTTGTCCAAAGACCAACTCGGAATATAGAGTTGACATAAATATCCCTGTATCTATTCCATCCGCCATTGCTAATGTTTCGGCAGCTAATGTGCTCCTCACCACTCGGCGGAGTCTCTTTGAACTCCAAGATAAAGGACAAAACTTTCCTCCTTTTCCCACAAGAAAAATCAAATAGCCACCTTGGGTACCCCCATCTGGAAGGTTGCCCAGCGAAGCATCACTGAACACAAGAAGATACATAGGGTCTTCCAAATATTGAAATTTGAGGGTCACATTTTGCCCTCTAAGTCTTCTGATTACCTTGTTTGCGTACAGTATGTCTTTGACTTTGGCATCCTTAAGATTAGCTGCAAGGCAACAAGTATCGAACAAGACGTCGGGTCGACTTTGCCGGGCTATCCATAGAAGTTGGCCAATTTTTGAACGCAAACTCTCAACTTCGTCCACGTTCAGAGTTTCGTGTTTTTTCTGTGCTCTACAACTGTCAATTTGAATTGGTGTAACTTGATCAGCATATTTATTTTGACTTAAATTAATTTCACATCCCTTGGAAGACAAGTCTATACCAAGGTACTTAAATGCTTTATTTTCTTCTTTTCCCACCTTGAACTTTTGTCTCACATTTTCTATCACCGATCCCTCAAAGGAACATGTACCTGCCCATACAAAATCGTCCACGTGACAGGCAAGAACTCCAATTAACTGTCCTTTATCATCAAATTTATAAAACACTGCAGGATCTACCTTAGATTGTTTAGCACCAGATTCTTCTAAAACAACTTTAACACTATTATACCACTGTAGCGATGCATCACATAACCCATATACACATTTCTCTAAGTGCCAAATTTTTCCTTCACAATTTGCTTCCTTAGGAGGCTTAATGAAAACATCTCTTTCCAGCTGATTGCCTTGTAGAAAAGCAGTTTTAATGTCAATTGAACATGGTGACCATTTGTTTTGAGCAATTATAGCAAAAAACATTCTTAGTGACTCCAGACCACAAGTAGGAGAGTCTTTTTGTATGTCAGTGTTTGGTTTTTCCTCAAAGCCTCTGGCTACCAAACGAGCCTTAGGAACAATGCCCTGTGGGGTATCCTTAAGAGAACACACCCATCTTGTTGACAAACATTTCTGCCCAGTGTGTGCCACTTCAGTATAAACATTATTAGTTTTCCAGCTATTAAGTTCAATTTGTTTGGCTTTCTTCATTGAATCATCATTGACTATCAACACAGTGTCTTCGTTTGTTAAATCAGACTGAGGAGAAGGAAATTCTGTTGCGTCCGACTCAGGGGGAGATAGTTCTGTTGAGTCCGACTCAGGGGGAGATAATTCTTGTATCTCCAAACTGTCCACTTTACTTAGGTCAACAGATTGAGAAATTCCACTAAACTCAGCTGGATTTGTGTACTGAATGTTGAACCAATTTTTCTTTTTCCCTGTAACTTTGCCAGCTCGACTTAAAACTGTGGCACTTACTTTATTACCAGTGATTTGGTCTTGATAAGTAACTATGGATCCAGGTTTAATTTTAAGATGCTCTGAACTTCTCACTGGCAGATGAGAATCATCCACCACATGATCATGATTAGTGTTATTATTATCATCGAGTTCATCATCACTATCAAATGACTGCAAAGCATTGTTTAATTGCAATTTCTGCTGGATTGATTCGTTTCCCTGAGTAGTCCGCTCTTGACAAACATCAGTTTTTGTGCTCTCGTGAATCTCTGGCTTATTACACTTTTGAAGTCTGCATTTGTGTACCCTTACTAAGAAACCCCCATGTTTCACAAAGACAACAACCCCATCTTGACCAATCACTGTCCCAGGGCCTTTCCATTCACATGAATCTGATCTTTTATAGTATACCTTATCTCCCATTGAATAAGAGTCAAGAAGAGGTCTGGTTTGTTTTCGCAATGCCCGCCTAAGTTTTTCTGAACACTCAGCTTCTGTGAAAGCTTTTCTAGCAGCGTAAAGGGAGGTAATGTGTTCTCCAACAGTTTTACTGCATGTGGTGCCTTCCAACGCTGGGGGCTTATCTGTCAAAATAGAGGGTAGGTTAGGATTTCTTCCAAATACAAGCTGATATGAACTAAAACTAAGCACATTGTTTAGGGTATTTTTAGCCATTAAAGCCCATGCTAGAGCTGATTCCCATGAACAGTTATTGTCCTGCTTGACTTTATGTAGAATATCAGAAAGAATTTTGTTGTGCCTTTCCAAGAGTCCATTACTCCAGGGACTGCCAGCTGGCGTAGTTTGAACCAATATATTAAAATTTTCACACATATCATGTACTTGAGTGTTACTAAACTCACCCCCATTGTCACTGAATAGTTTCTTGGGAGCACCATAGATGGAAATCCAAATCTGAAGAAAATTTTGAATGAATGTTTCTGGCTTTTTATTTCTCATAATTGACCCAGCACTAAAGCGAGTATACTGATCAATGAAATGTACGTACCAGAGATTAGGGCCTAATTGGTGTAGATCCACCGCTATAGTCTCGTTGAAATCTGTCGCCAATGGAAATCCTACTGCTGGTTTTGGATCTGGCCTTTTACGTTTCAAGCAAATCTCACAGTTATTTACAACGTCAAACAGGTTTTCAAAAATTTCTTGATTTTCAATCCCTGCATTTCTGAGGAGCTGTGTCAGTCTTTTAGTGGAGCCATGACCAAATTGTTTGTGAATCTTCTGTAATGCTTTTAGTTGCTCTTGTTTAGTCATATTATGTAATATTTTATTTTCTAAAATTTCTTCTATTTCTGTTTTAGGATGTTGAGTTCTTTTATTCAGGCCTACACAGTAATGTCCAGTTGATGTCAATTCAAGTTTAACAGGTCTTTGAAACATCTCAACTTTATCTTTGCTCAGATCTAAGACAGTGCCAGCCCGTTTCAATGAATCTTTGCTAAGCAATAGTGGAATCTTAGCATTGACTACCTCAGCTTCTATCTTGCAAATAGTATCCCCAATTATTACTAGAAATATAACATTTGTGTGTGATATCACATGAGCCCCATCTCCAAACCTAAACTTTCTTTGACTAGGTTCCATCAACACTTGACATTTGCCTTTTTCATCCAAAGTGTCTATATAATTGTTCAACCAATCACTTCCACAGACAGTTCTGGTACAGGCGGTATCTAAAACAGCTGACCCAAATGCTTCAGTCATAAAAATCTCATTATTACTTTTATCCTCCTCAGTAAATAAAGTGATATGACATTGTTCAGTGTCTGACTGCATTTCCTCTGTTAATTTAACAAACCGACAAGGTTCTTCACTTTTATGTGGACAATCTTTAGCCCAATGAAAGGTCGAGCCACACACAGAACATCTTGACCTTCTTCCAAATTCATCTAGTGGATTAGTTCCTTTTGTGAATTTACCGCCTACTGATTGACTGGAAGAATTTGATGGCTTATGATTATACTTGTATTTATTCCAGTTAGGTTTTTGAGTGAAAAACACAGACTCCTGTTTAATACTTATTGCAGAAGCTCCTACACCACTAGATTCATGACTTTCACCGAATATTCTTTTTAATGCAGATTTCATTGATTGGAATTTCAGATCTACTGTAGCAGTTAGAGCTAATTGTCTTTCTTTTTGTGTGAGATTAGAGCTGTCGAGGAGTTTAAATGATAGTACGGCGTCTGGTAACACCATATCATACTTTTTACACTGGCTATATCTGTGTTCATATTCATTAATAAAGTCTGACATACCCATATCCTCTGTTTTCTGAAATGTGTCGAACTTTGAGTATGCTTCGTAGGCCAGGTCTACCTTTTCCTTTAAAAACAAAGAGTCCAACGCTTCTAGTAGTTTGTCCATCCCATCTTCCACATTTAGATCGGCCACATTTATTTCTAAAGCCCTGCTACGGGCCTGTCCATGGAGGGATAAAGTCACAGCAAGTGCCTGTCTTTTTTTCTCCAAGTCTGTAACAAGCCGCCATACTGCTATCTCTTGCTTCCACGTTTCATAACTTGTTTCTGGTCCCAGGGCCGGGGGAATTTTGTAGTTCACTGACTGTGCCATCGTTCTGCTACCATTGAAAGACAACTATAAGCACCAGGTTACACTTAAAAAGATCTTATATTCTTGTCACTAGAATATACATTTTTAGATAATGTTTTTCTTATATATAGAACAGTCATGCGCGGGAAAACTAGTTCTGTGCTTTTGATCTGGACTTTCAACATGTTGATGTATAAGTAAGAGTGACAAGAATATAAGATCTTTTTAAGTGTAACCTGGTGCTTATAGTTGTCTTTCACCCAGACATTCGGCGGGTACCTTGAAACTCTCCCACATATGCGATCGAGTAAAATATCCACTCAGCATTGTCAGACACATTTACGTAATTGTTCACTGCTTCAGACAGGAAGAATACACTTAAAACTTGTTGCTCAGTTCAGGAACTTTACTAACAGGTAATCAAGAACATAGCAAGAACAACAACAACAAAACAGAAAAAGTGAGTAATTATAAAACAAGGATCGGGAAATGAAACGACGTCATAATATTAACCTTATGTCAACATCCCCCTTTCTTTAAAGAAATCGCAAACAGTAACAAAACAGGAGTGTCAATGAAAATACGAACACTAGAAAATGTCTACAAAACTATTTGGAAAAGTAACTGTCAAATTCAGGTAAGAGCGGATCTAATTCTTTGTAGTCATCAATAGGAACAGTTATGGGCAAACGTAATCCTTCATCCAGGATGGCTTCTTCAGTAGTCTCTGAGGTCTAATTCTAACACTGGTGTTATGAGCTGGTACTTCATCTGTGATTGGATCATTCGATGAGTGTGGAATATCGTTGTCAGGTAAGTCAATTCCAGTACCCATTGTATTGGCACTTTGCTCCAGGGAAAGTTCATTACTGTTTGGCAACCTTGTGCTTGGATGGGTTTCAGTGTATCCTGGCCGAATGTGGACACGGTTGCGTCTGTACAATATATCACTGTCAGATAGTATGATATATGCCCTTTCGTTCAGCCGCTCTTTGATGGTGCCTTTGTACCATCCTGACTTGTGAGGATGTTGAAACATAACATTGTCTCCTTGATGTAATAAAGGCTTGTCTCGTGCTGTTCTGTCGTACCATCTTTTTACTGTTTCTTTCCGTTTCCCCCTTTTAGTTTCAGCGTAAGTATCTCGTGGTGTAGATCTCGGTCTGGTAGGAATCAGGGTTCGTGTTGGGTGACCAAATAAAAGTTCAGAAGGACTTCGGCCTGTCGCTATCCGGGGTGTATTTCTGAGCTCCAGAAGGGCTAAATATTGGTCAGTATTGTCCTTCACGCATTTTTTCATCAGAGTTTTAACAACTTTAACTGCGGCCTCTGCTTTTCCGTTAGCTTGTTGGTGACCAGGCGAGGAGAATTCATGCTTAATTCCCCAAGTTTGTGCAAACTGTTCGAATTCTTTCGCAGTAAACTGGGGACCGCCATCTGATGTGATACATTTCGGTATTCCATACCGAGAAAAATGTTTCTTTAAACACATTATCACATGATTACTAGTGGTATGCCTCAGCTTGTCGACTTCAATAAATCCTGAGTAACAATCCACCGTAACCAGATAATGCTCATCTTTGAATTGAAATAAATCCAATCCAACCTTTTCAAATGGTTGATTACCTTCGTTTGGTTGTCTCAAAGTCTCCTTTTGGTTATTTGGCTTCAATTCTTGACAAATATCACACGAGTCCGAAACTTGTTTAATATCATGTGACATACCGATCCAAAATATGGCGTTTCTGGCCCTCCGCATCATGCTATCATGTCCTAGGTGGGCACTGTGTAATCTGTTTGTCATTACCTTTCGTAGGCTACAAGGGATTACTATTCGCTCACCTTTGAGAACTATCCCGTCTTGATGACTTAATGTGTCTCTGATGTCAAAATATGGCTTGATTTCCGCTGGCAGGTCAGCCTTTACAGCTGGCCACCCAGATTGAATCACTGACAGTAACTTTTGTAAAGAAGCGTCTTTCTTGGTTGCTTCTTTCACCTCTTGAAGTTGCTTGTCAGGGACATCCTGCAAGGCGTCAATGCTCATAATGCGTACACTACGTACGTCTTCATCCACGTAGGCTCTGCTGAGAGTATCGGCAATGACGAGATTGTTTCCTTTTTTGTAACAAAACTCAACATCATATCTGTACAGTCTCATCATTAATGCCTGTAGTCGTTTAGGTGCTTGGCTCAGTGGTTTCTTGAGTATAAACTCTAGGGGTTTGTGATCATTATGGACAGTTACTTTTCTACCAAAAGTGTATTGATCAAAACGTTCGAGGCCAAATACAACTGACAACGCCTCTTTTTCTATTTGGGCCCAGTTTCTTTCTGAACTGGTAAGGGCTCTAGAGGCGTATTCAATAGGTCGGCCATTTTGAAGTAGGACAGCACCCATACCGTCTTTACTACTGTCGACTTGTAGCACTAATTGCTTGCCAGGATCAAAATAGGCTAGAATTGGTGCTTCAGTCAATTTCTGCTTGACTTCCGTAAATGACCTTTCACACTCTTTTGTCCATTTCCACTCAGCACCTTTTCTTGTGAGAAGTCTTAGAGGTTCAAGATCGTCAGCTAATTTCGGTAAAAACTTAGCCATGTATTGAACCATACCACAGAAACGTTTGATTCCATGAATATCAGTGGGAGGAGGCATTTCACTGACAGCCTTTATCTTAGCTGGGTCAGCTCGTACCCCTTGTTGTGAGATAATATGTCCCATGAACGTGACCTCACTTTGTTGAATTATTGCTTTCTGGTCATTTAATTTGATGTTTTGGGAAATACATCTTTGCTGAAGTTGTTTAAGATTATTTGTATGATCTTGTTCAGCCAGGTTTTTGTCGTCACCACAGCCAACAACAATTATATCATCAGCAACACAAATTACGCCGTCTAAGCCTTCCAGGGCGTGGTTTAATCGCTTCTGGAATATTTCACTGCTGACTTTCAACCCAAACGGACGTCTAGTCCATCTAAACCGACCACGAGGTGTTATCATAGTGGTGAGTTTGCTGGATTCTTCGTCCAGTCTAATGTGCCAATAAGCTTCCTTCACATCAAGTTTGCTGAAAAGCTGTGCTTTATTAAATTTGTGTAGTACATCTTCTAGAGTTGAGAGTCTGAAATGTTCTCTTTTAAGTGCTACATTTAACGGCTGTGGGTCGATACATATCCTTACTTTTCCAGTCGGCTTGCGGACCACAGCCATCTGCGAAACCCAGTTGGTTGGTTCCTCGACAGGGACAAGAGTGCCACGTTTGACCAAATTGTCAATTTCTTCGTCAACATCTTTTTGCAGAGCGAGAGGTATCTTTCGACAAGGTAAGATTCTGGGTTGGATATTTGGGTTAGTTTGTAGATTGGCTTCACCTAAATCTCCCAAACTGTTGTCCACAGCTACCTTGGCAATAAATTTATTATCATTTATTGTGATGAGGCCCATTTCTTGTATTGTTTTAAGACCCAAAAGACAGGTGAAGTTGTTTTTAACGACCGTGAAATTGACATCACATTTCTCACAAGTTCTTGGGTTTGTGACCGCCAGAGTAGTCTCCCCTAGTGGATAGAATTTTGTTTTATTCCACATGATTAATTTCTGGGAAGACTGTTTCACTTGTTCTTTTCTTACGAATTGCTGCGAAATTGTATTGACATCAGCAGCACTATCTATCTAAAATCGCACATCACAGTTATTGACTTGCATTAAAGCCGTGACCCTCCGGGTATTTTCCACCTCTACAGCCTGTAACCAACGGAAGTCTTCATTTGTGTCACTGTCACTGCCTGACGGTGTATTGCCTTCGTCATATTCACAGACTGCATGGACTGTTTTTTTACATTTAATTTTAAAATGGTTTCTACCTTGACAGCGAGAGCACACTTTGCCCCAGGCGGGGCATTTGGTTTTGTCTAGTTCGTGTTCTCGACCACAAAATTTACAGTCAATTGTTCCACTGTTTTCTTTCTTTGGAAATGTGTATTTTCTGTTACTCGAAGCTTGATTCTTTTTATTTCTGTTATTTTTGTATTTATTAGGGGTATAACCTGAAGCCCCATTGTCATTTGACACCTTATTTACTTGCTGAGTGGGTAAGTTCATTTCTTGTGTCTGTTTCACAGAAACTTCAAATGCGCGACAGATATCTATTGTTTTGCTCAAAGGCAAAGCTTGTTCCCGTAATAGTAGCTCCTTTAGTTTTCCTGTCACTGTGAATACTATTTTGTCCCTTATCATTCTGTCCTTTTCGGCGAAGTGACAAGCATCAGCCCTGGTTAGAAGCTCAGTGAGAAAAGAGTCGAAGGGCTCTATATATTCAACATTCCAGAATCTATGTGAGTGAAATACCTCACTCTGACGGGGGGTACAATAATCTTCGATTTTTTTCATAACAATGTCAGGATCATTTTTATCCTCAGGTCTGTCAAACTCAAAATGTTCAAAAACCTCCAGCATTTGGGGACCAGCACAATGTAGAAGAATAGCTGTTTGTACATTTTTCTCCTTTGATGTCGAACCACTAGCTAACATATAGACGTCCATCTGTCTTTTCCATTTCTTAAAATTTTCAGACACGTTGCCGTCCGCAAGATCTAACGCGGGAGGTAAGCGAAAATTTGCCTCAGCCATTGTTAATGCACAGAGTGTTATATGTATGGATTGATGCCGATGAACGTTATTCACTTATTCAGTCTGAGACGAGTAGATGATATATTATCTGGGACCTTATACCGCTGCCACCATGTTGACTAGCATTGTCAGACACATTTACGTAATTGTTCACTGCTTCAGACAGGAAGAATACACTTAAAACTTGTTGCTCAGTTCAGGAACTTTACTAACAGGTAATCAAGAACATAGCAAGAACAACAACAACAAAACAGAAAAAGTGAGTAATTATAAAACAAGGATCGGGAAATGAAACGACGTCATAATATTAACCTTATGTCAACAAATTTACCGCCTACTGATTGACTGGAAGAATTTGATGGCTTATGATTATACTTGTATTTATTCCAGTTAGGTTTTTGAGTGAAAAACACAGACTCCTGTTTAATACTTATTGCAGAAGCTCCTACACCACTAGATTCATGACTTTCACCGAATATTCTTTTTAATGCAGATTTCATTGATTGGAATTTCAGATCTACTGTAGCAGTTAGAGCTAATTGTCTTTCTTTTTGTGTGAGATTAGAGCTGTCGAGGAGTTTAAATGATAGTACGGCGTCTGGTAACACCATATCATACTTTTTACACTGGCTATATCTGTGTTCATATTCATTAATAAAGTCTGACATACCCATATCCTCTGTTTTCTGAAATGTGTCGAACTTTGAGTATGCTTCGTAGGCCAGGTCTACCTTTTCCTTTAAAAACAAAGAGTCCAACGCTTCTAGTAGTTTGTCCATCCCATCTTCCACATTTAGATCGGCCACATTTATTTCTAAAGCCCTGCTACGGGCCTGTCCATGGAGGGATAAAGTCACAGCAAGTGCCTGTCTTTTTTTCTCCAAGTCTGTAACAAGCCGCCATACTGCTATCTCTTTCTTCAACGTTTCATAACTTGTTTCTGGTCCCAGGGCCGGGGGAATTTTGTAGTTCACTGACTGTGCCATCGTTCTGCTACCATTGAAAGACAACTATAAGCACCAGGTTACACTTAAAAAGATCTTATATTCTTGTCACTAGAATATACATTTTTAGATAATGTTTTTCTTATATATAGAACAGTCATGCGCGGGAAAACTAGTTCTGTGCTTTTGATCTGGACTTTCAACATGTTGATGTATAAGTAAGAGTGACAAGAATATAAGATCTTTTTAAGTGTAACCTGGTGCTTATAGTTGTCTTTCACCCAGACATTCGGCGGGTACCTTGAAACTCTCCCACATATGCGATCGAGTAAAATATCCACTCAGAAATGTTTTAGTTTTTATTTGATCTGATTGGGATTCGAACCCTCGCCGTATCTATGGAGGCTTGGGTCGGACTGAGGGACTACCACTCCAAACGACTGAGCCACCGAGGCCCCTTGTAAGGGTAAGAAATTTACGAGCCCAGGCCACCCCACGGACATAATCTGCTAAAGTAAAAGACGAAATGGCTATGGAGATTTAACTTTGGATCGTAAAGAGGTTTGGAATCAGACCCACCCCTGCCAAACTCCCCACTATGGGCTAGCGCAGTTGGGCCTTGGGGTAAAAATCTAGTAAATTTAAGTTTAACCCGATTTATCAGCCACACATGACCAGGTCGGAGCCTATAGTTATATAGCGTGAGTCTGTATGACAAAACCAGGCGAACCCCACACGGACCAGTCAAATGTAACCTTTTACCAATACATAATAACTGCGTATATCAGAACTTGCAAATTATCTTTTACATGGAACTTTGTCAAACAAGTTTGTTTGGATTGGGGTTTGGGCATATATAATTTATATATATTTATTATAATTTATATATGTATGCATGCCTACGTTATTACAGGTCCTATAGTACAATGTCTTTGAACGCCACTTTATCAGTGAAATGGTCGGGAATATATAAAACTACATGAATCGTAATGTCGAGCCTGTTGTTTGTTGACTGAGTTGTCAGTTCCTGGTGCCAAAGTTATAGCATAGCTTACAGAGTTAGCTCCCATTGTCTGATAAACTATAACTGCGTTCTGCTGTGCTGGAGATAGTAGGCTACCCAGTTTCAATCCCCATTTGCATTAGGCCTAATGTTGATGCTTTGACTCCCCGTCCCCCCTCCCCACCCTGATTTCTGCTGAACCAATTGACTTGGTGGGTGCTTTCAGTAGCCGTTCGGAAGTCTTTTGAAGGGAAATTTTACATGGCAACAGAGGACAATTTTAATCTACATATGACAGGGGTCATTTAACATGTATTCTGACTTACTCAACGGACACACATACGGTGGTGATATCTTGACTCTCCAACTTGGGACACAGTTATATGGAGTAAGCGTCTTAACATTACAGACTAACTGAGGACACATGTATACGGGGAAATATCTTGACTCTCCAACTTGGGACACAGTTATATGGAGTAAGTGCCTTAACATTACAGACTAACTGGGGACACACATACGGGGAAATATCTTGACTCTCCAACTTGGGACACAGTTATATGGAGTAAGTGCCTTAACATTACAGACTAACTGGGGACACACATACGGGGTGATATCTTGACTCAGATATATGGAGTAAGTGTCTTAAAGTGGCATGAGCTGCCACAATTCACACTTTTTTCATAATTTCTGATCGTCAAGACAGTAAGAGACTTTGAAGGCCACTGAAAAAATAAATGATTGGCGTTGGAATGAAGAAAATTCACACAGTATGTGGCCTGTACGAACCGAAAACGTGTTCGAAAAGTAAACAAAATTTAAATAACCGGGACGACTATTCATTCATTCTAAGCCAAAGTTAGTTCAAAACAAAACTTTATCGTACATTTTCGAAACTAGAAGCACTAAAAAGCTTCTGAATTATACGTGTTGAGAAAAATAGCCAATAATTTCAACATTCTGTTGTAACGTCAAAATATCAACATTTTGGCAGCTCATGCCCCTTTAACATTACAGACTAACTGAGGACACACATATCTTGACTTATGCACACGCAACTTTTAGATCTCCATTCACCTAACCTGTTCTCATTAAACATCCAAAATTGTTTTTCATGCCTCAGAACTAAAGTCTGTCATTCTTTTCTGTAAATGAGTTCGAACAGAAAGAAATTAGTAAAAGCGAGTTCAATTTTTCCAGTGGTACCAAAACCATATCTCTACGATTTTTCTCACCAATCTGTGCTATAAGAAAGTTGCGAAGCGTTATCAGAGAACGTCGGCTACCTGGCAGTCATCTTTACAGAAAGGCTTAGCTGCTTGTCTCGTTTAGCCAACCAATTGACGGATAGCTCATCAGTCATTGCAAGCGCACTAGAAAAATTGGTCAACTCTGAAAGTTTGCCATTTGAACCTATGTTAATTTCAATCATTTCGAGGCCCGGATAACTCAAGACATGTACTCAAACTTCTCTAAAATATATACTGGCTTGTAAATCAAACTTTGGGAACAGGCTGCATTGGATGTCTACACGATTTGCTATCTCATCTGTTATCTCATTGATTTAATAGACCTCCTTTTTACCGGTTTTTTTTTTTTTCGAAAAGGAAATAATTTAAAAGTGAATCTTTGTTTGACAAGGTTCAGTAGTTTATTTTCTTGGATGTTTGTTTATATTGCAATTCAAAGTTTTCCCTTTATTCTACCTCAGCTGGGAGGCTATACCAAAACAAAGACATGTAATTGTCAGTCAAGTTGAAGTTCTCAAACTTGTGTCATGTCTTCATTTAAGTCGCATGAGCTGCCAAAACTCGGATTTTTTTCATAAATTCTAATTGTCAAAAGAAGTTCAACGTATGAAGTACCTTGAAAAACTAAAGGATTGACTTTGAAATAAAAAATATTGTTACAGTCAGCACCCTATACGAACCAAACATATGTGCTAATTACGGATAAAATTCAGATAGCCGGGATGTATGAGTTCACTTTTGCTGCCTATAAAACCACCTTAACGTACATCCTCAAGATTGGTATCAACTGAAAGTTCTTATTGTGTAATTTCAGATAAAAAGAACCCACAACTAGCTAATTTTATATCAACGAAACTTTCCTTATATTTGGCAGCTTTAAGCCACAGGTCCAATCTTGACGTTGTTTGAAGAAATAACTCAATATACTACGTTTCGGTGGAATATTACTATAGGAAGAGGGGCATGTAGGCTATAAGATCTTGGCCTCATGGATTTTCTTATTGCTTTTGATTTTTCGGAGGAAATGATTAAATTCTATCCTCCACCGAAAAAGAAATAGTTTCTCAAAAGTATTCGTTGGGAACACCATTGGCGATAGAAGCTTTAGTGTTGAATACAACATACATTGTACACTCGTTGCGATCAGAGATATGTCGGGTCTTTTGCGGTGTAGTTGGTTCAAGTTGTCTCCCCTGTATCAAGAGGTATCCCATACAAAGTTAAACCTACATGACACTTACAGGAAAACCCAATGCTATTCTCAACTGTTCCTCGGACCTTTTTCTCTTCCAGTTAGATCAAAGACTAGAGAGGATTAACAAACAAAGTGACATAGAGGATGAAGAGAGTGAAAACAGCGAGACAGCCTAATGGTGGCGCGTTAATGGCACTGACTGGCAGCTACTCTCTAATGGCTATGAAATATTAACGAGCCCAGCCGAGAGTTATTCATTAATCCGCCAGTTGACATTTCTCTCCCGCTAATCCCTTTTAATCCCCAACAGAACATACGAATCAAGCTTTATGTGGGATCGGAGTCTTGACTCACTATCCGGTCGAATAACCGTAGTAAAACATTTTCCCGTAGGCCTACGCCCGACATCATTGTTCAAGCTGTGGCCGATTTTATGTTTCCAGCCGATCGAAATAACTTAAAGGATAATGACATGTTCTCTCGGAATACCAAACGGTGGTTTGTAGCTGCAAATTATGTCTTTAAAAATATAATGTTGAAACAAAACGAAATTTATGTAAGGTCCTAGAGATTCGAAGAAAATGCGATTCAAAATACATGTGCATAAATTCGGTCACCAATCTTCGTAAATATCTTCATATTTGACGTCATACTTTGCTTTTAAACGCTTTCATCAATGAACTATATGCGTTAAATGTCAACTATGACGTCACAACGGTAAGCTACATAATTTCCGTATAGAAGTCGTAGAGAAATAAAAAATGTTTGCTCCAGATTTTTTTATTTTCTTTTGGCCGAGTTTGTATAGTATATGTGATTAAACAAATAATAAAATACAAGCCCTAGCTTTAAACTTGTCATTTATTCTTTAACTCCCTTAGTCACAAGAAAACGGGACCACTGCTTTTTTTCATTTCACATTGAAGACGTTCTCTCAAGAAAACCCTCATAAACTGTATATATTCGGAATCGTTATGACACGCAGATTCTAACTATTGTAAAATATTCATTCTAACGAATTTGCATTCAAGTTATGTGGGAAAATGTTAATAACTTTTCCGAAATTTGGAGTACGTTTTTGACGGTTTATTCTCAGTAGACCTTTCAACTTAAAGTCAAACGTTTGAGTTTGGAGGACGAAGAAGACTTAAACTAAAAAGCGTCATACAATTTTCTGGTATTTGTTTTTTGTTCTCTTGTAACATTAATTTGAATGAAAAAATGTGTTTAGAAGGTAATTTTTGCCTTTACTTAATTGCAATCGATCCTTCGAGTCCGGGATGTATACATCGGTCAGCCTGGAAAATCCCTCTATATTCAGAACCAAATTTTGGGTCAAAATCTGATCTACTTGAATGCGATATGTCTACAAGCTTTTCGTCCCTTGACACTTGTTTGCGTTGATGTAGTCTCTTGGTCTTTAGCGGATAAGTAATGCGTAATTCACTCGTCGACAGAACCACGGAAAGCTCTTATATTTTCCAAGGTTATAAACATCCGCTATGAGTGAAACTCTAAATGGACGAAGCCTTACCTTTCACCAAAGAAACAACATTTTCTGTGCCGGTCAAAAACTAATTGGGGGACAATAAGACAGCATCAGGCGCCAAATGTATTCTGCTTTTCTGAATAAGGCAATGATAGAGGAACAAAATTGATTAAGGGACGTTTAAGGCGCCATTCATACGGCTCACCGGAATTTGAAATCCACCGAGGATGTTACAGTCGCGCCTTAGGTCAAAGAGTTTCTCTGTTCGCTTCCACTAGGTTTGCCAGACGGATGTATAGCTTTTTAATTGTACCCAATGACGAGGTTCGTTCTTTAGGGAGTTGGTTTCAGATAGAACTGCTGTTGTTCTCAGTCTCTATTGTTTACAAAACGTCGGTTGTGGAATTAAAGTATAATATCCGCTATTTAAGCTCTTGACCACAGAGACCTGCAGGGACTTTCGACAATCAGACTTCCTGATTGGATGATGTTCAACGTCACACGTTCAAGCGTGAGACACAAAACACGCGCAGACGTTCTTTTAGCTGGATTGTGAATGAATTTCCACACCGTCTTGTCAGTCGAATTCAGTTCATTGTAACAGGATCATTTATGACTCTTGTCATGTACACATGTCTGAATGACCCCAAATTACTAGTTCAAAGACATCCTACCGTAAAAATTGTTAATGACAAAAACACCCAACCGATGCATCGCCGTTGTGGCCGTTTGGCACCAGCTATCAGAATTTGGATATATCTTGAAAACAAGCACCAAATAACTTTCCAACTCATATGCCAGGAAGGGACGCAGAGAAATACAGAGGAGCTGAAGATTCTGATAGTCAAGAAAATAAGTGGGTTTGTCGTTTGTCGACCATACAGTTTGTGGCCTGTACGAACCGAAATAGTTTTCGCAAAGTAAACAAAATTCTTCAAATATAAAACAAATTATTTCAAAATTACTTTTATTCTTGGACTGAATGAAAACAAAATGGGATATTTAGGTCTGCATAAATTTACACAATGCTTTGATGCCCTGTCCGTGACAAGATCGCTTCAGTTTTAACAAAACTTGTTTGTAGGATTTGTGGGGAAAACGCATTTCAAATTGGTTATAGGGTTTGGAAGTTCGAAAGTTGTACTTGTTTTTTATTTGTTGCTTTGTTAGGTTATATTACATTGAGCTCTAGGCCAAAAGATGAAAATATTTGCATGATCGAAGAAGATAAAATTCTCATCAACTACAATGGTGAAGTTGTTCATGGATTAGGTCGCCCTTAAAAGTTCTAAAAGAAAACTGAAACTTCGAAACGCGTTAAATATATATTAGGCCCATCAGCTAAACTGTGCCAAAATAAAGCCTTTTGTTGAGTTGAATTAAAACACGGTCTCGTTAACTCGACGACGATCCTATTTTGAGTTATTGGCGTGAAGGATTGAGACATAAAGCACAAAGCGTCACAGACTGTATAAATATTTAAGATGTAGGGTTCTACTAATCCCGGTCCAATGTAAGGAGGAAATCAGAAAGAAAGAGGCGTTGACTCTGGGGACAATACGACTTGTCTTAACGCAAAGCTGTTCCTCAGGATTAACTCTAAGTGTTTTAAATCCCCGACGAAAAAACACGATTTAAATTAACAATTCGACAAACTGACAAAGCTCCGTAAACGCGTTTGATTGTTTCAAGTTTTAGGTTTGGATTGTCAAAGTATTAATAAAAGGGATACCTATTATGTAAATGTAAATATACATGTATATGAACCTACTTCTGTTTTTTTCCATGAGATTTATTCTGACAAGATTTAGATAGGGTATAGGAAGGACATGGAAATATTTGCACGCAAATAAAAAAATAGTATTTTTAGGAAATTTGTTTTGTTTACACCTAGTTAAATACATTTCGTTACTTTGAGGCTTATACATGTATGCATCTCTTGCAAAGGGACTAAAAACCAATTTGGTTGGAGTCCGAACCCGGAACCAAATGCGCATCAGAAAATAATCACCTATCGCTAGCACTATCATATTCATTAAGGTTCAGTTTATTTTTTTGGATGTGTGTGTATATTGTAATTCAAGGTTTTCTCTTATGAAGTAGGCTTACCTTGAAAAACTAAAGGATTGACTTTGAAATAAAAGATATTGTTACAGTCAGTACCGGTACCCTGTACGAACCAAAGATATGTGCTAATAACGGACAACATTCAAATAGCCAGGATGTATGAGTTCATTTTTTGGACTTTTGCTGCCTATAAAACCACCTTCACGTACATCCTCAAGATTGGTATCAACTGAAAGATCTTATTTTGTAATTTCAGATAAAAAGAACCCACAATTAGCTAATTTTGTTTCAACGAAATTTTCCTTATATCTATAGCAGCTCCTGTCACTTTAAGCCACGGGTCTAATTTTGACGTTGCTTAAAGAAATAACTCGATATACTACGTTTCGGTGGAATATTACTATGGTAAGAGGGTACCTATTATGTAAATGTAAATATACATCTATATGAACCTACTTCTGTTTTTTTCCATGAGATTTATTCCGACAAGATTTAGATAGGGTATAGGAAGGACATGGAAATATTTGCACGCAAATAAAAAATAATATTTTTAAGAAATTTGTTTTGTTTACACCTATTTTAATACATTTCGTTACTTTGAGGCTTATACATGTATGCATCTCTTGCAAAGGGACTAAAAACCAATTTGGTTGGAGTCCGGAACCAAATGCGCATCAGAAAATAATCACCTATCGCCAGCACTATCATATTCTGAGCAGGGTAGTCCTTAATATAAATTCATGGATAATAGAATCAGAATGTTCTGTCGATCTTTTTTCCACATTCTTTCTACATACAACGTTTTAAGCATTCAAAACTCGCTTGAGGTTTTAGGAATTGTATACCAGGTTTGATTTAAGTTATCTTTATATAACTTGTGCATACCGTATCTCAATTTACTTAAGTGATGTTGATATTTTTCAATAAAGAGCATGTCGACAAACGTTTTGAGACGGCCATTGAAACGATAGCTCACGATGTGTGCGTCCTGATTTATTCAGCATTTCCGGTTTCCGGTATCAATGACACGCCATACGGAACCAATGAATGGCAAGCAAATTATTCTGCTCGGTTGCTTCACATCCGTTAGAGATTGGATGTATTGAGCGGGTGTAAACGGTTTGCCTTTAGGGATCTCGGTGATATGAGGCGATGAGAGAAGATGATACTTGTCCATAGACACTTTGTTTGATAAAAGTCCCCGTGTTCAAAACGAACCGAGGATGTCAAATCGAAAGAGTATTCGAATACATGGCTTTCTTCTCTTTTCTAAAATGAGTAAATTATGAATGTTTTACGTATACTACAGTCATTTAATATCTAGGTTCATAAATTCACTTTTGCGAGTTATTTTTGGCAGTGTAAATAAAGAAACAAATGAAATTATTAAAAATTATTAAAGCTAAAAATGTTAACGTGGAAAATGGTAGAAATCAACTATTCAAAAGCCTTTCCTTTTATAAAATAATTTGCAATTCTTTGTACTATCCAAAATTGGTAGCCATTTACAACGCATTTAGATGTCTTTATTCCATTTGCGGTGCTATATTGATATATCTCGCAATGCAAATTTGGTACCAGACAATGCTACTTCTTGAAACGCTGTTGAAATACTAAAACCGCTTAACTTAATCGTGTTTATATGCTCTAGAACGTTGCGGATGAACTTTTGGGGACATTCACACATGGGACTATCTCGATTATCTTCTTCTTCAAAATCTCCTTGGAAAGATAGCCTTGTTTCAAAACATTCCTACTCGTTGCATGAGTTACAAATAGCATTGTAAGCATTACCATATAATGCAGACGTAGAATGACCATATAAGAAGTCGCTCATCGCTTGCTGTTTATGGTAATGCTTGCAATGGCTGCAACATCAGTTTACCAACAATCTCCCTACACCAATGATTTTATCGGTCGGTGCAGACTTCCCAGGGGGATGGGGGTGCTTTTTTCTTTGTGTATATTAAATTGACGCCTTTTTGTACCTTTAGCGACACGAAACTATGGAGCCTATAGTTTTATTCCATGTACCAGACAATACACATGCAATGATCAATCGTATTCTCACGAGATCTCCTTTAGGCGTGGCTAAGATAGACCTCGTACGCCTTTACCGGACATAGCGGAGGGATTTTCGCGTGTCATCTAAGAAAACATTTTAAAAGCTATATATAAATCCCAACGTCACGGTGTACGCGAATATATATTTGGAATTTAAGAAAAAGTTAAAATAGTATGGAAAACGTAGAGTCAATTTCACGAAATAGTCCAATTTTGACGAAAACAGACAAGATGGCGACGTTCCCTGTCGATCCGATTCCCCCTGAACCGGCTCCTGTTTTAGGCTCCACGGGACGTTTCCAATAGCTGCTAGTGTTTGAATGTTCGATGTAACTAACGATAGCTCTAGCCAAGTGTAAGAGAGCAATAGAACGACACGTAGATGCTAGGAAATGCCAGGTAAAAAAATGTTGTTGTTGTTTTGTCGAATACTTAAAAGTCCCATGATCAATTGACCTGCTATGTGAACTCTCCAACCCTATCCCAATGGATATTTCCGATAGAATGTCGACCATTGGCCTTAGAGGTTAAATGTGGGCATTAGGACTTGGGTAACTTCTAATTTTAGCTTGATGCCTGCTTGCTTGACCCCATAACAACAGTGATAGTGCAAACACACCTGCCTTCCCTAGAAACTGTCCCGATATAGGATCCTGTCATTTTCCTGACAACATTGCATCAAGCTTCTCGCATTTTCTTTGAGTATATCTCTGAGTTACCACATATAGAACACGTACCAGTATTGTGTGACTTATGTACCAGTATTGTGTGGCCTATGTACCAGTATTGTGTGGCCTATATACCAGTATTGTGTGACTTTTGTACCAGTATTGTGTGACTTATGTACCAGTATTGTGTGACTATGTACCAGTATTGTGTGACTTATGTGCCAGTATTGTGTGACTTGTGTGTCAGTATTGTGTGACTTGTGTGCCAGTATTGTGTGACTTATGTACCAGTATTGTATGACTTATGTACAAGTATTGTGTGACTCAAGTACCAGTATTGTGTGACTCATGTACCAGTATTGTGTGACTTAGGTACCAGTATTGTGTGACTTAGGTACCAGTATTGTGTGACTTATGTACCAGTATTGTGTGACTTAGGTACCAGTATTGTGTGACTTAGGTACCAGTATTGTGTGACTTAGGTACCAGTATTGTGTGACTTAGGTACCAGTATTGTGTGACTTATGTACCAGTATTGTGTGACTTATGTACCAGTATTGTGTGACTTATGTACCAGTATTGTGTGACTTATGTACCAGTATTGTGTGACTTATGTACCAGTATTGTGTGACTTAGGTACCAGTATTGTGTGACTTATGTACCAGTATTGTGTGACTCAAGTACCAGTATTGTGTGACTTATGTGCCAGTATTGTGTGACGTATGTGCCAGTATTGTGTGACTTATGTGCCAGTATTGTGTGACTTATGTGCCAGTATTGTGTGACTTGTGTGTCAGTATTGTGTGACTTGTGTGCCAGTATTGTGTGACTTATGTACCAGTATTGTATGACTTATGTACCAGTATTGTGTGACTTATGTACCAGTATTGTGTGACTCATGTACCAGTATTGTGTGACCCATGTACCAGTATTGTATGACTCATGTACCAGTATTGTGCAACTTGTGTACCAGTATTGTGTGACTTATGTGCCAGTATTGTGTGACTTATGTGCCAGTATTGTGTGACTTATGTACCAGTATTGTGTGACGTATGTACCAGTATTGTGTGACTTATGTACCAGTATTGTGTGACTTATGTACCAGTATTGTGTGACTTATGTACCAGTATTGTGTGACTTAGGTACCAGTATTGTGTGACTTATGTACCAGTATTGTGTGACTTATGTACCAGTATTGTGTGACTTAGGTACCAGTATTGTGTGACTTATGTACCAGTATTGTGTGACTTATGTACCAGTATTGTGTGACTTATGTACCAGTATTGTGTGACTTATGTACCAGTATTGTGTGACTTAGGTACCAATATTGTGTGACTTATGTACCAGTATTGTGTGACTCAAGTACCAGTATTGTGTGACTTATGTGCCAGTATTGTGTGACTTATGTGCCAGTATTGTGTGACTTATGTACCAGTATTGTGTGACTTATGTACCAGTATTGTGTGACTTATGTACCAGTATTGTGTGACTTAGGTACCAGTATTGTGTGACTTAGGTACCAGTATTGTGTGACTTATGTACCTGTATTGTGTGACTTATGTACCAGTATTGTGTGACTTATGTACCAGTATTGTGTGACTTAGGTACCAGTATTGTGTGACTTAGGTACCAGTATTGTGTGACTTATGTACCATTGTCTTGTATACAGCTCATGGACAAACTGCTGCAGTAGCTGCTTTTGTAATTAGTAAAGATATATATCAAATAGAAAAAATCAGCTTTATCCAGCAAAATCACTTTGTTCTTTTCATGGACGTGGAGATTGATGTCTCGTCAAACCCCGGTCCCCAAGGTGAGCGAATCCTGTATACGGAGCGCTGTAGACAACTAAAGGTAGTGTGCGGGCCAACTATTCTCTGAACTCCATGCTGAAACAAAGTTTTCTTGTTTATTATTTTTACTTATGGCAATTAATTTGTCACGTTTTTACAGAGAATAATTATAAAAAAGTACGATCTGAAATCGGAGGAAAAATCCAAACAAATTTTACATTTTATCCACATGCAGGTTGGTCCCATGTCAGTAACTTACTAACTTACGCACGATATTGTTGGACCTTGAGGCAGCCGGTTGACATAACGTTCAGCCAATTCACGCTCGCCCGAAACTGAACTTACCATAAATGAGAGGGTACAACATAAAAACGGTTGGTAATTTTTGTTCCAGATTATACTGGACCATCATTACCAAAACCGCTTAACTCGAACTGAAGTGTCTTTGTTAAAATGACTAGAAAACATTTTTCGATATAACCCAATTAAGAATTGTTTTTAGATGTATTCTTCTCAAGAAGTATAAATGTCGAGCTTACAGTTGATAGCATACTCGGGAATGGCCGTTGGTTTTATAAGAAGCAAAAGAACAGACACATTTTTAAAAATCTCGATAATTTGTGATTTTAGTTAATCTCGGTTGATGCAGGCCATCGTATTCATATGTATCTTTTTTCAACTTGAATGATTTCAGCCTCGACGCAATTCTATTCGGTTGTAAATACCTTGGATTGGTTTTGATAATAGGTATGAAACCCTATCGATCCAGCTAGTTTGATTTTAACACGATCAAAGTACATGTAAACTAGCTTGGATCATAGTGTGACCAACTTTCGTGACCTTTGTGTCGGGACATTCTCGATTTATGAAATGGAAGTTCAATTTTAGAGGCACTCCTAAAAGACAAGAAAGGAATGTAGCAAAAGCGAAAGATTTTCTTTTCGTTTGTAGAAAGCCAACTGTAGTTGTCGCCAACTGTAGTCGTTCATGCCAACATACATTATTTACGAAATATTTGTGCCTTTTTACACAAAGGGCCATAAAATGATAATATTACGGTTTCTATCAATTCGCTTATTTGTACGGAATGACAACTCGCAGGCTTTTCTGTAATCAATGAGGTTGACCTTCTGATTAGCACGAGTTATATTTAGTGACTTCCCGGTTGATATTGATGTTTTCTAACAGCCACAAACAAAACCCGAGAATTCACTGCAAGTTCAGCAAGAGAGCAGTTCAATTCAAACCAGGTCAATTGCCATGGCCACAACAAAAAGACAAATAAATTCCCAGGTAAAACTCGCTACCGTGCAATCCATGGGATCTAGGTAAGTTACTAATTGTCATCTGTGGAACAACAGGCGAAAATCACACATTCTAACTATCCTCTTTTCGGTCTCTCGGGGTGTGGTCTTCAAGGTGCAATGCTCTAAAATTAACAAACTGTATTTCTTCGTTAATCTAAAGATATACACTGGAAGGTTATAAGTGTTTACATGAAGATACCCATTCTAAAATAGAATACAAAATTAGTGAATATGACAGCATTTGCTGTTTTTTTTTACTAGGAATTAAACTTTCTTGAATAATTGAGAGAGGCATCTTTCTCTGGGACATTGATTCCTGAATAATGATAATCTAGATGCCTTACTGGAGCGTTGAGCCCCCTCCCCTTCTTCATGCAACAGACGTTACCGGTAAGTGTTCTCCATTTTCAAGAAATGAAATATATCGATATAGAACTGAGAGTGTGTGTTGGGATATTAAACATACCTATTTCAAATATATTACGATAAGGCTACATCAGGGTTAGTATAGTTTGACACAGTCTGTAATGGGCACTCTGTTGGGACAGTTTTAGGAAATAACCTTCCACATACACTGTCCGGATGTCTTCAATAGGAACGACCGATTCAATTTGACGCAAACCAGTATTTGTCATTTGTACGGTGAAAGGAGCTCTCTATTCATCCGTGTACAGTCAGAAAATTGGATTTGGAAAGCTCTATTCGCGGGAATCGATGCACGGTCGACCATTGAGCATTGGTGAAAATGGATAAAGACGAGTTTTCAAGGGTCACGGGTTAATGTAGATAGAGGAAGTCGGTTTTCTCGAGACATTGTAGCAAGAAAACTAGCTCAAGCGTTCTCGCCAAACCCTGCTTGTCTCTGGAAGTGTCAGTCAAGTCAGCTGTGTAACGAAGTGTCAAAATTATCCAAAATGTAACATCAATGACAGTATTCAAACAAACGGAATGAGTTTCCCGAAAAAACCGAAATGGCATGTGCGGAAAAATGTTCGCCCAATCGAGAGAGATATCAACGGGACATGAAGTTCCTTCAAAATGCAGATCTCAAAGATAAAGATGAACGAATATTGCCAACAAATAATATAAATGTGACAAACACTCATTCACAGATGCAGAAACAAAATAAACGCTATATCAGCCAAAACATCTAATAGGCGGTGTTTTTTTTTTGTTTTTTTTTCATTTTCGTAATCTCAATGTTACGAAAATGACCAGAGATAGTCGTAGTCAAAAGTTGCAGATAGATATTCAAGTCGTAAGAAAATTAAGGCATATGTCAAGATTTGAATTTAAAACCAAATCTTTTACAAGAAATGTTTAATTCCACCCAAGTCCCAGAAAGCAATTTTTCCTTGCTTAAATTGCCCGAACAGAGACCCAAGGTTTAACTTAATAGGTTTAGATTTCTTTCCCAGTTAAGCTGTCTTTAAATATTTTAAAAGGCACAGTGTTGATAAATCCATTATAAAGCCGACTTACGAGTAATGTTTTTAATATTCCTTCACCTTCTTAATTGTCATTTGTTCGCCTTCTTCTTTACCTTTGGCAAATTGTCCCACCTATTCTTTTCCCTTTTACTTCACTGTCTTGTTTCTCGAAGCTTTATAGACTATCGCCGAGAAATTGGTCCAGGAGAGCTGTTCCAGTCCAACCCTTGAACAGATTACCCTATTCCCAATGGACCTTCTCTCCGTTACCGCCATCTCAACTTAATTACTTACTGAGGAGGGTTTTACCTTGTACCCAAGAGGCCAATTTCCTTCTTTTTGACAATGTTTGACTTGCCACAGCTAAGACTCTTACTTGTCAAACAGTTTACACACTATAATGACCATTTCAGGTTCGATTATGGGTTTGGTACTTAGGAAAGAAGTCATCCTCTGGGAATGCCTGTTTGTTAAACGTCATTCAATTCACGACTTAAATCCTCCACAGTCCCAATTACATTTATAAAAACCTGCAAGAAAAGACTTGATGGCCAATGGTCACTTCGTAGTTTCCCTGGTCTCATCGTTATCAATGAAGTATAGTGGCTTAAGAACAATTGGTCAAACTGGCGCCATGTTGGTACTATTTAACTCACACGGTCTTAAATTGAATCTTAATAATTTGTGTTGGAAACTATTGAAGACGAGACTAAGTTTTCTTCCCAGCACTAGAATTATGAATATACTTTCTAAATAACAGAGAAGGAGATAATGCGACGAATACAGCCTGACTGTAACAAATAGAAGGTGACGTTGCACGCCATTTGATTTTGGTATTAATGTGGCTTCGGCGTCTGTCACTAAGGTACAAACCGGAAGTGGTCAAGTGATAAGTAGGCGGCGAGTACCACATCTAATCCGCTTGTCGCCAAATCTTTCTCCAAAATCAAGCTTTGTCGTTTTATATCTATTCTTATGTATCCGGCTCAGACATCTACATCACGTGCTAGACTAAAACTGACAGTTTTTTTTTTTACCCTTTTTAACCGAAATCCGTTTGATCTGTGAACACCTATCATTCTGCGTGTAAAATAGTCTGTCTACGAACCAAGCTTCCATCTGTGAAAAAAAATCATCAAAGGGAAATTCAGGAGAAGCGAAAGTTGACATGACAATTAAATGTCTGACACAAATATATGAATTTCATATAATAGTAATAACGTTTGTATTGACCTTGTATTGCAAACACATAAAGTTCATTTGACATGCGAGACTGTCGATTTGTTACGACAGACCTACGTCGTAACAAGTTGATACTGCCAAAAGTGTATATATATTAAAGTGGCATGAGCTGCCAAAATGTTGATAATTTGACGTTAAAACAGAATGTTGAAATCATCGGCTATTTTTCTAAAGACGTATAATTCAGAAGCTTTTTAGTGATTCTAGTCACGGAAATGGACGATAAAGTATTGTTTTGAACTAACTTTGGCTTAGAGTGAATGAATGGTCGTCCCGGTTATTTAAATTTTGTTTACTTTTCGAACACGTTTTGGGTTCGTACAGGCCAAATACTGTATGGATTGTCCTCATTCCAACGTCAATCAGTTAGTTTTTCGATGGCCTTCAAAGCCTCTTACTGTCATAACGATCAGAAAATATGAAAAAAGTGTGAATTTTGGCAGCTCATGCCACTTTAAAATGTATTCTAAATATTAAAGCTTGATAAACTGTCACTCGGCTAAAACGACATACTTTCATTTCGGAAACATGTTGGGTATGCACAGGTTTAAGTGTAAATGTTTGCAAGGGTAGGGTCTGTGTGGTGAGGATTTAAGTACATGTACTAAATGTATATCCATTGAATGCGAAATTTAGAGTGGCATCATCTGCGGAAATGTTGATATTTTTCGGGAATTGTCGGCTTATTTTCTCAAAAAGTAAAAACTAAAACCTTTTAGTGCTGTTAGTTTCGACAATGTGCGTTGAAATAGTCTTTAGAACTAACTTAAGTCTAAAATGAACGAACGCTCGTCCTGATTATTGTGTGATCTTTCGAACACTATTTCGGTAGGTATGCGCCCCATTCTGTATCGATATTTCTTATCTAAACGTCATTTGTTTGTTTTTTCTATGAATCTCAAACCTTATTATTGTCTTGACAATCCGAATTTAAATAAAGGTGATAGACCTGGTCTCTGGAGACAAATAGATCACTCATTAATAAGCTCTTTGCGTAACGTGCCAAGGTCGCGGAAGATTTAATTAATCGACATATCCTTTGATCTGATTTACCTTTTTATTTACATGCCAGGAATACATTTTTTCATGTATGTGGCCTTCGATAACAGAGGCAATATCATAAATATTTACCTGCTCCTGTAAGGTCACTGTTTAGCACGATTGCTATCACGGTGATTTATTCGGACCGGAGTTAGTTCAATAGGACAGTGCTACATGTATTTATTACTGAGGACAAATCCTTGGAGTGTGCTCCGTAACAGTTTAATAGATGGTAAAAGAGGGTTTACAACACGCTTGGAAATCTTCTTAAATAAAAACAAATACATTTTCACCTAAGGGAATTCTTGGCGGAAAGAAAAATGGCCATGTGATGTTAAATTTGTCATGGGAAATGACCTCTCCTCTGTCTAAATTTTCTTAGCTGTTCTAATGACCTTTGAGTTTAAACCTATCTTATCCATCGGGAGCAAGACATGCTATTGACGAAGGTTTTCTTGGGCGACTGGGGACCAATCAAGTCACAGCCCCCGGGAGCCCCTATTAAAACAATGTCAGAAGACTGTTATATGTTATCCCCTGTTACAGCTCATGTGCTTAGCCTGTAATGGAATTTGTTACCAACAATGGCAAAGGGTCTCCACGGACCGACCTCTATTGGGCAGGTTAGAGGCACACAGAAAGGACCTTAATCTCCCCACAGCACTCTATAATTTTTCTCTCTCAACAGTGGAGCGGTGAAATTGAGTTTGTTCAGCTGTGAAAAGCTGTAGGGCTACCTACTTCATCTTCATTCGCCTTCCACCAATCAGTCACTTTAACCCATAAATAGGCAGAATAAACCCCATAGCCAGAGCTTGTTTTCTCGCCGTAACAACGACGCAATGGCTAAACCCACCAAACACACTTTTCTTGGTTTTATGATCCCCGATCCGTCCTGAATTTCAGAACCATCATAGAGTGGGATGAGGGATTTGCTTTTGGCTTAAGGCTGCCCTAGGGCAAATCAAAAGGGTAGAACCAGACTGAAAACAGAGATTATTATGAGAGTGTGCAGACGGACGAGCTCGAAAGCTTCACTCATCAATTAGATAATATAACGCTGTCAAATATAATTCAAGCTAGTTTCCTTCACTGTTTAGCCAGGGAGCAAACCGGGGCTTCCGCAGGGCTTAAGCAATCGAAATGGGAAACGTCCATTGTCTAAAATGGTCCACCAGACGCGTCTGTCAACAGATAAAAAACACTCCACGCTCATTGCAGTAAAAACTCTTGCAATGTTCTGCAGAGTGAGTGGTTACACTTTCCATCTTTCTATTAAAGAAGCTAGCCAGACGAGAATCTCGTGTGGCGATTCTCCGGCGAACGGTTGGGCTAATATCCTGACGATGTGCCCTCTTTTGACATGATAATGTAATACAGGCCTTTCACACGCTAGTCCTTTTCTCTTTTCTGGGTGCTTATAGAATGTTTCCAGTTCCAATCCCGCTTATCAAGAAGAAATATTCTCATCGTACCATTATTCATGGCAGCGATCGTCTGCTCCTATCAATGTTTGGGAGCGATTTAATCTTGGAAGCGGTTAATACCGATATCTGTGTGAATGGAAGACGCATCCATCAGGCGGTCCTAGTGACGTTATAGACACAATCATCAGCGGACTGGACCTTGTTCGAACTTTTGTTTACACGCTTCGACATTGACGATACATCGCCTCTTATTTCATTGCACCCTGACACCTATCCCAATTCATCACTACAGCCATTACCCATCAATATGAAACGCAGAACAATGGCCGCTTGGTTGAAAGTCGGAACTCAATCACCGGGCAGACGACAAGGTTGATATGGCGCTGTTTGGATTATTCCAATGAATTGTCCATCGATTTGACTGAAGACGTTGTTAAATGTTGTTCAAAGTATTATCAGCTTATGTCTTCTTCGAAATTACCATTTAACCAGACAGTTGCGACATATCACATGTTAGAGCCCTATAGTCATTAGCCAACTACTGTATCAAGATCCAACACTAATGATATACCATTTTACCTCTATAATAGAACATTCAGTCATAACCATTTTTCCAATTAATTTTACGTCAAGCACTTTATGATTGCAGTTCGAGCTAATCTATGAGCTCTATATATACATAAAACGCGGGTTTAATATATGTATTTATCACATAAGTAACTTATTTTTTATGAGATTAACCTACGAGGTCAATTTTTGGTAATGAATGTTCAGTATTTATTATTGCTCAAAAGAATTACAGTCATTAATGTGACACCACCAGAGTCTTGGAACTGTATCTGGACTTGATCTACAACTGCAAAATTTATGTGTAAAATGCTGATCTCATGCGGAATTTCTTGATATAAATTGACCAATACAATTGTCCGCTCTTATTTTACGCATGCCATACATATGTGACCGTACAAACTTTATTTTTAACTGTAAGCTGAAACAACTATTCCCAGTCCATTCTCGCGTTGGATCAAACGTTTGTTACGTACATGTTACTATATCATTAAAAGTTTTTCCTGAATGTTGTTTTGATCACTAGTCTTGTGAAATTTGTGATCATTTGAAAAAAATCCCAGTTCATTGCGAAATAATACGATTTTTTTGCATGCTTTCACCTGTAACAAGTAGTTGATGGAACCACTGTCTGCTTCTTTTCTAAATCTTATTGAATTACCTCGTAGTGTTGATTTCCGCTAGAGACTAATTTCTTATCAAGTAATGTTTTTTCTATTGTATAACCATTTGTTTTTCGTCGTCTGTTCATTTTTTAGCCACTGGATAATTTCTTATGTGTCTTTACGAAAACCAGACGGTCTAAAAAGACGTAGACTGAACGTTTCGTCTTAGCTAATGGAAATAAAACACGTCTGCTTCAAATATTATGTCAATAGGGTAAAAAAATACCACTGACGAAAAAAGTTAATCTTAAAAGTTTAAGTAGGCCATCCTCTTAAACTTTAAACCCAAAACGGAACTCGCTGATACAAACTCGAATCGAATGGCTTCTTTGAAATTTCTTTTTGGAATTGTCCAAGCGCCCAGAACAGGCATCCGCCATGATCAATGCTTGTCTAACACAAAATAAAACAACAACAACAAATAAAATCAGTGATGAATTTTTGACGTAGAAATATTGGTTCGTCACATATCGTGATGTTGTCAGTTTTCGTTTACGCATATTCTTACATACCTCTGTTTGATTCCTTGATAGAAGTATGAGTATTTACCTATTTCAGACTATTTCAAATTCTATGGCACTGCTGTGGTCATTTCAGATTGTCTAGAATAAAGTTCTTTTAAGTCGCACGAGCTATCAAATTTATAGAAAATTTTGTTGAAACTTTATTAGTTTATGTTTGATATTTTTATCAAGAAGTAAAAAATAAGAATTTTCCGCTGATACCTTGCGTAGGAATATCCGCTGAGATAGCTTTTATAAACATTAAACGCGCTAAAATATATTCATGTTTCCCAACTATTTGAATTTTGTCCGTTATTATCACACATCTTACAGATCACTGTCTTAATTTTTATTTTAACCTCAATCGTTTAGTTTCCCAAGGTACTTCAAACGCTCAACTTCTTTTGACAATCGAAATCCAGAATTTTGGCAGCGCATGTCACTCTAATATCTGTATATAAACATGTATACCTCGTAAACAGATTTGGAAATGTTGAAACAAAAGTACCACGCAACAACGTCCGGGACGATTAATTGGAGAATTTCGTGTGTAGACCCAATTGAAAGCTCAAATTATGATTATGACTCCTTAACAGGGGAAGAAATCAATTACTAATTGTGCCAGGTAGAAATACACCGTCAAACTGCATGGTTTGGTTGTAGAAAACCTTCAGACCAGAAGGCTCACATAGTACAGGGGGATTCTCGATCAAACCGTACTTACGGCAAAAGGAGGACAAATATAAGATAATTATTTTAAAATGGAATATTGTTTCTAGCTACAATAATCAAAATATCTTTATTATCTTTACCCGTTTTCTCTAAAAAAAGAACGAGTTTTACCGGTCTTGAAAAAAAGTCATTTAAACATTTACTCGACTCATTCGTGTTTTCAATGATGCTCGTAAAATGATCCCAATGGTGTATGCACTATAGTTTCTTGGCTGTTATCAAAACTGGCAGTCTTCGTGCCAAGATCTGACATCAGCCTTTCTTCTGCTACTTGAGAACACATTGTTTTGATTTATAGAAATTTCTCCTAACGCTTGACCCGTGTTGGCAAATTTGATTCCACGGACCAAAAAGACGCAGTGTCTGTTTTCATCTAATGCAATTTAATCCTCAATTCACTCGGATGTACTTGGCAGTTATAGGTCCATTGGATATCTGGGAGCAAAAGAGCACTGACAGGAGGCAACACTGTCATGGAAGAAAATTTACCGTGCTTGAACAGAAGGATACAAGACAGCCCAAGGTCCAGGGAGGGTGTTTAGTGTTGATTAGATTTCATTTTTCAGCAGATAATTCCTTTCTGTCGGTTCTCATTGCTGGGTCAGCTCCCATTAAATGTGGTCACTGAACCCGTGCGATTATCTGCCCTTTACCGGCGATGCCGAAGCGCTCACTGTCACACTCTACCAGTCAAGTGTGGAGGGGCGCAGAAAACCAGCCTGAGTCACTGCTTATCCTCAAGTTTTATTCAGAAACTCTCTGACAACCATTAATTGAAACTTTGCCCTGTCTGTGAAACAATTGCTTTTTTCAAGTCCCTTCTATTGTCAGCTATTTTGCATCATATGTACATAAATTGGAAGCGTGGAACATTGAGGCTGTAATTTGCCGTATAAATGTATGCATGTGCCTCAGAGTACAATGCATATAGTCAGGGCAATGGTTTCCAAGAATGGATCTTTCAAGAATTACGATTGTGTGTCAAACATGTGCCTCATAGTACAATGCATATACTCAGGGCAATAGTTTCCAAGAATGGATCTTTCAAGAATTGCGATCGTGTATCAAATAAAAAAGGACGTTTTCAATTTATCATAAAACTAATCAGTGAAAGTCCACGTTCAAACAGTTTATACCCTGACCATGCACTTAATTTTTCTTGGTTCAAAAATAATTCGAGCAAAAGGTGTGTATAATTTCTTGTTCATGATACAATACCACTCCTGAAAGCTCATTTTTGTGTAAGTTTCATACTAAATTGCAGAAATCCCCACAAGTGGCATGACCTGCAAAAATTCGAGCACATCAAGTTGAGCATGCATATCAAGTACCCTGGAAAACTAAAGGATTTCCGTTGAAATAGTTTGTATGAGTGAAGCCAGTAACCCACACCAACCGACGATATGTGCTAATAACGGACACAATTCTAATAACCGGAATGTAGGAGTATTTTTTAAGTGGTGATAGAGATCTCCGAGATTAGTAGGCATCTCAACAGAAAGCTCTCATATTTTGTTACTACATGTATTACACACGTTTCTGAGGTGTAAATAATAAACCAACATTTTAAGCTTTTTAAAATACGCAATACAATTCTAAGGCGTTAATAATATACCGACATTTTCAGGTTTTCAAAATACGTAATACGATTCTGAGGCGTAAATATTACATCAACATTTTCAGGTTTTCAAAATACGTAATACAATTCTGAGGCGTAAATAGATATTAAAAAAAAACAGAAAGAGAACCATAACTGAAACTATTCTCATCATCTTATCATGCAATATGTGCATGATGCAAGTATTTATTTAGAGAAGAGGGTAAACGTTTAAAGAATAAAATGACAAGGATTCTAAGGGTCTTATATCTAACTGATAGCGCAGTCAGTTTTCTTTTGAAGTGGATTTTCCTCCTTAGAAGTGAATTCTCACCATAATTGGCTTTCTTTCAGAAGGAGTGTCAACTAATAACTTGATTATCCCCGGGGCACCTGTTCATAATTATGCCCAAGACTCCTTCAAGGGTCAAATCAATAACGGTTCAACGAAGCCGCTTAGTGCCGAGAACTGACATCCGGCAGATTCCGACTGCAGACGGAAGATGGCGGAATGACACGAGTCTACTTAGCCATTTCGAGTGCAAGGTTCTATTTCCTAAACTTAACGGAGGCTTTTGTCTTTTGATAGAATGTTTGTCTATCTTTTAATTATCAACTTGCACAGCACGTATTGGAATTTTAAAAAATTTAAACGTTTTAGGTGCTGAAAGGGTAAAAATATTACATGTAGATATAGAATTATTGTGGTGCATCCAGTGCTGTGAAACAATTTAATTAACGAATATAATTTTTTGTCCTTATTTTTTTTTTCAAAAACAGTTTCAGTTTTACTGGTTATGCCATGTTCTGTCCTAAAGCTCGTTTTGCTGGAATACTGAAATCGTACTTTTTATAGCCAAGGCAATATTAATTTTCAACGTAAAATTTACACCGGCCAACATAGAACTGCCTTTTTTATTTCACCAATTCTGTTGTTTATCAATTCGTTGATTTAAATGTTACTTTTGACTGATTTTTGCAATATTGTTTTCCTCAAAGTTACATTTACTAATTTAGAGCGTTTAAATAGATAAACATTGACTTTGTTAGTTTGGGTATTGTATTTAAGATGTAAATGTATAAAAAAAAAGTTATTGGTGATATACAACGCTATAGATGAAAAACTTAACCATTTCCAGAGATCCTTCCGCATCATTTCATTTTGTAAATACTGAGGACGGCAAAGGAAACTATACGAGATCACAAATGATTATTTGTCTCACTCGAACGAATTTCTTTAATGGAAACAAAGTATTTCACTCACTAGTACCTATATACTAATGTATTTTACACTGAAATGTGTAATGTAGCCGTCGACCCTTTTCAGCCAAATCTAACTAGATGCACCTAGAACAAAAATAGTAAAATAAAAAAGAAATTAATTAAAAATGACAAAGATATATGTATAGTATCAGAACATTTTTATCCCCCCCCCCCACCCGGTATAACATCGAATTGATGGGAGGGGATATAGCGATAGCTTATGTCCGACTCTACGTACGTACGTCCGTCCGTCCGTCTGTCTGTCCTCTTGAGAACGCTTTAAAACTTGGGTAATATGTTGAGCTCATCGAAAGGACTGATGGGATTGCTTTTCAGGATTTTAATAAATCTATTACGGCTTACACATCTTGTTTCCAATGTATAATGTTTTGTTCCCTCTATAACTTAAAACATTTTGTCCTATCAATTTGAAACTTGAATAGTGTGTTAACTATTAGTCATAAAAAGGGCGGATGAAACATGTATGCAGAATACCAATACCTTACTGACAATCTTTGAATTTGGTGTCGCTTTGTCGTATCACTTTGAAACTTGAAAAGTTTGTTGTTCTTATAGCAAAAACAAATAAGATTGCATGTAACCCAGTATTTCTAAACTGGAGAGACGAGGGGGTGGGGGGGGGGGTGCCATCTTCTGGTATCTGATGTTGACGAAAAGTTCTTTATATTCCTAATAATTAAATCGTTATCAAAATCAGGACAACAAAAACATGTAAAAGGGCAGAAGACAATGAAACGACGGGCCAGATTGTAAACATTCAACGGCCCGCTCTGGAGCCCTTGTTAAGAACTCTCGCCTGGCTGAAACTAGACGTAAAAAATCAGCTGTGAAAATGGTGCTAAACTCGTCTATCACGAGAAAGAAGGTTACCAGTGATCATATCTACACCTATAAGAAGCATTTTTAAAACTGCATTTTTTCTCAGACACATGGTGCCCTTTAAAAGGTCTACCAGAATTTCTTCAATTTTTTTTTCCAGGAGTATTTACTTCCAGTTTTAAAGAATATATATGTTATAGAAAATATAGCAGCCATGTTATAAACTCCTCACAAATGGGAGAAGAAATAAAGAATAATTCACGCATAAGTTTATCTAATTAAAACCATGATTTCATTAATGTATAAAATGATTGACTTAATTCCGAGATACGATCTGAAGCTGTTGAAACTCATTGTGGTCAGTCTCTGGCCAGTGACTCTGGGGAGTGGTCAAGGGGCTAAAATTAACCACTAAGTACCGTTGAATGGTCAACATTATGAAGAACAATTATTGTTTCCATTAATATTTTAACCTTTTCGCTGTCCGGAGAAACTGACCACAGGAGTGGTCAAGCTCGAATCGGCATCTGTTAGTGGATTAAATGAATAAAACCTCTGAGAAATTTCATCTGACCGATTAAAATTCTGAAACCATTAATTAATTTCCTCAATTAGGTCTGTCTATTACTAGTCACGTGTTAGGAGTAAATCCCAATAGTGCCTTATTTCCATCATCTGTATCTCATCCGCGTTCCGCGCAATTTGCTGATCTGGAAATTGAACAACCCCATGAGAGAGAATCACATGGTGCAAACAGAAGATACTTTTGTTAATTTGAATAGATTAGTATGAAATCCATGTTTAATTTCTGGCGTGAATCATTGATTAGGACCATTTTGTTATAACGTAATTACGACTATAACAAAAACCGACAACTGCGATGAATGATCTATAAAATATCACAGATCTAACGTGCAGCTTTACATATATTTCCCAAAATTTTCGATATTTTTATCTTAATTCGTCTACAAAAGCACAACAGACATTGAACTCGACTTTCGATAGAACTGTATTAGCAAGGTCCTATGGTGTTAAAATCGCTTCGTTGTATGGATCAAAATTTGACCGGAACCTCATATACCAATACTGTATAGTAATATTCATAGGAGGCGTCCGATGCAAAAGTGTCTTCATTCATGGTGAAATGGCGCCCATAACTGATTTTTTTCAAAGTACATTTTTGTATTTTGAATCCTATTTTAGAATTCTTTTCCTATCAAAACATGCATTATCTGAACAATGAATAAATTAGATAGGTATTTCTTCTGACGTATATCGAAAATGGTAATGCAAACCATTTAACACTTAGTTACTGTTTTCTGCAAGCTTATTTTATGGTAATTGTTAATGATCCTTCTTCCATAAAAGCCTTCAATATGAGGGGTAATTTATGAAAACCTGAAATTTTAGAAATTAATAGACTACATCTGTTATTTGATTTTACTGGCTCTCAAAAATACGATGTTAGAGGAATAGGAAAATATACGCTGGCTACCGGGCTGAAATTGTCCTGTTTACCGTGCAAAAAAGTATATACACTTCCTACGTTATATGAATTTTGCTATATTTTCTGAAACATATTGCACGAAGTCTGTTCGTTAATTAGATCCTTGGTGATTACCCGTATCTGAGTGCTGGTTTTCAAGGGAAGCCCGCTCGGACAGTATGGCGACCAGTGAACGGTATTCATGAGTCAGCTCGCTGCCCATCTGTTCGGCCGTTATTTCTCCATATCAAGCAGAGGTAACTAGAAATCCCCCTGCTGGTAAATGTCTATTTTATGTCCCATTGTACCTCGGAAATTCCCCTGAAATACACAAAGCCTTTTTTTACCCATAACGCCTTTTGATCTGCCAACAATAGGTCTTGTAAAAACATATCGAAAGCCATAAAACGTGACTGGTTTTGAAATGGCCAAAGCAGCCCGCTGTCCTGAGCGGCTAGCTAAATAGATTAATCATAATAAGCGAGGTTAATTGAAAGATTATTATAACATTGATGGTATGAATTATTTGAACTGTTGGAGTTTATTTTAATGAACTTCATGTTTATTTTCTCTAATTAATGATAATCTGGAACTGTGAAAAATATAACAAAACAAATAATCTTATTCACGTTATTGTTTGGGGTTACACTTTCTTGGTGAGTATAGTTTAAGTGACGTCTGAAACAGGAATCGAACCCGGGTTTCAGAGCATGGCACCTATCGCCAGCACTAAATCTCGGCCTCTTCCTAAAAACGGAGGTAGTTGACTGGTAGAAATTACAGCGACATTTAGTACCCCTCTGGTAACTTAGTTGACACAGCTCCCATTGCTGAATGCATGAGTTTAATTACTTAGTGTCTTTTAGATAAATGATTATAATTGTATTCTCGTTATTTTTTGGATTACACTGTTTTATAAACTGGCAGAGTATGCCACGTCTACCTATTTCGGATGACTCCCGACGCAGGAATGGAACCCGGGTACCAGAGCATGGCACATATCAACAGCACTAAATTGGGTTGGCTGACTGGATAAGAGAGCCAGCATTTAGTGGTGGTGATAGGTGCCATACTCTGGTACCCGGGTTCGATTCCTCTTTCGGTAGAAGAATTGCTGTCCCTTTGAAGAACATTTAAACCTAATACGAAAATACTGTAATACTTACTTTCTAATAGACACTAATTAAACAAACTATCTAGCAAATATTTGGCACATGTATACCTATACTAAATGCACGGACACAGACAAAATCTTATTGACTAAGATAACCCTGAAGACAAAAAGAGGTGTGGGGGGGGGGGGGGGGGTCTATGTAATTCAGACCCTTATATGCAATAATAGGGTGTTGTTGTAGTATAAAACCAAAACCCATATTTCATTGGGTTGACGACAGACAGGACTTTGGCTTTAGTCAGTAGAATTTTTTACAGTACTATATTTTCATGGATATCACAATAATAGTATATACAATGCTCTCTTGATTAAATTCTTAAACTTGTCATGACTGGAATTTTATTGGTTTTGTGTAAAATTCTATTGTTATATTACATTTTTCATCTTGAAACCTTGAATTTTAGAGCTTATATAAAGAAGCTAAAGTTTAAAATCAACACAATGGTAGTACAGCTGATTGTCTTTATATCTTCCGTCGAAGGACCGTATAGACCTTAAGCTTAATGACGTCACATATGAGATATTAAAGGTGTTAACTTCGAAGTGACCGCTTGGCTACCAGCTCATGTAACACACACAATACTGTGTGCCTATATACTATTTTGTGCAGAACATACTTTACGTCTGCAATGTTGATCCCTCAATATACCCCAGTGACGTCATTAAGTAATCGATTTATTACGAAAAATGTCAGAGCAGTTTTCGTTTTAGTTTCCAACAGACGGTTACCCCTCCTAAGCACGGATTCCAGTTTTCCTACTCCCTTGGGTTTGACTTGACAACGTTACCAAGTTACTGGGACAATATTAAGAACACCGTATACCTCAAAACAAGCAAACCATCCTTTTGGATAGATTATCTTCACAACCACATGTACATGTCTAAATGTCTTTTGATAAGACTTATTTACTTATGTGTCTTATGTTTTGTATATATGCCTGTACATTTGTGGTATTAGTCGAGATAAAAATGTATGAAGGATGTAGGCATTCTCTTCAATGTCAGACTCGACTAGTACAAATTTATTAATTGAAGAAAGGATATTTAGCGGACAAATGTGACAATTATGTCGGATGTTCTTGTCTCTTAGCTTTGGCATTTTCCGTCAACCATTTCCAATGAAACATTTTATAAGATTGAACAGGAATGCGTTGTAATTACGATGATTATATCTTCATCTACATGAGCTTATATCTGCTTGTATATGGGAGATACATCATCAGGTTGATTATTTGGTGTTGTATCCATATCGTGATGGAGAAATAAGCTTGATTTGCGAAAACACACATGTGAAGCCATGCTTTTACCGACTGTTCGTTTTATTTTTGAACATATTCATCTAAATATGAAATCATCTTTTCCCCACGCCCGTGTGTTTTAGTGTCTGTAGATAAATATGATAATCAACTTTTTTGTTGAAATCCACCGTAACCGTGGCCCCCATTGATCGAGTGGCGTAGACAACCTACATTCTGTGCTGTTGATGAGAGGCCGTGCCTTTTCTGTCAGAGATATGTTAAAACTCTGAGGCATTAGCAGCCTAAAGAAGCTGAAAAAAGCTTAAAATTTTCAAGAAATCGCCAAATAACGACAGTTATGTAATGTGTTTATATTTTTATGATGTGTTCTATTTCAAGATGTGTGAATCAACATGGCCCAGTGTTTGGGGGAAAGCTTGTACAGAAATCGATCAGCATTTCATCGATTTGTGATTAGACGGTAGGATTACGAGATGATCGTTTAGAGATCCTCGTGTAATTGTTTGTCGATTGCAGATAAAGTCTCCCTCTATTCCCCATGGTGTAGATTGATTCCTTAACCACCATCACACAGGGCATGCCAGACTCTGTCGCTGTAATTGCTCGTTTATAGGTTTCGTTTTCGTTTAGCTTAAATTTTAATCTAGACTCGTATCTTTTCTTCAGTGATTTGCGTCACAGTTTCACGAAGCGACGCCTTTTCGCCATAGAAAAATCAACTTACTGCACGTGTATATCAAAAGGAACAAAAAAAGCCCACAAAGAAAATGCTGTGTCTTTTGGAAAGCAAAGATAGGGCGACAGGAGCTTTACTCCTTTTTTCAGCACACAACATTTTCTGGACATTTTTTAACAGCTCTACTTGTAATAGATTAGTATAGTTTACGCAAAATTGCACCCCTCCCCCCCTCCCCCGCCTCCTCACTTGTAATGTCATCTTACATTGTTAAGAATGTTTTGTTGTTTTTACCATTAGAGTTCTTTATAAAATGAGCTTTGGGTGAATTGGACCATCTTCTGGTATTCCAATATTGAATTTATCGGCTGAATATATTTCATCACGCTTGCAAATGTTGAACAGTGTTTTTACTATAGTACACGAACATTCAAGAGCAAAATCCTCTATAACCATAGACATTACATTTTCGGCAAAGTGTAAAATAGTCAACATAGGAAGCGGCGAGATAATTTTGTTGACAATTTCCATTTTATCCGACATGCACGTTTGTACACGTCTGGCACATCAAGAAAAAAGATCTCATGGAAGATCAATGACCGTTATTAAGTCATTCAGCTCTGTTAAAAGAAAACGGGGTATTTTTGTTTTCTCTGCTTAACAAAGACGACAGTTGAGTTAAGGTTGAACCTGCAGACAAAATTGATTTGTCTTAGTTTCCGAGAAAACAGAAAGGGAAAGTTAATGCCGCTATAATTGTCCTTCATTTTTCCTCAACTCTCTGCACCTGATCCTTCAGTTTAAACGCGTTGATTAGAAAAGTCCGTGCCGTCCATGCTGCCGGTTAACGATAGCATATCCTTTGATGATGGCCGACAAGGAAAAATGACCAAACAGGACTTGGCATGCCTAGGAAATGTTTAGATGACGTTGTCACCGAACTTAACGAGCGTTATGTCTTGCCGAGTTAACTCAAACGAAAACATATAACCCAAGAATACTCCCGAGACGCAGGAAGGCGAAATAAGTCAACATCTCTGACAAAATTCTATGCGTCACGCTATGGCGCTTTTCTTAGTCAATCGCTGCCATTACCGGAAAACTAATTCTGTGTTAAGTATGTGTGAAGTCCACCACCATGACAGAACCTAAGGTTTACGGGGCGGCATTAAGATTCATTCCCAAGTAAATTTGGGTCCTCAAGAAAAGAAATTAACCGAGACATGTACCTCTTGATATCTACGGCTATTAAAAACGTATATCAGCTGCCATTTATTGATATGTTTTTATTACAACAAAAGTAGGAAAATATCCGATATTTTTTACCCCCCAAAATGCAGATAGAAGCCTGCATAGTGGAACCAAGCTAAACAATGCTTAGAGGTACATGTAACTTAGATCTTTAATGATTAAATGTGGGTCACGTTTTTCTTCTTCTAAATTTTGTCTGCTTAGTTGTTTTTGACGAGTTTGACTGATAGAGAAGATTCAACGACGAGCCTCAAACGCTCAGATAGCCGTCACAATAAGACTTTCAGGGAGAAAAGTAGGAAAGCTAGCAGTTCAAATTCCGTTAACATGAACACTCGAGTAAAATATCTTACACTTCATTTTAAGCCCAATTGCTATCTATCTGGAATCGTTATTAATTATTCTCAAAGACCATGTGTGTCTATGTCAGAGAAACATGAATATTCCACTTCCATTGGTTTTACTTAGGTAGCAAAAACTAATTATAATCCTGGCTGAACGGCATACGCGGATTTCTGTTATATCTGTGAATAATCAATCTTAACCACTTTCAGGGAGTTAAAAAAAAAAATTAAAAAATGTGTCAGAATAGGGAAAATTCTGCCTTTGAAATAAAAAATACTGTTTAATGTTCATTTTAATAATTCTATACTTTACTATGTATTGGTTAAATGTATTAGGATGCCGAGCTGTGAAAACGCATTCATCAGTTTGCCCCCTCCACCATCGCCCTTTGGCCAGGCTAACATTTTTAAAAGGTTTGACGCGTTCAAGGACTGTTGGTATGACGTAGACATTTATAAGGTCATGAAGTGACTGGACTGGACGTTTTGCAGGACATATTCGAATGTATGGGCTGATCGATCAGCGCTTGTGACCATTTTTTTGTTTAGGTTATGGTGACCAGTTTGTAGCGACAGTGGTATTCATGAGTGTATTTATGTGAGATTAAAACTGTGGGATGGACACTGGAATTAAGGGATTCGAACCCACGTGACAAAGGAAGGAGGAGTCCAGGACTACATGACTGAACACTATCCGGAGTCAGACAAAACTATGGACCGAGAACTACACTACCTTGTAGTTTAAACATATATACAAAAATACTTAATTTCATGAGTAATATTGATATCAGTTGATGATGTTAAATAGGATTAATAAGAAGAACTAACACAAATAGGCCTACACTGAGTCGCATTTGTAATCCAGCTTCAGTGTTCGTGTTCACATAAATGTTCAGATTCAATTAAGGAACGGGTTCTCGACTTTCACACCCGATCCACGTGTAGCGAAAGTACGGTGAAGATATGTAGCTATAAACCAAGCATGGATAATCCTTATTTAAAGAGGCTATAGTTTCCATGTGTCTCTTGGTTTCTAACAGTACTTTACAGCTTAGACCATCTAATGGAGAAGCTAATCATAGATATGTCCATGAACAGGAGATTTGGAAGTAAAAGTCTCGTACTCCATTGGATTTGTCATTTCGTGAAATGAGAAGTAAGTTGCCGACTGTCCAAGGCTCGGACAATTCCTATGTTTATGGCCAAATGGATATTCCCTTGAGTGATATAAGAAGGCTGGACTCCCGATGGACGACCATTACCGATGTGTAATATAAACTGTACCGAAAGAACTCTGGACATATTCGGCACTAGTCTACTCCGTCAAAGATTTACAAACATATTATACACTCCCATATCCTTACCATCTTACACAGATATTGCGTCCCAGTCCATTACCTGCTTTATATATACAATTCTGAAGCGTCTAGGTGACATGGCTTGTCGTTCGGGGATTCGATTCCACGAAATTTACGAAAGAACTTTATTCGATGGGTGCGAAGCTTGTGAAGGCCTTGCCTCTCGTGACAGAATGTTACAGAAACAAGCTTTGTCTAATCATCATGCAGTTATTTCAAATACAATTTACAAACGTTTAAGAAAGCGTTTCTTGTGGAAACATGTAATTGTAAGAACAGACACAATCCCAGATAGACGATTGGGCAAGTGATTAACTTAATGGCCAGGGTTATGTCTTATCTTTGCTTTATTTGTCTAAGTATAAAAGTTGATGAAACATACTTTTATACCTTTATACCTTGTACAAAGTAAGAGCTGACAGTTTGGATAAAGAAAACCGAAATCTGTAATCCGATCGAGAACATAAAGTTCACTGGTATATATCAGTATAGATCCGATGATCACGAAATATAAATATCCACAGAATGAAATCTTGAAAACACACTGGTAAATCCACAGAATGAAATCTTGAAAACACACTGGTAAATCCACAGAATGAAATCTTGAAAACACACTGGTAAATCCGCAGAAGAAAATCCTGTTAGAACTCCCAAATCAAATATCAAACAAACCCGAATGTACAAGACCTTTTTCAACAATCACGTGATCGAATATTTTCTTATAGTTTATATATAGTTCCAGAAAGCTATTTTTAGAAAGTTTGTTGTCAAATATTTATTATTAGAAAGACTATATTCAAACGTAGACTAGTTCACAAATTCCCTTGTCCAATTACCTTTGAGTTTGTACACTTTTGTATCTGCATGAAATAAGATAATTGTTGTCTCCTAATTGGGCTACAGGGTTCCCAAGATAGCTTTCTTTGGCTTATTTAGGAATTAAATTGATAAAAATAAAGTCATGACTTTTGTACAGCTTACCATCACGTCCTGTCAACGTGTTTGGTGCATTTTGACTTGCTGATTAGAAAAAGGTATTTATTCCTATTCAACTTATGGTCTTTCAAAAGGACGATTATTTTGATTAATTTGAAGGTCGATTTAGCAATGAGAACCAAATACAATATGTTGTACTTATTGGTTTAGTCAATAATTTATATTATAGTACTATAGCTTTTTCATGTGGAGGGTCGTAACTTAGCGCCTTGAGTGTTTCCCGGTACATTTTTCATGAGACAATTATATGCACCGATAATGGTGTTAACTGATGTAGACGGGTGGTTTTCGGGAATTAAGTAGATTGAGTATCCGTTTTTGACAGATGACACGTGCGTTATTTGGAATAGATGGCCAAACCGTGTAGGTCATACGATGAACACAGGGCGTCCATAAGCAGAAATTACTCCGAGAACTGATAAAACTCTCTAAGGAGTCCGGATACATTCTCTTCTCCTAATGTCAGGGTTCGGAGACATGGTGCTTAGATTGAACTGCCGAAAATCGTCAATCCCGATAAACTGCCTTGAAAAACTACCGTAGTTGTCATCGTGTCGACTACAGGGTTTAAGTCGATAAAGGGCACTTTCGATAGATTTTCGACCACTTGACGAATATATTGCAGATACGTATATCATGATATTGTGCTGAATTCTAGACTGACATTCAGCTTTGTCCTACAGGCTTCCACTCCTACCAAATTGTAACGCATTTCTTTGATTGAGCAATAACAGGTGATGTAGGCTTATAGTTCAATTCCATTCCATAAACACTTTCGTTAAAATACTTTTTAAAAGCACTATATCCGTTATAAAACAAATTGTGTGAGGTCCTCTGACTGACAGATAACTTTTAAAGGAGACCAAAACCAGAAAACCAAATAGAAAAAATCTAGAAAACCCCTTACTGAATTTTCATTAGATGTCGTAAATATAGCTTCTGCCTGTCGTCAACTTAATGAAATACCATGAGTTGTAACTTATGATTGGGTATAAAGGTCTAAATGATATGCCCCTGTTTAACACAATATGAAACTTGTCTCCATGTTTATTTTAGACAAGAAGATTTTCCCTGTGCCCGTATATAATGAATTTGACGTTCAAAGAAACTCAACTTGGACACTGTTATCTTAACTGTAGCACGTGTTATACAGTTGTCAATAGCTGTAACATCATTCATTTTGTTAAATCAAACTTTGTCGGGTGGGCAGAAAAGTGAAAATCTTTTAATGAATGTATAGCATATGTAATAAACAGCGGGTTTTGTTAATGACCACCTCAGGGACATTATCCACATGGCAGTCTTTTTCTGTAACATGTTAACGAAATGATCAAAATAGCCATGATAACAATCCCTATTTTTCTATGATACCAGAAATGCCGATATCTTACAATTTCAAATAACGTATTTTCGTGCAATCCTCCCAGCATGTGTTGAAAAATAAAGGTTTTGCATTACATTTTTTAATTCATAAGTACTTATTATCTCGTTGAAAATCCACCCAAAGTCTTTTGATTAAAGGTGCCATATTTTTTTACTGTGCGATGATTTCTATATTCTTTCTTTGTCAAAAACATAAAAGCGTAGTTTTTGTCAGGAGAAATGTAAGATTTTTCTTATTGTTTTCGTTGACATTTCAGATGAAGGTTTTTTAAAAATGTACAGATGATGATGTTTTGTTGCTATCAGGGTCTCAATGGGTTACATACTGACGATTTTTTTACCTACACCTTGTATTCTGCTCTTCGGGTTTTTCCAGAAAGTTTTCGACTACAAAATTTTTGCGGACTTTTAGTAAAGCTCGGAGATAATTTTGTTCGGTTTCATGATTTTTTTCAGAAAATATTGTATTCAATGCTCTGCAGAGCATGTTTCTGATCATGTATAACATACGTTTCTCAAGTTAATTTTTTGAAGAAGAAACGTCTGCAGACGATTTGTGAAATGAGATCTGTTATATTTCATGGGTGAACAAAGAATATATTACATACGCGTCATTGACTCTCTGCTCTAAACACTTTAAGTCGCATTTTTACTTCAATATGTTCGCCCTGTGAAGCCAGATGGATTCTGAAGTTTCATACTTACAAGCATCTTTTTATTTTGTTAAAATACACTTTTGATTTGGCTAACGATATCCTGAATAAACTGTATAGCTTATTACCATTAATGGTGATTTCTTGTCGCCAGAATGTTGCCGTTTATGATCACAATCCGTTTGCCAATCAGCAACATCAGTTTGCCAACAATCTCCCAACACCAATGATTTTATCGGTCGGTGCAGACTTTCCAGGGGGGTGCTTAACTTTTTTCTTTGTGGGTAGGTCATTGACAGATATGTTTCAAGAAAAGACCATGCGTTTCTGAGGAAACAAATCGTTACCATAATCCTTTATATATTAAACAGAAGCCAAATACTTACTGTTACAATAGCTTCTCTTTCAATGTTTTAAGAACATACTTACTTTTTTGTTGTATATAGAAAAAGAAAAATATTGTCAATAATCCGTAACTTTTGGTTTCCAATGTTTTCCAATTATAGAGGTCTGTTTCCATATTGGTTTTTGATAGGGTATATATTTCGTGTTTGCGGATTAATGTTAGTTAGTTTCGATGCATTAACTTATTAAAGATTGTATCAGTTGAAGGGGAGAGTCCCACAGCGTGGAGATTTTAATCTCCTGTCATCGGCAATACTCCACCGACAAATAACTGATTAATTACAATTTAGATAATGACACTTACTCAGTATGAGTTAAAGTTAATTAATTAGGATTTCATTAAAATTTCATATTTTGTCAGGCAAATTGCCATCCGAAAGATAAATAATTTTGAAGCATGTCGCTGCTCTCAAGTGTTGAAATGAAAAATTAGTTTATTATAACATACACGATCGGGGTACGCCTTGTGTTTTTTTTGTGTGTTCAAACTTAGGCTAAAGAGTTCCGTGTGGCAAAGTCATTTTGGGTGAACAGAGACTGGTTTTCCGATATCTGTGTCCTCTACATGGACAAGTACTTTGCTGTGTTTCTCTGTACTTTAAATTCTTATCCGACAAGCCCATTTAGGCCAGCTGCCATGGCAGGTTCAAACAAGGGCGTCCCTATGACAGATTTATCGGTTTCGCCATCATGAAATGGGACTAAAATTGTGACGTAATGCGTCAGTCTATCTTCCAGGGGCATCCGTGGGATAAGTTGATTTAAGCGACAGACAGCAACGCCAACTCGAACTTTCCATAGATGGTTTGTCGGTCCAAAATCCACTTAAACCAAAATTTAAAAAATGTGAAAAAATCTTGCCGGATTTTCAATCGATCGTCATAAATATAGAATGATTGAAACTTCATTTGCCAAAGCCCCCGCCCATATGCCCATCCCCTTAGTTTGGTTTCAATACAAACCTTCCATATATGGTACGGGTACAAAAACCCTTTTAAACCAAATTGAGAAAAACTGGAAAACTCTGACTGTACTTTCACTTGATCTCTATAAATATGAAACGGTTCAATATTAACTAGGAAACGCCACCAAAAGACCCGTTATAACTCTATAGAAAACAATTTCAAAGACGTATTAATGAATTGCATCGTTTTCTTCAGTTGCGAGGTCTAAAATCTGAACGTTCAAGCGGAATTATCTGTAAATTGATGATATTTTTTAGAGATTTACGACTGTTTTTTTTTCTTCTTCAGAAAGTATGAAGACAACTCCTTAAGTGACATTAGTCTTGGTAAGGTATACTCTTTTTAACACAATTAGAAATTGTCTCCATGGTTATTTTAGACAAGACGATTTTCCCTGTGTCCGCGTGGTTTAGTGTTCATAAATATATGCTTTTGTGTAAGTGTTTTTGTTCATAGTTATCGACACCTTGCCCTTTATGTTTGTTTTCTGGGGTTTTTTTTTTCGTGCCCATTAAACAGATGACGGACTATCATCACATGATTTTATTGTGGGATTGCGCTTAAAACCGATGAGCAAGATTTTGTTTCCAGATAGTTTCAAATGCATTTGAAGTTTATACTTAACATCGAGTACGATTAACCAACTATAGTTCAAGTTTCTTGAGTAGGCCTACATAGTTGATGCATTTGTTGAGTTTTCTGTATCAAATTTTCATATGTTGTCAAGCGTCTTTGGTAATCGGCATCTCATATGACTGTACTTTCAAGCAAATACTTATTTTGATTCAGTTCCAAGTCATTTAATTCAAGTCATTTAATGTACCTTGTGAGTAATCTTACACAGTCTCTGAAAGCTGTTCTTGAATCGCAGTGCAATGCAGCTCAGATGCTGGAGAAACTGTGTATTTGAGGGCGTTATGAGTTCACAAGATAGGGTGAAAACAGTTTCTGAACGCCTTTAGGGAACTATTACTGTGTGGTAAAATGGCGTAACAATTTGGCTCCTTTAATTGAGTAGCCGTGAATATTGTCTCATTAAACTGGATTAAATTCTGACTTGACCAATCCCAAGAGGTCACCAGTTTCAAGCAGATGTGACTCCAATAATAAAGTCGGTAAGAACTGAGAAATCCGCTAAAGAAATTTCAACTGTAAAAGGATTGTTATTCCAATCCATGCTTAGTTTTCAATTACCAGCATGTCGCCAATTGCATAGGGATAGGTACTGGACGGTGCACTCGCTTGTTTCTGCTGATGAACAATTAAAGAGTGTTCCAAGAACGACTGATTGATGCTGTATTAACCTTTATCAGTATGCAAGGCACTTAAGAAGTGCCAGAGAAGACAGAGTGCGAACGGATCGACGTTTTTCCTACACCAAGGAACAGACGGAGCAAAACCAAGGCAGTAATTAGAACTTTACCTGGTCCGGGGTCATGACAAAGTGAAACCGTTAAGCCGTTCACCAATGAAGTGCAGACTTAGAGGTAGTTTCCCAAAGCTCCAGTTCGAGCTGAGCGCAGATCACTAATCGACGCTTCCCAATAATTAAAACAATAACGATGGGACCCTGAATCCTCCCACTGGAGATAAAGTCTGCCCCAAGCTATGAATGAATTTCCTTCCTTCCACTCTCAAGATGGAGAATTCAATTGGCGATTTTGTAGCCAGACTGAAGTTTTACATGTTAATACTCAGCCAGACTAATTATTTTTGGTTCCCCTAGCTCTTTACTTTGGAGTAAAGATCAACTGCCCAGTTTCGTGTATAGGCCAATTGAATTAGCTTCAAGTTATGAACGAGTTGTTCAAAACACTCAAAGGTACAAAGGCGTCCCTCCAACAAAATTACTTTACATCTTAACATAAGAACCCGTCGACAAGAATGTTCTCCGTTTAAATGTCAAATTGCTCAATGTTCAACTAAAACCAATAAATGGTTCATCGTACTGTTAATCCTATAGTCATGATCCCCGTAAGATAAACGGATGGATGCCACTTTTTTAAAATTTCGGATTTGTACAACTTGGTTTCACAAGAGTGTTATTTGAAGTTTACAAAATAACACGCACTTTAGATAGTACCATGAATAATAAGTAATGTCAACCAGAATTAAATCAAGATCTAACACCATCGGTTATTTCTAAATTTGCAATCCTCGTCTCGGTCCATTTCCCGCCATCGGAAATCCCTTTTTGTTTACCACAGTCGTAGATAGGGGGTATCTCTGTGGACACTCAGGAACAGAAAAGTGATTGTTGGCGAGAAAGGTTTTTCATGATTGATTTATCAACGACTTAACGCGCCAGCTCAAATTACTTTGATAGCACCCCACCTACTGTGAATTATTTAGTTATCCCCCTTTTTAGACAAGTTTAAATCCAAGAAGATCTGCAAAACATCCTGGCTGACTTAAACCGATTTGATGGACTCTCCTGTCAGCGTTCATTTCGCGCGCGTTTCATCCCGCTCCATCTGTTCTTTTTGTTCTCATAGACGTGACAATTCGATCCGACGGCCCATTGTTTTTCCACTCTTAGTTAACACCAGCTCACTGGTGGCCTTTGCTTCTGGAAAAGACATCAATTTTTGTTTTAATCAACTAGTTTTACATCAGGCATTCATTGTAGCTAAGGTGCATGGTGCACTGTAAACCTATTAAAGTCGTCAAGATGCATTTTTGTCCTTTGTTATCAAAATAGGGAAAGCTTCAGTCAAAATGTACCAAATATCATTGGAAAATCACCCAAGTCATACAAATTCATAAAGAATACGAGATGGAAGAAAGGTACTATTTGTACGTTTCTCTTTTTTTCAAATATGGTGATCTGAATGTATTATTGTGAAACTTTCGGAGCAAACTACACGATGCAGCATTTGAGTTTGTTTGACTGTAAATCACTGAAGATCCCACAAGTAACAAAACCGGAAGGATTGACCCAGCCCATGTGTTCCGGTCACAAGGGTTATATCATCATGTCTTTTCCATGCACGTTTCAGAGCCATGTGCGTTTTCTCATTTGTTGGCCGATCATCGACTCCGCAAATGTGAGAATGGAAAATGAACAATTCAGAGACATTGCACATAACAAAGAACATGCGCACCGTTTACAAGGAAACTTAAAAATATGTAAGGCCGTCTTATTCGCCCTTTTCACTAATTGGTATACCCTTGAGATTTAGTATACCCTGCTGTTCACATATAGTATGGGATACTTTTAAAAGAAAGATTTATTGGCTGTGGTTCGACCCCCTCCCCCCCCTTCCCCCTTGCAAAAATATCAATGGATGTGGAATGGTTACAAGCACCGCCAGAAGGTCAGGTGATTCCTCCGGACAAACCCCTTCTCCAATTCAACTGACAATGCCGCCATACAATAAAACAGGATTGATTGATTGATTGTTTGGTGTTTTACGTCGCGCTCAAGATTATTTCGCTTATATGGTGGCTTTGCGAGTTTATTGTGGGAGGAAACCGGGCTCTGTGCCCGGAGGAAACCCACGACCTACCGGTGGTAACTGGCAATCATCCCACCCACATAGGTCGTTCGAGTGAAAACCCAGTCAGAATTTTTTCCAATTTTTTTGGGACTGAGTGGGATTCGAACCCGTGACCCTACAATAAAACAGACGACGACATCTAATAAAGGCGGGTTGTCTTTCAAGGCAAATGTGGTAGCGCTGCCATTAAACTTCATAAATTTACCTTGCTACAATCAAAACAGTATATCCATTTTTACTCTACGTATTGTTTTAGTAAGATACAACAATTATCCTTGGCTTGCATTATCCATTAGCTTCATTGACCAGTTTAACGTAATACACAAGTAGTGTTAACCCGAAAAACGACAGCTTCGTATTGACTCAATATTTCTGCATGTATTATCCCATCATCAGGAGGGTGGCTTGCATTTGTATCATTTTGGTTGTCACTTTAGACCTATCCGGAGAATGTCGTGGAATCACATCACCCTTGGTGCGGTAACACTTAAAAGTTGTTTTCCAAATAAAAAATCTATCAAAAATCAATTCAGGTCGCTGTACCTTGCTACTTAACGTTTCACTCAGAGTGTGCCCTTCAACAAATTATTTGGCGTAGATAAGTTTGTGGGTTCAGTGTGGAGCATGTATTAAGTTACCTTGGCGGGAAAGCGGAATTCCATATTCAGAAGGGCTAGGAGTGGGATCGAATTAGCTTATAATTTCTCTCACTATATGAGGGAATGGATATGACACTTGTAACTATCATATTTCCCCTTGGGACGTAGCCATAGCTTTATTCCCTCCGAATTGTCTGGTCACAGGATGATTACACTCTAACAATAGACGACGGGGGTCAATTCACACCATATGCACTGAGGGCCTTCCATCATGTTGTTTGGTAGCAAATCATCTCAAGTTTTGGTAAACTTTATAGCAATTGTCTTATTCTCATTCTTATTTGCCAATTATCCTCTGACTTTCACAACTATTGCATCAATATTGTTTATAACGTATTTTACTGGGTTTTCACTCGAACGACCTATGTGGGATGGTTGCCAGTTACCACCGGAAAGTCGTGGGTTTCCTCCGGGCATAGAGCCCGGTTTCCTCCCACAATAAAACTTGCAACGCCGCCATATAAGTTAAATAATCTCGAGTGCGGCGTAAAACACCAAACATTCAATCAATATAACGTATGTTAAACAAGGTGGCGATAGGTTTGAATATACACGTATGATGAGTAAGAACGTAATGATTTTGAAATACTGTTATGATGTGAGAATTGTTTGAATCTCTCCGCTGCAATTTATTAAATTACTGTAATGGCGGAACTAACAACCATCATAAGACAGCATGCGGATGATAAACTTGTTAAAATGCGATTAATCCCAAGCTCTTTTGTTCGTTAAAACAGGAAGAAGACAATAGTTCACCTGGTAATGTTTTATGTAGATGTCTCCCCAAACACTAACTTTTCGGAAATATATATCTTATCGTTTTAAATTTGTTAAAGGTTTGAGACGTGTTCGCCTATGGTCAGTGAGGACTATTCTAGTTTCTGGTTACGGCTGAAGGCAGCGAGAGACACTGACGAGTCACGGCTTACTATGAATTATAAAGGACGTATTGATTAATGCAATATTAGGAAATGATAAAGTCATGAAACATTGATTAGACGAGCGAATTAGGGATGGTCGTTTGAAGACTCTGGGACAAGATAGATCGCTGACACCAACGCTATATAAAGGGAACAGACAACTATTTCAATGGTCGGATTAGCGAGAGAGAATAAGAGTGTTCCATCCGGTATAGACAGCTTTTGTCGAATATTAAAAAGTGTCTCCTACAGACAACAACAGCGCACGAGCAAACTGCATGAATTATAAATGCCATTTTTCCAAATAAAAATGCATCCTCAGCGTTACATCCTCGTCAGTGCACCGGATTTGCGCCTTTCGTTGGTGCCGGAGAGAACATTTGTTGGGGTTTTTGTCCACAGCTTCCGGTTGTACACTAAACCTTATTTCCCTAAGTCTTCTCTTTGGATATCAAAGTTATTGGGTGTGAATATTTTACATTCCGTTCAGTTATTGTTTTCTGTATCCGGGTTACCTAAACTAAACAGATCCCAAATACCACCTGACGAACGTTTCTATAAATTCTGTCCAAACTTTGTTGACGATGAATATCATTTTCTAACAGTGTCCGATTTATCACTCCGCTCGAGAAACAATGATTAAAGAAATACAACCAAAAGTTGATGCCCTCATTCCGACTGCATCAGCTAAAATCAAGTCTTTTCTTACTCCTACTAAATCCACCGTCAGATGTTGCTGCTATATTGGCCCGCTACGTGTATACATGCATACAGGAACGTAGACAATGCCTTCAACAAGTCCTATAGGGGCAAATTAACTAATGCTCTAAAGTAAAACTATTTCTGTAGGCCTATATCATGTATCCGTATACATTCGTGTTCTTTCGCAAATTTAATGTGTTGTTTATGTTTCTACTGTTCACTATTTTATTTGTTTATTTAATTATTTGTACCTGTCCGTCAATGGATGATATGTACAATAAAGATTTGAATTGAATTGAATAGACCCTTTCGACTTAAGGATTGACGCTTGCGCCTTGTCGTATGACAAAATTAGGTTAAATTGAGTTTTTGGATCAATCTGACGTCGGAATTGTACTCAATTTATCGTCATTTTGCCGTACAGCGGGGCTTCTGTGCAAGCGTCAATCCTTAAGTCGAAATGATTTGGGTCTATTATCCGGCAGTCTCGGCAAATTACGCAATTCTTCCATTGTAACGTTAGCATATTTACGTCACTCTTGGTTGGTGTTTTCTAGATCCCCACGTCAGAATGTTGTTATTGTGTAGCATAGTTACTCTTGTAAATAGTTTCATTGATTCGCCACTTTACATTTGTTTTCTTTTATTTAGTATTTATATTCATGTTTTGAAATATTAAATTGGATTGCACTTGATGAAGACGTTGTTGATGAAGAAGCTAGCGTTGTTAAAAAATTTTACTTCGCAGTGATGTCTTAATCATTTCTCATTAGAATAGAACCCACGTTTAAAGAGAGTTTCAAACATCTATTAATGAAACTTCAGTCAATTAGTTCTTACATTTTTAAAATGAGATGGGCTAAATTGCTAAACTATCGGCTATGTTTCCCAAAAAGTTAAAAAAAATAGAAGTTTTTTAGAAAATTATACTTGTTTCTAGAATATACGTTAAAGCGGTGTAAAAATGTAACTTGATCCAAACTGAATGAACGCTCTAATGTTATTTCAATTATGTTTACTTTTGAACACGTTTGCGGTTCGTAGTGGTGAGAGACACAAGAGATTTTCCATATTTAAACGCCAGTCATTTAATTTTTCGATGAACTTCAACCTCTCCTATGGTCGCCATAGTCAGAAATTATATAAAGGTGAGAATTTTGATAGTTCATTTCACTTCAATCTATTCAGGTAACATTTTTATGTGATTGATATACTGTATTTCAGTTCAGATTACAGCACTGATCTGTCAATGTTGTACAATATTGATCTGGTATAATTAAACACGACCAACTTGTTTTGACTGCGTTTTTTAACACTGATAGACTTCCGTAAATTGAATGGGTGTAAATTTCTCTCGAGACTTGCGTGACGTTGACAAGATGGCGGATGAAGGTAGACATAACTAACAAGGCGGAAGATAAAGGAGACCCCGGGGGCTAGTGATTTCACGCACTGTCCTCACGAACTAGGCACTCTATAGTTTTATGAATTAACGGCATCGTACAAATTGAATCTGAGGTTGAAACAACTTCTCCCAGAAACCAACAGCATATGAAACACAGCCAGCTACATATGTGCATTTCAAATACAGGTAGTACTTTAAAACAGGCCCTTCGTAACATTATCTTACAGGCCCAGTATATGTACAGGTGTTTATGGACAACATTAATCACATCATCTTATTTGTAAAACAAAAAGTACTTTATTCATTTCTAAACGCCTCAAATATTTTACCGATGATTTTTTTCTTTTCTGTTCCTCAAAATAACAAAATTATTTTCGCTTCAAGTCGATCAAATTGGAATTTCAATGGAACTCCTTGGTTTTCTTATCCAAATAAACGTTCTTCTTTTTATAAACAAACTCCGAAGAGAAAGGCGTATAATGAACCGACAATTTTATACTTGATTGAGGGCGAAGATGATCGTTATGAAGCAACCCGAACATTTCATCTGCCTCTGGGAGATTTGTCGTAAAAAATCGGTCCTATCTAAGTGCCACTTCATTGACAGGTGTCGCAAAATGTTTTAGCAATAAATGACTGTCTTTTGTGAGCATATTTGAGGAAGAAGTAGGATTGTACTTGTCTATGGCTTTGTGTCCTTCTTGATAGTTCTCCTGCTTTTTTAAGGTCGCGCTGGGACAGCGATTTAATGAAAAAAGCGAAAAGGAAGTTTTACGTACTCTAGAAACGAGCCTCAAAGGAACACCTTAACGCTAGATGGCGTTGTCACAAAATTGACCTTCGTGCCCTTTCGGGAATTGTCGGGTTTACGATACAAGATCGGCTAATGAGAACTCTCAGCCCATTCCGGATCAGTGAGTTAGGAGCAACAAGATAAATGCATATATCATAGAAGTTAACGAGGGAAGTTCTTATAGAAATTATCCATAAATTCGATTATGGTGTTTTGCAGAATGTATTATCGAGATATGAGCTCGAGACGAGATCACATGTTCAATTCTGTTTCCGGTCTCTTGGGGGAGGAGGGCTAATTTTCACCACAACAATTTCATTGGCGATGTTCATTTTGAAGTGTATGCTAGTCAATTACCAGCCGCTTGGGAGTGGAGTAAAAATTGAATTCTGTCAGAGATACAGGATTATTTCCATTCGGATAGCATGTGATTAAAAGTTTAATCACTCGGTAGCGAGAGGCTCTCCTGTGACTTTTAACCCGAACAATTTGGAGGTAGAGGGTAGAGAGTTTTGTGTGCCCCCTGGGGAAGCTCGGGAAAGATCGGGAGACGACGGAGGCCTTGGTCTGTACTTTACCAGCTCGTGACTCTCGGATACAACTTGTCAGCAATAACTATATGACGGACGCTTGGGGAATTCTTAGGAGCAATTGAAAAATTTGTAGCAGACAACTCATGCATACATAAATGAATATGGAACGTAAAATAGAGATGGGAGCAAACATGATAGATAACTATAGCGCTAGTAAATGACAAACAGCACGAAGTCAAGACTGTGCTTAAAACCCCCACGATAATTGCACCCTACTTAAGGCAAACTACACCTGTTACCAATTTGTCTCTCCTCGGAAAAACAATAGCTTCATCATTTTCTTTCAAAAACAATTAAATGATGCTAAAACCTATTATTTATATTATTGTCCTATATCTTGTGTGTGTGTTTTAACAACAATAAACACTGCATTCACCCTATTATCTAGCCCATGTATACATTTCCATCTCAACACTTGAGATGAAATACTTACATATTTCATTTCATAGTCAATAATCTTCATTGTTTCCGAAAGTATCTTTGTTATTAGTTATGGAGAGCTATAAGGTAGCTTACCTTATGCCCAACACTATGACCTCATATTATTTTGAATTATATGTGCAAATAAACTGTTTAAGAGTAAGTATACTTGTTACTGTACATGTACCCTCGTTTATCCATCAATTAGTCTTTCCATATCTATAGTCTTGATTAATTCTATTTACTCCTATATGTCTTCAACTTAATGAAATATCATGGCTTTTGGTTTATTACAACAACTTATGATTGTGTATAACGGTCTAAATGACATGCCCGCTTTTTAACACAATTTTCAAACTTGTCTCCATGGTTATTTTAGACAAGAATATTTTCACGGTGGCCAATAACATACATGTATGCTAACACACTACGTCCTACACACACACTCACGCACACACGTTCTTCACATAATTGAAAACCATTTGTCCCATTTTAGAATTATGATTTTGGCTGTAAGAAAAGTTCATGGCTATTAAAGAGACCGAATCATTGTATGCGCATGGGCTTCCAATTGAAGTTTTCTCAGGGTACCATCTCTCTCTCTGTTCCACCAATTACTCAAGTTACATGTATATTCAACAGCATCTAAGGTCAATGCTAACTTTCCAATACAAAACAACTATAGATATTTGCTGAAAACTCGTATTAGCTGTATTTGGCAGCTCATGTCACTTTAAGGATAATCTTTGTAGTGTAGTTGGTGTTTCTGGAAATGATATTCGCACGAAAAAATGGAAACTAGTTGCAGACGAGTTTACTCTCCTTTTTCTGTTTTTTTTTCCGGCTAATGGTTTTGGTACCTTTTGCACCATTTGAAGACATCCTCGGACACCCAAGGGTAAAATCTCAACAAGCTCACCAATAAAGTAAAGTCAGCGTGAGCGTAAGTTTGAACCGTGGGTTTCGACGATGCATTGAAGACTACGTGTGTAATTCACGAAAAGCGAAAAGAGAACTCACCGTACGAGAACTGAACAATAAGATTGCTGTTGATGAAACAGGATATGTTATGTTTAAAACTTCTGAATGGTGGTGAAAAATTGAAGCACAAGCATTAAGTGATATTCAAAGTGTGTACACTCATATCAGCTTTAATTTATCGACACAACTAAGGGTTTTAACCTCGTCCGTCTGATGTAAAGGCTATTCTGGATTTTAGTGGCGCGTATGGCTTTGAAAAAAGTTAGACAACTTAAGTACACTCTTACGGTTTATGATTTCGTCTTAAATTGTTTAGCTGGTTTTGAATTTTATGTTCTAAAACATAAAGTCATTTGAATTCCCTTCGTTTCCTAGAGGCGGGAGTTTTTGGAAGACACAGAACCTTCTCTGTTCTCTCCCGCTAATAGGACATGGTCAATAGTGAGTTTGGCTTTACATCATTAGATTCAGCTTGGTTTTCCAAAACACACCATGAGTCTCAAATATATTTAGTTCGCTGTAGGTTATCTATTCTATTAATGGTATATTCAACAGAAATATATGGTATGGATTTTTGCAAACTTTTACATTCCTCGCTTCCTTTATAGTCTCGTAGTTTAACATACGTTTTTTGTTTTCCATGCATAGCAGATTAAAAAAACTTACGGCTTTATGTCCAGATTTTTAAAAGTGGCATAAGCGGCCAAAAGATTTATTTTTTCGTAAACAAAATTTTGAAAGTATTTCGTCTTTTCTCAAGAATTAAAAATTGAGAGCTTTCTATTGCTTCTAGTCTCGCAAATGTGTGTTTTAAGTAGTGTTTTGAATCAAAAGAGTTTGTATTTTTGGTATACTTAAAATGAATTAACGTTCGTCCCGGTTATTGAAATTGTGTACCCTTTTCGAACACTTGTATCGGCTCGTACAGATAGCAGGTTGTATGGAATTTCATCATTTCACCGCATCAATCATTTATTTTATCAATGAACTTAAATCCCGTATTTGTAATCAGAAGTTATGAGAAAAATGGAAGCTCGTACCACGTTAAATTGCATGCTTCCATCTTGAATCAAAACAACAATTACATTCAGGATCTACTTTTCAACACATGATTTTCTAACAGTTTTGCAAAAGAAAGAGTTTGTTGGGGAAAGATTTATTGCAAATTCATACGCAGTAACTATCCGATTTGTATTTAGGCACGGCTTTATTTTTATTCGTTATTTCAAGAAAATTGCTCGCAGATCTTTCGGAAACTTACCTGCTGGAAACTTGGAAATATTTCTTGTTTTAGATTTAAACATGGCAGTTTTTGTTGACTTTGCGTCTAACATGTGATCACGAATTTAACGAAAATGTTGCACAGATTCTCCAAGTCTTTTTTCGCCACTCTTCCACATTTATCGACTGCTTGTCTTGATTGGAAGGATTGCCTATTTAACCACTTGTATTCATTGAAGTTCGGTCTGCTTGTAACCTACTCGAATTCCAAAGGGTTTTCTAGCGATTGTCAAAAACTGGTATACCACCTTCGACAATCAAAAGTCAGATGAACCATCTGATCCGAATTCTACCGACAATAGTTCTGTTTATGAGAGGTTGATTTTGACCAAGATAGAGCCTGATAACCTGCAAGCACCAAAAACCTCAAAGCCAAAGCTTAAACGTTTGGTGCTAGAATCGTTCGAAAACTTGGCCTCTGTCTAATTATGGTTTTTAGCAAGTTGAACAAGGCAAACACCATCAGTGAAGATGGTGATTATGGTTTTTAGCATCAAGTTGAACCAGGCAAACGCCATCAGTAAAGATGGTGATTATGGTTTTTAGCGTCAAGCTCAATTAGGCAAACACCATCAGTGAGATGATCAAGAATGCTAAAAACCCAGACGATCCAGCACAACAACGTGGGCTTAATATTTAAAATTAATTTAGGTTTTTTCAGTCGACAAACATAGCAAAAATTCCCAAAATCCCACTTTCTCGTTTTATTCATTTATGTATTTCCTTAAAGTTCATTTATCCTGATGTCATTCTCAGAAGGAATTGTCACAAAAATTAACAACGTGTTTAAGTTTCTCATCTGGTTTAGACCAATACGAAGCAAAACCAAGATACATGTACAGAGTTATCGTCTTCGATAGGACATTACAGACCACCAAGGTTGGAGAGACAAACCATGCGGAAGGTAGACTATAAAATTTTACCCTCTTATAAATCTTAAAAATACTATTTTTAGTCTTTATATTCAGATTCTGTTAATTAGCATCTGAACTTTTTTTCTCTAATTGGTCCTCCTACTTGGCTTGGTGCCTGTTGCTTTGAACACGAATATTTCATCCTGAACATTAGGCAATCTTTGCACTCAAAACGACCAAATATATTGAAAAAAACGGAAACGAAACGCTTTTACTGTTTTCAATGTTGTAATGTTTATTTTGCTTTATGAAAATGTTAAAACTTTTTTCATATTTTGAAGAAATAGAGAAAAACATCTCAATAAATGCATGGCATAAGTAATGTTTGATACCAAACCAAACAAGTTTTGCCTTTGTTGAAATGAGCATTGAAGACCAGCACCTTGAACGTAACTAATATCCTCACTTTAACACGTGTAACTTAAATTCCCTCAAAATGCAAAACTTTCTTTTCTTACGAATAATAAAAAAATCTCCAGAAGCACAAGAAATAAAAAATAACTTATACAATTACGTCAACATCGCTCATATAACAGTAAGCTTCAATCGATTTATATTCTCAGTATTTTAAAGCAGTTTATAAAGAAAAAAATACCTCACTGCAAATATCTGGCTTTTTAGCGAAATAAAACTTGACTAGACACACAAAACAATAAAAATCTCAATCATGTTGTTATGGAGAAAAAACATTTTCATCTTATATTTATATATATATTTTGAATTTGTAAAAATTATACAGCATTTGACACATTGGGAAGAGTATTTTAATAAAAAGTTGACGAAGAATAAAATCTTCAAACTCGCCATACACTTTCTCGCTCAAGAAATGGAATAATATTAAATGTAAATACTAGCATGCGTATATATTTCAGAAGTCCTCTTTCGCTCATGTTTGCTTCTCTTTTTACACTCAACCTTTCACACACGTTTTACTTGATATAATACAAATATACAGTATATATACAAATACATCTTTTCATATTTTAAGAGACCTCGGAGAAAAAAACGAGTGATGAATTTGTTCAGAATAAATATTTGATAATGTGAATACTGAAATATTGACCCTGAAAATAGGACTTAAAGTTTTAATCGTTCATACAATGACGGGGGATAGCTGGAAACTGTATTTAAATAAAGGCTGAAGTGTATGAATACCTTCTATCTTCTTTTCTAAAACTGCCAAAAATAAATTAATGATGTCGAATGGATGTTATTAAAACACTTACTGTATAAAAATTATGCACTTTTAAACCATACAGAAAAAAAATAATACTGATGTTGTGGCAGAAACTGTCGCTCCATTTATATGACTAGATATTCCAACGTAAATAGATACAAGCTTACCAACAATAACAACAATAACACTGGCAATGGCTCAAGAAAATTGGAAGAATTTAGAAGAAGATATTTACTGAACTATGGAATTGGCAAAAGAGAAATATGTAAGATAAACAGTCTTTACATTCTTAACTGGGTTGTAAAATCTTTTTAGTCCATTCTTTTTTTTTCTAAATAAAATAATTTAAATATAATATTTGTGTCCAACATTGCACGTACACCGTTGACCAAATTTGACCAGGATAACAACCATTCTGGCAGCCAGTAAGATCTCTTCCTAACTAACTCAAGTGTTTTCAAATCGGTCTTCTTCTGTCTTTTATCTCCTTGGAGCAGACAGTCAGTAAATTCCAATAAATACACACACAAATAAGTCACAACTCAGCAACCCTATCTCGTCTTCGTGCTGAGGTATTGGGTTCCCATAGGAGAATTAACTAATAAACTGTGAGGTAGCCGAGTCGAAGATTGATGGTAGGGCAGGGTGGTGATCCCATTCTGGTGACAGCCAACTTTTACCGTCTCGCTGACCAGCACGCGAGTGGATTCCAAACGTGTTACCACGGAAACGTTTTGATTTACCAATTCCATATACACGTCATCACCCCACTGTACACCTATTGGTTGATTTTATGGAAGTCCGGGATAATTGTAATATTTCATCTCCTTTTCTAGAGATCATTTCGCAGGGGAGACAATTGAACTCCCGTATGTCTGTCCATTGCAAGTTGGCAAGGCAAATGGGTTCATACTTGAAAATGGCGAAGGTACGATTCCTCCCACACCTGAAAATACCAAAAACAGCATATAAATAAATGTGTTAAAGGACCAACTATAAACAAAATATCATGTGAAGTACATTTCTGCATTGTCAGCTTCTATAAATATATCACTACAACAGTTTAATCAAATTCTTTAAGTTTACTGATTGTTTGTTTTGTTAATTTAGTTTTTAACCCTAAGAAAAAAATCGCACAAAAATGTCAAGTGTAACGACAAAAAGCCAACCACAAAAAACTAAGCACATCTTAATAACTGATCACAAGCTGCATTCAAAAATAATAACAAAATATATTTGAGTTCAGCAAACAAATTAAAGGAAAATATAAATTATGAGATTTGATGTTCTTGTGTCTCTTGATACAGGTAGACATCTTTGTTTGCTAAGCAGCTATTGGCAATATTGAATGACCCATTTCAGGGATATAACTTCACAATCGTTATTTATGGGCCGTTTTGGGCGTTTTTAAATAGATTTTAGAACTTTAAACAGTTCCTTATTCCGTTCAGTTAGTCGGTAGAGGATAGGCTGTGTTACTCGGAATCCATGGTAAAGATGGCCATTAAAATCTTCTGATCTACCAGAGAAACTAGGGAATCATATCCAATGGATTCGAGCAAACTACACCCCCCCCCCCCCCCCCCTCACCCCAGGTATACTTTTCCAAATTGTCGTGAAAATGGTGGGCTAAAACGTTAACGTACCACTGGAGCAAAAGCACTTTTCTGTTTGACTGCGGATATCATATTTGCCGGAGAAAACGAAAATATACCAGGTGCACAGCCGCCAACTGACGGACTCGAACTTGGTGCAGTTTGGTGAGACTGTGGCGGTGTAAGTGAGGGACCTACTGAAATAAACAAACAAACAAAAACACCATCTTCAAAAGCGGAATCATCAAAAACAAGGAAAGCGAATAAAATGATAGAAATATAAAAGAAAACCACATGGTAACAGACTGATCAAGGACGAAATAATAATATGAACACATTCATCAATACATGATAAAACTTCAGGTATTAAGACGACATGAACGACGCCATCAAACATGCTCATATATAGTCCCTTGATAACGCTCCACCGAAAGGTGTAGCGGCAAAACAACTGTGCTTATAGCAACATACTAAAATGGAAACGCCAGAGATAAGGCCAAAAGTATTCAATGTTTGAGAAAGATTCATGTTTTTCAGAGAATTAAAAACAACCATTAACGCGCAAATTGAAACGAAGACTTTGTTACTATTGAAAACATAGGCTGACAATCAACAATATAAAAATCAATTTTCTCTTATTTACAAGAAAATTTCGCTTCCATATCCTAAAAAAAGTTGTCCGATGGGAGTTCAAACGGCGAGTAATCTGTTGACATTCAGTCAGAAGTCAGTCTCTGGAGGGATCATGGCGGTAAACAGTCGGATTTCCTGCCCTATACAATCCGCCTGCATTCAGGAGCACGTTGGACCTAACATTTACCCTAACCATTCCATTCACTCTCTTCCGTCTCTTGACACGCCTCTCATAATGTATTGATTTTCCGCAGATATCCTTGTGGCATCGAATATAACTCGACACAAACAAACTATTGTGTATAGAATTAGGGAAAAATGAAACTCCCCAAGGCTTATCAAGTAGGATAGCTTTTTTCGACCAGTCAAAATATTGACATATATTTCTAGTAGATTCTGACATGACCAGTCTTAAAAACATCACAATTGCACTGTTGATGGCATCATCTGCTTGGCTGGGAAAAAACTCTCCTTAGGGATATGGTCTTATGATGTTAAATATGAAGAAATGCAGTCTCGTTTTTAAGCGACTCAACCAATCAGGTTTATGATATTGACAGAGGCCAAAAAAATATCAATCTTAATTTTAGGGAAGCTCATGCTGTTGACTTACAACAAAGATCGCTGTAATGTCTGCCAAATATATATATATTGGAAGTAATTACATGCAATTCTAGTTTTGTCCAGCCATTTCATTGGCTACCTCAAAACCTTTATTCAAACCGCTCCACAGCAGCTTTAGATAACCGACAAAAAGGCTTTGGGTCAGGCACAGATTCGGAGAAATCATTCTAAAGATGGTTGTAGAAATAAAAGTTGTTCTTATGCGTTTATTTATAAATTCTATCGAAAAAGGGTAGAGCAATACCCTCCTTCTAGCTTTTCCTCTGTATCAAAACATCCAATTTAGCATGAAATAGCCACCGTATGTATTGATATATTTTTGAAAGACTCGGCATTCCAACTCAAAAAACAGTAACACAAACTATATTTGAACAACAATACCACAAGACCCCCAGAGAGCAAGGCTAATTTGTAAAAAGTAAAAAAATTGAAGTCCAATTTAGAAGACCTACCCATATTCCCTAGTACGCCGGGCGTACTGTGGTAGCCGTTAACACTAGGCGTACTATAACTGCTACTGCTACTATGTGTGGAACCATTGGATCCGTAGCCACGTGGTGAGACACTTGAACTCTGACCTCTGCCGTAACCTGCAAAATGATTGAGAAAAATCATATAGATGGTCAAACAAGGAAAATCGCTACAAAAGACACAAAAGAAACTTTGTAAAATACCGTTTATTAGGATAGTAAAGCTTTATATGTTATGAGTCTTGTCGATTTCATACAACAGCACATGTCATTTTTCTTCTCATGAAGAAGAATTTTGAATCTATTTTGAGACCTTCGGTACGAATTTTATTGTAATTCCTTGAATTCTTCGCATTTTATAAATAAGCGTTGGAAAAGTTGGATAAAAAATTCTTAGTAGGTCGTTCTGGAAAAGCGAGACGACTCTTGTGTTTTTAGGGGAATTCAAACTTAAGCCACGGAAAAAATGCAAAGGGCTTTTGAAAGCACTACGAATTGACATGGTTGGTTTTAGGGTAAAAAAGAAAGCTAGCAACCATCAACAAATCAATGGAAGGCTTATTAATATTTCACTACTTTCCTCTGACATATGACGTTCTCTAATGTTGAAATAGAAATGATAAATATCAAATATCAATTTTTGCAGTGGAAAGGTCCGATAAAATATGCATGAACAAGGAGAAGAAGCTCAAACGCCGTAACAAGCTAATGCAAGTGATGCTCATTTCTGAACAAGAGGCCTCTCACGTGGTTACCATAGAAACACCCGCTTTATACTCGATGCATTCTAGGATATCAAACCTCATTTAATTTAATGCATATAGTAGTATACAGATCAAGCCTTTAATACCTTGTGGGGGTTTTCTGATGTAGATATAATAAATAAATAGGAAAAGTATCTTCCAGTGCCAGTGTTTTCCAGTAGAAATATAAATACACGTTAAATAAAGGTTGGACAATGTAACCAACCAACCTTCTTGCCACTGACCATTAGCGGAGTCTTGTACACTGACCGCCAACTGACCAGTATAACTGTTAAATCCGGACATTGCCGAACTGTTGTTCATCGCCGGAGATCTTGGCGGAGGTAGAGACAACTGGTTGGGGTTTCTAGGCATACTGTATAACGCCTCCGCTAAATCGGCCGCTCGCTTTAACACTATTTCCTATAAACAAATGTAAATAAAAAACAACCGTTAAATGGAGACTTCACTAGAAAATGATATTACCATTTCATAAAACAAATAATACAACTGGCTTATACAACTAAAGGAGAAAAAACGATCAATTGTTTTTAATCAATGTGATATTTCGTTCGGGAAATTATGAGATATTTTGTTTATACTTTTAAACTAACATGTAAGATTTATTGTTTGTGACCAAATGACATTCTTAAAATGTTATCTTACTTTTGGTAACCTTTCCGGATCACCCGGATGTCTAGGAATTAACTTCATCAGTCTTTGGAAGCCATAGTCGATTGTAGGCTCGGTTAATGCTGAAATTAGGAGAAAATAAATATACATGTATGCCCGTGTGTTTTAGTGTTCATAAATATATATATATAAAGACAAGAAGATTTTCCCTGTGCCCGTGTGTTTTAGTGTTCATAAATATATATATATATAAAGATTTTCCCTGTGCCCGTGTGTTTTAGTGTTCATAAATATATATATATATATAAATTTTTCCTGTGTCCGCATGTTTTAGTGTTTATAAAAAATATTTGTTTGGGGGAAGGAGGGATGAGGCTTCCGTTGGAAGGTGTGCATTGAATTACAATATATATATAAAGAATACATATATGTAAAATCTGTTAAACTGTACGATAACTCCCACTTTCGAAATGTTAACAGCGATTTATTTCTCAGGAAATGTTTCACGTTTATCATATATTCTCTATATTCATGTTGGCGCATTTCTAGACGTCATTTTCTCACAAGCACATATATAAGCGTAACCAATGGTTGTACATTGTTAGCCTGTTCTCTAACTCAAGCATTGTTATGGCGAAGTAAAATATCCACTTTTCAGAATAGTGTCATTTAAAGGAGTAAGTGTACCAGGTCAAAGCTACATGTTGTCTTTTCTACAACAAGTCTGGAACTGACAGCTAAAGACCTCCCTGACACAGAGTCGTTTCTTTCACTGGCACCCAATTTCGCCAAGTTAAATTTTTGTACCGAAATCACAATTACCCCATCGGCTGACAAATTTACTCGGAAAGAAAACTGTTGTGTAGGTTTGTGATCATTTGTGTATACAAAAGAAAGAGAAGCAGTTGCCGTCTAACGGTTATCTCGAACACTGCGTGAGACACTCGTCGCCTTTGCCCCGTGTGACAATCATAGCCAAATTATCAGTCTGAAGTTGTCACTTGCTCCTATACAGACAACAGAATACTGATGGACGCAACCTAGTTCTTCAACGGGGAGTACTGACTAAACCATCTCAACGCAATTTTATACCTTTCAAATGCATTATGACAAGCGGAAAATCGCTACCGTTCAGAAGAAAATGGACAGATATTCAGAAAAGCCAACTGATATTGACTCTATATAGAGAAAAAATCGAAAACAGAAATACTCTATTCATGATTTTGGGTTTCGAGAGAAGTTTTGCTTCTTAAATCTTAACATGTATAAACTTTAAAAAAAATTTAGTTGGGTATAAATCTCGTACTTAAAACGGTAGATTGGAACATAGAGATATAATTAAGTTGGTCAGATAATACTCGATTCAATAACCTGCTAAATATTAACAGTATTGACATGTCATACTGTATATATTTATAGTGTTCATAAATATATATATATTGTCTAATTTACGAAATTACTATAGAGACGAGTTCCTCAAAACACATTGTGGTAAAGCAATGCCAAACCATTCTGCTTTTAGACAAAACTCCTACATAGCAGTGTGTATGTATATAAAGGAAAAAAATAAAGGAAAGTAATTAATGTTATTCCTTGGTAGCTCTTGGGTATTTGCTAATTGGTAGTTTCTCCAGTGTTCGATCCATTTAATCAAAGAACATAAGTATAAGATCAAAACGTACATACCTGTATAGACAAATCTTCCGGGAGCGCCTTTACAAAATTGTTTGGATTTGTAAGAAAGTGTAACTTCTACTACCCCAGGGATATGACGTGGTGGGGTCTGAACTCGGATGGCGTGTGACGTCAACAACTGAAACACATCAAACAGATATATGTGGATTTCACAATCATATACCTCGGGATGTTGATGTTGATAAAATTAGCAGGAAAATGATATTACCCTGTGTCACGAGAAAAATGGTGAATTATGAATTTCAATACCCATTGAAAATGAAAAGTCTTTATAAATTATTGGCAATCCATTAATGGTTTATTGAAACCACACTGTACTCTACATAAATCTTTGACAGGTAATTTGAGGTTGGGTATACAAAAAGGAAAGGCGGTTTGTAATCGACACACTCTTCCCTTTTCCTTTGATAGGCTTGATAATGATAGTAAGGATGGGCTTAATATCGATGGACTTTCAGAAATACATATGCTTTGTTTAACGAGATGCAGAGATCAATATTCATTGAATCAATTCAAGAATTGGGAAAGGAAATCACTACATTGTTAAGTACACTAAGAATTCAAGCAAATAAAATATTACAGCTATTTTCATGAAACAATACTTTTGATGATTCACAAGTTAGACTGTTTTGGTCAAAGTATTTGTCACTGATACTATCAATGCCGTTGACTAAGACAAGGACGTGTTAAGCCGGGACCAGTTATCAACCCAGAGCTTAACTTTCCCTCATCTCACAGACTAAAGATCATTACAATACTCATCCATCTTTTTTATTTCCCGGTTCATCTTCAAATGTAATTTTTGCATCTTGATTGTAGCCGTTGATTGTTTTAATGCCGTGAACGTTAGTTCCGTATTCTCGCAATAATTTGATAAATTTAATATGCTTCATTCAGTGGCCGGCCAATTCCCGACCGTTATATCGACTGATCGTGGACGAGCAACTACAAAGGCTTAGGGTTCATTAAGAGAAGTGCTCGTAGGGTAGTCGCCATCAGATAGGACATAAATCATACTCAATTAACTGCAAAAATTTGGATTTTTTTCTGGTTGAGGTCAAAGATCGCTCACACCCAGCTTGAATAAACTCAAAATGAGCTTAGAATTGTGTTTTTTGTTAAGTAGCCCATTGCAAACAGACTAGTCGGGCATGAGTCTACCCTTATGTTTTTCACCAATCTGTTTTGATTCAATGATATTTATTTTACTTTAAAGGGATAGAAAACTCCAGAAATAGACACAACCTAACTAGCAGAATGCCCACCAAAACCCTTAATGCACATAACGACTCTTACCGTAAAATACCCTGAAATTAGTAAACTGATATTGACTAGTGTCACCCTCTGGTTCTTATCAGTGTCGCCATTTTCCTGGCTTGTCTATTGCATCATATGAGGGCCGCTATTTTTAGATCCACTCTTCTATGTGGAGGTAGTTTTAGACGTAGAAACATGGCGACAGAGTTAAGCGAATAAACAAACGCCGAGGATTGTGGGAGACTTTATTTTTAGAACAATGTCAGCGAATTAACCTCCGTCATTTCTCTGCCAAATCATTGGCTTACTAGATCAGGTCAAAGGTCGGCCCGGTGCTCGAATTTGATTGGGCAAAAAGACGGGGAAAATGGATGCGCCGAAGAACGGGCTCATGGCGATCGAATGCCTGCGACCACGGACTTTTCAAATGTTCGTTACTCGCTAACAAATCAACGAAAAATTTATTGGATTGCTGTTTTAGACTCAGGAAACACTGCTCTTTCAGAACACACTAGTGAAAAGCTAAAATGGACCCTTCCTTTAAGATTTATTAGCCATGTAAAATTTATCTCCTTTCTATAATTATAAAAAAAAAACAGTTATCATCGTTTGTATTTCCCCGATCGAATACTGTTATCCAGATGTGAAAATAAAAGGTTTAGGAATTTTTAAAACACCTACCTCGCTCCAAACTAGCATTGTACCAAAGACAACTTGCAACCCATCAAAGAAATTGTCTCCAACTATTATAACTGTTGTACCCCCTGATGTCCAACCTTCACTGGGACAAATAGCTTTGATACATGGAGTAGCTGTTGGTGAGAAAATAAGGAAGAAACCAATGGTAAGTATCATCAAGATGTGGGTGTCAGACAGGGTTATAAAATAGATCCAAGTCTTTTCAAAAATTTAATCATATATATAAGTTACTTTTACGTGTCATACCAACGTACTGGAATATTTTAGACTCATTTGTAAATTCTTCATATTTATTTTTTGCACATGAAAACAATAAATATAAGGAAATTTACATTAGTCCTTAACAGTCGATTACCAGAGCAATTTTTCAAATATCTTAAAATATATCAAAAACAACTGTTAAACAAACTTGCTCATTGTATGAACATTGAAAGGAAAATGTTGTTCGGTTCGATCATAAAAATTTTTCCCGTATGCTTTACTCCTTACAATTTTAACAGTACATACATGCAATACTTTGGATATACTAAATACTATTCTGACAGATATAACAAAAACACAGTGATCACACTTGATAAAAAAATCAACTTTCTTCGCAATCAAAGATTTGTTCAACATATATTTCTATTAGGGACTTTGTTTTTTATATATTGATCAACAATTAGTCCACATACGGAATTGTATTATGTTTTTTAGAATTAACTAGGCATTTGATAGTACAATCTAAAGTTATCTTAATTCAGCATTTCTAATTCATTAATTAATAATTCCCTAGAAATGAAATAAAAGTAAATAAAAAATAATGGCATTATTTCTTGTGTGTACTGCAACTGTTCCCGGCATTTAAGTAAAATAGTTGTTTCTGTGACGTGGCCATTACAGACAAGAAGAGGATTAATTCGGGATGATGTGTCGCGAATGAATTCATAGTTACATCACTAGGTATTGTTATGCGTCAATAGTTAATATCGGATTAATCCATATTAATCCCGAATAGAGGGAGCAACATCAATAGTCATTGTAATGGCAGTGTTTAAATGTGGATAAATTCAAATAGGACAGAAATAGAAACAAAGACTTAAGAAGGAACAAGGAGTTTTAACGGTGGTCATAGATGGAGCCGGTTGTAACAGTAATATGTGGACAGATGGCAAAGCCGTGAGTCATTGTCGACCTGGACGGCTTTCAATGAAATGCCGAGCATGGTACTCAAGGCGTGACGAGTAGCTGATTCTCTTCCTATCACACCTTACCCAGCCCGACAAACACCCCCGACTCAACATAACTCCTACTACTATGCGTCTCTCATAAAACATAAGACAGATCTGTCCTAGATCTAACAGTTTGAAAGCCTTATAGACCAAAAACACACCAATCTAGACATTATTTGTTAAACAGAAAAACTTAAATAGTGTTGCCAGGATATGATAATGGTTGTTTTGTTTGATTTTTTTGTTGTTCGTTTTTTATTTATTATTTTATTTTATTATTTTTTTTTTTTGGCGGGGGGGGGGTCAGTTTTTTCTAACATTTATTTTAACTACGTTTGTACTATTCAAATGCTACTTTTCAGTATCATTATTCTATTAGGAATAACAGTAGCCTGCGGACCAGCATCACTAAATAAAAAGTTTAAAATTATAAAGTTTATTAGAAATTAATGTTTTGCTTGAATTTCATAGGTTAGAATATCGCAATGTCTACTTGAAAAAGACTGGAAAATCGTTCATAATCGAGTTTATTGCATGTAAATAAATAAATATGGTTTTATGATTCTCTGAAGAGCTTTTAAAGATAGGAATACAGTCTGGTTTCTTTTTTTTGTGTTTACAGCAATGTGCATTGCATTTGATGAAAGTGGCATGAGCTGCCAAAATTTTGACGGTAAAACAGAATGTTGAAATTATTGGCTATTTTTCTCTAGTCTAGAGAATGAACGGTAAAGTATTGTTTTGAACCAACTTTGGCTTAGAATGAATGGTCCCGGTTATTTAAATTTTGTTTACTTTTCGGACACTTTTTCGGTTCGTATAGCCCGTAGACTTTATGGATTTCCCTCATTCCAACGCCAATCATCTAGTTGTTCGATGGCCTTCAAAGTCCCTTACTGTCGTGACGATCAGAACTTATGAAAAAAGTTTGAATTTCGGCAGCTGATGCCACCTAAATTATGTTATAATGTGTTGACAGTATTTAGCAGCATATTACTTTGTTTAGGTCCTTCAATGGTCCATCAAACGTCAAAATGTCACTTTGGGTTAAAATCAGGGGTTGTTATTCGCATGGACATTTGTTCAAACTTACTTAAAGTGGCATGAGCTGTCAACTAGAAAAACATCATTGAAACGGAATTAGATAATTATTTGTCATTTTTGTCAAGAAGTTCGAAATAAGAGCTTGGATATGAACGTGAAGGGAGTTTTTACAAGGAACAAAAACTCATACATTGCTGATTTTATTGATATAAAATATGCAACCTGTTTTGTATGAGGGGACTTAACCCGGGATGGTCTTTATTGTACTTCTGGTTTATCGAAGACACATTGTTTCAAACGAACCCAGAACCAAAAAAATGTTTGTTTGGAAATCCGTAAACCCAGTATCTATAACACGGTTAAATCCCTCGGGTTGAAATAATACTGGCGCTTTGTTTATATATCCACTCCATAAAAAAGTACTTAGGTGCTGGGATAAAAGGGTATTGCATTGCTAAGGTCTTGTCCACATACAATTGAAGAGGTAGGTACTATCTTTTTACAGGAAGAGTTGTCTTAAACATATCGCGATTCACTTGTCAAAACAGTCAATTGTTTATTTGGAGGGAAAACTAGACAGAGTTTCTCCGGCTGAAGTAGTTTAACTAGAGGATCGAGACGCTTGTAGCTCTGGTTTGTCGACGGGGAAATCTATTCCCGATGGTACAAGACTGGGTTAATCTGAGATCTCAATAGGCTAACCTCTCCATCCAGAGGCGTTACAACTTCCATGTAGGTTTGGGACAAGATTTGGCGCAAGGGTAACTCACATGAAGGCATACCCCAGCAATTAGCTCTGGCAGACACCCTGTCTTGGGTTTACGGGAGAGGTATTTGCAGCTCTTAGTTTCCAAACTTGACTTGTTTGATGGTCGCATAGCTGAAGCATTTTCACATTTCCTTTCCTTTTTGTAAGAGAATCAACGAGATGGGATGCACAATTCTTTGCCGCTGGATCGAATTAATTCGACTTAGAAAGGAAATACACAGTCAATGTTTACCTATTTTCTTTTATTTTTGTCGCAGACTGAGTTTGTTGGAAGCAGATGGGCTAGCTGTTGGCCAGATGGAAAGCTGAGGGGTGATTCGGTGACGAGGCGGACCTCTATAGGTCTCAGCCACAGGGTATTGTGATATGGGTCGAAGGGCTCACTCAATTTCTGACTACCATGCAATTGTTTGACGGTAACTGTACTCCTATCTGTCAGAAAATAAATAGCAATTGCTTGTGCCATCATACCAGTATACCTCGCTAACTGACCTTTGGGTTTCTACTCATGTCTTTATTTACATGTCATCCTTCCGTCCCAATTATCCGAAAACGACAAGTGATATGCAGTCGGGATGGAGAGCCAAAAAAGACTGATTGCTGATGTTGCTGGGGTTGCGTGTTCAGCGCGTTACACTGTCTGTTCTCTTCGCACAATGATACGATTCACACTTTCCTTCAACACGACATCAAGTGAAAGGAGAGACTCTTTATTAGGGGCATCTCAGCTTTCAAGTCCGCACAATTTTTATTGCGGATTGTCATTGCATTGTTTCTCTTTCCATGTCATCGTCTCCTCACAGCTGATCGTTCGAATAACGCCCGTACGGCCTTAATTGCTACTCTCCTTGAGGGCCCATTATCCAGCTAATCTGGGCTGTATATAAAATTATCAACCACTCAGCCTATAAGCCTTATTGTTTTCATCAAGATAATCCTGACTGATGGGTATCTGTAGAAAATACCAGATATTCCAAGGTAATGACGAATTCCAAACCAATCTTACACTGCAGGAAATCTAATACCATTCAACTTACCCCGCTTTGCACTCAAGTCAAATCAGCTTTTACGATTTTGCGGGTAGACAGATATCCATTTCATCAATACCGCTCACAATTTCCCGACATAAGAGTTTTACTACCTCATTTAGAGCAGATATTGTCAGCATAAAACAAGAAAAGGCATTCTTTAAATATTAATATGTTTATCAGGAAAAGCCTTTTCACCGATGCCTTAAATTATACAGTCCAATCGCTACCGAGAATGCGGATGATTGTAAGTGATCAGAGGACATATATATTTTACAAAAATATTCAAGATTCCCTGACGAGATTAGCCAATGCCAATATAAAACAAGGCATTTGTTGAATCTGTATACTACCATTTCAGGAAACTAAAGTATAGAAATAATTCAATTAACGAAGATTTTTACTTTACGAAGATCTAAGGGGTCTGTAAGTGGGAGTTTTAGTCTCGATTCACTGATTACCGGAGGATGTTATCAGTTGACTAATTGGGTAAGTTGCCTTGTTATCCTAGCTGACAGTGACGACAGTGGGTGGAGATTGACAACGGCTTAGCTGATAACTGATACAGTCTATCAACACTCAGAACAACAATCTTACGTTGGGCTTGGACAGGGAGATGCAATCAGTCCTATCTTAAACAGTAAATGATATACCTATGACATAACAGTCTAGTTTGATTCAGTGGCAGATTAACTTTCAAACGCTTTGCCAACAACCAAAATGAGTGTCGTTAATTTTACAGCTTTCCTTTCAAAGTATTTAACTTACAACGTTTTCTGCTATCCATGACATAATTATGAGATAATTTTATTTTTAGGAGGTATATAGCTAACATTTCTCGTAGAATTACATAGTGTTACTGATATATGGTAGTTATAAGCGATACAATGCAATGCAATGAAAATAAATTAACTTTTTGTTGAGCAAAGACTTATTGTATTGGTATCTAGCTTCGGAACTGGATTATGCCAAGGAATAATTTCTCGGTTTTCTTAAATGCAAAATAAGCATCTACAATGTGACTCGTGCATTTCTTCGAACTTAGAAATAAAACACAAAAGCTATTGATTCGAAAAAAAACCTTCAGTTAAAGCGAAAAGAGCTGCCAAAATGTTGATATTTTCCGTTAAAACAAAATATGTAAATTGGCGATATTTTTTTCAAAATGCTAATTGTCTCGAGAAGTTGAAATAGTGTTTGTTCTGAAGTGTTCGACCGTTCATCCTGGTTATTAAAAACTATTTTGACTCCTATAGGCCACAGACTGTAAGGAATTTAAATCGTTTGTATTTCGATGATGACCACACCATGTTATTGTCTTGAAAATGGGAATTTATGAGAAAGGGGGAAATTTTGGCATATTATTGAATTTCAAAGATGAAAGCTGAAATGACTTTGAAGGGGAAAAGCACAATACAGCACAAAACCATAGTAAGATAATCACAATGCACAAAGATAGAATATTGTTGTTACTTAACTGTTCCACATACAGACAATCACAATACACAAAGATAGAATATTGTTGTTACTTAACTGTTCCACATACAGACAATCACAATACACAAATATAGAATATTGTTGTTACTTAACTGTTCCACATACCTCCCTCTGTAGGGTCCAGTCGTCTGTTTCGACGGCCATGTTTGGAATTGTTGTGAACAAACATGTTATCAGAAATGGCCAGTAACGGTCCGTCTAATAACACTGTTGTGCTTATAGCGACCTATGTGGATAACAAATATATAATTCATCATTAATTTAACCAAAATATTCAAAAATATTCAAATCTGAAAATTCGTTTCAGCTAAAAAAAATCAATCCCTTTAATATCCTGTTCCATTTACTCCATATAAGTTTATTGTAACAATGTTTTGTATCTATATAAGACTTGTGGGATTTTATTTAGATCGATTTTTATATCTCACCTGAAATCTTCGCATGTCTCTGGGATTTCCTGCGTTTTTCAAACAGTTCTGGTTACACTTCATGAAAAACTTCAAGAAAAACCTGAAGAAAATGATAATAATAATAATAATGTTTGATAAACGTAACTTTACAATAAGGTGAATAATTACTTATGGATAACAACTTCTTGGTTAAATTGGTTAAATTTTGTCACCCAATTTAACCAAGAAGTTGTTATTCATAAGTAATTCTTCACCTTATTGTTAACCTTTCAACTTCTAAATGCCATTGAAAGATTTGTAACTTTACAAGTGCCTGTGTTTCTATGAAAATTGTATATCATTTCTCAGTGGAAGCGAATGTAGGGGTACAATCATGGAATCTCAAAAATGCTTTGATGAAATCGTTGAGATGGATAGTTGTATTCTATAATAATTTTCTGGCATTCTTAAGTTAATTTACTGCAAATGAATAAACAGAAAATGGCCCGTCTCTTGTCAGTTGAAACTATAGATTTCAACATGTGTAATCAGCTTAAACCTGTATCTAAATAACAAATAAACAAACTGGCGGACACCAGTATCCTTGGCCGTCTCGGTGAGTGATATAATGGTCACTTGTTTTTATTTAGCTCTGTTGGAATTAAGCAATAGTCAGTAGAGCTTCCAGCTGATTAAATGTGACGGTCAACTGGAGGCTATACAATATTCCACTGTAACTGATATCAACCCTTGTTAATTAGGTTTAAGTGAACTGTGACCATTTCCAACTGGACTACTTGAGACATGGTATAGAGGAAGAGTTCTGTGCAGACAACTGTCCCGCAGTGAATTCTCCGCGGTGCATCTGTTACTGTTTAACCATTTCTATTATCCACTCAATGAATACGACACTGGTGGGAACTTTTCAAGTTGCATCAATCCACCTTAAAGGTCATTCAATTAATAAACTCCTTAGTTTTGTTAAATTTACAACATTTTAATAAATCCTAAATAATCAGGTTAGTCCAATACGTTCTGCGATTGGTGTTTTTGTAGAAATAAAATGTGCTTTTTTTTTAGTTCAAGACACCTAAACACAATAAATAACGATTTTCCTTTTTAAAATATCACATTATCGTTTCATTTCGTCTGTTATTCACAGTCAAATTAGTTTTTTATCAATATTTTCTGCTGTTTAACGCTTTGCGACTTCGACGACGATAACATGTTCTCCGTGTTGAGTAGAACTGAATATTTTACTGGCGATGTCGACTGAAAATGGATTCACCACTCGACGTCCACATTTTCGGTCTGTGTAATAATGAGTATTGAGACAACTGAAGGTTGTCGTCTTCGCATGCTTGCTTTAATTTTGCTCCCATCCAAAGTCGAGCAGCTGATAAGTTTAAGACTAAACCAGTCTGACAAGCTTGCATGACAGTTGTGAGAACAGATAAACTTCCAATCCAATCAGTAATTTTCACTTCACTTGTGTTTAGTTTTCCATTTTATCTGGAGGGAGTTTTGTTTGGGATTTTGCTTTAACTTGATTTTTCGTAGCTTCAGTGTTTAACATTAAAACATTATTTAAATGTGTATATGTCTTTTAAATGCCTTAACAACCATCCTCTCACGTAAACATGTTGTAAGCCTTACAAATGCCTTAACGATCGTCCATCCGGAGACATGTAAAACCCTTTTAACATATATTTTATATGACGTCATTAAACGCGCAGTCTTGAATGGCTATACCTGACCACGTGATATATGTCGTCTGTTTCATTACCCAAACACGGCGCAAAGTTATCGCTTCGCCGCGAACTATCGGACCCAGAGTTGCAGATACTCCATGAAAATCCAGACATGAATAACACACCCAAAATACTTTCATCATGAAGAAATCTGTATAATACCATGAATTCCGTACCCTCTGCTAGACGCTGTCAAGCTAACCTGGCCTAGGCCTGCGGCATGGGCCAGTTAAGTTTGGCAGCGTCTCACCTTGGTTCCGGTATTCATGGTAATGACTCCGATGCGACTTAATAAGTGAATAATATATGATTAACTTCAGATATGGATACAAAATGAAGCATCATGGTCAATTGATAAAAAAGTCCATGCAAAACGTGTTGTATTTATAATTTTGTTGGTGGTTAAGTTAAACAGCTCTATCAGCAGTGACCATTTATGTTAATACTTCGCAGACTTTCATATGTTTATGGACGAATCAATTTGCCTATCAAATTGCGTTTCGGACTTAAATATTTCTGGTCCACCAAAAACGATTGGAGTGTTAAGTTTGCTGAATAATTAAGTTGGTCACTTTATGGATTTAAACAATGGTCTTGAATGAAATGAAGCGTTTGTTGTAATTTTAAGTCATTCATTTTAATGATTCCTCGTAGGTTTGCAAAGTGACCCCCTGTTGAAGTGTCAATCTTAAATAATTGTGTCAGTACGTATTTCAACTGGAGTGGGTTAGTTTCGCTCTCGTCGCTGAACTGGTCACTGGCATCAATGATTCAACATCCCCAGTGACTTGCTATGACGGAAAGCGCAAAAACTCGCACTGCACATGATCTCCGATATCTTGACTGGGTTCCAAAAGGAATCCTAATAGGACAGAAAATTAGCCAGAATGTCAGAGGAAAAGACTAATTCCGACTTGTTTCCATTGAAAGAAACCAGTCTGTTGCAGGGTATTGTCGAACGTTTTTTTTTATGTTTGCGCGGAACACTTGCTGAAGAATACACCTTCTGATCTGATCTGGCTTGTTTGTTACAACACTATTGGCGAGCAAGGAAAAGTCACTGCTAATTGTCGAGTGTTCCTTTGGGAAAAGAGAAGATTCCACACAGTTAATTAGGGCTTTGATCCTGTTAATCCATTCTGATCAGTTTGTGAACCCCCAAACCACCTCCACTCTCCCCAGGGTAGGGCTCTCATTAGTACCTAACACAGTACTTGGTCTCAGAAACGAAAAGCGGAGATCAAGTCTAGGCTCTCGATTCGAAAAAAAGAGACCTCTGTATGGGTTAAGACGCCAAGGGTCTCCCAATGCGGTAGGACAATGAACTAGTGGAAATTCGTCCCTCGATCCCTTGTAATAAATGCGTTGGAACTAACTCCAATAAAGTTGATATTTATAGCGGTGACGTTAATTGAAGATTATTGCGGGTAGACAAAGGATGTGGCTTAGAACACGCTTCAATCTGGACGAAACTCTTGCATTAGTTAATAAAACTACCTGCTTTTCCAATACTCTCGTCTCTCTTGCTAATCAACAACACAAACCGAGTCCCATGCATTAAACATTGCCTGCTGAGATCTCGGGGTTATGAGTTGACAGTGTTATTGAAAATGGTTTGGTTTAATTCGCTCAGATAACCATGCCATTCACTTATCGCTATTTCTTTCTCACGTGTTAGATGTATTCAATGAGATTCAACCAGCTTAGCGTTCTTCAAAGCTGATAAAATGTGTAATTCATAAAACCACATTTCACTTAATCCGGATTGAATCATCAAACCAACCACACAAAACATCATTATTTTATTTACTGTCACTTTTAGCAATCTAACATTGGGGGAGAATTCTTCACATTATTTAATAGCACAGGGAAAATATGATTGTTAAAATAAAATGGCCGAAGGGTATAAATCTGGGAGTACTTTGAGGAAGGTGCGTTTATTCTGTGAAGACCTGGGTTCTAAAAAACTAATAGTATAGGAAATTTTGTTATTAGTCATTGACGGTAGAGAAAAGAGGTTGATGATCTAATTTACACCGTAAATTGGAGAGTTGATGTATGACTTCATGGGACAGAGAAGGGCCAAACCTACGATGTCTGAAGCTTCTGCGAGCAGTGAACAAGATATTGTGCTGCAGTCAATATTTAACTCCATCAACGGGCCATCCGAGATCAGTCGGTTAGTTTGTATTCTCCCTCGATTCACTAGTGTCAAAGGGCCTGACATTGCCGGCGGTCGTTCCGAACCCTACCACTGATAAGCCAGTGATGAAATGCGGATAAGAACTCTGCAAATGGGAGAACGAAGTCATTCGTCTCGCTTAACAGCTTCATGAACGACTCTCCCTTCCAAGCGCTACTTCATAAATTGTATTACATTTTCATATGAAAGAGCAGTGCTATCAGGCCTTTGGTACCGACAATAGCCAATCAATGTGTATAGAGGGCAAACCAAGCCCTGATTAGATCGTTATGGTTTAGAATGGTTAATGTTAGAGCGCTCCAAGCCAAAGCCACCCCAAGACTTGATAAATTAACTACACCGGCTTATTATCTAATTGGTTGCTCCGGTTAGAGGCCTGTTTGGCTAACAGAAATAGCCACATTGTTTTTTCTTCTGTCTCTCGTGATAAACTGTGATTCTCAAGCCCGTCATTAAAGAATTAATTCTTGTCTTTTTTGTCGACGACAAACAAATGAAATAGGCATATGGTTAAATTATTTCAACCTAATCCTCTTAGGAACCGTTAAGCGATGAAAAAGAAAACATTGAAACAATGAGGAAATTCACAAAATAACAAAAAGGTGATAAGGTGACTTCGTAGTTCTACATGTGATAGTATAATCGCTTTTAAATTCAATCAGAAATAAAGAGTTTAGGAAGGATGGAATCTTTTAGATCCGGGCTTTAACATGTTGAAGAGATAGTCGACGTAGTGCAAGTCGACAGTGACAAATTCTATTAGCGCCTTGGGAAAGCTTCTCTTCATTGATCACACATTACACCGCCATAATATTGTTTTCATAACAACTCCTGGGAGTATGTATAAAATGGCTCTCCAGACGAGATTTGAAGACATCCCCTGAGAGTCCCATCTTAAGTACTCTCCAAAGAACATTTTGTTCTCAGGTCAAGCTGCCGCAATCAGTTCAAGCTCTATATCCTTACTCTGGCAATTGAATGAACACAAAATATTATAATATAAGATTAATAATTTTTAGACGGATAAAAGCTAATTCCCCCACCTAGAAGATCTAAGATCACAACATATGTTGAAGATGTACACATGTTTTTCCCCATACCTTATGTAATATACAGGCTTTTGCGTGCCATTTTTATTGTTGGTTATTGTACGTAAAGAAGAGGTAATCCAAGTCATATATTTTGCAGGTTATATTTGAGAACTATATCGTGTTCATAGGCTATTTTCCACGTCAGAGATATTAAAGCTATACACCAATCAACTATGTCGACAGAAGTCAGTCATGCACGCATAAGAATAGAAATCAAAGAAGCAGACGACAGTTTGGGATTAGTGGTAAATAATGAATGGGTCTGGATTAGTTGATGCACAAATGGTGGTTAAGCAATAAGGTCTGATTTCTAGTTTGAATGATCTTTTCATAATCATTTATATTGTATGAATCTAGCCATCAGGTAAGATGTTGTATTCGCCGAGCAATCTTTGTCCTGTCTCTTCAACTCAGTGACGGGCCGAGTAGGAGTCGTTACTGGCCCGTTTCTCAATGCCGTTTCACCTTAATTGGAATTAATTATTAATAGTGTTTTGCTCGGTGTCTGATACACACGTTCTACGGCTGGATAATGACCTGTCTTAGGCAAGGAGATCCATTAGTTGACTTCCATTATGCATTTATTGCAAATTTCTAAACACTTTTTTACGGCTCGATGAAATTTCTACTAACATCTAATTGTTCCGAAGTTTTGCATAATTTACAGGAAGCACTCGTCTTGTCAATTATATGCCACTTTACATTCTATCATAAACATTCGAGATGTAAGTAAAACGTCAAATTTCTAGCTGGTTTCCATGACAACAGAAATAATTATATCCAATCACAGGCCACATCAAGAGCGTGAAAGGATTGTGTTGATCTTCACAACCAAATAAGAGCCACGGGTTATAAAAAGGCTAAGTAGTTAACCACATTTGTGCTTTAGAGAGAATATTTCAATATTTAATCAATGTTGTTTTTTTCGAAAAAAGGGGGAAAATAAAAGGATCGAAGTCACATTTGATTCGTCTATATAAAGACGACTGTATTTTGGTGAATCAATACAATTTAGAAATTTGACTATTTCTAATTAGTTTGTCATAGTAAAAATGGTTCGGGTTCTTCCCTAAACATTTCATGTGATCTTTCCTGACCGTTTTAAAACTAGTATAGAGTGGTCAGAGTATAGCTTCAATTTATATCAATTTTACCACAGAATAATACATTTTCACACAATAATTGTTACTAAATGAAAAGAAAAGTTTTGTTTGTCTTAGCTTGAGAAACATATCTGTTCAGTTTTCTAGATGGGTTGATTTTTATCTTGATGAAAGAATACATATGCAAGTGGACCTTTTCATTGACTGCAAACGAAAGCCGATAAAGATATTGTAGCACTGTGTCCGGGCGTACTGTGCAAAGACATTCAAGGTATCGTATTCTATGTAAGATTGTATTTAGTGTTGTGTTTCAAAAAGAAATGTTACTGAAGATAGAGCTAGGGTCATTGGATAACATTTTACGACGTACGGTCGATTCAGACTGTAAAAACAATATGAACCTTAATCCATTAAACGAGTTGGTTCGTGGATTAATGGAGACCGGAAGATATTCCTCTTGCAAGTTACCTTTTCAAAGGAATTAAAACATGCTTGTCGTGGGCGACTGACGGTCATCGTAGAAGAAATGCCATGTTGGCCGGTTCGGAGAGGAAACTCAAAGGATTTCTTTGAAGGCAGACCTGGATGGAACTACGTTTTCACAGCAGGAATTTTCCAAGTCAACAAACACTGGTACCGTCTCCGTGAAAATTGCCCACTTAAGAAAGGAAAACACTGGCGGCGATGAAGAGTAAACTCTCTACCTAAAGGCTGATTTCTATCAGGCTGGGGTCAACGGGCGGGGTCACACCGGTCGCATTCGTCTCATCTTGGACGGTGGAAAACCATCAATATTTTCCTAGTGTAAGCTTATGACATTTACACCGAGCACCAATGAGGAGAGATGGAAACCCGATGCTGTCTAAGCAAGGAGTTAAACAGCTCATGGGTATCAATGGAGGCTGAGTTCTGGGCCATGTGGATGCCATCACTAGTCTTGTGAATGTTCACTGCAAGGACTGTTACCGGTACGAGGGCTACTATCAAAGGACTACAATCTCCAGATTGGATACATTCAGAAGAAACTATCGTTTTAGTTTGCAGACAAGCACCAGCAGGTCTACAGTAACACCTGAATCTCGTTCCAATTCCTCTCAACTATTTTCAATGAGCTACCACCGTTCCCTTTGGGACAGAGAATTGTCAACATCAGAAGGAGGGGACATACGGTGTTTGGAGACAGACTAGCTCGGCTGTGTTTTCAAGACAGAAAGTTAACTAGAAATAAAGAGACTGTGTAATCAACTATTGTATTACTGTTAACATACATGTTTTAACACATTTATAACCTGCCCGGGTTTAAAACAATTCTCAGAAGATATCTATACATAAAGATCTGGGCAACTCTAACCACTACATTGCATTTCACTCGTATATAACTAGCAAAAATCAAAACAAATGCAAATCAAAACTCAGCAGACACGCACAACATTATCCTTAGACCGATGAGTTTTGAGAGAAAAAAAATCCTACAATTGTGGTTAAGTTAAAAGTTTTGAAATGACAAACGTATATGTAAACACATGGTCATGTCTTTATGAAGTTGAAAACGTGTTTTTATCCATACGTTTATCTGTGAAAAAATAACAATGCTTATTAAAAAAGGTACTGCAAAAACATACATACTTTGACCTGGTCCAATGAGTAAATAGGTAATGAAATAAAATAGCTAAAGAGATTATATATAATCTTTGTTCAAGTGTAATATGGAAATAATTTTAACAGTTAACTTTGACCAAAAAGTTCCTATATTTTGCTTTCCATGTATGCTTACTAATAACTCTTACACCTATGTTTAACATATTAAAACGCATCCTAACAAGACTAAAACATACCAATACCTCACACTAACAAAGCACTAAATTCTAATTAGCTGAAAGGCATCTCTTATTTAAAAGTTATGGAAGAATGAATATTCTAAAGAGTGACTGGGATTAAAGAAGTAATCCTTTCATATGCTTAAAACCTCAGAGAAACTGTAATCTAAACCCGTGTAAACTAAAGGCACACACATCAATCAATTCTAGGCAGAAGTCATTAAGCAAGGTTCAGAAGTCGACACTGTGGTCTTGCAGTAACTCGAGTCGCATTATAATTCTGTTTGAGGTGTTCCAGACGAACAATGCTCAAAAAGGCTTAGTCGATCAAATCAACTGATCGATTGAAAACCCGGACTTGTCATATCCGGAACAGGACTTCCTCCGTTTAGTGAAATACTCTCAGCATGTATTCTTTCTGTAAATTGTTTGGTTCATTCTAGAGCCGTAACGTTAGGCACCGGTCCGACATCACTTTTCCAAATGTACACAAAGAGTGAACAGGAATTAACATTACTCAGGATGCGAGACAAAACACCACAAATACATTATACTGGGGGGAAAATCGCAAGTCGTCTGTGTGTGAAAGCCGATCGATCCTGTGCAGAGCTCCGAAATGTAATTTAGTAAGCCAACACATTACTGCAAGGTGGAAAATGGAAGTTGAACTAGGCGCTCGTTGTCAGAGCATGGAAATAGTTCCATAGCATATCACAGGATTGAAGCACGTTGCCCGCAGTGGCTTTATAACACGCGTATGGCGTTTTCAAAGGAAACAATGCCTTCACGCGTCAAACACTTTGACTCTTGTTTCGACAAAATTTGAACGACTTTTATGGTTTTAATTACAACAATTTGTTTCCTGTAAAAGTATATTAACGGTTATGGTTGATAGAGTATACGCCAAACGATCAAACAGTTAACAACCTGCTAGAAATTAACCCACAAAAGGAATCATCACTGAGACAATACTACTCATTAAGCCGTGTGTATCTTCATTGCGCCATTCTTCCTACAGCAAACAGCAATTTAGTTCATGCCCAGGAACCGGCCATCCCTACGGTTTACCGGTCACGTTTCCGCTCAGACAATAACCATGGGTCAATAAAAACTATGTTTAAAGGGTATAATCATTTCTGACAGGCCCGCTTTAGAGAAGGCGCGTTTTGTTTAATTTCACATTCAGTGTCACGTGCCTCGCCTAGAAGGTGACGTCTACGGCACTGTTCCATCTGAGACAGATCTCCATTGCATAGCAGTCCAATAATTACTAATTTTGGAGATGTCTTAATTTTAGCATCTTAAAACGATAAATATTGAGTACATAAAATTGTTATAACCGTATCTCAAGATATAAAATATTGATAACTGTAATTAACTTTAGGTCATTTTATTATGTTAAGTTTCGTTTGGGAACAAAAATGTTGCTGTGAAGAAGCGGAAACTCCTGTCAAATGATATTCACGAAGCTATTTAATCACTTTAACAAGACCCAACTAAAGACGGGGCTTGGCGAACTTCAGTTATGATAGCAGTGCCTATAGTGATATTATCGATAAAAGAGTCTCCTTCAACCTCGAGCTTCAAGTGTGCTAAATTGATCAGTGAGTGTATTGTGAACGAGTCTAACGTATTGACATTCGTCTATCGCTTCACTCACTTGAAATATCGCAGGCCATCTAAGCACGTGGAAGGCGACAGAGCTGCAAGATCGCGCATAGTCTCAAGTAACTGACGAACAATATCATGCGTGTGGACCACCATCAATTTGCCACTTTCTCTTGCTAGAAAATGAAATTCATTACGCGCTTTCCTACGGTTAAACGTCACGGGTTAATTTCTGACTGGGTGATAAAAGCAGCGGACTTATGCATTAAGCGGTAAGGAGGAAATAACGACCCCTCTCCAAATTCAGTTTCCTTGATCTGACGAATATAGTTAACAGTGCGCAAGAATCACCACAGTTCCATTCGCGACTGGGGCGAATTAGCGCGTTTATCGCGAAACAGGTGTTGAAAGCCGTAGGAAATTGAGACAATAAATGGAATGACGAGAAAGGTTCTTCCCCCTAGTACTTAGTTAACCATTAGAAATACTTGTAAATAATTCATGTAGACATTGATAAGTGCTAGAAAACCGTGTCCACCCTTGTACCTCAGTACAGACAATGTCCGGCCATTTAATCTCCATCTAACAGAATAGGTCTGGGTATAAATCAAGCGCTTTTACACCTATCCCCAGTAATCTCTTAACAGAAGGGTTTTAACGATATTTGTTTTATTCTGTAACAGGATGGCCAGAGATTATTTGTGTGATGGCCATTCCCTGTTCAAACCCGATTAAGTTTCATGACCTACAAAGTACATACTTGCTGTTAGACAACCTTGTCAATTTTATAAGAATCTACAATAGATGCCCACACTACTCACTGTAGTTAGGCGTTTGGTAGGAATGGCAAAACAAAATTCGTCTTATGTGGAAATGGGATATTGAAAAATTGACTGTGCCAGTTGGAATTCTGTGTGGTGCATGCAAGCTAGGAAGGCGCCAGTGTTCTTCGCGTTTACACATTTGTAATGTTTGAGATATACCTCAAAGCGACTTACATAAAAACAGCGAAAAGCCTTTATGGGTTTATTCACATCAACATACGGTTTTGGAGAAACTAGAATTTGTGGGTCAACCACCTGTTTGTCATTTCTTGGTAACCACGAGACGTAAACTCAGTCAACAATTCCCATTATTTTTCTCTCAAATAACACATCAAGTACCGCATGGACAGGAAAATATAGCAACGGAACCCCCGGAAAACTCCAAACAGTGAAAATAGAATTATAATTGAAACAAAACAAGCTAGTGAAAGACAAAAGAAACACAAGCCTTTGAGTTGACAGGAAACACATATGAATATTTAAAACTTTTCAGCTTTAGAAAACTGAGAAAACGTTACCATGACTGGGGGTGAATTTCAGAAATGTCTATGGTCTGTACTTTGGCGAATTGAGTCCGTCTAGTTGGCGGCTTGGGACATTCCTTTTATTGAACTTTGCCTGTTAAAACTCTCCCTAGTGATGGCAAATCTCGGGTTGAAAGTAGTCTAACAGTGAGTAGTGTTATAGCTGAATGAAGAGGGGTACCTCTGAGAACAGATGCAGCCAGACCACAAAGGAATTATTTGAGGGGCCATTTGGCTGGGGTAAAATGCCGGTCTTTGATGCTCTATTGTCTGGGACTCCCACTGACCAGGATAAAAGTCCATCAATAGAAGCAAGCCTAAATCATTCCAATAACTTCTCTCCCTGTTTTCCATTCGATACAATGCAGGCCATGTATTTTTTCGAGGCTTTACATTCTTAACTAGAACCTAAGACTACATATCAGTTTTGGTTGAGATTTTGTCTGGTTGTTAATTTTTGAAGTTGTTGTCCAGGAATGTGATTCATTCAAATATAATGTTTTACTTTAATTTATATCTTAAGCAACCAGTGGTTTATATCTTAAGCAACAAACAGTAATTATTTTAATTCATATTCTTACACCATGGGACTAGCCGAGGCGTGTGGCCTTCCTATACCCTGTGTTACTAAAGCATTGTTATCAGTTGAAATCTGACGTAAAACACTGACCAATCCATAGATCAATCAATCATTCCAGCATCCATTTTCTCCTTTTCATTTTTATCTTCATTTTCCTATTCTATTTGTTAAGTTTGGTTTTTACAGTATTCTAGATCTGGTGATTATATGTGATTGTTGGTCAAGTTAAGACAGACGTTGGTAGTGTTTTCCACAATACTCTGATTGATTTCTTTGCTGGGAAGGTGGCAAATTTACTTAACCGCTCGTTCATTACTAAACAATGCCTGGCGACGACGTGCTAAAATTCCTGGCTACTCGTAGACTAGGGCATAAATTCGGTTACAAGAGCCCCGGGTTAGTTGAATGGATATGAGCTGGTTTCCGGTAGACACCGCTCTCTTTTGGTCAAGTTCGAAAGCAGGTAGACTTAATACATGGATGATCATTTAAATTTGAAAATCAGAAAGTTGACGGAAGCTATGACTCTTTTAAGGACCTTATTATTGTAATGTGTTTCATAATGGCGGTTTTCTAATTCAAAGTGTTAGAGAAATACTTGAGTATATGGAGTATAATAATTACGAAAGAAAAGTTAAGAAAAATAACCTAAATAAGTAAAGAATATTATTTCTGAAAGAGTATCCCCATCGTCTGTTTCTAAAGGGGTTCAATATGTTTCTCTACGACAAGCTTAGGCTCTCTGGTTTAGGAGAAATGGGATTCTACATGCCTGAAGGATTTAAACTATCTCTCGTGCTTTCACGAGAAAATTCGAGATCTCCTCTAGTCATAACATAGTAAAAATGTATTATTAAAACAATGCTGTCATCAGATCAATTTAGAAAGCTGTTGTTCATACCAATCACTAACGCTGGGATCCCGTTTGATAAATGATATATTCTTCTTGCTAGTCAGCCCTACGGCTTGAGTAAAAATACCACATTTGCGTCAAAATTCGATCACATGGTAAACATAATCGAACTGCGTTTCGTTCTTTGTCATTTCATCATTGTCTCCTGGGGGCTGTTTCTCAACACACTTACGCCGGTCGCAACTTTGCGCCTGAGCGTAACGCAATGTGAAGGTATATGTTGCCGTAACAGGTACGCTTTGCATTGGACTTAGGTCGGGCGTAAACGTTTTGAGAAACAGCCCCAAGTTTTTTTACGTGACATCCTAATGAATGTTCCTGTTATATCCCTGAAACAATATATATATATATACGGTAAACGGAAATTCTGTAATGTAAAAGTTGAACTTACCTATCAATAATGACCGGATCGGAGGGTGTCTCATTCCGATTGCCACAACTCTTTTTATCACAGCACCGACTGCAAAATTAATTTAAATGTTAATCCAACAAGAAAAGCATAACATTATTAAATGATACAATTTTCGTCACAGTGAAACGTCTGCCTCTATTAAAAGAAAACGTATTTATCATTTTCCTTGATATTTAGTTGTCCTAAGTGAAAGCATGGCCTTTATCTAATTTCATTCGTTTTAATTCCAATGTTGTATAAAATATAAAAATGTTAAAACATTTTTTCTAGAGCTCAGAATTATTCAAATTCATTTCGGGAAATGAGTTTGATATTGATGGAATTTAAAAGCACATAGTTTCCCAATGCATCCTAATGGAAAAGCTTCTGTTGGGAAACACTCTGTGATAAGCGTTATCGAAGAGCTTTATTGTCATATAATGACATGCCTAACTTCTTGAGCATCCAATCGGGAAGAAGATAAGATAAGCATGTCATCTTCGTAAAAGGCCACGTCATTGGTTGTCATGATTACGATGATGTTCCACCGGATGAAATTTAACTAAGAATTGTTCCAGATTATATCATTTGCTGACAAACTGCAATTTTGTATCAGCTTTAAAAACCTGTAAATTTGGTCCCATATTCAATCGACCATAGTTTACATGCAAATCATTCTTTAGATTATACTCTGTTTTATGTGTATTGGTTTTAATCGTTTAAACATTAGCTAACTTGGTGCAAGATTTCTCAACAAAAGAGGGATAAGTAAGAACAGTTTGTGTCCATTAAGATATAATAAGATAATTAATCATTCAAGATTAAATATTTAAACCATTTTCAAAAAGGTTTATATACATATTGTTACATACCTGCACATAATCTCATGTGTGAGTAACACCCGTCCCATCTCCGGGTTTTTATCTGTTCCTTCATAAATAATGGCCTGAACAAAAAAGAAAAAATATACATGAACAACAAATCTACTATGCGTCATAGAAAGCATGGGTAATTGAATAACATCTTCCGTCAGACGTAGTATTTCTGGATGATAGTCACCTAATGATAGTCTATGGAACCTAAATTATATGTTAAGTATAATACTGAAGTCCCTACTCTACATATCCACCAGGTGGTGTTTTTCTAAAATTAACATAAACCCATAGAAGTCACGTGATTTCTTTGAATATTCAAGTGATTCTAGTTGTTGTTGTTGTTGTTGATATACATGTAAATCATTTTTCTAACGAACCATTCGAAATGTGTTTTGATAATTCGTGTTCACAATTGAATTAATGGTTCACCCTATATCGAAGATGCTATTACTCAATTTCTTTGCCGTTCTATCTTCAAAAAATACTACCATATTCCTATAAACCAAGGACGAATTTTCTGTAATTATTCGTGATATTTTATCACCAAAACATTTACAAAATATATTTATTTATCAATAACTTGGCGTGTCTTCGTAAGTCACATTAAAAATAGAGAGGGTTTGCTGATATGAAGGCAGTTCGCTTGTTGGTAGGCATTCTAATCATAGAATGTATATATTTTCTTCAACAAGGAGTCGTTAATTTGCTCTGGTTGACAATCACCGTAACCTTCATATTTTCATATTCATTCTACTCTTCTATAACATTTAAACATGTACAGAATAGTGTCTCTATAATATTATGAAGGATTTGTCAACAAAACTGGCTTTCATTCGAGTACGTGTAATTTGCATATGCAATTCAAGAATATTAATTAAATGATAATTCTATAAAAACATGAGATTTATAATTCGCATAATATAAGATTACAATCGCCAACCAAAAGTGTTTCATTAAGTTAGGTTCTTTTTAGATTCGATATTTGAACTACTTCCAAGTTTTCTCTACATATTTAAAAAATAAAAATAAAAAATAGGAATGCCAACGAGGTGTATCTTTGTAGATAAAAGGATTCAAGATTTTATTCAATTTTTACCACCAATGACGATTTTAAATATACCAGTGAGGGACTTAGACCTAACAAATAAAATATTAACTTGCGTTGTTATTTTTTCCTTTCCTGTCGCAACTTTTTTATGTTTCTATATCGATCGGCATGTTTGCATTATAAACTCGAGCAAAAATGTTCCTTAAAACTACTCCGGCGCTTCAAACGCTAGTTCAATGGATATTTTTTATTCTCATTGTTTTTACTTTTCGTTCCGTTTTTCGGAAAGAGCTGCACCTTTTCGGACACTCATTTCCAATCTCTCCTTCCTACCGACCAGTCTTCCACTTTACTTTAGCTTCACTAAACTCCATTAATCTTTCTGTCACATCGGAAAATGGAACGTAAAACACTACATTATTTATGGGCAATAAAGTGTGAAAACGGAATTCGCTAACACTGTTCCAATTTGGGTATGAATAAAAAGATAATGGCACAAAAACCAATGCAGTATTCAGTCCAATCCGGACAGCATTACAATCCCAATTTTCAATGTTTTTCTTTTATTTACCATCTGTGCTCTAGATGCTAAATATAGCCCTGGTAAAGAGGGTGATAGGAAAACGCTTCTGGTCTGGACGCCATCGAGTAGTTAGCCGTACACGCGACGGCCGGCAAATATTGCCCAAAGTCTCCGAGACCTGGATCAATACGTTCAACCAGGTGAATAAGTCATTGAGCGTGTAACGGTCGGAGTGGACTGGCTTATCCACGCCGACCCTCCCCTCTCCTATAAAACTGGAACTGGATTAATAAAGACTCGGATTGGAAATGGGATTAATTTCCTTCCTCAAAACAAATACAATGGAGCATAAAATATTAACAATTTTAACAATACGGATTGGCCGTTCAATCGCATTATATTTTCTACACGGTTGATTGTATATGTTCTTGTTTCATGACATAGAATATACATTAATAATTATTTCTATGCAAGCAATAATTCGCCATTTTAATTTCGTTACATTAAATTTGGCTGCATCGCCTGGAATACACTATTGTAAATTTGAAAAACAATTAGCAAGGTGGAAGTTTATATTCCTCCGACGGAGAAATCGTTGGCAAATATATATTTATAAAAAAACATACATCCACCTTAAAGATCACTTGTCAAATAAGGGAAAAAAGAAACCTACCTGTTTTGTGACTGAGTCAATAAGCCGTACATACAAATCTTGTTCTTGTCGTACACCTGTCAATGATAAACATAACGAAGTTATTAAACATTTAGATATGTTTTCATTGAACCATCAAACATGAGCATATGATGTCCGATCATGGCATGGCTCACAACGCAATAATTCAAGCCGTTAACAAAGCCACTCAATAATAAACAAATATTCCCGTCCGTTTTCCATTTACCTAACTCTGATTTGATTGTTTCTGTTTATTATACTTTTTTTTATTAAACACAAAATATTAAAACATAAAAAAAATTTAAGCGAGTTTTATGACATCATTTCTCTGTTTCGATATCCTTTAAATTCTAATCATAAACGACCTATAATAGACGGCAAATATTTTACATTTTTCCTGGGTACTAACTGAGCCGATATACTTTACGAAGGCCTAAATATAGAATTTATATGAATGTGGATTAAATAAAATGATGATAGGGAGAATGTCCGGTTTTATGTGTTAGATAAAACAAGGACTACTGGACCAGGTGGTTAATACAGGTATATATGTACTAATCGGACGGACCTATTACTCTTGGCAATTAAATCGTTATATTAACAAACACCGTTTGGGAGAATCACACTTGAGACTCTATTAAATATAGGAAACAACTATTTCTAACCAGTTTATCCATCAAGGTAGCATAAAGACATTATTGATTCCCAGTATAGAAGCCTTCGTTCTATGTTTAACACAGATAATTAATTATTATTATTAGTTTACATGTCGCTTGTTTTCGGTGTGTCTATCACCTGTTTAGAGTCCTACTTGAACACAATAACTATTCGTGCCTGGGGAGAATTGCGAAAACAGGGCATTAAGGCATGAATATCATAATTAGCGAAGAATCTTTCATGGCCCTATTAAAAGGATTTATGGCGTTGCATATTGAAATTTATACTGATGCTTGCCAACAACAAAACGTGTGAGAATAATAGAGAAAGAGACACTATTTTCCATGGAGAGGCCGATATGAAAATGTCCTAGCACTGTTTTCATCCAGTTGGCTCCATGATAACCACTACAGCTTTTATTCATGAGCGGTCGAGCTTAGAAAGGGGGGTAAATTTAATCTAGGGAATAGAGGAGGAAAGGGAGTTAGGAGGGACAGCTACCACATCTGTTCAACCGACCAGTAACATTGTCACCGGACCGGTCTCTCTGCCCTATGTACTACATTAATCGCCCAGACAAGCTGCCAACGGGATTCCACACGGAGAAAATTAAGGAAAATTCGTCAGAAAAAATACCCACCAAGTTAAAAGGGGGAAACGCAAAGCTTTTATCCACTTTTAAACATCCATCAATGATATTAAAGCAATTTTGTCACGGTTCATTTAACATTTACCTTTATTAAAACCCTATATAAATTGTCCACTTTATTCCTTTCAAAAAGTACACGACCTACCCTGTAGAATATAAATGCTGTAAATCGATTTTAGGAAGGAAATAAAACCTACAGTAGATGATAGTAAATAAAACAGCAATGTTTGCACTCCGACACTAGAAGCACATGCAAACACTTATGGTTGCCTAGAGTAATTTTTTGAATAAACACGTTTCTCTAATGTCATAATTTGTTTAACGACAGGCAATAAACATGGTTGATACTCCGTATATTACGATGGCTGAATTATCTGTGATTTGGAGGCTAACTGAAGGCGATAATATACAGACAGAAAACAAATATACGGCACTGTACAACTAATGATCAACTGGCACTTGATGTTTTCTCTGGGGTCTCATCAAATCCCGCGAGACGTCAAGGGTCATTAGCACGTGACTCCATATCGACACTTCCGATAACAAATGAAATATACACTCGGATGCTGGAGGCATGCTCATCGATTAACAGATAAAAATCATTTTCTACAGATAACCCATTGTCAAGTTTATGGCGTCTCTAAACTGTCAAATATAAACTTATAGCTGCTGATGTTACGAATCATATTATATAATAAATATAATTTTGCAACAAATAGCTATAAATTTTGAGGTAGTTTGCTATCTTGTTTATATGCTTTGTACCTATATACATATGTATATATATATAATTCACGATAGATAGATATATGTTTACATATATTCTGAATCCTATGAAATAATGTCTGTAATTAATACACAGAGAGGATAAAGCTGCCATTATGTAATCAATGAATGTAAAAATAACTAATAATATGGAATTTCAACCCATATTGGTGAAGCGGGCCAAAATGGAATAAATTATTTAATAACATATTTTTTGTCACAAGAATCAGGGTAAAGAAGAACTTTGATATAAAATTCCCTTTAAACTCTGGCTTCCTTATTTCATTTATTGATGCGGACGCTAGTGTGACCACTTGCATCATTAAAATGTAACACCATCGATGGCTATGCGACCCATGGAGCGAGAGGTCGAGTTAACCAGTCGTTAATTGTATTAGATCAACTCAATTCGTTGTGACGGCGAATATTTCTCCAATATTCATGCTCGTACAGGCTCCTAGAATAACTCGCTGTCAAATGCTATAAAAACACGATAACGTTCAGTCCCGGGAAAACAGTCTTGTCATTTTAGAAGAGCGTATATGAGGGAAGTTACGCACTCCACAATCATTAAGATGTCTCCTTGGCTATAAATTCCACATTCTCTCTGCATGAAGATAACAAAGGATGCTATCTGTAGTGTTTTAGAAAAGATTCATTTTTTGTAGAAACGATTGCCCATTGTAACATCAGTGAATACCCAATTGCCACAGTTCCTTATTTAGATGATATCCTATTTGAATAGATTCGCCTAACTTAATATGCATCCATCTGTTTAACAATTAGCTGCAAGGTCCACAGAGGACGGAGTTAAAACAAAAGACAGCACGAGCCAAACATGCAGCCGTTAATTTTTATTTGTTTATCTTGTCCATTTTAGCACTTCTAGAAATATCAAAACATTAATTGTATAAAATTGTGTAAAAAACATTTTTTAGAAGAATGGTCCATTTTTACAATCTATCTAGACCACGGTAACTTTATTTTCGAAATTTCTGTATACGTGCCGGTAGTAAAAATCCTGTCTCGGTGATATTTGAGTATATCAGGCATTTTGTAAAAGGATTTTAAATGTATTCTAACTACAACTAAATGTTTTGTAGATTTACTCTCTGTATGATATCCTGTACATATTTTCTGATATAATTGACGCTTCTTAGCTATTCTTAACGAAATAATTTAGCTTTTTATCCAGGCGAATGTTAACAAAAGTCATTGGCTAGATTTATATATATATTTGAATTTTTCTTAGTTTTTCTGATTAGTGGTACCTAATAGTATAAATCTAAAACACACGAACTACCATCCTTGGGCTTTTAGAACTTCAACATCGGAAACATTTGTCAGTAAAAATGGAATTAGCATATATGTCTAATTTTGTGGGGTAATTAGATTGAATGTTAACTTACCATTAGCGTAGAGTAGTTGTACTCGGTAATGAATCCCGTTGTTTGTTTTCTGTCCATCGGATTCCTACGTGGAAGTAAAAAAGACAATTTATTTTTAAAAGATTTGTAGACAAGGGGTGTTAATTTAACATCGATATATTCTTGATTGATCAAACTCATTAACGAACAGATCAAGAGTATATTTCAGGTCGCGTGGTATAGCGGGACAGAAGAGGATCTATTTCAAATATAATCTACTGAAATCGAAACTTGTTCATTTCACGCCACAGTTTGAAGCGGTGGAGATGAAAGGCAAATAGCACGCTTTTCTTCCCGCGGGGCATTGAGAGAACAACGGGGCGTTATACAACCGTCACGTAATGACCCCTCAACTGGCCAATTCGCTCCACTGGTCAAGTACCATCTAAATGACCACTTGTATAATAGAATGGTCATTAGACGGTCATTCAGACCACCTGCTTATGTTGGCAACACTTTAAACACTTCAGATAGAATTAAGAGATTGCTGCTGTTTTGAAGCAATGATACCTGACTTCAGATTGTTCACAGCTTCCCGAATGGATGTGAGGCTAAACAGCGAAAACATCTTCAACCTAGCAAAGCTTTACCAGTATTTAAAAAAAACACACAGAGAATTTTCTTCTTATTTTTTCTTAAGTATACGCTTCTATTTACTCTATATCCAAAAACCATTATTTGATTCTTTCCTTTTTTCGTAATTTGTAATCTATAAAAAGGGCAAACATTCCCTTTGAAAACCATCTCAAGTCATACTTTGGCTGTTAATATTTAGAAATTCTTCTTCAGCATGATGCAGATAGTTTGAATAAAACATATTGTCCATAACAAAACCGAGTCATATCAATTGTAACCATGCATTTCGATAAGAATAGATTCCTCATAATAATTATGCTAAGTTTCTAATCATGAAATATTCATCTAAACGGGATCTGTCGAGTCGTGTTATTCAATATCGATGTAATATTCAATAACATTTGCGATAGCATAACAAGAACAAGAAAACATATATGCCTGGAAAATATACTGTGGAGAATGTCGATTTTTATAGAATAAAACGTAGATTAAATAACCTTAAATTCGGTATCTTGTAAAGGTGGTCAAATTATACAATTGTTGCTATTTTCGGTCAATTTCTCTATAAAAATCATTTCTATCCGTAATAAGAATATTTTTCCTAGCTGTATATTAATCAAAATAGAAACTATATTATTTCTAAAGTCTAGAAATATGTAGAAATAATTATATTAAATATTTATAAATCATATGCAAAACAATGGTTGAGTTGAGCAATTCTGTCTTTGTGTAAATTATTATCCAACAAAAAGGTATCTATATCTATCCAGTATGTATTGTATTGATATACGCGTTTAGTTTCTCCTTCCAGCTCATGCTAACGTTTATATTTAAAAACTTAAACATACATTAATGTAGTTAGGTTTATGTACATTTAGTGGTATGTACATCTCTTCAGAAATAAATACTCTTCTTGTAGTGATTTTTTATTGTACGTTACCTGTAGATTTCACTTAATTTATAAGATACATTTCTGCAGGTGTATAACGTGGCAGTATTTATTCAAGACTTCCTATTTTATAGTTTATGTTTCACTGGCGGTGATTAGCACCGGTCGGTCATTTGTCATTTTATTTGGTCTTTTCATAAATACGTGTAGACGAAGGCTGACATTTTTTTATTCCAATTTTAATCTTGTCTGAAAAGAGGGACAATTCTTATTTGGTTGAGTAAAAATAACAACAATACAGGTAGGAAAGAGTATAATATATGATTACCTAAAATATAGGCGTTTATTACTCGTATATATGTAAAACTTTTCAGGTAGTATGCCTTCAGATTATCTATGGACTTTTTGATATTTCATTTTGCATAATTGACAACTTTAGCCAGAAGAATTGATATTTATAAAATACATAAGAGTCTAACTGATTTCATTGGCATGGATATATTATATAATTACAAATTTGTTCTGAAAAGCGAGAAAAGTGGCTTTTCTTTTACAGAAGTATACGGTCGTTTCCACACACTGTATTCATCAACGCGATAGATTTAGGAATTTACCAGATCAGTTGCTTTATCCAAAAGGTATACATTTTATTTAAGAAGTTGATTTTTATTACAAAATCTTAGGGGAAAGTGTTTTCGTTTCATTGTGAGCGAGTCAACATTACAGCCAGTGTCAAACAATTTTTTTTCAAGTTCAGATTAATAAGGGAATATTTTAGCTTACCTGATCTTTTTCCACAAAGTCAATAAAAGCTGTCCTTTCCACTTCCACTGGTTGGCCCTGTCGATCGTACAGAGCCAAGACAAAATGGAAGAAATTGCTTTTGCGCAAGTTACTCGGTGGCTGCTTTTCATAATGTGCCCGTCCAAGCCCGACGCTGTAGGGGAAAATAGAAGAGAAAATGCCATTAACTGATTAAAGAAAGCATTCATCATGTTGTACCTAGGGGGGTAATTGAATAACTTTCTTCAAGAACGACAGGTAAAAAATGGCAAGCAATTGATATTATGGCTCGTTTTGTCAACCGTAGAATGGAAATTAAAATCTAATAACACAGACGTCAACTCAAATAATCCCTTCTTTAGTTGGCGAGAACTGGATTAAAACTCTTTCTTTATAGTTTGTCCGTATTAGATGGCCTGATAAGTCTTGAATTTCAAGACTGCTATTCATACACACTGACTTTGGATTGTATGTACAGACCTTACCGTCAGTGGACGTTTTACGTACTGCAGAAAACAACATATTGGCAGCGTTACCTCAGGCATCACGTATACACCGAGTCATCATGCATGATTTAAAAGTGATGAAAAAGCCGAACAGAAGGCCTTTGGGGTTTTCAAGCTCGAGAATCCAACGTGCTATCGGAGAAGGCAAAAGAACGATCGTGAAACATTTCCAAGGGAAAATCATTGGGGGATATCTCGTCTCATTAAACGGGATATTTTTCTATCAAAGTAAACACACATTAAGTCCCACTATAAGCACAGGTTTAACGAGTAGTTTTTCGCCACTTAACCACCTGGTTTCCTTTCCATATTGACGTTGGGGACAGAGTCGACCACGCTGGGGGAATATAGCATATACAAGCACCAAACTGGAAAGATATGCCACGGTCTTTCTGTACCTGGGGACAACTCTGTAGCAATACGTCATCATATCAGCCTACTGGGGGATTATAGTGGAATTACTGACGGTTGACGGACCCACGGGCCATGCTCAACCTACAATCCATGGCCCTCAGAGGAGAGCTTAACATATCAGTGTGAATTAAAACAGGCCCTGTAAACCTCAATGGTATACAAATCCAAAGGGGAAATATGAAAACGAGAACGATGGAAAAACGATAAGAGGAGAGAGAGAAAATATAACTCACCTGCCGGTGGCGGGGTCTACTACCGTCGGCTGCATCCAATTTCTCACAGCACTTAACTGACTAGATAACGGTTCCTCCTTCATCGAAGATACGGGCACCCGACTTGACAAGCTGTCCTGAAGGCCAAACATAGAAAAACTCCCTAGTCCAGTGACCAGACACAATCGTAAAGGTTAATGTAAGATATCCCCTTATAGTAGTAGATCCAGTTGGTATTAAGAGGTGACCACCGTGTTAAACCCCAAGTGTTTGCCCGGCCTCAAAGCCTCTACTTAATGCTCTACTCCTGAGCCGCATCAGTTTTTGACTCCACGTTCACGATCTGGGTCCAAAATATTATTTGTCGGCAATGGGTTATGAACTAAGGTCTAGAGCAAAGGGAAATGCACATAGGCACGCGTGATCTGAAAATCTGCCGCTCAACTCTCTCGGGGACAGTTTTGTTGCCATTCAGTGTTGGCCGCTAGTATTTGCCTCCTCGGGGACTCGTCAGTCCCAATGGGAGAGCAGATGAGCCGTCACTTCGATTCTCTGGACCAATCATGAGTCTCAGTACCCTGGCATGAACCAAACCCCGCCTACAGTAGGCGTGGAAAGGGGAGTGGGTTGAATCTGACCAATCCAACTGGAGTCAATGTGATTTGTAATTGCATGCAGAGCTCCTGTCATTCATGTAATTAGTTAAAGAGGCTGGTTTGAAGGTTGATACGAGACGAATGTAACCATCTCATCACACGTGCTTCTATCTCCTGACTTATCACTCTATCCTACTCGACCCGGGATCAATTTCATATTGAATATGATGTTCCTATCATCTCACTGTCCATTTCCAACCAGTTGCCAGACATGGCCATCACACGACAGATGGTTGATGTCAGTTCAAATGAAATGTTCAGAAGAACAACAACAAAAAAGTTGAAAACATAAAAAAGTCTAATGTAAAATCAAAACGGACAATTACATGGATATTAAATGGATACTTGTATAATTTGTGTAAGACAGGCCTGGCGATTTGAATCCTTTAAAGTAAAACGGAAAGAACCTATAATTAAAATGAATTGCCATGGTAAAATTCTTAACTTCAACTCCCATTTAACATGTGTCTCATTGCCCATGTAAAATATTATGATGAATTTTAAATGATGTTTTAACACAGGTAGTGAAAATCGTACATTTGTGAAAGTGAAAATAACTCAAATATTTTTTTACAGAAACCCTAAAAATATGGGTTTCATATGGTCAAACAAATTTGTAATTTATATTGGTCTTTTGTTGGAAGCTTACCAACTTTATCGATTGACCGTTAAATGACATTGAATTTTAAAAGCACGGTACTTGATAGAGATAATAATTTCAAGACCAAGAGTCTGTTTCACAAAGCGACGTAGCGTAAGTTTTTACGTAACTGTCATAGCAACCCATACTGTAGATATGTTGCTATGGCATTTACGTAAAATACTTACTCTACACCGCTTTGTGAAACAGGCTCCAAGAGAGTAGAGAATTAATAGAATAGTACGGTGTTAAAAGTGTTTGGCTCCAGTGATGGAGAGAGTGTGGAGCCCCTGTATAAAAAGATGGATACGGGATTGAAGGCGTCCAGTTGATTACCAACAGATGGGCCGGAATTTCTCGTCTCCGCGGGATTTCATCGGCCTCTCTATTGAAGCGGGTTTGTCAAAAAGCAAAGAGTCAATTGTGTAGCGTCTGAGGAATAAAAGCATGTAAGTGTAACAATAGGGGTTAATACAAACCCGTCAACGTTGGAGAATTGTCTACATTGATTTATCATTTCACAACCTGTTAAACGATCGAGGAGACAAAAGAATGGAGGCTAAAATGTGTTGGGGACAATCAGTCGTGTGTCTGGGCGGACTATGGGGGGCAAAGGGTTTAATTTTCACACTGTTATAATAGCCCTACCCTAGGGCGGGGCGGGTATAAAAGAGCAAACAATTTTACAATACGGACAAGATTAGCTAAACATAATCCGCTGATAGACAATAGAACATTTCTGTATGAGTATATATGCACAACCGTTGACGTCTGTATAATATAATGGATATCCATAATGGTGTCAATAGTCCTACAACTGATAATAACGTTAAATAAACAATCCGGTGATCACCAAACTATCATGTTATGAGTTATCCTCAAATTGTTGAAGCAATAACTCTAAATTATACCATCCAATATATCGGTTTTTGGGGAAGAAAAAATGCCTCAGTTTGTTTATAAGCAATATATCAATCCATTGTATGGTATGGTAAAACCCTTCTGCGTTTGAGACAAAAATAATAAGCTGTACAACAACGAATTCGTTATGTTTTCCTTTGCTTGATACATACATTCCAAAAAGTTTAAATCCACATCATAGTCAGTTATGGTTTGGAAACGAATTCCTATTTGACTAGATTGGCCTATCAGAAACTTTACCCGGAACTTGAATGCTTTATAAAGATCAGTTTGTTCCCGAAAAAAGCAACGAAATCGACCCCCGGAAATCGAAATTGACCGACCTGGGACAATCTGTAGAATAAATCCAAGGATGCCTCGTCTGTTATCTTCGTATAACAGTTTCCGACCAAAATAATAATTTTATTTCGCTGCACACCAGGGACCTGTTTCACAAAGCGGCGTAGATGTATTTTTTGCGTAACTTTCATACTAACGTATATCTACAGTACGGGTTGCTAAGGCATTTACGTCAAAACTTACGCTACGCCGCTTTGTGAAACAGGGCCCAGAAAGCGTGTGTCAAAGAAATATCCAAAAATATAGTAAACGGAAGCCCAAGGAGAAGTAATTTGCTATACAGATTATTGCTATGGTATATCAGAAATTTGACATTGAGCGCATTGTTTTATAACATTTTCTTTATCATGTCTTTATTTATTATCGTATTGCGAGAATTCCATGAAGAGGATTATGATTGAATATATATGAGCCTTAACCCCTTGTGTTTAATTTGTTTGAGACTCTTGAACTGATGTCCAAGTGTTATATCCCCCCATTAAAAAGCATTCTTTTTTCCGGTGTAACCCTTGATATTGTTTGAAGTGGGTTGTTAATACTAGTATCATCTTTCCCTCGGGGCCACACAGCGTTATACCCCGAGAGAAAAGGTTCATTTTTACACCTGTCACCCGGCCAGGATATCACACCTAAACAATCTCTTTATCAAAGATCTCTTGCAGTTCAGATTTGCTTGTTATGTGAATTGTTAAACGCGATAAACGTGGTAGATCTTTGTGTATAACAGACCTCACGCATGTTAAAAAACAGCAACTCTGTATTTAAAGAAGTGGCTGTTATGTACGAAGTCGACTGTATTATGCTCGTTGAGCGTGTGAAGGAAGTCTCCGCCCCCTTCGTCTTCAAACACTCCCCTTGTGCCACGCCTACTTCCTCCTCTCACCGCGATCGAGCCACTCTGTAGCAGACTGCGTTGGGAATACTCAATAACTGGAAGTACACAACGTAATATATGTTGCCCATAACGTTGCCCAAAATATTTGTTTACAAAATAAAAGTTTTAGTCACATAAATGTCCCAATGGCCGAAATGACACGGGCAATTTATTACCGACATATCCCCTAACAATGTTACAGATACGCCCACATCATTTTCATATTTCTGTTCAGGGCTTAATGCAAAATTACCATTTGATTGTAAAATACACTGTAAACAGTGATGTAGTGTATGCTTCTAGGACAATTTGCCATCTCACCTATCCTATAAGCTGTCTCAACATTTAGAAGAAATAAGACAACAAAGAGTTTTCTATAAAATAACAACCAAGGTTCATATATAGAGATACTGTACTATCTTCTAAACTCCGATTAATAATTCAAAAACTTTACAGCTATATAATTATTCGGTCATATGTCCTTATTTTATAAACAGAGAGTGAATTAAACTTGATTGATGTATTGTTTTGATGGAATCAATCGACTGTGACCTTCAAATATACAATCAAGGGCTTTTAGGTGAAATGAATGCTCTCTGTTTTAAAATAGCCGCTGTAGTTCTGGCTGGTTCTTACTGGGTTAACAGGCTGGGGCCGTAAACAAAGCTATACGAAATAATTAATTGTTTCTAATCAAGCGTAAAATATAATTATAATGTACCAAAAGAGACCTTCTTCCGAATCACTAATAAGCTAAATAATTTATAATTAATATGGTCAATAAATCATAGTAAAATACAAATATAGTGTAAGGGCATTTTCCCCTATTCTATCTATATATAAGGAAACATTGAATTCAAAATAGATGTATTGAATTTTTAACGAATGAAAAAAAGGAATTTTCTATAAATGATTATCAGTTGTGCTCGCGTGACTCGGAGGACACTTTCATTTTCTCGGTTCATTTGCAACGCTTGAACACACTGCCTTCTCGAGGCAAGGCAAACCTTTGCGTGGAATGAATTCCAATATCAAAACAAAGAAGTAGAATAAAATTGTATAGGCCTAATTAAGAGAATATATATTCAATGAAATTACTATGAATATATTTTATTTTCTAAATAAAGTAATTAGGAAATATGTCATTGAGGGGTTCTGCATACATGTGTACAGAACGACCATACGTCCTCAAAGTGAATCTAAATTGTTATCATAAAAAGCAGAAGCTAAGTAATACATTTATCTTAGCGTTTATAAACATCCTGCCTATTTTCTTTCCTCACTTAATCCAGCGTTGAAAATCGTAGCATAAGTGAGGTCCATAGAATATGGCAGAGTTACACGATATGGTAATCCTTTTTTTTCCATTTTCATCTTCTCTTTTTGCATTTACTGATTCTTGATCTAGCGGAGGGTGAAATGCGGACACGGTTCTCCAAAGCTGTGAAATCAACGCCCTTTAGAAATGGACCATTTTACCATCCATATTCATGTCGTCAGAAGACGTATAATCGCATTTCACACTTGTCACTGACAGCTACATGATGGCTGCTTTCGCCAAATAGAATGCGCTCTATTCCAAATAGATGGCGACCAATATATACGTGTTAAAATTCATAGCTGATTCATACAGGGGCACATATCTTTGTCTCCTATGCTTTTCACACGCTGTACGAGTAAACACCTTAAAGCAAATTCACAAACCGTATTTAATGTTTTGACAATGTACAGTCGTATATCGTTTTTAATGGAATACAATTCTTAATTCAAGTCAAAATTACGAAAGGAATGTTTCTTTAATAGTTAGGATTAAAGATGCGCTGTACCACACAAAGCTCACTTGAAGATAAAATTCCTTCCACGCCATTGCTTGATCATACAATCCGCTGTTGATTTTATCAACTCAAGTAAACAGACAGCGACCATTTCTTTCAACTCGCCTGGGAGTTTTTCGTTTCCTTAACAGATATTTTTTTGCAATTGCAAAACCCGAGCCTCTTCTGCTTGTATTACAGGAGTCAGCATTCAGAAGTCAGATATAGACCTCTTGAACATCACAATGTCTAAGTCAGTTTTATTAAGTTGCATTTAATCTTTATACCAGAGATGCTCCAAGGAGAAATGTTAGCAGTTTTACATAGAGTTTGAAAAGTGAATACTTGTCTTGGAGTTGGTGTATATAGAACTATGAAGGTATGATGAAATTAGTTTCCTACACGTGTTTGTGCTCTTGCATGTTCAATTGTGATTGTAATGTAGAGATTGGCTACCGGTATACTGTCCTGTATACCTTTTTGTGATTCAGAGTATATGGCCGCATTGATAACTCATGTCCCTTCTAGGCAGGCACACATCCAAGCCAATTTGGGGAGTGAGGGCACAGGGAAAATGTATTTCAGAAGCACAGAAGAAAATTGAAACATTTCAACTGGGTTTTTTCTATCGCTCGCCGCACGTGGAGTATGTCAGGTACTCGCCGAAGGTCGCAAGTTTCCTCCAGGCAAATATCTCGATTTCCTATAGAGCTAAACATGGCAACGCTGCTATATAAATGTAATAATATTTAATCGGAATGTTGAGGGAGTTAGCATGTGTGATCGTCGAAAGGCACAAGCGTATAGGTCCTAGGTTTCTAATGAGCTAAAACATAACCCGATTTACAACTGATTTTATGTGATAAATGAAAAAGATCTTAATTAATAAACTGTTAGTTGAGTTGCTATTGGAAACTGTTATATGATATGTCAACCCAAATACCCCTGGAATTTTAACTGTGAACAATTACCTTACCTTGTAGACATCTGTGAAAACCTTCACAATGGATCAATGTCTATTTCTGCTTTTCTGAATCCTTCTCATTTTTCCCCGACAAGAAAAGTAGATGGTTTCTTTGTAAATGGATACAGCAGGCAATTTTAAGAGAGAGAGTTTATCTTAAAATGGACGACATGAAAAAAGAAATTCATATATATATTTATGATCACTAAAACACACGGGCACATGGAAAATCTTCTTGTCTAAAATAACCATGGAGACAAGTTTCTAATTGTGTTAAAAAGAGGTATATCATTTAGACTTTTATATCCCATCATAAATTGTTGTAATAAAGTAAACCTATGATATTCCATTAGGTTGACGACTGACAGGAGCTTGGCCTTAGTCAGTAGAATTCTCTGGAACACTTTGTATTACATTGACAATGCTTACGTATCTTAAGCTATGGTAAGAATATCGTCAGACTATATATTATAGGGTCATGGGAAAAGGCAGTGAAAATTTGCCCCCCCACCCCCCCCCCCCAACCCACCCACCCCACCCCTTTCCCAGAAAAACCTAAGTAGAAGGCAGACAGGGGAGTTTAGCCCATATATTGAATGGAAATTGGATTGGGTTTCACCAGTGCCATTATTCTGCATTAATCTATTTATATATATTTATGAACAATACAACACACGGGCACAGAGAAAATCTTCTTGTCTAAAATAACCATAAAGACAAGTTTATAATTGTGTTAAAAATTATTTGTTTTATTTATATATAGATGTAACAAACAAAAATCAGAGACAAATGCAACATTTTGGAAACGTTCATTTTAAAATCCAATCTTGTAATCCTACATTTATGCGTGGTTTGTACAAATACAACATATCTAATTCTTTTGGTTTCCTTGGAGTGTGTAAACCTGTTCAGCCATTTAAGTCAGGGGAGATAATTCTCACTTTGCCACCAATTGCCGGAAGGCCTGCTCCGCCCATCCTAATAGCTGTCACGTGCCAGCCTCTTAAGAAAGGTAAGTGCTTGTTGACTTCACGGCTGTAAAGGGCTCTTAGTCCTCAAGTGGCAACACATCTTGAAAGGGGAAACATGTTTATTGTCACCCGATTAAAAAATGTGTTTAACAAACTGGTCAACTGGAAATTACCTAATTTCACACGCCGTGTCTTTGGCCTGTCTTATACACATAACTAGAGACAATTAACTATCAAATTGTTCGAGCATGCCTCCTTGTTTTAACCTAAACAAAGAACTCTAACATCGCCGATAAATACAGCAGATATAGCTAAGACAAATTCAATTCCATAAGGACATGTATTTGATTATTTTGACTTTATTCAGCCTTTTAAAAAAGACGATTACAAAAAATGAGGATACTAAATACTGAAATGTTCCTCATTTACTTGGTACATCGCAATTGAAACACCTTTAATTGTGGTCTTTTGATCAAAATCAACCTGTTGCAAACGTGCACTTGTACCATGCTATTTTACTTTCATTTATAATATACACATTTTGATCTTCAAAAAATTCCAGGTTGTCTACTTTGAATGTTAAAAAATGTCAGACACGTTTATAAAGTAAGTTTTCAAAGACAAAGCTAATGTTATATCCTGCACCATTATAGTATCACGAGCTGCAAAATTCCGACATTTTCATTCAATCCGATCGTCAAAATAATTTGACTGTTTGACGTTTATCTACAAACTAAATGGGAGCTGAAATAAGCTATTCTCAAGCGCTACCTTAAAGTGGCATGAGCTGCTTAAATGTTGATATTTTGACGTTAAAACAGAATGTTGAAATTATTGGCTATTGTTCTCAAGACGTATAATTCAGAAGCCTTTTAGAGCTTCTAGTGTCGAAAATGTACGATAAAGTATTGTTTTGAACTAACTTTGGCTTAGAATGAATGAATGGTCGTCCCGGTTATTTCAATTTTGTTTACATTTCGTACACGTTTTCGGTTCGTACAGGCAACATACTGTATGGATTTTCCTCATTCCAACGTCAATCTTTTAGTTTATCGATGGCCTTCAAAGACTCTTACTGTCGTGACGATCAGAAAATATGAAAAAATGTGAATTTTGGCAGCTCATGCCACTTTAAAATACATTTGCGAGCTTGGTATCACTCAAAAGCTTAAATTTTCACTTCTTTGCAACCAACAATTTATTAATTCTGTTTTAACTGCAGCATATCAACATTTTGGCAGCTCGTGCCACTTTAAAGTGCAAACAAATTATTCAGTCTATTCCGAAAAAAGATGCATCATTTACAAACTAACATTATATGTTAATGACTGCTGATGTATTGTATTTTACCAACTGAATATTATAAGAAATCTCTGAATATTTCATTCTTTCAGTATATAACCACAATAAATATGTTTGAAGAAAAGTTTATTGTGATGGTAATTTTGGGAATCTCGAAATAATATTTTAAATCAATAATACTACATGTATGTACATATATATTGCTTTCCTGGAGGGGATTGAAGGGTGAGTGAATTGTTGACGCAAGTGACCTTGATGTAGCAATCAGATTCGACTTTTCGTTCTAATTTTAAAAGAAACAAATTCGATATTTTAGATTATTAAATGATTATTGTTTGCGGATATGAAAATCAATTATTAAGAGGATTACTGTTATTTGGAAAATCATTCCTCTCTGTCTCGAGGATTGTGGACATAGCATGAAGTCGATTAATTTGTTACTATCACGAATTTTACGGCCCAAATGAAGGGGTTTACTAACACGCACTCGATCACTCCAAATAAATGTACTAATTTTACACGGCTTTAGTACAACTACCACTTGATCCCCTCTGTCATTATTCAGCCGACCATCTAGCATATCGGACCAGCCGATTGAATTGTATCATCAATTAGCTCCATTTTCATCCAGTCTAATTGATCAAACCGCCCTTTGTTGATTTCGTTCTGGACACCCTGCATCTGTCGCTTGTTCACGCGCCGCACATTTCACCGCCAGGGGGCGTCTGTAAAGACGATCGTCCCAAATGTGGCGTATGTCATAAACCATGTTGTAAAGTCTAATGATGAAAAACGATAAAATAATTTGGCAATTTCTCCTAAAGTAGGTTAACAAATATAGGCTAACCAGCGGGCCTGTGGAAAATAATCACTAGGCTATATACGAAAAGCTATTCTTTTGTTTATTTTTATCAAATTGCCAAACAATTAGCTAATTCTGTTTCAACAAAATTTCCCCTATATTTGGCAGCTCATGCCCCTTTAAGCTTACCCATCACAAGAGTCTAATAGCCAATGAAAAAGCCTTAACCTAAGGAAGCATTATCTTCTGCAGAAAAGCAATAACCTGGAACATAAGTAGTCTCTTACAATACTCAATAAGTTTAAATTTTTTTCCATCCTTTTTACTGTTAATATGTGGACATGGTGTAGTTGAGCTGTTAGGTCTATTGGCGATACATATTTTGAGTTGCGTTGAGGGTATCACTTTACTTTTCTTATTTACAATTATGACAACTGTTTCTTGGCATTTTTCTCTTAAGTTCTGTCATAACGACAATCTTCCTGAATTGATAATCCATTGAAATCGAACCATTTGGTTTTAATTGTGTGTCAGTCCAACCGCAGTATATAAACTTGGTAAACTTTACAGGCTGTAATGAATAACAATTATTAGCACGGACAGGTTGATTTGTTCTTTGTTTTGAAGAGTCGACGAAATGCTTCAATTTAGTCATTATGTTTTCAGCGGTAACTTTTATCCGATTTGTAAAAAACATGTAAACTGGTACACTATTAACTCAAGGTGAGATATACTTACATACCAATGCATTATGCTATAAAGTGGACCCGGTGAAACAAGACCGTATGTCTGACAGGCCTTTGTGGAGAATTTTAAAGACTTCACAACTGAGGCGGAAGCTCTGATAGGAACCAGGTTGTAATTGTTGGTGATAAAGGGCGCGTGGTCGACACCGAAAACCCCACGGAAACCTGGCACCCCTTTTATCTCTTTAATGAACGGAAAATTATAACAGATTGTACTTCCTCTTGACTTTCACCAAATTCTATACCGTTTTTTTCTTATTGTTGTTTATTTATTTCTAATATAAACACAGCCAACATTTGGCGAACAGTTGAAACAATTTTGAGATTCGAGAAAATTGGAAATTTGCACATAAAGGATTTATCTGTATTCATAATACGAGACAATTAAAAAATTGCACATAAAGAATTTATCAGTATTCATAATACAGGACCAAGACAGATCGTCAACAAACACAAACAACTTATTAAAATAAACAAATATAATGAACAGTAGACTCTTTTAACAGGACATCCCTGGTTATGGAATATGTATTTTGAAATCTTGGTACAAATATGTTATTTCTCAATGATGTGCATGCCACCTTTTTAAAACCCCAAAGTGGCATGTTACCAAATATTTGAATATGTGAGCGAGACTGTAGAGATGCAAAGGCCGGGTCACAAAGGTTTATCTCGTAAAAACTGAGTAATGATTTTATCCCATTGCTAACCTTCATAAAAGTATCTGTTAATATTTGAAATTGATTATTTTTTTTGTTACCTGTACCTAATATCAATTTTAAATGAATTGTCATAATTAATCAAAACTGGGTATAAAATAATTAATATTTTTGATTAAAACAAGTCATTAATTTTGATACATTGGTGAGGTTTTGTAAAACATCATTATTTTTGCCACGCAAATTTTTTTTATTTCCCCAGAAAAAATTACGACGAAGGTTATAGAGCAGGCGATTATCAAATCTATTTCAACCGAGAAATGTCGATTTCTGACATCTATCGTGGAGTGCAGCCAATCAAATGGCGGTCTTGAAAATGAAACGGATTCTCTTGTGGGTTGACTTACAAGTTGCAAAAATGACTTATCATCGTAGTGAGCGTAACCCTACGACCCAGTATGAATAACAATGGAGAAACTGTCGAAAGCAGCACGAACAATTGTACGGTAAATTTGTTTTTATGAAGCAAAAATATTTGTTGGCTGGAAAATGCGTCATTCCTTTGGGACTGTGAATCCATTAACAACTAGCGACATTTCTCTTAGAGATTGGAATACTTTTCATAGAAAGCCGTATGTCAATTATAATATAACCATCTCTGTTGTTCTACTGACGTTAAAATGTATCACCACCTCTACTATGTAAAAACATGTACTCCGCTAAGAATATTTCCGCTGCTCGTTTGTGATTTTCTTTGCTTTTTTCGTTTGTTTAAAAATTAGTTTCATTATATTATATTATTTCTTTACGAAAATTATATGAGTAAAAGCTGCAGTTGTTTTTAAAACGGCGAATATTCGACTTTTGTTTCTGATTGCAGATACTATAAGATGCATTTCGTGTATTCCAGTTTAGTTTGCTTATTTTGCCCGAAATGCTCCGTTAGCAACCCGCCCGCCCCCACCACCGTCACCACCGTCACCACCTTCTCCCATATATACAGGTGAAATTATTGCCAAGTTATCATCTGAAGTGAATGCACCTACTGTTTCTATGATAATATTGTCTCAGCAGAATAGGAATCAAGAACCACAGAGTTTACAGATTTGAACATTTCAGCTGAATGAAAATTAACATTAGACTAGTTTACATGTCTAAGAAAGAACGTAAAACACAAAATATGACGGTTGTAAAAATTTGCAGAGTGGAACTCTAAAATACCAATGTACGAACTTTAATGGTACATGGTGATGGATTTAGTTTAGGCATATTAGGGGGAACGAGGGGAATGGGACATGAGCGATATAATTATAAACACTCCCAAACCACTCAGCAGAGTACAGGATCTAGAATCAATAATATCCCCGTCCAATATAGAAGTATAGACGAGTCGCCATTTTCTCTATATACAGTTATTTGAGCTGGGAGTCATCGGGGAAATCAACAACTGAAATGGATGTATAGGTTTGTCAAAAGTGATCTATTGCCCAATGCGACTTGTGCCAATGGGAAAATTCTGACTGAAATATACAATTATTATCTCTGCCAAAAACCATAACTGCACATCATCATGTAGCAAAAACGAAAAGTCGAGATGTAAATTATTATCTTGTCAACATTTTGTTCTTGGAATCTTGAAATAAAAAAAACTAAACAATATTCTAGAGTGAAAATGAAATGCTGTCAAGGAGAAAAAATAACAAACACTTGAATATTAAAAACATATTAAAAAAATGAAAACCTGCGTCAATCACGTTTTATCTTTTTTTTCTATTATCTTTTTTCAATCCCGGAATTACTTTTTGACCTATGTTTCTATGTATCGTAAGGCTACTTATCCCGTTGGAATTTTTTTTAAATTGTAAACTCTTTTTGGTAATTTCAATTGACACTATAATACCAGTGTATTAGAATGCTACTGTATCTTTTTCTAAAATGTGCAAAGTTGAATTTTCTCCTCACAATTCGATAATTTTTTAACCTTCAAATTACCGAAAAATGAAAATAGTGAGAGTTCAGATTTGTTTATTGCGTTTCTGTTGGGTATATACATATATATTCTCATATTCTTAATTCAGTGGCTCTTCGGAGAAATCGAGACCGAAGTACCCATAGTAAATGAACAACCCCTTTCTCTTAGACTGACACAAACTGCTAACAATTAAGATATTTTTCTGAATTCAGATTGAGGGAATTTGCAGCTTATTGAAAACACTAAACCAGCTACACCAGCTAAACAGAATCCAAAATTAAATAATAAGTCTATAGTTTGTATTAAAGGCACACTTGCCGCGAAAATCAGGAATATTGTTTACATTAAAAAAGAAAGGCCGTTTTCTGTATTTTTCCCAGACAATATAAGTTAGGAACTTTCTATTTTTACCAAAATTTAAAAGTTTGGACGTCACTTTGTATTTTTAATTTGAATGTGAAAATTTGAATTGTTACGTACCCGAAACGTAAACAAACCAAGCTGCCCCCTATTGGCGATTTTATGTTTCAGTCGAGTGAGTGAACTAACGGCACAGTGTAATTTTACGTAGGCCTATTAATCTGAGAAATACAGACTGACGATCGGTTAACAGCGACTGGAAAAGCCTGCTGGTAATTGTTTGAGTGTAAACGACAGATAAAAAGGCCTGAAATGAGGGTAAACCAACACGAAAGTTGACCGACACTGATCGTTGTTGTTGTAATCAGGCTTCGATTCTTCTTTGTTTTTCACCCCATTTCTACATTCTAAAGCTAACTAGACATGTTTTTATGTGTCCTATGTTTAAGTTTAGTGGTATTAGTCGTACTAAGCTCATGTAAATTGGTTTTCTTTGCAAATTTAAACAGGCTACGGCGGCAAGTGGGCCTTTAACTAGAAGAAATTTACAATAAGACCTGAAATAAAAAAAAAAACATTTATCTTATCAAACAGTAACTCGTGAAAACATTTGATCGAAACCGTGCCCAAGCAATAAAAGCAAACAGAACAAACATTTAATAACACCAATTCTTCCGTTGCAAACATTTAATAACACCAATTCTTCCGTTGCCCAACACACCGCAGGTTAGTACATTGTTCATACTAGTAACACTAAAAAAATAGCTGATAATAACAACAGATTGTTTTCATTAAAAAATCTCAACATTTTGCCAGCTCATGCCACTTTAAACACACAACCCCAGGAAAAAAATAGCTCATAATTTTAGTTTCAAGGGGAAAATATCAACATTTTGACTGCGCATGTCGCTTTTTGACATACACTAATGTTTTTTTATACACAGAACAATTGACTCTTCTCAAGTTTCTTAAAAGAAGAGTCATTTGTATTCCCCAAGCCTCCCTAACCTGACTTAGGGTTATGAGATGGATAAAGCTGTCAGAGTAGGGTATTTTAAGGTATGGTGTTGTGAGAGGTGATACTGGTGTAGACTTCAAGTTAATTCCCTCCGCAATGGGATTGTCAAAAAGTTCTCCAGTTAAGTTAATATGGTCTATAAGGGATAAAAACTGGTCAGCAGAAGTAACTAACCTCGCTCTATGTTGATGATTTATATGTACTGTAAGCGACAAGTCTACCAAACTAACATGGTAGTGCGTTTACGAACTGCCTGCTCAATGGAAGTCGGGGGAATTGAGAAAATGTCAGAAAAATCCCCCGGCTCAAATCAAATAGAAATGGAAGCGAGAAATGTAGATTGTGAAATGAACCACCGAAACTGACATCATGAATATTTGATCATGTCTGGATTGTGTCTTGACAGTAGAGTTGTCGGACCTGCGGTCACTCAAGGCCAACGTTTTGGCCGCTAGGGGAGTTATCCCAAACTAACCTACTCAGTCATCATGGTGAACTTCAAGGAAACTTTGACAGATTAACGCACACGACCGATATTGATATTTTGGAACTCTAACTCCCCATTGTACATGTAACAACCATCAACTAAATTATCCAGAAAAGATGATATTAATAGGCTATAACGGCATTATACGAATAAGCTGGTGTTTTACTGTATTGATAAAGTTAAAGTTATTTTTCCTGTTTTGTGGAATAGCCAATCTTACACATTTTGAAATTATCAAGCAATGGACACATTAGCTATTGGAGATCGACTACACCCTAGTGATACCGTAACGACATTAGCGTTAGTTAATTCTACATATGGCTAGATGTTCATATGGAATTGAGAGGGGATTCCGGGTTGTTACACAGATACAAGCGGGATAAGTATTCCGGCCAAATTATGATACCCTGGGCCATGTTTGATTTAATGACGCGTGCTAGAATAATCGAAGTTTAATTTTTTTGTAAATAAAAATATGGATTTATGTCATAAGGCTATCCAATTATCATGCACCATTCGATGGACGACTGACTAATTATAATAACTATATATGACAAACAGCTCATAACGGCCTATCACGTACGTAGTAAAATTTATATTTTGAAATGGACGGATCAGGACCCTAAGCAGCGTAGCGTAAGTTTTCGCGTAAATGCCATAGCAACCCATACTGTAGAGATACGTTAGTATGAAAGTTACGCAAAAAATATATCTTACGCCGCTTTGTGAAACAGGCCCCTGGTGGCCAATCGAGTAATGCCGATGAGGTAGTTGAAAAGATTGCCTGCATTTTAAGTATACCGGGATCCTATTACAGAAAACAGCTGGAATGCACCCTTCTTAAGTAGCTAATAAAACTAGATAGATTTGACTTTTTAATCAGTTTGCTTTTTTAGCTATTTTATTGAAAGATAAGATATTGCCTAACGATAGTTTATATATCTATATGACCAGGCAAGGCCAGATCATTAGCGGATGACTTTGACATTAAATAAGGATGTTACAATCAGCAGCAGGTGTTGCAGCGCGCAGTTTATTGCGCGAAAGTAACATTGGACGCGAAGTCAATGATAACTTCTTCGCGTTGAACATATGAAATCCTTCCTTCAATCTGGCTTTTGTAATTGCCATTATTTTGCTATGTCTTAGCTAAATACTTTTTATCACAGTCTTGAAATCGGAAACCTGAAGAACACAATTATATACAGCACCCATAAAGATATCCGCTTATTTTATTCTGTCTGAAGAAGGATATTAATTGACAAAGTGAGATCGGAGAGGAACAATATGCCACCTCCTATAGAAACCGTTTCTCACATTTTTATATATTTCACAGGATTCTTAACAATAATAACAGGTTATAAATGTTCGGTATTTTCCCAATGCTAATTATCAATTAAATATCAAGGTTTGATGATCAACTAGTTTCATGTTTTATAGTTTGCTAATTATAGCTTTTGACTCAAATAACCACAGAATGTAAAAGATAAATTAAATGTTGCCAATTAACTGTTGATAGATTTCGTTAGGCCTATAGAGGGGCTTTTTAGTTTCTTTATCTCATAAATGCATGCTTTGGATTAAGAACAATATTTTTCAAAACATTAATAAAAATAGATTATATTTACTGATTCTGTTGTAATCAGAGTTTCTTTATATTCGGCAGCTTGTGACAAATTTAACGTGTGTGTTTTATAGAAGATGAAAGCGATGATATGTAGGCCTAAGTTGTAAATCGTAGTGCAGGTAGCCTGGCAGGGTTACTTTAAGGGTAAGTCTAACTAAGTCTATGAGTTTATAACCCTCCGAGATGGCCAACTCCGAAGTTAATTGTTCTCTAGTAGGACAACAAGTCTCTTTTTATTGCCCCACACTATTTGTCCGAGAGACTTCCCAAATTCATTTCCAGAATCTTGTGTAATTCTATACCAAACTAACCTCCTGAGACAAGAGAGCTCTTTTCTTCTTCCGCTTTTGGAAATTCGACAAGAATGAAAAGCTGTCGGTTGGGTAAATGATACGAGTGTACAATTAGAGAGATCTGGGATCGTGGACGTTTTACTGTGGAAAGGACGAATTCTACAAATGACTTCCCGTCTGCTTCTCGTTCCTTTGGGAGACGAGGAAATCTTCTCGAAACACCATTTCTACGCTTCACCTTCTTTTAACTATTGATAAAAAGAGATAGTTTGACTGGGGCTTTCATGTAGATTTGGGATGAAACGATTTCTGGTATAGCGATAAATGTCATGGGAACATAGTACTCTGTCTTTATTCATTCTAAGTCAGACATTTGTCTTTCTTAGAGAGCTATTTTTTATAGTTATATACATATATAGATTTCTTGTTTTGACACTTTATTGAAAGGCGATTTTTCTCCATTTATCTCTGATGATACAGGACTTTGCAAGGTATTGTTTAAAATTCGCTAGCTTATATCGGGTGGGGGAAAAAGTACTCTTAAAAGTACTCTTAAAAAATATAAGAAAAACTGAACATCACTCTTTAACTAAGTGGAAAGTGATATCACAATTAACACCAAAACAACGAGAAAAAGAAAACTATGTAAAAAAAAATGCAATGCCAGACATTAGTCAGTTCTCTTGTGACAACGCAATGCGGTGGCCAAAAACGGTCAAAGGGCTCGTTATAAAAGCACCTTATATCATTTTCCACGTAAGAGAGAGGTTCGCAATTTTCAACTTTTGTGTGATTCTGATTGATTAGATTCTGTTTGCAGCTTACCAGAATGAACCCACTTTCTTGCAGTGCATGTTAGAAACTCAGACAACTGTCAAAGAGAAAACCGTTAACAAAAGGGGATGAATTGAAGATCGTAGGGTCATATTTTAGTGTAGATGATATAAATCTGCGAGTTCATTAATCATGATTCCAACACATTTCATAAATATATTTGTTTAGTAAGCGCTATAGTCAAAGTCTGATAGTTCTTTTTTAACATGGATTTTCATTTTTTTTTTTGATTGTTTTTAAGTTCAGCAAGATATATCAATGACCCGCAGTTGACCCACACTGACTATACATGTATGAATCACCCAATATTTAGAGAGAAAAAACGCAACGGTTTTGTTACATTCAACCACAGCATCCCTAGTTCCTAGGGGCCTCCGTGGCTCAGTAGGTAGAGCGTTGGACGCTCAATCCGAACAGCCTTTCACCAATGGGTCACGGGTTCGAATCCCACTCCGTCCAAAAAAAAATTGGAAAATTTTCTGACTGGGTTTTCACTGACTGATAAACAAAAAGGAAGAAATTATCAGAAACAAAATGAAAAAAACCCACTGCAGTCTAAATGTCAACAAGGAACATACACGGTCTCTTTTTGCTAAAAAGTGGTGTGTCATTTGAACCTTTATGTCCATCAGTTGTTGCATTAAAAGCAAAACCCAAGATATTTCAGTAGGTCTGAGACAAACCGACCGGAGTTTTGCGTAAGAATTTTCTGGAATATCTTTCAGATCTAATATATTGAGAACGTTGTACGGATCTTCAGTTATGGCAAGTATAACGCTGTAAACTGAGAGTAAACAAAGTATGGCCATGGAAAAAGAAAGAATATATTGGAAAAACAGTCGGATGTTTAGACGAGTACCTTTACCACTATATAACTTTAAGTGTCATAAAATCACATCTTAGCTATTCACTAAATTTCTCAAACATATAAACTAGTCCTCTTCGTTTTTATCAACATGTTACATAAGGGCGTGTTTTAAAGGAACAAAAAGCCAAATCTCAAATGGGTGTACCGGTGATTTAAGGTTTTTAATGGAACATTTCTTGAACTTTTACAGGCTATCTGATCAATGTATCTAATGCATTTGAGCGGCCCACTCTTTTTGCCCAACAAACTTTAAAACCATTTGTCTATGAACAATCGGAATATTAGGAAATGTTCGAAATTTAAAACTTTTACATATGGTATTAAATTTAGCTTTCTACCTTATTAGGAGTTCTTAAACAAACAAGTTTGCACATGTGTAAAATGAAACACTGGAAAAGTAAAAATTCCAACCATGGCACTAATAGGGCTCCGTACGATCCAATGTTTTTGCCCAACAAACTTTAAAACCATTTGTCTATGAATATTAGGAAATTTAAAACTTTTACATATGCTATCAAATTTACCTTTCTACTTTATTAAGAGTTCTTAAACAAAGTCAAGGTCAATTGTATAGAATTTATTTATACGTTTTGTTATGTCGTAGTTCAACCTGATGTACCATTCTAAACATTATCAGTACGCATTGTGGGCTAATTTGAAGGTTTTATAAAGTCCCTTCAATAATTCAGCTTACTTTTCCTATCGTATAGAATGAATAATTTGTATTGTTTAAATGTAATTGGGGATTAACCTAAAATCAAACATATCTGTAACGGTCAGAATGATGTCCCGCGAGACAGCCCTCAACAAACTATAGTTCATCAAAGGTTTGGTTTTCCACACTATCTACCACGTCGATCACTCTTGCTGCTTCATTACCTCCCTTGTTATTGGAACTCTCCTGGGATTTTCCTCCCAATTATCAGGTGTGAGTTCTGCCTAAAGGAGTTTGTTTACAGCTACATCAAAATCTAATTTAGGTCACACGAACACAATCTAAGAGCTCTTTTGATGAGTTTCTCTCGGGAATCGATATTTTCTCAAACAAATAGTTAGTCCTTTAACGAATATTATTTATGCGAATATGCTTGTTGTAGAATGCCCGTACACGTGAAGGTCAATCAAATCAAAGCATACTAACCGGAAGTCAGATTATGCGCATGCCACAATGCATTTTATACACTTTCATTTTCTATTTCATACGTGATTCTCGCACTTTTGGAATCGAGATTTGCCGAAGAGACGAGAACAATGTGTCGTCACATTAGCCCTTGAATCAGGATCAACAATTTGCATTTTTATATAATATGTGGGAATATACACATATAAACATCGTGAGCAAATCTTTCAAAGTCAGAATCTTTACTGTTTCACACTACATTTTTATATTTACGATTAAGTTAACATGCTAAGAGATAGTAGCTTTCTTGATTTTTTATACAAAATCATTTGGTGGCCCTTCAACAGTTTTTTAAGAACATATATGATAAAACTCGAAGCAGGTCAACAAAAAGCACATTTCAAGCTGTTTGGTCGTGAACAGCTTTGTATAGTCGTCCATCGACCTAAGGTTATCTATATAAATAACTTATTTCTATCAAATTTGAAATATATGATATGTCATGACACCCTGCGTTACCGGGTTATTATGACGAAGGGTACCGTTTCCGTATGCCCAGAGGACACCTAGGGATTGTTTCTCAACACATTTACACCGGACTTAAGTCCAATGCAAGGCCTGTCGTGGCAACGTATGCCTTCAACATTACATTACGAGCATGCGCAAAGTTACAACGGGTGTACGTGTGTTTGGAAACAGCCCCCGGGTCCACATATCCAGAAGACACCTGGTCCATCTGGCAAGAGGACACCTCAGACATTCTATAGCAACAGGACAGTTTAACAGCCAAATTTCACTCTACTCATTGTGTCAACGAACCCCATGTATGCACTGGTGTTAAAATAAAATATAGGGGCCTACCAGCATAAAATAGTTTTACTCTTAGGTTACAATGCGAATTATTAATGTTGATGGATAAACAATAAATTGGTATTTTACATGTAACTTCGTACACGACTTACACGAAAACACCAAAAAGGTGAATATTATCTCTATAATATTTAAAAGCATACAGAGATTTAAAGGACCCCCAAACAGTTAAACATTGGCATTTGTAATATTTACAGTATTACCAACATGTTCACTTACTTTGTTATTTATTTCAGCATATAGCACACAGTTGTTGATATAAACATGCGTGTGTCTCGCATAGTTAATAAAATATGAAGAAATGGTTTAAGGAATATAGAGGCAGTGCATGGTGCACCATAGGTATAATTTGCTCTTTTGCTTTGTTTCTTCAAACATAGGCTAATTATAAACATTCAGATCTTCATTTGTTGGTGTAATGACATCCGTGGTGTTCGGAAATAAATATAGATTAACTGTATTTCGATTCTGTACTAACAATGATGGTCTTGTCTGAACATCTCCAGTGACTAATTATCTTAGTTAGTTAAGGTAACGGTCAATGCGGTAAGTCACGCGAGTTTCTCTTTGTGGGACAATATATTGATTAGCTCTTCAGCCGATGTCCAAACACTGGTCAAGATTTATTGTTTTTACGATTACCTGTAATTCGATTGTCTCTTGACGTATTTGTACAAGGTATAGTGTAAGATGCACCGTGCTTTGCACTTAGATTTCCCAAAGATTGTCTTTAATTTTATACATACGAACCTAAACAAATATGTCAAACTCTTATTACAAAGACTTTGAAGCGGACCTACAGAGGGTTGTTGCGTGTGAAATGATTTAGTGCCCCATTCTAAGCCACTTTTTGTATGAGCGATAACTTTTACCTCGTCGTCGGTTAAATGCAGACAGATTGTAAAAAATTTCACCAACAAAACAATCAACCCTATCTCTTGCAAGCTATCGAATTTCACCCATGTTGTTGCTTGTCTCCATGCGTTATATTTTGCCGAATGAGAAAAGTGACTCTCTGCGATCGTTTGTGAAGTAAGAAGTCATCAATTTTAAAGCTCTAATTCAAAGCCTTGACGGCTGCCTTTGGCTAATGTGATTTAGAAACAACATCCCAACCCGTCCTATTGTCTCATTAAAGATTTTATGGCCTCTGCGGACAGGCCTTCCACAGCTGAGCCCTTTTCCCCAACTACACGCCATATGGTGGACACACTGCAATGTATATTCTGTGGAAACTTCTCCCAGATATTATTAAGTTCTGCAAAATAACTGAAAAGTGTGAAAATACACGGAGGTTTTAACTCCATCCCAGATCATTGTTTGCTATAATCAACTTTCCCGTCACCAAGCCCTATCCGCATAGCCTTTCTATAAAGTGTAGCACTGATGTGTGAAAAACATTAATTCTTAGTTCTTACAAAGATATCTCAATAAAGAAGAGAAGTGTGCTATTGGGTTACCACATCTATCGACCTACGCCTCAAATCTATCAATCTGCTAATTTACACGGCGTCATTTGATACGGAAGGCAAAATGAAGGATATAGACGACACCCTAAGAGCGCGAGCTGAAGAGCAGACGACAGTTGCCTCTGGATCAGGTGGCCGTCCTGCTGGCCATCAAGTCGCGTGCCCACTACTTTTCCAAATTGTCAAACCATTAATATCATATCAACAAATTTCATCAGAGAGCGTGGAACGGGCACATTACCAACATTTCCTAATCAGTTTTACACCCAAAACCTCTCTACATATTTTATAAAGACCATACAGCAAGGGGAAATATCATAACGTCTGTATTTTGTGTGCTTTTCATTTGGTCGATCAATATTTACCCCCGCATTCCATTTATTCCTGGTCAGGATGTGTTTTAAAGACTGGGGGCTGCTTTTAAACGGAATTGATGCCCGAGGCACAAAGGTTAATCAAGGGTATGTTTGGATTTTAGTTTGTCGGGGTGTAAAGAGAGGGTATGTGTCGCTGATATCATCAGTGCCCTCGCGTGGAACAAACATAATGGACCCACTTTGAAAATAACATTGTGTACAATCAATCCATTTTGGTCCAATCCGCAAAACTAGGGTTTGGAGAGAAAACGATAAATGCCATATATTTCAATGAAGCAAATTCTTAGACGTACAGGTACTTTAGGTGGTACACGTTAATCTTGCCATTTTGTTGAGTTTGCCAAAACTCTACAACTACATTTTCTAAACAGTCACATTTTTTAAAGGTAAACTCAGGACATTGCTCGTCAGAGATATATACAAGCGTCTTAGTTCTATATTAAAAATTCGTTCTTCCTGTTTGTTTTTTGTTTTTAGCTTTTTGGGACAATCTGGTACGGTTGTTCAAAGGTGTATTAGGCTTAATACCGGTATAACTTAATTGAATTTCTTTGTTACGCGACGTCATTTAGACCTGTATTAAGCCTAATACACTTTTGAACAACTCAGTCCAAGGGGTTGTTTCTCACGTGTGCAAATATACATGTTAAGTAGAGATGACTTTTCAAACAACATCGAGTGTGTAGCGCAACATACCGGCCGGTAGGTTTACCTCCCCCGGATGAAGTGATAATTGTAAATAGAAACAGACACATAACTACAGCCTGGCGTAAAATCCTTAACATACTGACCTATATTGAGATGACATAAGTTGCGATTTAGCACATATTTCCGCTAACACAGACATCTTCGTCGCTGGCGAAAACTCTTCTGTCATTCTGCTTCATAATATATGGATCAACCGTCGCACGTGACTAAAGCTTATCGTTGATTGGTTAAAGGTTCCCACTCTGTTCCGAGGGAGGGAAAAGAAGCGGCAATCCTCAACAGGTCACTTTTTCCTCATTTTTCTCAATTATCGGGGTAGAATAGACTTTAAAACCTTCGTCTTGGTGTTTGTTGCCTAACCAGATACCGCTGAACGTTGGTTCGCACCTCGTCAAACCTGCGCATTCTCGGGGTTTGACTCGGTGCGAACCAACGTTCAGCGGTATCGGGTTACGCAACAAACACCGCTACGGCGGTATTAAACCCTTAAACAAAGTTACAACCGACGTAAGTTCAATGCAAGGCGTAACTACCATGGTAACATATACCCTCAACATTACGTTACGACCAGGCGCAAAGTTACGACGGGCGTAAGTGTGTTGAGAAACAGCCCTCAGACGTGGAAATCGCGTTCATTTCATCTTTGACGCAATGCAAAAGAGGCGTGTCACAGCGACTGCAACAGATAAATGACGTCAATGCCATAATATTCCAACAACGTCATAAACGCCATTCTAAGCCGAAATGGTCTGTGGCGCATGCAGAAAGCCTTAATCGTTCGAATGTGATGTCCACATCTTATGCCGTAGAATGAAAAACTGATATCGTCATCAGCAAACGTCATCTGTCATCAGAAATCGCGAAATCTCACGTGACACTCCCAGGCCCTATATGTGTACGACAATAAAATGTCGGTATTTTTTTATCTTTAATTTACCTCATAAGCACGATGCCTTTTTAAAGTTTTATAGAGGAGCAGACCTATGTTTTGCATATCTATTCGCCGATGTAATTCTTGAATTATTTGATACAGTATTTAAAATTAGCAAATACTCGTTTCTGCTTTTCTACAGTAAATTGTCCGTATGAAAATTTGATGAAGTTTTGCGTGCTGCATACATAGCTTCATATTGTGTAGAATTTGGTACTTCTCGCTAACTCCATACCCCGTCCGATTGGAGTATTCACATCATTATCAACTTCCCTCCCGACATTCACAGTATGACTGAAATACACTCCAGAGGCTTAAAGCCACTTTTGTTAATAAATACGGCAACCATACTAAGACTATACCAACATTGCATTGCGCGATCAAGACGAATAGTGTATATAAAATTTTGACCAATGAACCAGACCAAGCCTAAATATTTTCATCACTAAGGTCTTTTTGCAATATTTTGGCACATAATAAGCCAAGACGACAAGAGTGAGACAACAAACATTTATCACATAACTGTGTTGTTATTCGGGTACATAAACCCATGTCGTAAGTATGTAACTAGTTACATAACACTTTCAATGAAATTGATTGGCTGAGAGCGAGGGAAAATTATTCGTACGCGCGCCTGTGGGACTTTTTGTTGTTGTTGTTTTCATGTGTTAGTTTGTCTCTCGACTGACCTGTCAAACTGATATGTACTATGGCACATAGACATTTCCCGGTCAATTCGCACACATATAAAATCGAGAAAGATTATTAGTTATTTAATTTGTAAGTCCCAATACCTTAAAGTCCCTATTTAAAAAAAAAAAGAATTGCCAAAGCCAAACGAGTGACGAGTCCGCTAGGCATATATAGGTCAATTCTTCGCTATAACGGGAACGCAGGCTAGTTGTGACTTCAGAACGATCGGTACAATTTTCAATTAGTTTTCTTCGTTTATAAAGTATAGTTATGCGATAAACAGAATCTCAAATTCGTGGTCATTAGATACGACAATTTATGAAACGAGTTGAGTAAGTTTTGAATATGTTGCGAGCTTCTCAAATGACCACTCGTGTGAGATCCTCTATTTATACAACATTTTTGGTCGTCGCAATATGTCCCTTTAATATCTATTCCAGGCTACAATCGGGTTTTGCCTTTTAATTCAAACATTTCTATTGAGTATTAGGAGAAGTCGTTTAAAGACCAAGATATACGTTATTTTACCGCAAAGTGCTAACCGGCCTTCTACTTAAAAAGTAGCTAAAACTGCTGTTAAAAACCAAACGAAAAAGGAGACAAAAGCATTTCGGCCGATTTTTCGAAGAGCTGGAATGATCTCGTTCCACTTGTCAACCAATCACAAAGTGCAAACTATTAAATTGGTTTGTCAATCCACAAAATGAAAAGTCATTAAAGTTGCATGAGGTACAGCATTAAGCATTTTCGATGAAATAATAACTTTAGGCGGTGAGTGTTTTGGCAAGGCGTTATATTCTCAGTGAGTCGTTTTGTATAGAGACACATATTATAGGCTCTGAGGTTGGGGTTGAGGGGAGAGGGGATATTTTGTGGTGAAAATTGAGAGGTCATCTGATCGTGAGTCACGGTCAATCCCCGTGGGGTAAGGGCCATCAGACAAGCCGGCAACTGACTAGAAAGGGGGATTATCCTCGCAATACAACCTTTTGAAATATTGATAGATTTAGCCGGGACGCCATCGACTGGCTGTCTCTATGCTCTAGATCTGGTCACTTATTTCTAGTCCGTCCTTATGACAAGGGTGACATTTTAAACACCCTCGGCTTCTTAAGGCTCTTCTTACAAAAGTATCAGGGCAGAGATAAGCGAGTTGGACAACAAGAAGGTGTCGAAATAATAGCCCTGTATGAATATTTGGGCGTTAAGGGTATTAGAGAAGGGATAAAGACACAAGCAGAAGGTCAACCCCACTCGACATATTTTGTCCGCGTTCACATTATTTGATCCTCCTATCATTACAAGATACTCATCAATTTCCATCACAAACATCTTCCAAGAAATTTATTCCTGAAGAAAATTTTCTTTTAATTACATGAAATATGGCCAATTTGTTTGATTCCATACAAAGAGATTAGTCCATATATTGTTGCCTCGCTTTGCACAGATCATAAAGCATGGTCTTCAGAAATTTTGCGGAAATCCAAGATTTCTTATTATAAGCATATGACGACTATATTTTTAAAAAAACAATTGATATGTCGAAGTCGCGTCCCACAGTCATGGTGACACCCAAAATCGGTAGAAGATTGTCTGCCATTTTGCGAGAAAAGCATAATCCCCAAAACAACGAGGATAATGTTATACTCACTGTCAAAATAAAAGCATACAAATTAAACTGCTATTTGTAAGGAATCTGTGTTGTCATTGTGTGTCTTTTTAAAAATATGTTTTCATCATCAAAAGAGAAGACGGCGTTACGACTTAATGACAATGCATATTTCATTCAGCTGTAATGAACGTTGTGTTGAATTAAATTGCTTATAAAGTAAAACTTTTAGGCATTCAACGGTCCACAAACCGTACAGATAACAATGTCACATATTTTGATTCAAACAATCACGTATACTAGTTTATGTATTCTATTAGATGAGCCACATTTCAATTATACAGCCGTTTCATTAACAGCAATAATTTTGCCAGCCGTTGAAAGTGCTTAAATTGTCACAAGCTGCCAACTGTAGAGAACATTTCGTTGAAACAGAATCAGCTAATTTTTCGTTGTTCAAGAAGTACAAAAAGCAGAATAAAAGTGCTTTTCGGTTTCAGTTATGTACGTTAAAATAATTTTTATGAATGTGTAAATCCTTTAGTTTTTCAAAGTACTTCGAACGCTCAACTTAACAATAGGAATTTTTGGCGAAAAGTTATTATTTTAGCAGCTCATGCCACTTGAAAGCTGAACGAGTCTCCAGAATGTTGATTACTGTAGTTATTGGTCTCAAGATGTGTATATACATGTATACGGAGCTTTTTGGTTCTACAAGTATGGAGAATGTACGTTAAAGTGGCATGAGTTGCCAACGTGTTGATCTTTTTCCTTTGATATGTATACACAATGTGGAAGTTATCCGATATTTATATTTCTCAAGACGTGCAATTCAGATACTTTTTGGTGCTACTAGTCTAGCGAATTTAAAGAGGCATGAGCTGCCAAAATTCACACTTTTTTCATAGTTTCTGATCTTCACGACAGTAAGAATATTTAAAGGCCATCGAAAAACTAAATGATTGGCGTTGGAATGAGGAAATTCCATACAGTATGAGGCTTGTACGAACCTAAAACGTCTTCGAAAAATAAACAAAATTTAAATAACCGGGACGACCATTCATTCATTCTTAGGCAAAGTTAGTTTAAAACAATACTTTATCGTACATTTTCGAGACTAGAAACACTAAAAAGATTCTCAATTATACGTCTTGAGAAAAATAGCCAATAATTTCAACGTTCTGTTTTAACGTCAAAATATCAACATTTTGGCAGCTCGTGCCCCTTTAAAAAAGTGTTTTGGAATGAATGTCCCGGTTATTTAAATTGTGTTTGTTTTCGGACACTTGTTTAACTCGTACACATACTGTATGGATTTTCCTCATTCCAACGCCAATCATTTAGTTTTTCGATGACGTTCAAAGCCTCTTACTGTCGTGACAATCAGAATTCATGAAAAAGTCTGAATTTTGGCACCCCATTCCTCCTTAAATGAAGATGTGTGAAAAAATAACGTAGACTCAAAACATATATCAATAATAATCTAGCTTAATCTTTTTTACTTTAAGCTCAAATCTTCTATTCGCACAACCGATAATTTTTGCTTTCAATGTCCATTATGTAATTTTTAATTGAACTTGTCGAGACAATCGAATTAATAGGTGAAGTCTGTATTTTGGCAGCTTATTTTTTTTTAGTCTTTGTCGGATCCTTCCAACACAACAAAGGAGAGGTTATATATTCACATTTAACAGTATTAGCAATGCAAAATATGGTTAGATAATTTCTTATTTTTGGGGTAAAAATTTGAATAACATACTTAATTTTCAGATTGAATCTAATTGACGTTGTATAGCATATATATGACTGGACTATATTACGATATTGATTTAAATTAAGCCTGACTATTTACAAAATATATAACATTTACACTCCTGGCCAAACATTAAGGAAACCGCACGAGAAAGCATATTTTACACAGAATAATTTTTTAAATAAACCTATATATATTTACAATTTTCCTCATTTGACACTGATTTGTTACGCTGTATATGTATGGGTTATATATCAGTTGAAAAATGATCAGGCCTGTTTAGGCTATCGCTGGCCATGCAATATTACCCCAAACCCGTGGATTTCCGGAATCAATTTTACTTGCAATAAAATCACACGGACAAATTTCATTTTCCACCACGTTACTCCCCTTTTATGTATATTAGTATTAAGAGCTATTAATTGCATGAAACTAATCAGTGAATTCTTCCCAAATGAGCCGAAGTGACGTCGTAAACTGGTTTTGTATGACCAGCACTGCAGCTTTTTGATCACCGTTATATTACTGTTTAAACGTTTTATCTTGGTTTTCGTCGGCCAGCTCTCAGCCGATTTCCCGTACAAATACAACATACTTCAGAGTCATCCATATAGCACACACAACTCTTTTATTGAAGCCCATAAACTCCCAGCGAAAAACTAATCAAGGACGACTAAATTTGCTAATTCAGAAAAGTTTGCGTCTCTTGGAAGAGCATTAGGAGTTACAAATTTGATATTGGCAGCATCTCCCCGCTATCTGAATCTCTTCTACCGATGATGCCTCGAGAGACCGACCGTTCAAATGGCGGCAAACACTCCTAAGGGATACAGTTTGACAGACAAATTCTTCCTTTGTAGAGCTATTATTCGGTGAACGTGCATCAACTGTTAATCTCCATCCTCATTAAATTGGCCAACGTCATTAAGCTAGTCAGAAAATTGGTAATTTCTAGTAGCTTTATCAGAAAAGATGTGCATATTGCTGGAGAAGAGAAATGTGATACCTCATAGGTCTTTAAGGAGTTGGCCACAAATAGATCCGGTGTGGAAAATCTTACAGCAAATCATTCAGAGATTAGACAATTTAAACTCTACCTCTATACCCAGTAGAGTTCTTTCACATCCTAAATTCTGCTTTGATTATAGTAATCGTGATTTATACAGAGGGTCTGTTTGTCTCACTGTGGGCTGAGGACAAAAAACTTAAAACCCATCAAACCAATGTTCAACTGACCGTCTATGATCTTGACCCATTCACATGGTTCTTGTTCCTTATTTTGCCATACCTAGGACTGTTTACAGGAATATTTTTTTCTCTGCTTATATTATCATGTCCTGAGAAAAATACCCTTTCGTGATTCCATCAAAAATAGTCAAATTATCTTAAAGTGGCATGAGCTGCCAAAATGTTGATATTTTGACGTAAAAACAGAATGTTGAAATTATCGACTATTTTTCTCAAGAAGTATAATTCAGAAGCTTTTTTAGTGCTTCCAGTCTCGAGAATGTACGATAAAGTATTGTTTTGAATGGTCGTCCCGGTTATTTAAATTTTGTTTACCTTTCGAACACTTTTTAGGTTCGTATAGGCCACATACTGTATGGATTTTCCTCATTCCAACGCTAATCATTTAGTTTTTCGATAGCCTTCAAAGCCTCTTACTGCCGTGACGATAAGAAATTATGAAAAAAGTCTGAATTTTGGCAGCTCATGCCACTTTAACGCTGGTTTCGTTTTATTACAAATTCTGTTTTAACCCCCAAATGATCTTATATATGCTTGGCAGATAAACGCATCACGCATTGAGAGGCAATTTTTCTCCTATCTTTTCAGATATTAAAGTCCACCAGTTCAGTGCACACTCGTCGCAAAAATGGGGAAACCGTTTTATTTATTTGTAACAGTTTGAAAAAAAACTAGTTACTTTTATTTTTGTCAAAATTCAACGCTTTTGACATTATTTAGTATTTCTAATTTGAAAATTTGATTTGTTAGGAGCCCGCTATGTAAACAAACGACGAGCCCGGCAATGCGCATAAAAGTGTCCTGAATAAATAATATCATAGTCTTCTAAACCAGCTGGACCTAACTAACCTTAGAAATACATATGATTGTTTTGTTTGAGGGATAAAGGCTTTCCAATAAATTTCACCCTGTAAATTATAAACAAAAAGATCTGAAACGAGTGTAATACAACATAGAAATTACCCGGTTTCTGATCGATTGTTGTCAGTCGAACTTCACTTCTAGGTATGCCTTTACACCACCATTGTGGCAATTAAAGCACAACTGGACGTATTTCGTGTATTCTATGTTGAAATGTAGGGATTGTACCAGTATAGTAAGCTCGTTTAAATTCGTTTTCAAGACATATAAATATCATAAGGGCTACTGCATCAAGTGGCCATTTAAAGCTGCATGAATTGAAACATTTCGATATTTTTTCGCCAAAACTAGATAATTATCGATTATTTTCCACACATATGCGAATTAAAAGCTTTTAGGGACATCAGCTTCGAAACTCTAAGTTTGTTAATGAATAAAGCTGTATTTACATTTTGTTAGCTGGTCCCAAATACAGTTGCTTCCCATTGATGTGCATGACAATCAGAGTTTATAATATTTGACAGCTCATTTCACTCTATTTTCTTCAAAAGTAAAATATGTAGGAATTTTTTCTGCTACGCATTGCGTTTACAAATACCTGGGACGCCGCAGATACCAATCACAGACGTTTGGAAAGGAAAAAGTTTTGGGATTCAAACAATGCAGACTTCTTCCCTTTGGGTTTCAACTTGGACCAGGGAAGGCCTCGTGAAAAATTATTAAACCGTTTGTGTTTCAGTATAATAAGGCCAGCATGGATATGGCCCAGATTATAGTATAGAAGAATACAAACTACATAAAATGGCTCGACCTCTGAGCCAGCGGTCAGCCATTGCTTATAAAAAAGAACCAATTTGAAAGAAACGTATAGTCAGGGCTAATCTGATGTATATCTGAAATATATCAAAAAATAGTTCCAATAAATCTTTTGACTTTTAGTTTCATGTATTCAGATTGTCAAGAGAAAGAGGAAATTTGCAGCTCATTGAAAAACTAAACCAGTCACACAGAATCACAAAATATTCAATGGGTCTATACTTTTTATTTACTTTTTATTAACTGTTTTGAAAGTGAAAGTGGGCTGGTCATTTTGATTCGTAAGTACCAGGCGAAGTAGCTGATCTTTCCCGAGTAGTTTTGCCTGCCGGTCCCTTGTCTACCCCTGCACTGCACCCGAAAATATCTTCTATATTCCGGACCATTTCCCCTGTATTTCTTACTGATACCTAGTCTTGTTTTTTTCGAATGACGCTGCTGTACTTCCAAAGCCTTACAGTTTAGCAGTGATCTATATATGGAGATCGCCCCCCCCCCCCACCCCTCCCCACCACTGGTTTTTGGATCCCTAACTTAGGCAGTATACATGCGTTTATTTTTGTGTGTTTCATATCTCTTCTCTCAGTTACTTAACGTGTAATTCTGAGGTTGATATTTACGAACAGTTCTTTATTTGTACTGTTTTGGAAAATAGGCATTAATTTTGAAGTTCAGCTATCCAAATATTGTCAGCTCGTGCCGTTTTTAAAATGGGATTTATTTTTGTCTCATTTGAATTATTGCCGCTCGTTTGGACTGAATTCGTTTAGCTCTCAAACAATTTGACGGACGTCTAAAAGTTCGTTGTCTGTTTTATTCGAACATTTAATTTTCAATTAAATGTCCGGAATGAGGTGCTTTGATGCCGATTGAATGCGTTCTTTGAATAGCCACGTCCGGTATACACAACCACAAGAATGTTCATGGCCTGCTAACTACGATAGATTACCAGAAGAACGTTCAACTCTTGGCCCCAACAATTGTTCCCGAGGTTTAAAGAGAGATTGGGAAACACTTGGGAAAAGATGTTACTATTGTTTTCAAGTAATCAAGTCTTTGAAGGCGATCCTGGCATATTATTATGTGAAAATCGCGACAGGTCTGGTCAGACATTAGCAGTAGGAATTGGTTGACGGCAGAAATGGTGACTTCTCAAGCAATGCAGATTGTTATAGCTTCTGAAAATTACCTCTTCTGGGAGATGTTAAGAGGCGGAAGAGCAAGGGAAAATTAGAGATGTATAATAGCACGTGGCTATCATTGTTCAACAAGGGAGGAATAATGGCGGACATTTGGACGGGGAATCCCAGGTCAATAGACATTACTGCTAGTAAAGAGAGTCCCGGTGGTGGAGTAAGGGCCAACACTTCAAACCACCAGTAGATCCCTGGTGGGCAAGACCTTGCCAAAACTTCTCCTTAATAAAGTGAGCCTTAAAGAAAGTGTCGAGCAAAATTAATTGCCGTTCTCCATTACATCTGCAGTCTTATCAGAACTGTCAAAATTTTCTCTCCCTCTTCGGATTATCCAGTAATATCAGAAAACTAAATTATGTCTCTTCCCTTGTTGATCTCGGAGGACATGTTCCTAATGACTGGTTGGCCTTTAGAGAGAGACTAAACAAAGTCACACCGAGAAAGGTTTATGAAAGATGCATAGAGCTGGAGATCAAGCAACTCTTAGCTTTTAATGTACGTGGCCGAATCATTTACGTTTTTTCTGACTTGATTTTTAAAATAAGGATAAAGTGACAAGTTTTTAGAGAGGATGTCACCAGGTTTGAGCTGCTCTCCTGTGCTTGAGGTCAAAAGGATTGGCACAGAGTAGGTTGCAGTGCGTATCTTTAGAAAAATTTGTTATCTTTCGTATCCATGCCTTACAAACACAGTCTTGGAAGTGGCATGCATGAGCTAGCAAATATCAAGGCAATTTTGTTGAAACAAACTAATCTAACTGTTTCACATTTTTAACAAGATCAAAATAAAAGGTCTGGTTTTATCTCAATATCGGGCATATAAGTTTAATTAGTTGTTTAAGCACCAACAGTTCGAAAATGTACATCCCGGCTATTTGAATTTCCGTTATCATCACACATCTTCGGCTCCCACGGATCACTTAACGGATATTTTTTTTATTTCAACGCCAATCCTTTAGTATGTCCAAGCGCTTCAAACGTTCGACTTCTCTTAACAATCAGAATTTATTAAATAAATCTAGAAGCTCTAGTATTTTGGCAGCTCATGCAACTTTAAGGTATCTAAGAAAATATTAATTATTAAACTAACATAATAAATCTCTCGAAGGACAATGTGGCAGTATAAGCTCGTATAGAACGCCAGAGTTGACAAATATAAAGGAAAAACTAGCATTTTTCGGTTTAATATTCCATCGCACTGAATATTGTTTAATACATGTATGTATGACCGTAGATGCTGTTAAGATGAAATAAATGCTGACCTTGCGTTTTTACTTTAACCTTACTTAACTTAGCCACAACCCTCTGGTAAATTACTCTGAGAAAATCTTATATTTTGTAAACTGCAGTTAGACCTAAAAAAAATAAAACTTCCATCAAAGAAATTTTAACTCTCGTCAAATTCATGCAGATTTATTTTCATAAAAAAAATTATGTTCAAATAATAGGTTTTCGCTTATACAATGCGGCGGGGTTTTAGACTGATATAAAACTGATATATACATATATGTACAACTGATATATATATACATTTTAAAACAGTATTTTAGCATTTAAATATTTAAATGAGTTTATTCAATGATACATTTTTAGAAATGAGAACACCTTTATAAACATCAAATTTTGCAATATAGTCTATATTTCTATAAATTAATTAAGCAATTATTCGTATTTATTAAGCTCAATTTACAGTCTATTTAATGAGTTGACTGAGGAAATTAATTCATTTTTTGTAATAAAAAAAAGCTTTGTAGCGGAAACAATCATTTGTAAAAATATAAAATGTTTAGAAATAATAACTTACTGTTACTTACAGATCTGACAGCAGCGTAGGTTTTACATATTTTGATTTCATATTTATTTTTTTAAGTTTTTAAAATATACGACATTAGTTTCGTCTTTGCTTACGTGATGTGTTTATACCCAATGTCAGTGACTTACGCTAGGTTTGTTAATCAGAATTCAAGAAAGATGTTATACAGAAGCTGCCATTGTTTTAAATGTTATCTCTATTCCATTGAATGAGAATCTATTTTACGATATTTTAGTTAACACAAATACCATCACGACATTTTCCAATCCTAAAAGTCTTTGGAAATGATTATACAGCATGCATAAAGGGATGAATGTAACGAGAAAGAATAAATAAATTTAAGTAAAGTGAGAACTCCATCAAAATGACAGCCTCTCTGATCACAACTGGCTGACAGTTTTCCTAATCAATATAAATTTGTCGGCCGCCAGAATCCTACAGTAATTGTTTTTCAATTCTTGCTCTTTCCTCGTCTCCTTTTGTGTTAAATTGATAAATCCGAAGTAAAAGGGAATGGCTCTTTGCTTCTATTTAATGGAACACGTCTGCCTATTCCATCATTCTTTAGTCAGCTGAACAAGTTCATTAAAACTGTTTGAAAGGCTGACATGGACCTAATTAAAGGCGAAATGAACAACCGGTATCCGGGGAGATGGCGAGACGCACCTGGGACTAAAAACCCACTTGTACCTATAACAGCTTCCGAGAATTAACAAAAGAATTCAAGTCCGCTTGATATAGTATTGCGTACAAAGAACACAACCCGTGGGATCTTTATCCGACCAAAGGAGTTATATAAGAATGAAGCGATCTTACTTCAAACAGTGTATCCAAGAGATTATAACGGTTGGCATAATGGCACAGGGCCGCTTAATATGACAATGGGAGAATTGGTGCAATGAAGAGAAATGTAATCATCTAGGAAGCCAGCTATATTGTTATTTCTCTGTATATAAAGAAGGTAATTCACCAGAGAATGTCGGTTTCTGTTTCTTCATCTATCAACTGGTATATATCCTCTAAATATCACAATAATAATGGCAGTACATGGCTATCATTCAATCAAGTGGAAATTCAGTCTCAATGTTTTTTATGGACTAAGTGCGATTTGGACTCGCGAGATCGTTTGAAGGATTCCGTCGGTTTGAGAGTTTATGACTTTTATAAATTTAACCACCGGTACTCCTCTCGTTAAAAGGACACCGTCCATGAAATTAAATAAAATAGATTTTATTTTTCTCTCGTCTACTTTAAGATAAGGTCTTCGGACGATCATAAGCTGCTCTATTTTCGTTCATATGTCGAGCAATCATGCACCTTTCATTTAAAGTCAATTGACTCGTATTGTTATATATAGCAGAAGTATGTGTAAAAATGTAAACAATTTGTGACGTTACATACCTTTAAAATACATGAGCTACCCAAATTCGAACTTTTCTCATAAACTCTGATTATTAGCTTTGAAAGGGGGCTTTGAAAGTCATCGAAAAACTGAATGATTGGCGTTGAAATGAGGAAATTCCAAATATAGTGTCAGAGAAATAAACAAAATTTAAATAACCAGGACGAACGTTTATTCATAGTAAGTTTAAGTTCAAAACAATGCTTTAACGCATTATCTCGTTACAAGGATCAAAAAGGATGTGAATTGCACGTATTGGGGAAAAATATAGATGATAATTTCCGCATTCTGTTTTAACAGAGAAATATCAACATTTCGGCAGCTCATGCCACTTCAAGGGGGACGTATATAAGAGCTTCAGTTTTGCAGTTTTACTAGTCCCTTACGTAACTTTCGTTCAACAACAACATTTGAATAAATTATCAATCTTATATTCTGAATTTTCTCGTGAAGAAGGTTTATTGAAATTTAGTCCGATTCGTTTTCTATTTTGTGAGGTTTGTCTCTGTGTTAAAAAAATATGATAACACCGAAAGTATTTCTTAGCTGGTTTCCTTTCGTTATATATTCATTAAATTGTTGTCTTTGTGTAAAAAAACAGCCATATTATACTTTCAGTTTCGAACGAAATGTGTTTTAGTTTTTTGCAGTATTTTAAAAATCTGAAAAAAATTAAACTTTGTGATGTGATGAATTGGTACATCCTATTTTAGTGGCATGAGCTGCCAAAATTTGCAAGTTTTGATCGTCACGCCAATAAGAAGGTCTGAAGTTCGTCAAAAAACTTAATGATTTGGCGATGGAATGAGGAAACTCGATGCAGTCTGTGGCCTGTCCAAACAAAAATATAGTGTCCGAATTGTAAACGAAAATTAAATAACTGCGACGAACGTTCATTAATTCCAAGCTTATGTTAGTGCAAACCACTATACTTGGCATACATTGCCGAGACTAAATAGCCGTTAATTTCAATATTCTGTTTGAACTAAAAATTATCCACATTTTGGCAGCTCTTGCCATTTTAACAACAGTTTTTCTCAATGGTTTCCCGTGTAGGTTACACCAAAACTTTCTGCTTAATCGCAGGTCATTTAGAGAACTATTAGAGCGCATGAGTTTAATGATCCATGCACTGCTCTTGGACTCTATTGGTGCACTCAGAAATTTTCTGCTCGATTTATTTCTATTATTTGCACCGTGTTCGGGTTGTTGAATAATTAACATAGTTCCTTAATTAGAACGGTGCTAATTCACAAACAAGCGATACAATTGCTTCAGTTTGATATATCCGTATATATTTTCATTCTTTCTTTGTTTTGACTGTATCAGATGAAACTACTTATCAGAAATAACATTGTTTTAGAATTCTGTCTGAATATAGTTTACACTGTAAAGTCGGTTGTTTTTTTGAAAGATTGGCGTTATTTCAATGTCCATTTGAGTAATGAGTATGATCGTACGTTTAATAATTCATTTATAACTAAAGGTCATTAATTGTATCTGTAAATCCAGATATGTTAAAGTGCATTAACATTTGTTAATTATACCTCCACCTCCGCTTATGTATATATTTATGGACACTAAAACACACGGGCACAGGGAAAATCTTCTTGTCTAAAATAACCACGGAGACAAGTTTCTAATTGTGTTAAAAAGAGGTATATCATTTAGACCTTTATACCCCATCATAAATTGTTGTAATAAAGTAAACCTATGATATTTCATTAGGTTGACGACTGACAGGAGCTTGGCCTTAGTCAGTAGAATTTTCTGGAACACTTTGTATTACATTGACAATGCTTACGCATCTTAAGCTATAGTAAGAATATCGTCAGACTATATAGTATGCCCCCCCCCCCCCCATACCCTTTCCCAGAAAACCTAGGTAGAAGGCAGACAGGGGAGTTTAGCCCTGACCAGTATGTCTTTCAAACTCTTGTTCTTTTTATAAGCAATGACTGGCCGTTGGGTCAGAGGTCGAGCAAGTTTACTTTGAAGTAGTTTGTATTCTTCTACTATAATCTTGGCCATAGCGATGCTAGCTTTGTTATACTGAAACACAAATGGTATTATAGTTTTTTCACGACATCTTCCGGGGTCCAAGTTCAAACCCAAAGGATAAATAGTTTGTAATGTTTGAATCCAAAAACTTTCCCTTTCCAAACGTTTGTGCTTCGTATCTGCAGCGGAAGTGAGAAATGGGATTTTCTCAATAGGCATGATTTCAAAATGGTCCTTGACTGAATGACCTTGAGTATTGAAATGTTGTGCCACGGGTACATCATGTTTAAGTCTTATGCTAGATAAATGGTTGGCTGCTCTTTGTCGTAGAGAATTCTGAGTTTCTCCGACGTACTGTTTGCGACATTTTTTGCACGTGATTACATACACGATATTAGAGGAGTCACAATTAAGGTTCTCTGCCATTTGATATTTGTTGCGAGTTTGTTCTCCGAAAAAGGTTCCGCGATCGGGTACGTATATATCGAGTTTGCATCGCGTCTTAAGGCATTTCATTGATGTACCTGAGAGAAATGTTGGACGGTAGTGGTACACTCGTGAAGGGGAGGTAAGCGTATCGGGGGATGAAGGGGGAAACATGATTTGTCTTACTGTGTTAGATTTCATCCTTCGGAGTAATCTAATAGAATACTTCCTAGGGAGGAGAGCTTTAAAAAGAACAGAACAAGCCTGGTTAAAAAAATCTAAAGAACTACAGTTTCTATAGAATCTAAAAATCTGAGATTTAATGACCCCCTTGAAAGTGTGAGGAGGATGGTATGACCCAGCATGTAGTAGCTGATGCGTGTCAGTAGGTTTGAAGAATACTTTGTAATCTAAATACCCAGTAGTATGATATGTATGACCCTTGTAAATAGTTACATCCAAAAAATCCACAGAAGTGTGATCAATAGTAGGCTGTAATTTAATGCTTGAGTCGTGAGAATTAAGAGTATCGATGAAAATATGAAGGTCTTCCAACGTATGTTGCCAAATGATAAAAATGTCATCCAGATACCGAAGGTAAATAAAAGGTTGTAGGTGACATTTGTGAAGAATATCACTCTCCCACTCAGCCATAAAAATAGAGGCAAAGTTAGGACTAAAACGTTTCCCCATAGCACACCCTTTAATTTGCTGAAAGATCTCCCCATTGAATTCAAAATCGTTACCTTTTAAGCTAAGTTCCAGCAATTCTAAAATGTCTTTATCCGGACGACGGTGGTCAGGATATCTTTGGAATGCTGATTTTATGGATTTAAGACCCAAATCTATGTCAATGTTTGTATACATAGACTCCACATCCAGAGTAACCAAAATCACATCTTGTGGGATGGATTTCTCAGACAATTTAGCCAATAAATCATCCGTATTCTTTATAAAGCTAGGATGCCGATTCGCTATAGGTTTTAGATAGTAATCAATTAGCTCTGATATTCTATAACTTTCACTGCCACAATCTGAGATAATAGGACGCCCAGGGGGCATTGTAGGCTTCGGCCATTTTTCAATGGGTTTGTGAATTTTTGGAAGAATATAGAAGACCCTGTTTTTAGAGTTATGATCAGATTCCAAATAGCGATACTGTTTTTCATTAAGTAAGCCTTTATCTTGAAGAGAAACAAGAATTTTATTAAACTTCCTAACATTTTCAGGCCAAATTTCCTTATCAAGTTTTTTGTAATGAAGAGGGTTGCTTAGCTGCCGTTCTATCTCTTCAATATAATCCTGTTTTGACATAATAACTGTTGCCGAACCTTTATCAGCAGGTTTAATAACTATGTTTGGATTTCTCCTTAGCTTACTTAAGGCAAGACATTCTGAATGAGTAAGGTTATGTTGGTTTTTCTGATTAGTTAAAGCATCAAACTTCCTTGATACAGAGTCACGACTAATGTTTATTTCTGGATCATACATGTGAGAAGGAGGTGTATAGCCGCTTTTAGATGTAAACGGTTTGCGTACCCCACTAGAATCTCGGTAGATATCAGCCAGACTAAGATTTCTGGAGAACTCCATAACATGCACTAATTTACTAATAGAAAAGTCCCTATCAGATAATGCTTTAGGGCAAGGCACAAATGAGAGTCCTCTATTGAGTAGAGATATATCATCAGCAGTGAGTTCCTCGTTACTAAGATTAACAATATTACTTCCTAAGCCGAAAGTAGGGTGGCACATGCCCTGTCCCAAATTTAGTTTAAATCTAGTGTCTGAAGCCAGTGGGTATACAAGCAATTTGCTGTATCTTCGGTCCAGTGAATTTTGTCCGTGGATACTCTAAATTTTGAATTGGGGATTTTTGGTATGACCATAACTCTCTTCATCTTGGAAGCAGAAGAGTTATATAGGTTCAGGTTCGAAACTTCACTGGCCGGCAGTTTAGTGGATGACTGGATCTCTACAAAGTAGATGAGCGAGTTGGAAAAAGTCTTCCTAACCGCTGTCATCATGTTGCGCATTTGAGTTAACGAAGTGTTTGGCTCAGTAGTTGTCTTGTTATTGATACCAATATTCAAGATAACTTTCTCAGGTTTGGGACCTTGATACTTTTGAATTAGAGTCCGAAATGAATTGAAATTGGCACCAGGAAAACATTCTACCTGCATATCAGGGTGGGGGTCAAGGTTAATTCTAGAAAGATTAGAATCCCCAAGTAAAAGAACTTTCTTAGTTACATTAGGAAGGTGCCAATTAGAGGAAGTGTGCCGAAATTTCCAAAATTTAGAATTAGCTAATTTATTCCGAGGGTTGCGCTGACCCCTCGGAGGGGATCTCACTGCATCTGAATATCTCATAGGAGAATGGACAGACAAAACTGGGGATGGGGGAGGAGCAGAGGGACTAGATGTACTAGGTCTAGGAGAAGAGACCCTAGTAGAAACTGGAGAGGACGGAGGACGAAAGGGGACAGATGTTCTACTAGGTCTAGGGGAGGGGGGCTGAGGGGAAGAAAAAGAGGGGGCAGAGGTAGTAGGTCTAAGGGGGGGAGTACCAGTAGGGAAAGGCGAAGGGGAAACAGAAGGTAAAGTTACAGACCTAGGAGTCTGTGACTGCAGAGTTGGAGGTGAGATAACAGATGTCGACGGACTGACAGGCGGATGGGGTTGGGGAGACGATGGTGGACTAAACTGAGTAGTAGCAGCAGAAGTGACAGATTTAGTGATGGAAAGAAAAGAATAACAATTTTGAATGGTCGAAAGTTGTAATTTACCTTTATAAATAACCGGGACGATTATTCATTCATTCTAAGCCAAAGCTAGTTCAAAACAATACTTTATCGTACATTTTCGAGACTATAGAAGCACTAAAAAGCTTATACGTTTTGAGAAAAATAGCCAATAGTTTCAACATTCTGTTTTAACGTCAAAATATCTTGGCAATATAGAACATTTTGGCAGCTTATGCCACTTTAACGTGTCATTTCGAGGGTTATATCTACGAAAATCTTTTTTTGGTACTGTTTATATTTTGGCAGCTGCATGCATGCCATTTCATTTTTTTAAACGTATACTTATTTTAATAAGACGATGTTTCTCTTGCCCAACTTGTATTGTGGTCTATATTTTGGGGAGGGCAAAACAATTGACAAGCTTTTAGATAATTAAAAAAATTCTTGCCATCCCATAACTTTAAAACTAATGCATGATTTCTGTTAAATTTGGTTCATAATGTAGTTAGCATGATGTTGATGACGATGTAACTTTTCTGAAATAAGCTTTGGGTAAATTGGATAAGAAGACGAGCCACCTGGGTCCAATGTTTTATTTAATGGAATAGCGTGTCCCTCACTAGTGTTTTCGAAATGTTCAGCAGTGAAATTTCACTTGCGGTCGTGTTGTGAATTTCTTCAAAAAAGTATTATTTTTACTTTCATTTTAACAGATAAAGAAACAAGACTCTTTGACCGCCGGTATCTGACTATGATCAATTAGAAACTTGTCTCCATGGTTATTTTAGACAAGAAGATTTTCCCTGTGCCCATGTGTTTTAGTGATCGTATAATGATCAATGAAAACCAAATTACATTTAATTTTTTTATATTTTTTTCTGACTCAGTCCTGATCAAAACGAAGTACGCAGAAATGGACTTAACGGGCTAAACTGTCTGGCAATAACTATAACAGTGGACTGAACCTGGCAGTAAGAAGTATAGGACAAAACTTTATCACCTATTAACAGGAACTTGCCTACGCTAGTCCAACGGGATCCATGCATTGGATAACAACGCCCGACACCGGGCACTGTTTCTTTAAAGATTTACATCCCGTCTAAGTAAGGTATAACTGCCATTGACTGCCTTCTACATAACGTTACGCCTTGTCGCAAAATTATGTCGGTCGTAAGTGTGAGAAACACCCCTCAGAATAACTGTCTCGCTGGGCCAGTCCCTGGTCACATCGACAGTGTCCTTGTTTACAGTAACCTTTTTCTTTTAACATTATGCAATGTTATATGTCACATGTCTGGGTAGTATTTCTGGCAATGCATTTTTTAATCATTAACTTTATCAAAGCAGTTTAACATAAAGAATCTTCGTCTTATGGATCAATTAAGCTATTTTAATATACATTTTCTATTTATAGTTTTGAGTCAAAGCTAAGAAATGTGAGGTTCAAGAGTTAACATATATCATTTGTATAAAAGCGCGTTGTGATAAAAGAAATGGACAAAATCAACGTTTTCTTTTATAGCTATTCGATAGTAAACAGAATGATCGCAATGAAGGAAAAATATAGGCCACTATCCATTATGTACTGAAGATATAGGCTAATATATCGGAGACGAAGCTGGAATAAACGGGACACATGTATGGGCCATTTTTTAGGGTATATATTCCGAGATTGTTACCAACAGAAATATTCTGTTCTTGATGCTGCTTGATAAAAGTAGCCATAAGACGCGATGGAAACTCGATGAATACATGTCAGATCGCGGAAGCTTTTTTCTGAGAACAATCCCGCAACAAATGTCAAATGGCAGAAAATCTTAATTGCGACTCCCCGAACGTCGTGTGTGTTATCATGTGCAGAAATATCGCAAGCATGAAAAATGCCTTTTCTCTGCTGCAGATACAAAGTACATACGTTTGGAAAGGGATTTTTGGGGGATTCAAACGTTACAAACTGTTGCTTGGGTTTGAACTGGGACCAGATCATAGTAAAAGAATACAAACTACTTCAAAGTAAAATGGCTGGACCTCTGACCCAAAGGCCAGTCATTGTTTAAAAAAGAACAAATCTTTTAAAGTGGCATGAGCTGCCAAAATGTTGATATTTTGACGGTGAATAAGAATGTTGAAATTATCGGCTATTTTTCTCAAGACATAATTTAGAAACTTTTTAGTGCTTAGTCTCGAGAATGTACGATAACGTATTGTTTTGAACTAACTTTGCCTTAAAATGAATGGATCGTTATTCAAATAGTTATTTAGTAATTTAAATTTTGTTTACTTTTCGAACACTATTCCGGTTCGTATAGGCCACATACTGTATGGATTTTCCTCATCCCAACGCCAATCACTTAGTTTTTCGATGGCCTTCAAAGCCTCTTACTGTCGTGACGATCAGAAATTATGAAAAAGTGTGAATTTTGGCAGCTCATGCCACTTTAAATATATATCAGCCAAGGCTAAACTCCTTTGACTTTCTTCTTCCTTGGTATTGGAGAACCAAAATTTTCACTTTCTTTTTTGGGGATCCTGTTTGGTTCAATCTTAGTTTACCGATATTCTTGCCATAGCTGAAAATGCAAAAGCATTGTCAATGTATTATAAAGTGTTTCAGAAATTCCTACTGACTAAAGCCAAATACCTGTCTGTCATTAACCTAATGAAATATCGTGGGTTTTAGTTTATTACAACAACGTATGATTGGGTATAACGATCCAAATGATATGCCCCTTTTTAACACAATTAGAAACTTGTCTGCATGGTTACTTTAGACTAGATTTTACCTGTGCCCCTCTGTTTTAGTGTTCATAAATATATAATGTATTATTCTGTTTACTGTTTTGAACAAACTTTGGCTTAGAATGAATGAATGTTCGTCCCGGCTATTTAAATTTTCGAACACGTTTTCGGTTCGTGCAGGCCACATATACTGTATGGATTTCCCTTATTCCAACGCCAATCATTTAGTTTTTCGATGGCCTTCAAAGCCTCTTACTGTCATGACGATCAGAAATTATGAAAAAAGTGTGAATTGTGGCCACTCATGCCACTTTAATGGCGACTCCTTCAACTATAATATATAATGTCTAAGTACAAATATTGCAGTGTGAACTAAATACCATGAATTGTAGATTTCCGCCAAGTTGTCAAGTACATTTTTATAGAAATTCCTGGTATTGCAAAAGTCAGAGTATTTCAATAGTCCAAGAAATTCTTCTCAAGGATTCTGCCTTATTAAGTTTAACTTGATGGGAAACATGTAACAATGTGTATTTTGTCGATCCAATGAGAGAAAACAAATCGCCGAACGTCTAAGCGAATTCCTTAGTCTGTCGATTCAAGGCGTATAAGGCGGTTCTAGGGTGGGTGGCTTAATTTGGATGTTAGTTTGACGTCGTCTAGCCTTTCATAAATGCCTCACAGGTTCGAATTACAATGGCACCATGTTCATTAATATATATAGACATACTATTTATGGGTTCAAGCTATATGTTTTCTCCATTTCACATTATTTAAATGATTGTCTAAAAAGTTTTTCATAAAATATATTATGTTCTTTCTATTCAAATAAATTAAACCGTAATAGAGAGAATTCAAGAAAGTATTAGTAGAACAATATTAGTTAGATCTGGCAAAATATTTTCACCAATTAGAGATTTATTTTGAATATAGAATATTTTGTTTATTTGTTAATATTATTCCTGGAGTGTTCTGGAATGAAGCATTCAAATAAACATCCCGCGCTGAGCGAACTACGAATCCATTTAACTCCTTACAGAAAATAACTTGAAGTCAAGAAAAAAAAAACATTGCCTCAGTTTTCCAGCAATTCATTTCCGACGGTGTTAAGGTGTATTGCTGCTTTAAAAGTCTGACCCGTAACACATCGCTAGGAAAACCACTAACCTCAAAATTAAACCCGGAGTTTTTGTGTCGGACTTGTAATGGCGTGCCAATATAATGAGTGAAAACGAAATCTGCCTATTTCATGGATTTCCCGACCGATTCCTGGTCCCTTGATACTGCCATTAAAGTTCCCGCTCACACCGAGATTCCCGCGAGAGTTGCCGTGGCTAATGAGTTGTTGACTCTACCATACTTTATCCGTCTCCCGAGGGCTCTTCGGTAAACTTCGCTCTGCCGATCGGACGGACTTGTGTCGCCCTCACTCACCCTAAAATATGCTCGTCTCCTCTCGAGTGGGGAAATCGAATTTTAACTAATAGTTCAACATATTTGGACATAATTTCCTAAAAGTGATTTTTGCAGAAGGGTTCCGAAAACATTAGCACTTGGTGAAAATAACACGTCGCTAAATCCAAACTGATCCGGGTAAATTGGGGGCACTGTGGAGTTGATTAGTTTCCGTTATTAGCGGCTTACCCCAACCATGTCCTGCAATAATATCTTCAGCCGATAGAATTTATCAGTGTCGAGAGTCATCCGTTACGGACTTGACTTTTAAAGTCACGCTTGTCTCATTCGTGAACCTGAATAAATTGAACTGTAGTACAGAGGGAAAAACAAGAAAGACTTAAGGGTGTCAAACACATAATGTATTTCAATGAGTTCCCCCTTTAATCCCATCCCGTGTATTATAACCCTGTATCCCGTACAGTCGATTGAAATGAAATATATAATATTGCCTATATGAGTTGTACTGAAAAGGTTACGTGCTTATCTTCAAACCTAATAGGATCTCAATGAAGATAATATGAACACGGCTAACTTAGAAATAGTTCGACGAAATATTGTATTTTCAGGATTTAGATTTGATTTTTATTTAGATTTACACAGTGACCTAAGCTGCCAAAATGGTGATATTTTTGTTAAACCCACAATTAGAAAATTATTATTTATTTTTCTCCAAGAAGTACAATTAGAAACTATTTAATGACAATTAACCTTGAAGTGACATGAGCTGCCAAGTAGCCTATTGGGAAATTTTGATCGAAACAGACTCAGCAATAATTGTTCGAAAAAGAACATTATCTTAGGTTTTGTTTTACATATATTTAAGAAGTTGATAAAAGCATAATAAGAAAACAAACGCAGTTTATTTCAATCTCGGGAAAGTATTTTTAGGTAGCATCGCCGTCGTTTGGTTTTTGTTCATTAATAAAGGGAGAGAAAACAAAAAAAAACATACAATTGTATCGAATGGCAGCATAATAGCCATACATGTGAAACTGAAAATGAATCTGTCGGATTTAGATGTAGAAATTGACAGGAAGAAGTATTAGTGAATTACCTCCCTTGCGAGCTTATCGTATCTGGTATGACTATAACCTGCAATGTCAGCCGCAAGGCTTGAAACTACATCCCGGTTGTTTAAATTGTGTACGTTATTAGCACACATTTTCGGTTCTTACGGACAACTGGCTTTATCGATATTTTTTATCTGAACGTCAGTCTGTTGGGTTTTCAAGGAACATCAAACGCTCAATTTCTCACGACGATCAAAAATATTGACAACAATCCGAATGTTGGCGCCTCATGTCACTTTAACATACATCTTTGGTTCATATATGGGTAACTGTCATCGGTATTTTTTGTTTTCAAGCTTCCAACGCTTAGATTTTCAATACAATCGGTATTCATGAAAAAGTCTATGTGGCTCTGTCCATGCAGTCCTTCCGACATGTGAGTTCGAATCCCTGCATTCAGACCAAATAAAAATTGAAAAAATAATGGGTTTCAACTAGGTCTCCTTATACGTGGAAGAGCTGCCAGGTACTCGGCGAAGGTCGGGGATTCATACGGACAAACAAAGCAACATCAAATGTAAATCAATTAATTAACTAAATTTTGGCAACAGGTTTCACTTTAAGGGATCGTGTAGAAGTACGTTATTGACCTAGCATGAATAGATGTTCGTCTCGGCTGTTTACTTGTTTATAAAGTTTATCTTGGGTTTGTGCAGTTGATAAGCTGATATTTTTACAATGAACTCCAATGCCTCATTTCTCTTGTCAAATGGAGAGTATTGTCCAAGACAAGATTCAAGTGTGTATTTCGTAAAGGAGGGGGCTCCGTGTCTCAGTACAGGTAGAGCGTTGGACGCTAAATCCGAACAGCCTTCCACCAATGGATCGCTGGTTTAAATCCCGCTCAGTCCCCCCAAAAAATTAGGAAATTTTCTGACTGGGTTTTCACTATAGAACGACCTAAGTTGCTAGTTACCACCGTAAGGTCGTGGGTTTCCTCCGGGCAGAGAGCCCGGTTTAATCTTGGGCGTGGCGTAAAACACCAAACAATCAATCAATCGTGGGCTATTTGCATTAAGTCCCTCAAAATGAATACCGTATTATTATTTACGAATAGTAAAACACAAAAACGGACACAGGGAAAATCTAAAATAACCATGGACAGAAGTTTATAAATGTACTAGCGTATTATCAAATAGTCCTTTACATTCAAAATGTTGATTTTCCATAATTCAAACAGTTTTGCTCAATCAACTAACGTGTTCAGTAAGACCTTTTTTCTGGGGTTAACTCCTTGCTTAGAAAGGGAACAAATTTATATATATTGTGATTAGGTTAAAAATAAACAAACATATATTTTGGAGGGGTAATTCGAAACACATGCACTCCCAGTATTTATAGATAATTGACATTTTTTTTATAAAAAATATTTGCATTCTGTGCCAAAATATATTTTCTAAATTCAGGGGGGGGGGGTGTTTAAGAAGAAAAATACGTATTTTGCGACAAGACGTTTTGTTATTCGTTACTCAACCGTTTTTATTATTTAGGCTACTATGTGTTAACTACAGGCCTGGTTTACACCAAACCATATTCCCCATCATTAACCATTCATCAAACCGTTCCAGCTATTTGATAATACCGATATGATTTGGCTTTGTTTTCATTTATTCACCTATATTGTTGAAACCATTCATGGCGGGAAAATATGGTAGCAAATTGAAAATGTTTTAAAAAACGCATATTTTTAGAGTACTATATCTCGACTTTTATAAGCCCGGTTATTAACAACTGTTTTTTTTTTCATGAGGGAGAAATCGGTTTGTTGTTTTGTTCTTGTCTTTATAACAGGGTATAGTCTTTTTATCATTCGCTTTGTAGTTCTCATTCGACGGCAGGAAGAATGTGATATTGGTACAGAGGGATTTATAGACGCTAAAACACACGGGCACACTGAAAATCTTCTTGACTAAAATAACCATGGAGATAAGTTTCTAAATGTGTAAAACAGTGTATGTCATTTAGACCTGTATACCCAGTCATAGGTTGTCGTAATAAACCAAAACCCACGATATTTCACACGGTTGAAGACTTGACAATATATTAATATGAAGGATAGAAATTTTTCAACTGAGGATACCCCCCCCCCCTCCCCATCACCCTAAATACATACATTGGGCCTAATCTAATTGTATAGACAAGGTTAATTATGTGTGATTGATTCGTTTGGAGAATTGACCGTTAATTATTTTGAGTTTTTCCTGACCACCTTCCCTTCAGGGAGAGAAGAAATATACATTTCCGTGACTAGTGCGCCACGCCCATCCCAGCTCGTCTCCTCGTAACAGATGGCAGATGCCGTTATCTTGCAAAGATAGCTAATTGTAACAACAGAAGGTGATGCTGCAGCGCGCGGACCTGGGCGAGAGCTAAAGTCAGGGTGGTTCGGGCTTCTCTTTATTTAGTCCTTACCGATGTGAAACACAATACCTGCTATTTAATTGGCTTATTTCGTTTGTTTCATTAGATCGCTTCCATTTCTCAGTTTGATTAATTACCCGCTAGATTTTACTGCTATAATTTCTAAATCTAAGAGAACAACAGCTCTTATAGATATTTCTATATGGTAAACAGTGAGCGTCTTTCCTCAAACCCGCATACTACTGTAAGGCAGTTTCTTCTTTCACTTCAACACGATTTCTTAGTTTTTCCCACAAAAAGCTGTACTGTATATTATATAAAACATTGATTTTTCACAACATATGCATACGTTAAAAAAGCATAGTAAGCCTAGGCTTATATATTTCTATGAGTTAAACTATAGTGAAATCTGCAAACCAGATAACTTTGACATAAGCAGGCTTTCTCTTTGGAATTTTTTCACATTAGTTTTTATGTTTTGAAAATGATTTTGAATATAGATAAATCCACATAGACCTTTTTAAATATAGATTTTGGAGTTGTGCTTGGGTAACTACTGAAATAGACTAATATAGAAACTTGTCTATATAGCTATTCTAGTAAACAAGAAAACTCTGTTCCAGTGTGTAATTATTGTCAAAATATAAATAAAGTAAAAAGTTTTCCATAAATAAGCGAGTATGCAATAAAATGGAAAGTAAACGATTAACTTGTCGTATGTGTAGAATTCCCTTGGGGTTGATAACATCGAATGAAATAGATTGAATAAAACACCGTTATATATAGGTATAATTTTATCAACAAACAATTTGTGATCGTTTTAAACTTTTGCCATTGACTGAATTTTTTTTTATCATATATGGTTTCCTGATTTGACAAAAATTGTTGATTGTCTTGATCAAAATTTAAAAAAAAATGATTTTGGCGAAAACAAACGTGATTTTTGGTTTGCTATCATAGATGGTTACCGTACATTCTCTCCGCGGCTGTGCATTCACGTAAGTCACTGTTCTCTGTGCAGGGATAACGCTTTCTTGTCATATTGAATCGCCCTGCTTGGATTAATTGATCTGATAAAAAACACCACTGAGCGAGAGTCAATATTTGACTTCCCTTGACTCGGTGTTAGTCCTCGTTTTGGGCCCGCACGTATCCCATATGGCTGAACCCCCTAACAATGTTTACATTATTTATCAAATTCCATGAAGAGTCTTTATGCGATCAGGGGACTACTTAAATTAAAATAATACCCCGTCTCTAGAACTTCTTTATATTGATTTATTTCAGAAACAAAAATAACAAATAATAAAAGATTTAAGGCAAGCCTTTAGGCGAGCCATTTTAGACCTGGTTAATGACCCTTCTAACAACAATATATACAAGCTATATAGCACTAAATCAGATATTCCACATGAATATATTACAGCTTGGTTCGGATGGTATTGCTTTGGTGTATTAAACAGTTTCGCTCATGTAAAGCTTGTTTTATAGCCGTATCACTTTTTTACCAAATATTTACCATTTTGGGGCTATTCCTAATTGTTGTCATAAGAATTTTTTTTAATTTTGTACAATAATCATGCAGATTTATATTTCATAGAATTACAATAATATCACATTAGCATTTATTGTTTCATTAATTAAAATGTATCTAATAAGCTCGTAGCATTTAAGTCGTTCTAAAATCATATCAAAACATATCGCACAACCCAAAGCGTCCTTGTCGATTTAACTTTTGGAAGGATTGAGATGAATGGTTTCCCGACGACGACCGTCCTAATAACTTCCTGTATATATGGGATGTTGCAACATTTGCCCCTACGACCATCCACTCTGAGTCCTCTGTGATGCTGTGCCACTCGACTCACGGGCCATCCGATGTCTGTCCTCTGTGATACTGTGCCATTCGACACACGGGTCATCCGATGTCTGTCCTCTGTGATGCTGTGCCATTCGACACACGGGTCATCCGATGTCCGTCCTCTGTGATGCTGTGCCATTCGACACGCGGGTCATCCGATGTCCGTCCTCTGTGATGCTGTGCCATTCGACTCACGGGTCATCCGATGTCCGTCCTCTGTGATGCTGTGCCATTCGACACACGGGTCATCCGATGTCCGTCCTCTGTGATGCTGTGCTATTCGACACGCGGGTCATCCGATGTCCGTCCTCTGTGATGCTGTGTCATTCGACACACGGGTCATCCGATGTCCGTCCTCTGTGATGCTGTGCCATTCGACACACGGGTCATCCGATGTCTGTCCTCTGTGATGCTGTGCCATTCGACTCACGGGTCATCCGATGTCTGTCCTCTGTGATACTGTGCCATTCGACTCACGGGTCATCCTATGTCCGTCCTCTGTGATGCTGTGCCATTCGACACACGGGTCATCCGATGTCTGTCCTCTGTGATGCTGTGTCATTCGACACACGGGTCATCCGATGTCCGTCCTCTGTGATGCTGTGCCATTCGACTCACGGGTCATCCGATGTCTGTCCTCTGTGATACTGTGCCATTCGACTCACGGGTCATCCGATGTCTGTCCTCTGTGATGCTGTGCCATTCGACTCACGGGTCATCCGATGTCCGTCCTCTGTGATACTGTGCCATTCGACACACGGGTCATCCGATGTCCGTCCTCTGTGATGCTGTGCCATTCGACACACGGGTCATCCGATGTCTGTCCTCTGTGATGCTGTGCCATTCGACACACGGGTCATCCGATGTCTGTCCTCTGTGATGCTGTGCCATTCGACACACGGGTCATCCGATGTCCGTCCTCTGTGATGCTGTGCCATTCGACACACGGGTCATCCGATGTCTGTCCTCTGTGATGCTGTGCCATTCGACACACGGGTCATCCGATGTCTGTCCTCTGTGATGCTGTGCCATTCGACACACGGGCCATCCGATGTCTGTCCTCTGTGATGCTGTGCCATTCGACACACGGGTCATCCGATGTCTGTCCTCTGTGATGCTGTGCCATTCGACACACGGATCATCCGATGTCCGTCCTCTGTGATGCTGTGCCATTCTACACACGGGCCATCCGATTTCTGTCCTCTGTCCACTGTGATGTTGGTTAAAAACGCATCCTGTAAATAAAGACGACGTTTTATTTTATTTTTTACATTTTTGCTAAACATCGCACATCTAGGTTGCAGGAGACCGCCAAAAATGTCGGGTTTATGATCGTTTTGGCCCATCGTATAATTACGTGTAACAGTAATAATTCTATAGATGATAACACGCCGAAAAGATATATTTAGCGATAAAAATGTCTTTTCTAAAAATATGACAACGAGATGTACATTTCTTTCATTATTTTTCTTTTGGGTGGCACACTTTAAAAAAAATTCAACGCCTTTACCATTTTTTTTTTCGTTTTGCGCAACGTTAAAGAAAGAATGGATACTTGTCATTTGCTGTTCGACTTGGAAGAGAGAGCTATTGAGTTGTTTCCCAAAGGTACAAGGAAATCTTTACTTTGGTAAAAACGATTACATGTTGATCATTGAGCGAGCAAGTACAATGTTAATATCCGCTTTGCCAAAGGTAACTATTTACAATTGGTCTCAGTTGGATGGCTCGGGTGGAAAATGTGGCCTCCTAATACGTCCGCGCTAAGCTCTGATTAGTTTAATAAAGTATTGTGGGAATTAAAGAGGCGCTTGTAAAAATGAGTCAAGTTTATAATGAAACTCTGTGGAGTTTAAGATCACTTCTAAAGTGTGTTTAAACGAGAACGCCGAGTCCCTTGGCAGTCCTTATTGAATGGAGTCAGAAATAAAACAGTTTATTTACTGTCCGCTTTTTATCACTGGGATTGGTTAACACGTTTCACTATAGTTGCAAGTGTTCAGACACTATCCCTTAACAAACGGCTTTATAAAATATTTAAGATCAGCGCCTTCCCGTCTTGCTTTCGAATCAGAGTTTAAGATAAGGTAGTAAAGAAGAATTCTCATATATATGTTTTTTTCTCGTCTTTTTGGAACAAAAAAAAAACTACATACAGCCATAATATGATTTAGATTTTCTGAGCCTGTTTTTCACTTAATTTATTAGATTGTACCAAATCCCCATACGCGATCCGTTTACCAAAGTATCGTAGGCCACACGTTTGAGTTCCTTTTTTTAAGTGGGAAATATATCTAGCCACATAAAGATATGATGAAATCATAAATCCGCCAAATAGTGAAGATTATTTTATTTAACATAAACTTTAACCAGGCGAAGTGTGTGAACAAGGTTGATTAGTCATCTTGTTATTTTGGGGGGGATTACGTTTTCTTAGAAAATGGTTCTAAATTATTCTACCGATTTGGGGTGAAGCCCGGAACGGGAATCGAACCCGGGTCCCAGAGTATGGCACTTATGTATCAGTCGGGTGAATAGATAAGGCAGCCGGCTTTTAGTGCTGGCAATAGGTGCCATACTCTGGGAACCAGGGTCGATTCCCGTTTCTGGCGTCACCCGAAATCAATAGAAGAATTTCTGCCATTTTCAAGAAAGTGTTATCCCCCAAAAATAACGAGAATACTGTGTGAACAAGGCCATGAAAACAAGATACAAATTTTCCCAGGTTTTTAAATCTGTCTGTTAATAAGAGTTTGAAAAATTAAATCAAGGACGGTGTTTCTTAGATAGTATATGTTCGACACTTAAAAACGAAATAAAATTCACGATTCCTCACCTTGCAAATTACATCGATAAGAACAATGCCTGCATCATACTGAATGATTAAGACATCAGCACGAAGTAAGCTGTTTGTGAACAACGCGAGCTTTCGACATCTATGCCTGTATCTTTATCAGGTACACAAAGCTCACGTTGTTCACAAGCAACTTACTTCGGGGTTGATGCCTTAGAGAGTTTCAAACATTTCATCTAAGAAAACAGGTAATTAGAACTGTTTGAAACCCCACATCATGTTGGTAAGATATTATTTTGATATCTTATTTTGGTAAGATATTATTAATGTGCTAAATATAAATTGAAAATTGGAACACGAGGACAATTCTAAACATGAACCAAAAGTCATAAATTGCTGTGAGCTGATAACTATTCAGTATTAAACCTAACGTCTAAAACGATTGGTTTTCTCAACATGCCAAGGGAGATTACTTCTTCTGTAAGCAGGGGAGATCATCCCAAAGCAAAACAATGTGTAGTATTTTAAGTGCTTTTAAGGTATAAAAAAAACAAAAACAAACAAACAAACAAAAACAAAAAATTAAGGTGTGAACTGTCAAAATGTTAATATTTTCCCCACAATACAGACTTTTTAAATGATTAGCTATTTTCTATAAGGAATAAAAGCCTAGCCCTTTTAGTGCTACCAACCTGGAAAATGAAGGCTAATATAGAGTTTTGATCTTACTTAAATCTAATTTGAACAAACTTTCATTCCGGTTATTTTTTAAATTGTTTACTTTTCGAACAGGCCACGCCCGCAGACTGCGTTTTCATCAAACCTTCTAATTATAATCCGTTTGTACCGCTGATAAGTTTAACATACACAAGTAGCGTAACTCCGAAAAACGTTAGACCCATATTTGACTCCATATTTCGGCACTTTATTTTCACCACCTGTACATACATCTGATCAACTTATCTTATCTGTAGGACTACTTATAATAACTGACCTGTCCAAACGCTTTAATTTTTGCATATCTATTTCTTTTTTACCAATGTTCTACACTCCTGATGAAGGCGAAATAAAGTGTAGAAATGTTGGGTCAAATATGGGTCTTACGCTAGGCCTACGCTACTTTGTGTTCTTTTAATTAGGCTTACAGTGTAGGCCTGTTTCTATAAGCATCTTGTTGCCTCGACAGCAAGAATTTATAAAAAAAAAAGCGTATCATGCGAGATGATGCTAAAATCTTAAACTTTTGCCAAAAATAGAAAGTTACTGTTTTTTTCTGTCTGGGGAAAATACACATAACCGTCTTTTTCGTACAAACAATATTCTGGGTTTTAACGGCGATTATGCACTTAATTATCTCTCAATACAATAGAATCCAATGTACCATATTACTTTTTACCCCAATCTTGCCCGAACTGTGCTGTCGATCGTTGCCTCCGTCGTCCGTCTGTGTATTGTAACCTACTTTGTAAAGACATTATTTCAAAATGCATTTCACTTACTGACTTTGAAACCAATAGGCCTATGTACCGGTAGCCTACGTAGGCCCTTTGCCCATCATATTCTCAGAAACCCGATACATCGAGCCTAGTATAGGTTACTCTTTGCGCCTATAAGCTAGGCCCCATAAAAAGATTAACTGTGCATTTTGTCTGGTCGACCAATATATCCCCCTAGGATAAATGCAATCGTGGCCAAAGTCCGAATCGTAAATTACACATTATTATATTTCGTTTAGCTCGATCATGCAGTTTCCCATACTTTCTGTTATAGACGAAAATCCATATAGCTTTGTCACTATATTACATTCGTATTCTAAAAAAAATTACTTAATAAAGCCAAACTCCTGTCTGTCGTCAACCTAATGAAAACTGAAATATTTTATTTTTAGTCAAGAAGATTTTCCATGTGTTTTAATAGTGTTCAATATTTATTCTACGAGTCTATATTACTTTTAAGTATATATTTTACTCAACTATTTAAGAGAGCCATATTTTCATCTGGGCGTTGTTTATCTTTTGTATCTTAATTAAACTTGTTTCTTAATTAGACTTTAGGATTTATCAAGAGTCTCAAGAGTAGGCTAGTGTAGATCCATGTTGGTTTGGGAGTTATCTCCCATGTACCAGATTCTCACATGTAACGGTAAAGTACGAGAATAGGCGAGAACAAAACACATAGCCATGATGGTGAGTCTGCATAACAACACGATTAATCGGCTCTCATCTGAAAAATTGTGTCTATGAAAAGTGTCAAATCTATATTGATGTTGAAACTGAATATGATGATGATTATTGGTTAATATATTGGCTCTGGTTTGACAATATTTCATGATAAAATCAGCGCTTATTTTCACGTGTTGTAAGAGACATGCGAGCATTCCATGATATTCTTCGAAGATTGTCATTTCAACAAGCTACAACATGTTTTTTTTTTCAACTAAATTCTTGAATCTGTTAGAATTGTTATTCATCAGATTGCTTATTACTTATAATGCGCTTTTCTAATCAACCGTGCCCTCTATCCTAAGTAAAAACGTCCAGTTACAGCTCAGAAAGTCAGCGATGTCGTGCCGTGGGTTCGAATCCTATCCCGGTAGCTCAGCCTATTCTACACTTTTGCCAGCCTGTGATTTTTTTGGAGAATAAATTACATTTTTGTTTGCACGTGAATACTGGAATATTTTATTAAATAGCCTACCAAGTTGGCTTTTTTTTAAAAAAAACTATGTTCAACGTAATCACTAATTCAGTAGGCCCCTAATTAGAAATAGACCCACTCAACAATGATCACTTTTCAGTCAAAATAAATTGAACTGACTGGATAAGTTGATATAAAAGTTGATGGAAATGGTTGATCACGTGGCAATGACTTAGTTACAGCTTTTAAATGAAATATGTCGAGGTTATTCGCATTACACATTCGAGCTAAGTCTTAACTATCCTTAATCTCACTTACCTTTCAGTTATTACCTCCTGTTATAACTTTGAAACATTCCTCTTTTCACCGAACTCGTTGATTTCTTCGAATTCCGTTGTTAAACTGTTAAATCCCTCGATTCAAAAACCGGTGTAAAAAATTTGTCCCTCAAATTTCAAACTCTCATCGAACAACGACAACATATCACATGATTCGGGTTTTTCCGGTACTTTTCCAAGTAACGTGACCTTTTTTCGGAGGGCTTCCCAATGAATTGTATGCGTGGAATGGAGGTCACGTGGTATTTGATATGCATCGAATGCCGCCATTACTAGGAAATGATGCGACTTCTATACAGGTCTGTTATGCACGCGCGCTTCAACTATCAATGGCGGCAGATTTTACTAAGTCAGATCAAACCAGCCAATGAGACGTGTCCATTCCCCGCATATAGTTCATTGGGGCTTCCCCATCGAGATCTTAAAATAACTGGCCTTTGAACACGACACGAATCCTCGCATCCCGTGACTCCTTGCTTTTGAACAGCCTGTCGATCGAGCCAACGGATATAATGGTGGTCTAATGTGGGGCTCTACCTGACCGTCAAAGTAAGTAAACCAGGATAGAGACACATGTGTGCGGCTAGGCAATGACTAGGCTAGTAGCTCTGGAATATAGCATTTATTTGAGGGGCGAACGCTATCGGAAGTAGCCAATTGTAATAGAGGAAAATTCCTATCTGTTGAAAAATGTCTCGAATAAAAAACAAACTCACTGCCAACATTTGAAGCCCACTTCTGAATAATATCGCCCTTGGGCTGGAGCATTGTGGCTCTGCTTTAGATATGTATGCTGACCCAGCAAGGAAGAACATTAAAGTGGCATGAGCTGCCAAATATTAGGAAAATTCAGTTGAAACAGAATTTGCTAATTGTGGGTTATTTTTATCTGAAATTATTAAATAACTTTCAGTTGATATCAATCTTGAGGATGTACGTTAAGGTGGTTTTATAAGCAGCAAAAGTCCCAAAAATGAACTCCTACATCCAAGCTATTTGAATTTTGTCCGTTATTAGCGCATATCTTTGGTTCGTACAGGGTACAGACTGTACCAATAGTTTTTATTTCAACGTCAATCCTTTGGTTTTTCAAGGTACTTCTTTTGACAATCATGATTTAGGAAAACAGTCCGAATTTTGGCAGCTCATGCCTCTTTAAGCAGGTTGGAGAAAGTCGCCGAACGACGGAGAGTAGACCCCGTTTGGACTAAAATGACAATTTAATCTCAGAATGTGAGCTTGCGCACAAACGTCCTAATACTTTGAGTCGTGTGAGCGATCCAACGACACAGTATAATTTTACGTATTCTATCTGAGAAATGCAGACTGACGATCGTGTAAGAGACTCGAAAAGCCTTCCGATAAACTTTAAAATGTAAAGCAGACAAAAAGGCCTGAAATGAGGCTAATCCAAGACTCGAGTTAACTGACATTTATCGCTGTTCCTGAAACTTCAGCTGTTTTAGTTGTAGTAACCTTGTGTAAATTGGTCTTCGTAACAAATGTCAAACCGGCTAACGCGGCAAGTCGGCCTTGACAATTTTTATGCTTTTTGCAGTTTCCACAAGTACACAACTGTAGTAGACATTCAAACACTGTTGTGTTACAAGTGGTGAATTTTGTAAAATCAAATTATGGTTAGTAAAAATGTATTGTAAACCTGTAATGTTTTGTTGACAGCAACCCCAAATCATTCTCCTGAAGGAAGGGACAGATTCCTCCCAGGGTAAACCTCAAGTAGTGAGTAACATCAATGCTTGTCAGGTGATTGCTGATGCTGTGCGCACCACCCTCGGCCCTCGGGGCATGGATAAACTCATTGTGGACAACACAGGTAAATGTTAAATCTGAAGTCTTGATCATGTAAATATTGTATTAAAACAGAAGGTTCTCGTGAAATGTTAAGCCAGTTTATTACAGTTTAACCCAGGCAATACTGACAGCTGTTTAAGTGACATATTACTGTGTGGGATTTAAGTTTAAAACCTGTATTACCATTTTGTAATGCATTCTTTAGTTTAAATATCGCCATAGAGGAGAAAATTTACAGGGGGTCGCCGTTACTCAACCAATTTACTCCCTACATAGCTTTGTGCCTGGTTGTAACGTAATGTTGAATGTATATGTTGCCATGGCAACTTGGCCTTCCTTTAAACTTATGTCAGCCGTAAATGTTTTGAGAAACTACACCCAGATGTACACTAAAATAAGATGTATAACCAAGAGATGTTTAACAATGAGAAAAGGTGTATATTCACCTAAATACCTGTTCATTTCACATTCAAGAAAATCAGCTGGATAGTACAGTTTTATAGAAATATAGAGACTGGGGAAAGTCATTTTTATTTGCTCACTTTATATACTTCAGTACAAATATCAATAATTATTTTATTTGATTTTAGGGAAGTCCACAATTTCCAATGATGGAGCCACCATTATGAAGCTTTTGGATATTGTTCATCCAGCAGCAAAGACCCTGGTGGACATTGCCAAATCACAAGATGCTGAGGTTTGAAAGTTCTCCTAACTTTGTAACCACTATACTATTAATAAGTTCTAACAGACCAGGTAATTTCGGTCAGTTGGAAATCTCAAAACGGTTTCGTAGATTGGATTGCTTGAATTCAATGATCAGTACCGGGGTTAGTTTCCACACAGGGTCATACTTTATACAAGCCTTTTTGATAGGTGACTTAGACTAGATTACTCTAGATTTAACTCAAGATCCACAAGTAGTCAGCTGTGAAGTGTCTCCCCAATCTTCATTTAGCGTTACACTTGTGGTACAGTAAGGGTGATCTCCCCTGTCACCTCTCAACCGTTCTGGCTGTCTGGTTACAATCAAGGGGAGAGAATCCAGGTTCCCAGAGAGTTGGTTCAGGGCTTCTCTTCTCGGAGATGTGTCTTGAATCTTAGTCAGTGGAACAAACAATTACACTAAAATCCTCAGTGTCAACCCGGAGTGCAGTTTCAATGTTGGTTGATGTAAATAGTGAATCTATCCTTTTTTGTGAAAAATAAAATGTGATTGAAACAACCTTACCATGGTTATTTTAGACAAGAAGATTTTCCCTGTGCCCGTGTGTTTTAGTGATCATAAATATATAAGACCAATAATCTTGATCTTTTCACTGATCAAATTGGGTGGTTGATTTTTGTTCAAGTATTCTGTGTCTCACTGTGCTAGACAATCCCTCTTAGACTAAGCATAAAATTCTAAGTGGGTTTTCATTTTGAGTTGTTGATTTGTTGAGACCCTTGTCTAAACCGTTCTGATTTAATCCTAAGGGACGTTTCACAAAGCCGTTGCAGAGTTCGATCAATCACAGTTACCATGACGTCGTATCTCTTCATTGTGGTATCCATTGACAACTACGCCTCTTTTGCGATGCGACTGCTTTATGAAACGGGCCCCAGTATGTACAAAAATGGCCTTTCAGGGTCAGAAAGTTGCTGATTATTAGAGTAGCTGGACAAGAAAAAGAATGAATTTTTTGGACGATCATCCCTCCGCTAAATTGCTATCAAGATTTTTAAATGTCTAAATATGATCAATCCACCTTTCTTAAATGAGTTAAGCCAGTTAATAACCTCAACTGTAAATGTACCAAGGAAACAAACTGTAAAGGCTGGCTTGCATTCTTTCAGCTATGTAAGTGCCAAAATCTGGGATCTGCCAAGTCATCTAAGAGAATCCAGCCAAATTAATAATAATATATTCAAACATCTCAAAAACGTGGACGGACTTCAAATGTCACTGTAGCTTCTGTGATTAAAAAATGACTCAAAGCCTGTGATATAGAAAGTGATAATTTTTATTCAGTGTTTTTAGTTGTATAACCTATTTTATTTATTTTATGTTATGTTTTATCATTAAATCCTCGGACATACATGTATTAGCTTCCAACTAGTATTGCTTATATTGTACCTGTGGATAAATAAAGCCTTGCCCTTCTGAAGATGCAGTTTTAACCTGGCAATGCCACCATACAATAATTAGTTCAATACAAAACATTAATCAATATGCTCTTATAGGAAAAGTGCTTCTTTTTCATTCAATCAAACCACATGTAGCTCTATTAAAAAAAGCTCTAATTTTGATATTAGGCTCTTCCAAAAGTGGTCAGCTGCTCAGTGTCTCCTCAATCTTTCCAAATTGTGGCTTTTTTTAGACCACCATGATCTCATGGTGGTCTTATCAAATCGCTTTTTGTCCGTGGTCCGTCGTCCGTCGTCTGTCGTCCGGTGTCTGTAAACTTTTCTTGTGATCGCGATTCCAAGAGAACTACTGGTCGGATTTTCATCAAATTTTACAGACATGTTCCCCTTATGGTCTAGTTGTGCAACATCTATTTTGTTTGCTCATTTGCATATTAAAATGGCCGCTGGCGGCCATTTTATGATTTTTACCTACATAGTTTGTGATTGCGGAATCTAGAAATCCACCAGACCGATCTTGATGAAATGTTTCTATATTGGTTCCCCATATGGTCTAGTTGTGCAACATCTATTTTTCTAAGCTCATTTGCATATTAAAATGGCCGCTAGGCGACCATTTTGTTTTTCTATTTTTTATCGCTTTTCTCTCTTGTGACCGCGATTCCAAGAGAAGTCCTAGTCGGATCTTCTTTAAACTTCACACGCACGTTCCTCCTATGATCTAGTTGTGCAACATCTAGTTTGTTTGCTCATTTGCATATAAAATTGGCCGCTGGCGGTCATTTTGTGATTTTAACCTACATAGTTTGTGATCGCGGAATCTAGAAATCCACCAGGCCGATCTTGATGAAATGTTTTTTTTATTGGTTCCCCATATGGTCTAGTTGTGCTACATCTATTTTTCTGAGCTCATTTGCATATTAAAATGGCCGCTAGGCGACCATTTTGTTTTTCTATTTTTTATCGCTTTTCTCTCTTGTGGCCGCGATTCCCAGAGAAGTCCTATTCGGATCTTCTTTAAATTTCACACGCACGTTCCTCCTATGGTCTAGTTGTGCAACATGTATTTCTTTTGCTCATTTGCATATCAAAATGGCCGCTAGGCGACCATTTTGTTTTTCTACTTTTTATCACTTTTCTCCTAAAGTAATGAGAGGATCTTCGTAAAACTTTGTACGCAGGTTAACCCTATGGCCTCGTTGCGTACTATGTACTTTTTTGTTCATTTGCATATTAAAATGGCCGCTGGGCGACCATTTTGTTTTTCTTCTTTTTGTCACTTTTCTCCTAAAGTAAAGATAGGCTAGGATTTTCGTAAACTAATTTACGCATGTTAGCCCTATGGTCTCGTTGCGCACTATGCACTTTTGTGCTCATTTGCATATTCAAAATGGCGGCCACTGGCCATTATTGTTTTTTTTTTTTCACTGTTAAAGTAATGAAAGGATGTTCGTAAAATGTTATACGCAGGTTAACCCTATGGCCTTGTTATGCACTCGCTGCTCCTTTGCATATTCAAAATGGCGGCCGGTAGCTTTTTCTGTGATTTCTATCTACATAGTTTGTGATCGCGGACTCAACAAAACTACCAGGCGGATCTTGATGATTTTTTTTTTGTGTTGCTTCCTCATATGGTCAAGTTATGCAACATGTATTTTTTTCGTCGTTGACGTTTTCATTTAACACATTCGGTACCGCTGTCGCCATTTGGCGTTAGAGTGCTAGCCTGCTTCATTACCGAAGACACCGTAGGCCTATGGCGACAGCAGAAAAGTCGGCTAAAACCCCACTGACGCCGTATGGTTATTTTTTCTTACAACTTCAACTGATTTTGAAAATGCACAAATAAAATCACATGTTGCATCTGTTGGTTGCTTTGTGTTTTGTTTTGCCAATCTTCGAATATGGTTAAAGAGGTTTAATTTACTTTAACGGACGCGCAATTCACTAATAACTTCCAACTTGTCTAGGTGAGAACGGACACTTCAAGCATACGTATATAACAAGAAAATGTTAAATTTGACAATAAAAGCTTGTGGAATTCCTTATATTTACAGCTTCAGATCTTAATATATATTTTCCTTGTCTCCAATATACTGACAGTGAGTGAGATATTTAAATATCTATGATTAAAAAGTGCTAAAATCGGGTGGTGAAATTAGCTAGTGCGAGTTCCCGCTGTCAATCACAGAGCCCCTACCAGGCATTTTAAAAGCATGGCCCAGTTAAAGACAAAAAAGCTATTTTTGGCACTGAAGACGTTATTTTGGAATTTCCTAGTCCAGAG